>JARWLC010000014.1:58902359-59502359 GCA_033318265.1 Phyllotis vaccarum
CCAGAGCAGTCCTTTGTCCCTCTCCTTGCCCCTTTTCTCCTCTCTATCCTGCTCTCTATCTCCTGCTCTCTCTCGCTCTGGGACAAATAAATCTCCTTTGCACTGAGTGCTGATCCCCATCTGCTCACACCCCTCCTCACGGCTTACGCATCTTCTGTAAGAAATTAAAAGAAAGAAGAAACATGTCTTTGCCAGTAGGTTTTCTCAGATTTTTTTTTAGGGTGGTGTGTGTGTGTGTGTGTGTGTGTGTGTGATGATCAAATCCAGGGTGTGTTTATGGGAGGCAAATGTCCTAAGATTCACTGAGCTATATTCTAGCCCCTTTTTACAGCACACTCCCACAATGATTTAGCTCCTACATTGCCAGCATCTTATGCCTTTTTCTCTCTTCTCCCCCCCCCCCCCCATGTTTTCTGAAGGATACCCTCACGTAACTTTCTTAGAAAGGTAATGTGATAAATGAGTTCTGCTGGCATGGAATGTCTTTATCTTCATTTTTTTCAACACTGTTTCACTTCCTTCCTATTTATTTTATTTTCTTTTTCTTCTTGTTCCAGAACTAGATATTGAATTTAGGGTTCACTCTGCTAAGTACGTACTCTGCCACAGAGATATATAGCCAGCTCCTGATTCTTTTAAACTTGTTATTTTGAGACAAGGTCTCACTAAATTACCCATGCTATAGCCGGGGCAGGTCTTGAATTCCTGATTCTCCTGCCTCAGCAACAGAGCAGCTGAGGTTACAGTCCTGAGCTACCGGGCCTGGCTGCATTTTCCCCCTCTTTTGTGAAAGAAAGTCTTGCTTTAAGAAGCAACTCAGATATAGTCTAGTTTAGGTTCCAACCTATAATCTTCCTGCCTCAGCTTCCTGATATTATATGTATTGCCACTAGGCCTACCTGATAGCTGGTTTCTACAGCAAATTATTTTCTTCCTCATTTTGAAAGTGCTATCCTAAGCCATGAATGGTGGCACATGCCTTTAGTCCCAGTACTCAGGCAGAGGCAGGCAGATCTCTGAGTTGTAGGCCAGCCTGGTCTACAGAGTGACTTCCAGGACAGTCAGGGTTGCACAGAAAAGCCCTGTCTCAAAAGCGAGTGGGCATCTTTTAGCATTCTGTTAGCCCTTTTCTTATTTTTCCTCACCCTATGCAGCCTCAGCTCACTATTTCCGGGCAGCAACACCCCCTTCCTGGTGTACCTCCTCCCCAACCCCAATCCTGGGATTATTTTTTTTTAATCTCTGATTTGAAATCTCTCCGCTTTCAATGCCCAGCCCATCCCTTGCTGTCTTTGTGACTATGTTTTATATCCTTTATTGCTCTGTCTGGCTAAAGTGGACCAAGCCAGGTGAGGGACATCGAGGTTAAATCAGCACTCAGGAGTCGTCAGGTTCCATCATCCAGGATCACAAAGAGAGAGACCCGAGCTTTATTCAACACACTCTTTTATACCTCTCAATACTTCCTCCTAGTAACTTCCTCCTAGTCAGCCCTCACCCTAGGTCGTGGAAGATCCCATGACTAATGCCCCTGGGGTTGGCAGCAATGACAAGAAAACTTCAGAGCAGAAAAAACATTATGTTTATCCCCCTAGCTGTCACAAGGTTCAGTTCTCAGGGAGGAGGGGGCCTCGAGGGCCAAGGTGGAATTTTCCACAGGCACATATCTATGCACTCAATCCAGCCTGATGCCAGGAGCCAACATCTTACTCCCTTTTATTTAAAAAATGGAAGGAAACCCCTGTCTTAGGTCAACCCCTAACCCCTGCTACAGAACCCGTCATTGGATGTGCCAACTCCTGTCTTAGGTAGATGCAGCAGGCGGGGAAGTTGCCCATCATTGGGAAATCCTTCCAGCATTGATATCCATATTTGAGCATCAGTCGGGGGTTGCAAGGCCAGGAAAGCCTGCTTTATAACTGCCTGCTGATGGTGTTGCTGCCTACAGCAGCGTACCAGAATGAAAAAACAGCATGCCAACCCTCCAAGGCATAATATTAAAAGGGAAATAGATCCAGACCATCGGGTCATCCACCCAGCCACCTTAGCCAGAGTATTCCATAAATCACTAGTCTCAAGGGATGTTACTCGGGTATTATTAATCAAGGTAATGGTATGTACTAACTGCAATTTAAAAAGGTTGCATTCCAGGGGCCCCGAAGATACTGTTTTAATATATGCAATTGCTGACTAACATTTTCTACCTTACTTGAGGTAACAGAAATATCAGAATATCCAAGGTCACACAATAGCCGTTACTGCACATGTAAAACATCAATTTGTTCTTGTAGCAGGACAGTTTGTTGGTTGAGGGATAAAATCCCAAAATGTATTTGTCCATTTAAAGTCTCTTGAATTTCAAAGGCAGCCGCCACCCTGGCTGATAGTTGGTTCACCACGGATGTGAGAGCCAAGGTGGAATTTTCCACAGGCACATATCTATGCACTCAATCCAGCCTGATGCCAGGAGTCAACACTTTATTGCCTCAGTAGACTCTTGAGAAGTGTGCTGGTTTAATGAGATGCTCTGTTATCTACTGGCATTTGAACATTTAGTTCCTAGTAGGTGGTGCTATTTGGAAGATTGAGGAGGTGTGACCTGGCTGGAGAAAGTGTATCACTGGGGTTGCCTTTGAAGTTTCAGAGGCTCATACTATCACCAGTTTGTTCCTTCTGCTTTGTGCCTTGCAGCTCAGTTTGTGAGAAAACAGCATCCTTCTCCTCCTGCAATGCTTTAGCTTATCCATTGTTGTGGGATTCAGGTGTCAGCTGATGGGGTCCAAGGAAGCTTATCCAGGGTCCCGGGCTCCTGGAGGGGGTGTGGCCAAACCCATTGATAAGGGGCTGCTGGGACGCTGGGAGGCTCTCTTCCTGGTTCCTGGCTGCTGGAGGGAGGATCCCATCGTCCGTCCGTCTGCAGACTCCGGTTCCTATTCAGGTGCTACTGTAATCTATTACCTGTACCGTGAGTGTTAGTTTATATTTTAATAAATATCTATCTAATATTGGTGTCCTTGTGGGTAAACTCCGCCTACATCTGGCGCCCAACGCCCCGGGCTGGCGGACCCGTGGGTCGGGCTTAGAACGCACTCAGGTCAGGTTTGACTGTAGGCAGGTCGTATCCAGCCCTGTGCGTGCGGGTTTGATAGTGAGAGGTGACTTCCAAACGGCTTAGGCTCCGTCTCTGGCTACTTGGTTCGGCCGCGCTAGCAGTAACTCCGCCCTCCGTGCTGTGCTGCAGCCCCACTGCGAGCCCTTCCCCCAACCTGGCTGGCTGGTTTTGACCCAAAAACTGCAGATTCAAGCGGCTGTCTTGATTTGTGAGACTTTGCTTTTCCCAGGAATTCTATTCTGCCCGCTGAGACCCTTTAACACCTAGGATCTGTGAATAGCGTGCTGAGTGTCTCTGCATCTGCCATACAGCAGGGCACTAAACGTTATTGTGACATCTTCTGACCACACAGCATCATTGCACCTGGATTGAGGTAATGGCTGACAACTATTCTTTTGAGGAATTCGGTATATATTTTTCCACGATGGTTGACAAGTTTTTAAATGAGTATCTTGAGGTATTCAATACCCCAGTTTTACTATTTTTTGGTCTGTTTCTGTATGTTGTGTTCCACAATAGACGGGTGATGACTGAGGTCACGAATTCAAACCTTCAATTACAGTCCAAACTTGGTATTATAGAATTATCTAACGCTACACTGTCAGATGACGTTAAGCAGATACAGAACTTAAATCGGCAGCTGTTGTCCAACGTATGTGAATTACAGCTCTCAAACTCTGCTATGTCAAAGACGATAGATACTCTACAAATTGATTACAACAAGCTTTCTCATTATGACAGCACTATACGAGAACAATATAAACTCTACGTAACTGATGAGAACAAGAAACTTGTTGACCACATTAATAAAGTGGACGAGAAAATCATTAATTATGTTAATGATGTAGATCTCAAAATTGCTGACTCGGCGAGGTCTTTAGAAGGATTACTTCATCAAGAAAGTCAAACTTTGAGACAGATGGTATCCGAAATACAAGAATTTGTACCTGCAATGTCCAAAATCCAGGAGTGGGAACCCATTATATCCAAAATGAAAGAATGTGAGAACCATATTGCAACACTACAAAAGGGCAATGATACATCTTATGCTCAGAACAGTTCAGGTCAACCCCCAATGGGGTGTTATGGTACTGGAAATACTTTACATAAAGTTGTAAACATCACGGGGATACCTCCTTCACCACCACTATTGTTCCCAGCTACTATTCAGACCAAGATGGCACCAGGGGGTTCCTCAGAATATGTAGAGTATAGTTATGAGCCACTACATATGAAAGACATCAAAGATTTTAAAGAGCCAATATCCATGTATGGTATTCACTCTACTTATGTAAAGCAGCTCCTGAATTCATGGTCTGCAAAAAACCGAATCCTCCCCTTCGATTGGATGCAGCTAACGGCTGCTGTCTTGGACCAAAGCCAAAACTTGCAGTGGAGAAGCTGGTTTAGAGAGGAAGCCAGGACCTTAGAACACCAAGGAAGAATTAGGGGTTTCTTTGCTTCTCAGGACCAAATCCTTGGTGAAGGAATGTTTGCTGACGTGAAGACTCAAACTACTTATGATGAACATACTTTATTGCTATGCCGTACGGCCGCACTTAATGCATGGGAAAAGATTTTAGACCCAGGTCAAAAGGTTGAGCATTATGCTAAGGTCAAACAAGGTTTGGAAGAGCCTTATACTGACTTTCTACACAGGCTTACCACGGCTGTAAATAGAGCAATATCAGATCCAGAAGCTAGAAAGCAAATAATACTTTCTCTGGCCTTTGATCATGCTAATCCGGAATGTAGAAGAATGCTTCTGCCTTTAAAAATCAGAGCAGCACCTCTAGAAGAATGGATTCAATATACAATCAATGCTGAACCTCTCCATAGTAATGAAGACAATTGGGTAGACCAAGCCATTGATAAGGTAAGGAAGAGGAACCAAGGAATCACTTGTTTCAACTGTGGTAGACAAGGCCATGTAAGACGAAACTGTACACAAAGTACTCTTGGAAACGATGCCCGATCTAGGTTTAATTCGAACAGAAGGCCATTGCCTTCTGGATTATGCATTATGTGGCATTGGACCAATGAATGTAGATCTACCAGAGATAAAGAAGGCAACCCTCTGCCATCGGGAAACGCCTTTCGGGGCTTCCCCCGGGAAGCCCCCCAAAATCAGACTCCAAATTCGAGGATGGTGAGATCATATCCGGTCGTAGTAGAAGACCAGCATTCTCAAGACGAATAGAACACCCAATATCTGATCTTGAAAAACATACAATATCAGATGATAACATAAATTCAAAAGAAGATTCAGAAACTCCAAAGAAAATTACGAAACGAATATTTTGGCAGACTTCGATAAATGAACAAAGACCAAAATTGGGGGTACGGATAGACAATATTTATATCCAGGGTTTAGTCGACACGGGGGCTGATGTTTCGATCATAACCGCATGGTCCTGGCATCCGAGATGGCCTTTACAGACAGTAGATATCCAATTTCTGGGTATTGGAACAATATCTCAGGTGAAACAGAGTGTGAGGTGGCTTGAATGCATAGGACCAGAAGGTCAGAAAGGATGGTTGAAGCCATATATGGCTGATATAGCAGTGAATCTGTGGGGTCGCGACCTCCTAATGCAATGGAATACCCAGATTAAAATCCCTCCTGGTTATGATGTCAGCCGGAGGCTCAACTATGTTTCCAAAAATGACAAAAATTCACCAGCCATTCAAGTTGTACAAAAGAATTGCCCTCTTAATAAGACACTCACAGCACTGCCTTTGAAATGGTTAACGGAAAAGCCTATTTGGGTTCAACAATGGCCTTTGACAAAAGAAAAACTTCAGGCTTTGGAACAGTTGGTACAGGAGCAGTTACAGGCTCAGCATATTGAAGAATCAACCAGTCCGTGGAATTCTCCTGTTTTTGTTGTCAAGAAGAAATCTGGAAAATGGAGGATGGTGACAGATTTAAGAGCAATTAATAAGGTGATTCAACCTATGGGCTCCTTACAATCTGGTATTCCCCTGCCTTCTCTGCTACCTAAAGGATGGCCTATTACGGTTATTGATTTGAAAGATTGCTTTTTTACCATACCTTTACAGGAACAAGACAAAGAGAAATTTGCTTTTACAGTGCCTACTCTTAATAATTCAGGGCCAGCTAAGAGGTACCAATGGAGAGTCCTGCCCCAAGGAATGTTAAATAGTCCCACCTTATGCCAATATTTTGTACAACAACCACTAGAAATACTGCGCAAGCGCTTCCCACAATCTATCATTTACCATTATATGGATGATATTTTGTTGGCAGACCCAAACCCACAGACATTAGAAACATTGTTTGAAGAGCTACAGAAAGTATTGCCTAATTGGGGACTGCAAATTGCTCCAGAAAAAGTACAGAGGGGAGATTCTATCAATTATTTAGGATATAAGATAGGTTTACAAAAAATTAGACCACAAAAGGTAGAATTAAATAGAGATAAATTGAAGACTCTTAACGATTTTCAAAAGCTACTAGGAGATATTGCTCATATACGGCCCATGATTGGTATAAAGAACTATGAACTAGTTAATTTATTCAAGACTTTAGAAGGTGACAAGGGTTTAAATAGTCCAAGAAAACTATCTGATGAGGCCGAGAAAGAATTAGAGTTGGTAGAAAGAAAACTTCAAGAAACACATGTGGATCGTGTGGATCCAGACCTGGAATGCATACTTGTTATTTTACCCTCAAGACAATCTCCAACAGGAATCTTAATGCAAAGAGAAAGCATCATATTAGAATGGATATTTCTGCCACATAGGCCAAGCAAAAAGATGAAGACATATATCAAAAAAATTGCTGATCTGATTTTTAAAGGTAAATTGAGACTCCGTCAATTGACTGGAAAGGACCCTGCAGAAATTGTTGTGCCTCTGACTAATGAAGAAATTGAACGATTATGGGCAGACAGTGAACCTTGGCAAAAGGCTTGCAGTGACTTTTTAGGAGAAATTAATAATAAATATCCCCAAAACAAGAGAATTCAATTTATAAAGGAAACTAATTGGATCTTTCCTCGTGTAGTACAGGATGAACCAATTTCTGGAGCCCCTATATTTTATACAGATGCAAACAATTTAGGGAAGGCTGGCTACAAGTCTGAAAACCTAACTAAAGTGGCTCAGAGCCCTTATAACTCTGTTCAAAAGTCAGAACTATATGCGATTATTATGGTGTTGTTGGATTTCACAGAACCTCTTAACTTAATTACTGACTCTCAATACGCAGAAAGAGTTGTTTCACATATTGAAACTGCTGACTTCATTCACGATGATACAGACTTGACCTTACTATTCATACAACTACAAGATATCATCAGAGGTAGGATACATCCTATGTACATAACACATATCAGGGCACACACGGGCCTCCCAGGCCCTCTAGCGCAGGGTAATGAGGAAATAGATCGGTTGCTAATAGGAAGCGTGCTAAAGGCCACAGAATTTCATGAAAAACATCATGTTAACAGCAAAGGGCTGAAGAAGAGTTTTCCCATCACTTGGATTGAAGCAAAGGAAATAGTAAAAAAATGTGACACTTGCTCTTTCTATAACCAACCATCTTTACCTGCAGGAACTAATCCTAAGGGTACACACGGAAATGAGATATGGCAAATGGATGTGTTTCACTTTCCAGAATTCGGAAAGATGAAATATGTACATCATACTATTGACACCTATTCTGGAATGCAATGGGCGACTGCCCTGAGTTCTGAAAATGCTGATGCTGTACTTACTCACCTTTTGGAAGCCATGGCCATAATGGGAATTCCCACTCAGATTAAGACTGACAATGCCCCAGCTTACGTTTCCCGAAAAATGAAGATAATTTTTGCATACTATGATATAAAACATATTACGGGGATACCACACAATCCTACAGGACAGGCAGTCGTGGAGAGATCTCACCGCACATTAAAAAGATGCTTTATAAACAAAAAAAAGAAATGAAAAAACCCAGAGAGAGGTTGCATAGTGCCTTATTGACTTTAAATTTTCTTAACGCTGATGAGAAGGGAACTTCAGCTGCTGAGAGACATTGGGTAGTAGAGAAATCTTCTGAGTTAAATCAACCCATTTACTTCAAAGATGTGTTGACTTCCGAATGGAAGCCAGGGTATGTGCTTCGATGGGGTAGGGGTTTTGCTCTTGTTTCAACAGGGACAGAAAAGATATGGGTACCGACAAACTAATAAAAGCCCGCTTCGAAAAGGAGTCTCTTCCTGAACAAGAAAAGTAACTGCTCATCCTTGACATGACAAACGGATGCGTGGTAAGGAAAACACACTTAACAAACCTGGGGCAGGGTCTCTCAGTTTTGTCTTTACAGGAAAATGGATACAACTATTTTTACGGCATTGACTAAACATTGAATAATTACTCACCTGCAATAGAAGACAGACTGAGGATTAAAGAATGTACAAGACGGACTACGAGACCAACTGATACACACATGCACTACTGGGTAATTTCTCAATTTTTACTGCTTTACATCTTGCATCTACATCTCAAAAAAAAATGGTCCTGATTTGACTATTAATAAGGCTGGATTTGGATTGGGAACTTGTGGCTTTCTCTCTCTCTAAACCCAAGCATATTGGTAAAGGAATATGAAAAATTCTGTCTCACATCATAAAAGCCACCTGGTGTGAGACAGAAGGCAAAATATTTAGGGACCAATATTACTGTGACTTCATCTTAAACCTTGTTCTTCCCTGTTTCTGTAACTCTCAAACATCTCATTCTGTCTGCTTCCAGTCTCCTAAAGTCATGAAAGATATAAATATCTTTTGAATATCGACAATGCTTAAGTTTTCCACTGTAAATAACATTTCCTCCTATCAGCTATCTACAAAGAATCTGGAACCGAGATGGGGCCTCCACCGGAACAACTCCTGCTAGAAAAACAAAAATAAAAGAAAGAGTATGAGAGAAAGAGAATAAGAGACAGATAGACAGACAGCAGAGACAAAAATAGAAAAATCAAGAGCCTGGTGCGCACCAATCAATAATTGCTTTCAAGAAATAGATTATTCAAAAACAGCTGCAAGATAGCTCCTTATGATTATCCTTCAGATCACACTGCTAATTAAGTTTCCAGATGGAGTTAACCACTATCCTAAAAATGGTTATAGATGTATGTGGTCAGTCCATTAAGAACTAACCATTGTTTTAGCTTTTACAGGATCCCAAAGAGATGCCATCGCCCTTAAGTCAGCAGGAAGCAACCTTATAAACGACTACGCCCCCTTTCCCAATAAGTTTTATGCTCCAAAGGTTGTGGGTAAAACTGGGTAAAAGACAAAACTATAATATAGCATCAGAGATCTTTTTTTGAAGAAGAGAGGGGGAATAGATAGGATAGATAAAGGTAGACTGTTCTACCTACCTATACTTCATTTTAGCTGAATGTATGGGCTAAGCTAAAGACAATTTGCACTGTCATAGATATCTGTATATTGATACTAATGCAAAATCATTTTATATGTTTAATTGTGATAATTTGTACATTGGCACAAAGTTTAATCTGAGATTGTTTTATGTAACCAAAGCAACTTGTACTTCGATATAAATCTGAATCTGTAACTATTATGTAAAGCTGAATCTGAAATTGCTATATTTTATGTATGCTTCTACCTTTGTTTAAAATATTTGCACATCATTGTCATGTATACTATGCAATTACTACCTTCATTTAACTATACTAGATATAATGTATGATTGCACTAGTTATGATATATGCACAAGATGTTTTATATACCTCTGTTTGGATGATATATATGTATTTACATGTCTAAAATGCTGTGGACACTTTACCTGGTAAAATACCCCTGACTAATGTTCGATAGTTCTACTAAGGGTCATTGTTCAGAGATTGTACACCCCTTATATAGGTATTCTAATTTTTTGTACAGGGTTTATTCCTTAAGACGATAAGATCTGCAGTCAACACTATTTAAGGTATCATATCCCAGTCATGTCAGATACAGGTTAGAATATCATAGATGAACAAGAATCTTCAACCGTTTCATAGACCCAGAGAATATGGCATTTAACATTTAAAATTCGGCCACGAGAGACACGACAACTCCTGGTGTCACTGCTCCCTTCTCGAGATGGTGTTGAGCATCAAAGATACTCCTTTGGAGTTGGTCCTTTTGGCAAAAAATGGCCGGCTGAGTAAGGAACTGTCCTTACCTTGATTGCTGACAGTACACACATGATGTCAAGCTGGATGAACAAGTTGATAGATGGAGACTGACGAAACCTGCCTAGACAGGATAAGACAGTCCCTTCAAAACTGTTCTGCTTGTGAAAAGATCTGTCAGATGCCATAGGCCTATAGCCAATCCGATAGATGCTCTAACGGTACACAAATCCAGAGGTGATTGTCCAGGTAGCTGTGTTGCTGTCCTCTCCTAAATTTTGGAAGTAGCTGCTTCCATGTACTTCTGTCTTTCAGACAAATTCACCTTCCTTCTCAGGTCTTGAAGAGGTTGAAGAATAGATGTTTAAGGTTTTCACCCTAGTATCCCTTAGATAAGAACACTCGGGTGTTAGATTCTCACTTTCCCAGATTAACCCTTTAAAATAATCTATACACCCTACTATCTACCAATATTCTAGAACTGTTAGATGTACCTTATATAAGTTAGGCTTTGATTAGCAATTGTACTTTAACCTCTCCTAGATACTACCTCATAATAATTCCTACTGTACATAGTCTTAGTTTAGAACCTTCTTAGTTAGAAAAAGGGGGGAGATGTTGTGGGATTCAGGTGTCAGCTGATGGGGTCCAAGGAAGCTTATCCAGGGTCCCGGGCTCCTGGAGGGGGTGTGGCCAAACCCATTGATAAGGGGCTGCTGGGATGCTGGGAGGCTCTCTTCCTGGTTCCTGGCTGCTGGAGGGAGGATCCCATCGTCCGTCCGTCTGCAGACTCCGGTTCCTATTCAGGTGCTACTGTAATTAATCTATTACCTGTACCGTGAGTGTTAGTTTATATTTTAATAAATATCTATCTAATATTGGTGTCCTTGTGGGTAAACTCCACCTACAAGCCATCATGGACTCTCATCCCTAGAACCACAAGGCGATGTTCTCTCTTCTCTCCATTGTCTTGGTCATGGTGTTTTATTTATTACAGCAATAAATAGTAAAATAACTAACACAGAAGTTAGTACCAGAGAGTGTGCTATTGCCAGCACAGACCCGACCATGTTGGTTTTGGAAGAATGTGAAAGACTTTGGACTAGAAAAGCAGTTGAAGGCTATCAGTGGAGCTTCATGGACCATCATCATTGGAACTTGGACAACAGTGATACCGAGGACCATGTGGACTGGAGCAGCTCAACTCAAGAGGTTTATGAAAGGAACAATATTAGCAATGGAGCTAGAGACAGTTTCTGTGATACTTGGCAAAGAATGTTGCTGCTTTCTGTCCAGGTTCTAAGCTTCCCAAGGATAAATTTAAAAGTAATGGGTTAATTTCTTTGGTGGAGAGTTCAAGGCAGTCAAACATGGACTCTGTTCACTGAGTATTAGAAATCACCTTTATGTAACTTTATATAGAGAAAGAGCAAATGGGGCACAAAGAAATGTACAGTTTGGAGAGAAAGGGAAGTTTAAGGTCACAGCCAAGGCTTGTGCTGGAAGAGAGGCTGCAACTGTTAAGGGGGTTAGTGCCCTTGAGAAGAGAAGAGGCCTGATTTAAAATGGAATAAAGGAAGGATGCTCTCAGGCAAGACCCCTCTGCCTGCCCACCCGTCCCCCAAAAATGACCTTCCAATTTGTGAAAGGAAAGGCTGAAGGACTTCTGTGCTTCTAAAAAAGCAACAATAAACACACTGCCGCAGATGTGGATCTCATTGGCAGGGTCCATCCCAAACTGGCAGCCCAACTGGGAAGTGTCATCCACATGACAAGACTAATAAGTAAGGGAGTGGGAAACTATCCCTCCACAGTTTCAGAGAGCTGCTGAGGCCAGGCAAGGTGTGCAGGAAACTCCACATATGAAGGCCTAAGGGGTACGAGGCTCTGATAGAGAGTGCCAAAGAATTATCATCCCTGATCATCACAGTAGGGAGAATGGCAGCAGGCAGGCAGCAGGCAGGCAGCAGGCAGGCAGCAGGCAGGCAGGCAGGCAGGCAGGCAGGCAGGCAAGCAGCAGGCAGGCAGCAGGCAGGCAGCAGGTAGGCAGCAGGAAGGCAGCAGGTAGGCAGCAGACAGGCAGCAGGCAGGCAGGCAGGCAGGTAGCAGGCAGGCAGGCAGGCAGGCAGCAGGCAGGCAGGCAGGCAGTAGGCAGGCAGTAGGTAGGTGGCAGGAAGGAGGCAGGCAGGCAGTCAGGCAGGCAGCAGGTAGGCAGCAGGAAGGCAGCAGGTAGGCAGGCAGCAGGTAGGCAGCAGACAGGCAGTAGGCAGGCAGCAGGCAGGTGGCAGACAGGTGACATGGTAGACATGGCATTGGAGCAATAACTCAGACCTTACATCTCAGCTACAGGGATGAGGCAGAGAGAGCTAACTGGGAATGGTGGGAACTTTTAAAGCCTACTGCCAGTGACACACCTCCTCCAACAAAGCAACACCTTACTCTTATGTTAGGCCCTGAAGATGGACTTAGAGTGATCACTGGATCTCTTTTGTCTCCTTGCCATGTGACAACATTCAATAAATTTTATTTTTTAGCTTTTCAATATTTGGCTTAGAAAAGCCAAAGGCTAGAAAATTATCCTATGAAGGAAGGATGGCTGAGCCTTGCTTGTTAAAGGGGCCAGGGTGCAGGCTCTTTTCCTAATTCTGGTCACACCTGTATTACTTAGCAGGTTCCAGGGCATCCAGGGTTCATAGGAAGACTCTGTCAGAAATGAAACACACACACACACACACACACACACACACACACACACACACACACACACACACACTCAGATGCTAACATTCAGTCTTCCCCAGGGTTATATGTAATTTTGTGAGGCAAAATCAAATATCCTAAATTACATCTGAGCATAGTTTCCTCAAACTGTTGAAATTTACTGAGTTTGGAAACTCTTTCCCCTTCCCTACCTTCCTAAAGAAGAGTAAAATGTAGCTAGAAGAAAAGAGATATTTGTATCTAAGTGACAAGTTATTGCTGGGTCCTAAGGGTTCCTTCAGGGGAGGGGTTGAAAAGGTTCTGAGTCAATGACACAGACCCCAGGAGTCAGTTGAAAACCAAAGGACTAATATTCATTCAACAATGGGGAGAGCCAAGGCAGGCTGTGTCACAGTCTCGTGATATTGTGTGGCTTGTCCCTCATTGGCTGGGCCCAATCAGATTCTGAGCAATCAGGAACTCTGGGCAGTGCCTGTTGCTAGACTCTCAGGCAGGCCCCAGGTTGGCTCATAAGTAAGTACTTTATGCATGTGCCTTGGCAACCGGTTTGAGCCAATTTTCTTGACCCTATGGGCCTGTCCTTTTACACCCATCCATCATGTTTTCTCCTCTCCAGTCTCTGGCACAAGGTCAATGTGTTATGAATGGATGATGACCTTGGACTTCTGACCCTTCATTTGCCTCTCAATTTCTGGTTGGATAGGCAGGTGCCACCAAGTCCCATTTAATGTTTTTCAAGTATGAGATACTAGAATTACACATCACAGGACCATTGTGAAGGTATAGATTTACCACAACAAAACTTTATTTCAGGGAAAGACCATTTAGTGCCTGAGGGCAGGGCCAGGTCTAAGGAGAATCTAAGAAAAAAAAAATCTTAGGAATGTACTTAACAGCTAGTAGATTCAAAACTTGGATTCACCAAAAGTTCAGCCAGTAGATTCAAAACTTGGGTTCATGCTGAAATATTTAACCAAATATGAAATGGCACAGGTAATGGCAAAGAAGTTACTTGAAGACATCCTGCCCAGGTATGGATTTCCAACCATGATAGGGTCAGATAATTGACTGGCTTTTGTGTTTCAGATAAGCCACCTTTCTGGGGACTGACTGGAAATTGCAGTGTGCATACAGACCCCAGAGTTCAGAGCAAGTAGAAAGGATGAACCATATTTTAAAAGAGGCACTAACTAACTTGACCTTGGAGACAGGTACAGACTGGGTGACTTCCTTTGCTTTATATAGGACCAGGAGATTCTCTTATCAAATGAGGCTAACCCCATTTGAAATTATATTTGGCATTCCCTCCCCTATCATCTCCAAACTCCAGGCAGATTTGCTGGTAGAACTAGATGACCAAGATCTTCTTGATGCTATATGAGGGGTCCAGTGAGCCCACAAGGAAACATGGCCCAAGCTCAGGGCCCTTTATGGATTTGGTATTTCCCCTGAACCCCATAGGTGCCAACCAGGGGACTGGCTCTATGTTAAGAGATATCATGTAGAGTAATTGGAAAGGTAGAAAGGACCCTACATCATTCTTCTGACCATGCCCAAAGCCATCAAGGTTGAAGGCACGGCTACTTGAATCCACCATTCCCACGCCAGGTCAGCAGACCCCTTCACACTTAAAGATTTTGGAGTAAAAGATGGAAAGACAGAACTAGAGGACAAGAAATTTCCATGATTGGAACTCTCTGGGACCAGTCAGAGGGGAAAATGTGAAGGCATAGATTTACCATTACAAAACTTTATTTCAGGTAAAGACCATTTAGTGCCTGAGAGCAGAGCCCAGGTCTAAGAAGAATCTAGGAAAAATCTCAGGAATGTACCTGACAGCCAATAGGTTGAAAACTTGGATTTGTGCCAAAAGTTTAACCAATAGTTTCCAATAATTACTCTGCCTCATACTCCTTTACCCAATCCTGAAATGCCAAGATGTATAACACCCCACTTAGGTATTTTTTTCTTTAAAAACCCTCACCCCGAGCTCAGGGACAAATTCCTCTGCTGTGTTGAAACATAAAATTTCAGTCCAGGTTCAAGCCTGTCCAAAAGAATAAACTGACCCTCATGTGTTTGCATTGGAATCCAGCTCCCTGGCGGTCTTTGGGGTTCCTTGACAAGGGTCCAATACCATTTACCTATACACTGGTATCCATGTAGTTTATAGGCCACAGTGGGTTAAAGAGACACACTGAACATTTTAAGGAGTTTCAGGGTCAGGAAAAACCTCAGGAATGCCTCTAAAGTGTTTCTGGGTCAGAAAGACCATAAGCAGGCAGGCTGAAACAGGTGTGCTCATGCACCCATACCAAAAACAAAAAACCAAAACCAATCAAACAAACAAAAACATGAGCTATAGCCATGCATAGCTACCACAAAGTGGAATCTAGTTACTAGATGGTAACACTGTTACCGAAGACATAATGCACTTTGGTGGAGAAGTAGAGAAATATACCTTAGAGGAGTTAAAACTTCCTCTCTTTCATTGAGCGCTCATGGTGCTAAAGAGTATTATCCTAACTGCTCTTAATTTATAACTTTTTTGTAGTTGTTCCAATGGCCCCTCCTTTATCCTGGTGCACCCACATACAGTGAAGGTGCGGGTCAGAGAGGAAGTAACAGCAAATATGCTGTGGTGGTTTGAATGTAGTTGGCCTCTATAATCTCATAGGGAGTGGCCTTATTGGGAGGTATGGCTTTGTTGGAGGAAGTGTGTCATTATAGGGGTGGACTTTGGGGTTTCCTATGCTCAGGATATCACCCAATGTCTCAGTCAACTTCCTGTTGCCTACAAGATGTTGGTCTCTCAGCTATTCCTCCAACACCATTTTGCCTGTATGTCACCATGCTTCCTGTCATGGTGATGATGGACTGAACATTTGAAACTGTAAGCTCTTACCCCAATTAAATGTTTTCCTTTATAGGAGTTGCTATAGTCATAGTGTCTCTTCATAGCATAGAGACCCTAACTAAGACACATGCCCACCACTGCTCTACAATAAGAGTACATTCCCCAGGTCCCAGTTAAAGTAGGAAAGACAGGATTGATCTCTAATGAGATGAATTCCTACCCCTCAGCCCAGCAGAAATCTAGTTCAGGAGAAACAAAAATGTGTCATAGAAGGAGAGATAATAACACTTAATTGTTAGTAAGAAATAATAATGATGACAATGATAGTTTAGAATACTTGTGAGTTATGATTTGTTTCATTGAAGCCATTGATATTAAAAATTATTGACATGTGTGTGTTAATTGTAGCCATTGTGTTATTGATTTTTGGTGTTATTTATGTTTTCCGTGGTAGTTTGTATTTTAATAGCTATGGTTTCTTATTTCTTTCCACAGTCCTGCTATGATCATTCCTATATTCAGTATAAAATAATGTTCCTGTATTTTCTTTATGTTTGCTTTACTGGATATAAATTGTTTTGGACTGTTTATATTGAGGAAAGTTTTTGTTTCTCCTTCATTCATTGCAGATAATTTTGCTGGGTATATTAGTCTAGTTTGGCCATCATAGTCTTTGGGACTTGAAGTGTATTCAAGTAGACTGTAGACTCATCTGGCTTTCAGATTTTCCATTGATAAATCAGCTATTTCCCTACAAATGTGACTTCTTTTTTACTCTTACAGCTTCCAATACACTTTCTTTATTAAGCATATTTAATATTTTAACTATGATATGCTATGGGATTTTCTTTTCTGGACTTGTCTGATTGGTGTTCTGTGTGTTTCCTGTGTATGGATCTGTCTTTCCTTAGTTTGGGGAAGTGTTCTATAATTTTGTTGATCAGTCTACATCATTGATTTGGGATTCTTCCCTTTTTTCTGTGTCTATAACTCAAAGATTTGGGTTTTTTTCACAGTGTCCCATATTTCTTGTGTATTCGTTTCTTCCTATGTGTGTGTGTTGTGTATAGTTTTTATATTCCTTGCTTATTTGGTCTATATCTTTTCATTATCTTTGAGAGTATTTGAGTCTTTATATTTTATTTTCTGTTTGATTTACTCTACCTATAAGACTTTCCTTTGAGTTTTCTCATAGAGTTACTAGGTTTTTCAACTCCATCTTTATTTCCCTGAGTCTTCTTCAGTGTTTAGTCTTATCATGGGCAAACATTCCCAAGGGAATGGTGATCTGGAGAGAAGAGACTGGCTTGGTCTTTCAGGTAGTTGGTATTTTTGAAATGAGATCTGGACATGTGGACTTCTTTTGTTGGTTCTGAGTTTGTTATGGACAGAGCAGGTTGGGGGGTGAAGGTAGGATGTTCAGGTTGAATCTAGGGGTTGAAAATGGTTTGGGTGGAATAAAATCAGATGGACAGAGAAGACTGAGCTGGAATGCAGTATGTACTTACTGTTCTGAGCCTAGAATTCAGGGTAGATCTGGCTGGGTAGAAAGGTTGGCTATGCCATGCAAGAGTCCTATAGGTTGGGGCACAAGTAGGGAGGATCTTGGCCAAAGCCTATAGCTTCTTTGTAGTATAGGCAGAGGATACCAAACCAGGCTGGTGCTATAGTTTTTGTGTCCAGGCTATAGATCTGGCCAGTTGCAGAGGATAATATAAAAGTTAGTAATAGTCACCAGGCTAGACTCTGGAGGAGGATATGGGAAGGACCAAGTATAGTAGTAAAAGTGGTTCAGTGGTCTATGTCTTTTTATTGGGGAAGTTGAGACAATATTTGGAATTATCCATTAAACAGCAAAGTTTACTAATTCCTGGGGTTTTTTTTTTTTTATGTTACAGGTTTTCTCTCCTTTTCATTTACTGTCTGGGATTAGTCATTCCTTTTTCTTCTTGGGCGTGGGTAACCCCTTAAGACTGAAGTTTTCCTTCTAGTGCATTCTGTAGAACTGGATTCCAATGTAGGAATCACTTAAATTTGTTTTTTTATCATGGAATGATTTTCTTTCTCCATCAATTGTGATTTATAGTTTTCTGGGTATTGTAGCTTAGGCTACAACCTTCTGGCATCAGTCTCCATGGAGACCATATAGTCCTGGCTTCCTGGAACTTGATATATAAAATAATCTGGCCTCAAATGTAAAGAACCTCCTCCTTCCCAAGTACTAGGATTAGGAGAATGTACCACCACGCCCAGAGAGAAGTCACGTATTGTATTAATGGCCTGCCTTTATATGTTACTTAGTCTTTTCTCTTGCAGATGTCTTTTTTCCCTGAATATTTAGAGTTCTAATTATCTGCCATGGGGAATTTCTCTATTGGTCCTATGTGGTGTTCTGTATGCTTTTTGTACTTTAAGAGCACCTTCTCTTTTAGGTTGGGGAGATTTTCTTCTACAGTTTTGTTAAAAATATTTATTGGGCCTTTGACTTGAGTTTCTTCTCTGTCCACTATCCCTATTATTCATAATTTTTTATAGTGTCCCAGACTTCCTGAATGTTTCTGGATGGATTTTTTTTAAAAATCTAATGCTTTCTTTGATTGAGGGATTCATCTCTTCTTCTTCATTGTCATCACTCAAGAGTCTTTCTTCTATGTCTTGTATTGTGTTGGTGAGGTGTACCTCTGAGTTTTGTGTTTCACATCCTAAATTTTTCATTTCGAGTCCTATTGCAATTTGGGTTTTCTTTAGTGACTCTATTTCTACTCTCATGCTGTGATCTGTTTTCATTATTTTGTTTTTTCTTTGTGTTTTCATAAACTCCACTAAGGGATCTTCTTTAAGGTCCTTCAATACATCCTTAATTGGTATTTTTAGTCCTTTTCTTGTGCTCCAGCTATATTCAGTTTCTCAGGATTTATTGTAATGGTGAGGAAAGAAGCTGTACAATGGAGATTAGATTTGTGGTTCTTGTTTTAAAAAGAAGAAAGGGAGGAAATGCTGTGGGATTGTGCTTTTTTACACTATCAATATTTGCCATTGTAACTATTGGTTTAATAAAACACTGGCCAAGTAGCTAGACAGGAAGTAGAGGCGAGGCAAACTGACTAGGAGAATTCTGGGAAGAGGAAGAGCAGAGCAGCAGATGACAAGGAGACACAGAGGAAGTGGGATAAGAATACTGCACTGAACAAAAACTTACCAAACCATGTGACTAAACCTAAATAGAAATATGGGTTTACTTAGAGTATAAGAGTTAGAAAGTAATAAGCCTGAGCCATAGTCCTAACAGCTTATAATTAATATAAGCTCTGTGTGTTTATTTGGGGCTAGGCTGTGGCTAGGTCCATGTCTTGGGGCTAGGCTGAACCATAAGGGTTTCTAGGTTCTGATGAAGGCATATTGATTTGTCATGTTTTTGTTTAGTATTGGGGTCTAAAAATCTGAAACTATAATGATTGAGGAGTTTCTTTGTGTTGATCTTGTCTTTGTTGAGTGGGGTGTTCTGTTCTCTGTTGCTGTTACCATCTCTGGATCCTGGGAAATGTAAGTGTAATGGCTGTGGAGTCTCTGGTTAAGAGATCATCTGCAGGTGGGTGGGTGAGAGAATGTAGTAGATGGGCTAGGAGGAAAGGATGGGGAAGGTTATGGAAGAGAGCTGGCAGGATCAGGTCTTCATCAATAGGCAGAATCCTCAGGGAGTGGAGGTATGAGGGAAAGTGTGGTACCATAAAGCAGGCTGCGGTAGGATGTAGGGCAAGTCTGGAGAGACAGGGATGAAGAGCCAGGAGAATCCTGGGTCTATACCATGAGGTGGAGTCCCCAGTGGATGAAGTTGGGGTGGAATGAGGGGTTCCTACAAGCAGACTAAAGAAAGAATAACAGAGAACAGGACAAGGACAATGAGAAATGTCTACCTGAGTTCCAGCCCACTGTGGCCACTTTAGGTGCCTGGTAGAAAGTATTTCTGGGTCTTGGAGGCAGACACAGAAGAGTGGGGATGGGCTGGGGAAAGGCAGATAGGATCAGAAGGAAAAAGCTAACCTGGGTCCACACCAAGAGGCAAAATCCCCGGATTGTTTTAGATATACTTCTAAGATCTTTAGAGTTAGATGTAAGATCAAGACTAGTGTTAGGGGTAGGGATGCTATTGGCGACACTCCTAAGGGTTATAAGTGTTCGAGACAGCCTCGGGGTTAAGGATACGGCTAACCCTGTCATTTGTGTTAGTCCTGGCCTTAGAACCCTAAAATCTAGGTTTAGATCTAGTGGGAAAGGCACAGTTACAATTACAGACTGGGCTAAATAAGAGCTTGGTTTAAAGTTAGTGTAAGAGCTATAATTAGTGTTAGAACTTGGTTTAGGGTGAGGCTGGAAGTACAGTTACAGTTTCCCTTTGGGCCTGGGATGTGTTTAGTGTTAGTGTTTGAGCTATGGTGAGGGGTATGGTTTGGGTTAGTCTAGTTAGCTATGGTTAGAGTTAATGATTGGTTTAGGGTCAGGCCTAGGGTTAGAGGTAAGGTTAGAGCTAGGTTTAGAATTAGTGTTATGCTTAGGATTAGTTTCAGGATTAAAGCTAGTGTTTGCCTTAGATGTAAAGGTTTATTTTGTTACAGAGTTAAAGTTATGCTTGGGGTTAGGACCAGATTTAGATTATGGTTGTGGTTAGTGCTATGGTTAAGTGGTATGATTAGTGAGGTTTAGGATTAGGGTTTTGGCTAGAATTGTAGTTATGATTAATTGTGGGATTTAGAGTCAGGGTAGAGTTAGAATTGGTATTGGAGTTATAACTAAACTTAAAAACAACTATGTGCTGGGTGGTGTTGGTGCACGCCTTTAATCCCGGCACTATGGAGGCAGAGGCAGTTGGATCTTTGTGAGTTCGAGGCCAGCCTTGTCTACAGAGTTGAGTTCCAGAACAGCCAAGGCAGTTACACAGGAAAAACCTGTCTCGAATATATATAACTAGGGTCAGAATTAGGGTTAGGCTTGGAATCCATAGGTCAGGATAGAGTTTGGTGTAGTGTTAGGATAAAGGTTACAATTATTGTTAGAAATTCTCCTATGTTTAGATTTAGATTTAGTGTTTGAGATAGATGTAGAGTTAGGCTTTGGGTTTTAGCTAGGGTCTCATTAGTCCTATTTTAGGGTTGTGGATATGGTGAGACAGGGTTAGGGTTACTCTTAAGGACAGGCTTAGAGTTAGGGTTACTATTAGGGTTAGAGTTAGATAGCATTACATTTATGGGTAGGGTTATGTTTAGGTTTATGGCTAGGGTTTGTGTTAGGACGAGAGCCAGAGTTAGATATAGGTTAGGTTTATGGATAGGCCTGAGTTAATGGATGTGCTTGTGACCATTTAGGTATTCCAAACAATAGAGTTAGAGTTAGATGACGGGCTAGGTTTAGGGTGTGAGACAGTATTGGTTTTATGTGGTAACATTAGTGTGAGAGTTAGATTTAGGGTTAGGGTTAAATTGGTGCTGGGTTTGTTGTTATGGTTATAGTTTATCCTTGGGTTGGGTTTAAAGGGTTAGAATTAGGATTGATGGCAGTCATTATTAGGATTAGGCATCAAGTTAGGTTAGAATTTAGGATAAAGTTAGTAAAAGATCTACAATTACTGTTAAATATGTTTAGGTTAGCTTAGACCAAGTTTTAGGGTTCTTTTTGTTGTTAATTAGCCTTTTTATTGGCTTTTGATTGATCATTTGTGTTTGTTTTTAATTGAAGGTCCTTACTGGGTTTTGCTTCCAGGAGTGGCCGGGATCAAGGACCAGGGGAGGGTAACCAATGGTGCACGGAGGGGCCACTGACAGACACGCACAGAGTCACTATTGTGGTTAGAAATCGGCAGCGGGAGACGGGGAAGGATGAGGAGCAGGGGTGTCATTAAAAAATATGAGCTCCCTCCAAAATGAGTGCCTGAGAAGGGATTTGGTCCACTTTAACCCAAGAGGAATCCGAAAATCAAAAACCGTTTGTGAAGGTCAGAATCATCAGAGATGGAAGGAGATGGATGATCTGGAGTGGGAGGGGGAAACAGCATTTGCCAGTTGGGGTGAAGAAAATGTCTTCCTGCAACACCCAAGAGCATGTCTGGGGCTGCTAGATGCTCCAGACAGGGTGCTGGAGGCAGTTCACAAAGGCTTGTCCTCCAGGAAGATGATGCTGTCAGGGCACAGTGGTCCTTGACCTTGTCATAGCAACTTGCTTGTAATTCATTTTGATTACTGTTGGCTTCTTCTTGAGGGTTTTCTTGGAGTTGGCACAGATTATTCTGTTCTTAAGGGGTACACACTCAAGGATCCAGGTCTTCCTTGCTTTCCCAGGTTGCACTGTCGAGAGCATGGTGGTCCTTATATGGCAACATCTTGACAAAAGTGATGTAAGGGTAGTTCACATCTGCCCCACATCTCCTGCCAGGATCTCCTTCACTCCTCCAGGATGATGCCCTTGTCCACACAAGGCAGAAGCCCACCACCTTCTTACATTACTTTGCAACTGGTGTTGAGGACTTGTGCATTTTTATGTCATTGAACACAGTGAACACACCCTGAGAGACAGCCACACCACAGGCTGTGCTTCCAAAAGCCAAAGGGAAATAGAGAGAGAGCTAGAGAAGAATTGAACTGCTGTAGTTGCTGCTGGGATCCCATGGCTAGCTTTAGGGTTCTTACTAGAGGTATGATTGAAATTTCATTTGGGGCTAGGGTTGTATGTAGGGTTAGTGTTTGAGCCAGGACTAAATTTAGGGTGAGAGATGGTGTTTGGGTTAAGGTTAGGGCTAGAGGCTCTTTAATTTATATCTTTTTATTTATTATTTAATATTATTATATAATAATATTGTTTATTAATCTATTTATAAGATTAATGTTAGAGCTAGAAACTAGGGTTATGGTTAGGATTCGTCTTATTTCTAATGTTAGTAGTATTAGAGATAGGCGCAGAGTTAAAGTTATAGCTAGGATTGTCATTAGGGTTAGAGTCAGGTTAAGTTTAGGGCTAAAATTGGTGGCAGAGCCAGGGTTAGGATTACCAAGGTGTTTGGTATGAAGTTAGTGTTAGAACTAGTCTTAAAGGTAAGCATTAAACCTAGATTTACTGTTCAGGGTGGACGTATGGTTACAATTTCATTTAGAATTGTGATTTATTTAGTGTTATCATTTAGTGAACACTTAAGTTCACTTAACATGCTTAAGTGAGCAGTGAGGGCTTGTGTTAAGGTTCATGTGAGTCCATGGTTATATCTAGTATTAGGTTTATAAATCAGACTAGGGTTAGGACTGGTTTTAGAGGTAGGATTGGGGTTCAGGTTAGAATTAGGGCTACATTGAGGATTAGTTTTAGGGATAAGATTATTTGGAGCCATAGGTCAGTTGCCAAGTTGGGGCTCAAAGGGAGGTGGCAGAGGGAATAATGGGCAGATTTTGCTTCTAAAGGGGACTTAGCACATATGTACAAAGGCTTCCACAGCCATGCAGCATATAAGCATAGGTTAAGTAGTGATATGGATCACATATTGAAGTATGGCCATAGGACCTGGGCTGACTAAGCATTTGCCTGAATATGTATGTACAGCCATAGGACCCTGGGGCTGGTTGGGCATTTGCCTGAATGTTAGCAGGCACATCCTGCCAGGCTCCCACAGGGCAGGTATGTCTGAATGCTCCTTTTGTTATTACATAAAGTGAGGAGTTAGAGGTGGCAAGTGGGCAGGAAATGAGGGTGCAGGTTCTCAAGATTGCTTCCTGCTGACTTGGTGGACTCCAGTCATCTTAGGGGACTTGAGCATTTCTTAGGTTATGGGTTGTTTCACTGCTGTCTAAAGCTCTGGGGAACCTGCATTGCTTAGACCTGGCAAAATGTTGTTCTGGGTGAGTCGTTTCCCTGGAGCTTACGGGAAATTTTAAATCTACAAAAGAGGTTAAGTTTTATACATGTTAAAAAGCAATCAAAGGGGAATTTAAAGTCCTGAGCTCATGGCTATAATAATATAGTGGTTGAAGACAGTGTTTATCACTCTGCCAGAGCTAGAGTAATAATTTATCAGATTTCTATAGGTTAGTGCTAAAGTTATAAACTAACAGAGAGAGGGGAGAGGAATCTGGAAAATGTTTTATTCTTTTAATTATCTCAAGTCACTGTCTTCATATTACCAATTAAGCCTCCTATCTCCACCTAAACAAACCTTAAAGCACTGTTCCTTTCCCATCATCATGGATTAACACTCAGGAGATACAGGTGGCTGACAGCTGAGAGCAGTTAATAATAAAGCGTTATATTGAAATCTGTTCTGCGAGTCTCCTTTTTGAGTCTGGAGATGTGGATACCTAGGCAAGTTTGATAGTCTTTACACCTCCAGCTCTGTAGCTAGTGGATGATAGTTCTGTAACAACAGCTAATTAGTTTAATTAGAAATTTTGGGTATGTCACTGGAGATTCATAGAGAGGAAACTGATGAAGCAGGGTGTGATCAGTAGAGAAAGAAGAGCATGGTGGGGCGGCGGGGGTAGGGTCAAGAAGAAAAACATGGAGTTCCCAACCTGGTAAAGTTGAATACAGTTGTGGGGTGAAGACATTCTTCTGGAGTTTGAGGCAAGACAGTTGATGTCGGTGTCCTCTGGAACCTAAGGGAACAGGGCCCTGTTGAGACTGCTGTGAATGAAGAAGGATTATCTTGAGATGGGGGGTGAGTAAAGGGTTTGAGGTGGGATAAGCGAATTCAATGAGAGAGGCCTGCAAGCTTAGCTGTAGGGGTTAGAAGAATTACCTTGTAGAGGCCTTGCCATTTAGAGGAGAGCATTGAGGGATGTTGATCTGAAGGAAAGATAAGAACCTGATCCTCGATATTGACTGGGGATGGGCAGGGGTTGGTGCATGGTCAGGGTAGGGAGCAGTCAGTAAAGTTCCATAAGTGAGAATGGAGATAATGGGGGGGGGGTAGGTGATGAGGGAGAGGTGAGGGTTTGGATGGAAGGCAGGATTAGAGTTGCCTTGCCATACACGAGTTCAAATGGCGCCATTGAAAGGGGTCACTTGGGGGAGAGCCTGTGCCTTAAAAGAACCAGAGGCAAGAGCTTTACCCAGTCAAGGTGAAGTTCCTGTGACATTTTAACATGAATGTTTTCTAAGGGGCGGTTAGTTCATTCTATCTTTCCTGAAGACTGACAGTGATATGCAATATGAAAATGCCAAGGGACACTAAGAGCTTTAGATAGGGCTTGGGAGAGTGGGGAGGTGAGTTCAGGACCATCGTTTGTCTAGAGGGAGGTGGGAACCCCAAATTGGGGGATAATCTCCTGGAGAAAGAGGTCAGAGACTGTCTGAACTCTTTTGTTAGTGGTCAGGAATGCTTGCATCCAGCCTGAGAACATGTCTACTAAAACCAGGAGATACTTAACTCATCCTGGTAAAGTCCAGTTGTTAGTCAGTCCCCCTGGCAGGGAGCCCTTGGCTTTGTGGGTAGGAAAAGGGGGGAGGGGCTGTATTGTTGGAATTAGAGTCTGACCTTTGACAAATTTTACAAGAGGCAGTAATAGTTCTTATGTCCTCAGGGGTGGGCTGGAGGTGAGCCTTGGCAAAATGAGGCAGAGCCTGGCTATGAGGATAAAAGAGCTGGTATAGATAGGTCAGAATTTGTTGAGTGTCAGGGGTGACTGTGAGAATGTAGGTTGTAGTCTATGGACTCTCTGGGCTTTGGAGAGCCGCTGTCCTAGGTGCCTCATTGGCTCAGTTATTTCCCTTAGAGATGATGGAGCTCATGGTCTGATGAGATCGGCAGCGAATAATTTCCATAGCTTTGTGGAAATGGGGGTTTTAGCATGGCCATAATTTGACCTGAGTTACTTATGGATCATCCTTCTGTTGTAAGTAGCCCACACTCTTTCCAAATGGCAGCATGGGACAGGAGAATATGAAAAGTGTATGTGGAGTCTGTGTAAATATTTAGGGATTGTTTTTGTGCCAATTGGAAGGCACGGGTGAGAGCTATTGGTTCAGCCTGTTGGTTAGTGGTATGGGCAAGGAGGGCCTGTGCCTCAACCACCCCAGTATCTGACACAGCCCCCTCATGTAAAAAGGAACTGCCATCCACATACCAGGCACAGGTAGTCTGAGGCAGGCTGCGTTCCTGCATGTGTGAAGGATGAGGCAGTAGTTCTTCTAGGGTTTCTATGCAAGAATGAGATGGGAACTGATCAGTATTAGGTTGAAGGAGAAGATTTGAGATATTGAGAGATGGGCAAGATTGGAAAGCACTGTGGCATCTTCTATTAGTGTCACTTGGAGAGAGAGAACCCAGGAAGAGGTAGAGTTTGTAAGCTTTTATATGTTGCTAGGACAGGCTGTGGGGGAGAAGTTATGGTGGGTGACCCAAAGATTAGTCTCTCTGACTAATGGTGAAGAGCTCATTAGCAGTCAAAGCACATATGCAGGGTTCCCATCCCTGAATGGTAAGGTCTAGTTATGGTACACTATGAAAGCAGTACTAAGAAGAAAACGCATAGCACTAAATGCCCATATAAAGAGGTTGGAGAAATCTCAAACTAGTAACCTAACAGCACAGCTGACAGACCTAGAACAAAAAGAAGCAAACTCACCCACGAGGTAGAAATGCAAGGAAATAATCAAACTCAGGGCTGAAATCAATAAAGATAGAAAGAGAACAATACAAAGAATCAGTGAATCAAGGAGTTGGCTCTTTGAGAAAGTCAACAAGATAGGCAAACCCTAATCCAAACTGACCAAAAGGTAGAGAGAAAATATTCAAATTATCAAAGTCAGAAATGAAAAGGGAGACATAATGACAATGAGGAAGTCCAGAGAATCATCAGGTCAGACTTCAAAAACCTATACTCCACAAAATCAGAAAATCTTAAAGAAATAGACAAGTTTCTGGATAGCTACCACATACCAAAATAAAATCTAGACCAGATAAGTAATTTAAATGAACTGACAACCCCTAAGGAAAGGAAATAACAGCAGCCACTAAAAGTCTTCCAACAACAACAAAAAAGCAAGCCCAAAGCCAGATTGTTTCAGTACAGAATTCTACCAGAATATCAAGGAAGAGCTAATAACAATACTCTTCAATTATTCCACATAATAGAAACAGAAGAAACACTGCCCCCCCCCCTTTTTTTAAAAAGGGGCTACAGTAAGATGCAACGAAGTGACAGAGTTACAGACCAATCTCCCCCATGGACACTGATGCAAAAATAATAAAATATCAGCAAACCCAATTTAAAAACACATAAAAACAAAAGAATCCACCATTTCAGGCTTCATTCCAGAGATGCAGGGATGGCTCAACATATGAAAATCTGTCAATGTCATTCACCATATAGACAAACCGAAGGAAAAAAATGATCATCTCATTAGATGCTGAAAAAGTTTTCAACAAAATCCAACACTCCTTCATGATAAATGTCTTGGTGAGATCAGGAAAACAAGGAACAAACCTAAGCGTAATAAAGGCAATTAACAGCATTCCAACAGCCATCATCAAATTAAATGGAGAGAATCTCAAAGAGATTCCACTAAAATCAGGAAAAGGGGAAGGCTGCCCACTTTCTCCAAATCTTTTCAGTATAGATCTCAAAGTTCTAACTAGAGCAATAAGACATCAAAAGGAGATCAGGGGATACACATTGAAAAGGAAGAAAACAAACGTTCCCTAATTTCAGATAATATGAGAGTATACAAAAGTGACCCCAAAAATTCTACCAGGAATTCCTACAGCTGATAAACACCTTCTGTAATGTGGCACAAGATTAACTTAAAAAAAATCAGTACCTCTCCTATATACAAATGATAAATAGCCAAGAAAGGAATCACAGAAACATCAACTTTACAATAGCCACAATACCTTGGGGTAACTCTAACTAAGCAAGTGAAAGACCTGTATGATGTGGGAATGTCTTTCTGTATGCTGTGAATATCAATCTTTAAATAAAGGAGCTGTTTTGGTCCTTGGTGAGCACCATAGAAAAAGTAGGTGGGGAATCAGAATAGGTAGGAAAAGAAGAGCAGAGTCAAGACAGATTGAGCCAGATGCCCAAAGAAGAAACATGTAAGGAACACAGGTGAGCCACGGGCCATGTGGCAGACAAATTAATGAAAATGGGTTGAGTTAAGATGAAAGAGCTAGCCAGCAATGTGCCTAAGCCACAGGACAAACAGTATGAACTTAATATAAGCGTCTGAGTATTTTGGGGGGCCTAAGCAGCAGTGGGTGGCTAAACAGTCTGGGACCTCAGGTCTGTGGGTCTGAACCTCTGGCCAGATGTGGCCAGGAAACCTCATTGTAACACCTGTATGACAAGAACTTTAAATCTCTGAATAAAAAAATTAAATAAGATATCAGAAAATGGAAAAATCTCCCACATTCATGAGTAGGTAGGACCAATATAATAAAAATGGCAACCTTGCCAAAAGCAATCTACAAATTCAATGCAATTCCCATCAGAATCCCAACACAATTCTGCACAGTCATTGAAAGAAGAATACTCAATTTCATATGGAAAAACAAAAAACCCAGGATAACTAAGCAATCCTATACAATAAAGCAACTTCAAAAGGCATCGCCATCCCTGATTTCAAGCTCTATTACAGAACTATAGTAATAAAAACAGTTCGATATTTTCATAAGAGCTGCCACATGGACCAATAGAATAGAACTGAAGACCCTTGATATTAATCTGCATACCTGTGAACTTTTGACAAGCACACCTGTACAATGGGAAAAAAAGCATCTTCAACAAAAGGTGCTGACATACTGTATGTCAACATTTAGAAGATTTCAAATAGATCCATATCTATTGCCATGCACAAAACTCCAAGTCCAAGTGGTTCAAAGATCTCAACATATATCCAGTTACACTGAACCTGAGAAAGTAGGAAGTAGCCTTGGCCTCTTTGGCACAGGAGACCACATCTAAATATAACACCAGTAGCACAGACACTGAGAGGAACAATCAATAAATGGGACCTCCTGGAACTGAGAAGCTTCTGTAAGGCAAAGGACACAGTAAATGACTACAGAATGGGAAAAGATCTTCACCACCCCTACATGTGACAGAGGGCTGATCACCAACATATATAAAAAACTCAAGAAACTAGATGTCAAAATACCAAGCAATCTAATCTAAAAATGGTCTATAGAGCTAAACAGATAATTCTCAACAGAAGAATCTCAAATGTTTGAAAGACATTTAAATAATTGCTTAACAGCGTTAGCCATCAGAGAAATGCAAATCAAAAAAATCACTCTGAGATACCATCTTACACCTATCAGAATGACTAAGATCAAAAACACAGATGGCAGCCTATGCTGGAGAGGATGTGGAGCAAGGGGAACACTCCTCCACTGTTGTTGGGAGTGTAAACTTGTACAGCCACTTTGGAAATCAGTATAGTAATGTCTCAGAAAGTTGGAAATCAATCTACCTCAAGACCCAATGATACCACTCTTGGGTATATATCCAAGGGATGCTCAATCATACTACAGGACACTTACTCTACTATATTCATGACAGCATTATTCATAATATCCAGAACCTGAAAAAGCCTAGATGTCTCTTAACCAAAGAATAGATGATGAAAATGTAGTACATACACACAATGGATTATTACCCAGCTGTAAAAAAAAAAAAATTGACATTTTGAAATTTGCAGGCAAATCACTAGAACTAGAAAATACCATCCTAAGTGAGGTAACCCAGACTCAGAAAGACAATCATGGTATGTATTCACTCATAAGTGGATGGATACTAGATGTAAAGTAAAGGATAAGCAGACTACAACCCACAGCTCCAGAGAATATAGTTAACAAGGAAGACTGTAGGGGTATTGTGTTGTTTCATGGTAAATAATTGTCCCACCCACTGGTTTAATAAAAAGAGCTGATTGGCCAAAGGCAGGCAGAAAGTGTAGGCAGGGCTATCAGACTAAGAAAATCTCTGAGAGCAGAATGCCAGACAGAATGCCAGAGAGAAACTGCAGGATGCAAAGGACAACCATGCAGCTTTAAAGAATGGTACCGTGCCGCATGGCTGAACAAGAGACATGGGATAGCTTAAGGGTAGAGAGTTAGCAAGCTATATGTCTGAGCCTACGGCTGATCAGCCTAAAACTATTGAAAGCATCTGTGTGTCTCTGTGGGACTGCAGGACTGCGGGTCTGTGGGCCTAGACCTTGAGGTTAGGCCCGAAAGTCCAGGCCAGAAACCTCATACTACAGAGGACCCTAAGAGGGACACATAGATTGCACTGGGAAGGAGAAATAGATGAGATCTCCTGCTGGTTTAGCCTCAGATGAGGGCCGAGGAAGTGTCCAGCTTGTCACTCCCTGGGGATGAGCAGGATGGTGATGATGGCCCAGACCTCCCCCATCCACTGGAGAGAAGCACACTGAGCTGGGAGTCTTATCCGAAGCAGCATCTCACTTTATTGTATCAAGTAGGGGTTATATAGGCTTAGGTAAGAGGGAAGCAGAAGTCTTGGGTGAGGAAAGATGGATGAGAATTTAGTGCCAATGAGATTGTGTTATGGCAGCAGTAATTAGGCAGAGGTGGTCTTTGGGTGGGCTATGCTGAGTTACTCATATGTAGAAGTCATGGCCAGAGACAGGTCGCCAAACTTGAGCCCAGCTCGGGACGTTACACCAGGCCCTAGGATCATTGTTAAAGGCCTAGTGAGAGGCCCAACATCAAGTAAACTGGGGGTGAGGGGCAATAGAGGGGAGGGGATGGGGGATGAGAACATGAGGGAACGGGTCGGTCTAGCTGAAACAGGGACAGAGTGGGAGAGCAATGAAAGAGATATCTTAACAGAGAGAGGCATTATGGGGTCAGGGAGAAACCTGGCGCTAGGGAAGTTCCCAGGAATCCACAAGGATGACCCATCTTAGACTACTAGCAATAGTGCAGAGGGTGCCTGAGCTACCCTACCCTGGTAATCAGATTGGTATGAATATCCTGTCACCACAGAGCCTTCATCCAGTAACTGATGGAAGCAGATGCAGAGATCCACAGCCAAGCACCAAGCTAAGATCTTAGAGTTCAGTGGAAGAGAGGGAAGGGGGATTATATGAGCAGGGGTATGGGATGGGGTGTGTGTGTGTCAAGATCATGATGGGGAAAACTACAGACAACTGAACCAAGCTAGTAGGAACTTACAAACTTTAGACCTACAGCCATGGAGTCTGCACGAGACTGGACTCGGCCATCTGCATATGAACTACAGTTATGTAGCTTGGGGCCCCTGGCAGTGGGATCAGAATCTCTGGTATATGAACTGGCTTTTTGGAAGCCAAAGGAACACTTTGCACAGCCTTGAGGTGCGCATGGGGGTGGGGTGGGGATGCTTAGACCTGTATCATCTGAAGGTACCAGGTTTTGCTGACTCCCTACAGGAGGCTTTACTTTTTTGGAGAAGGGGATAGGGGATATTGGTTGAGGTGGACGGCTGAGGGCTGGAGCTGGAGGAGGGGTGAGAGAGGGAATCTGTGGTTGGTATGTAAATGAATAAAACATTTCTAAAATAAAATAAAAGCTTGAATATAAGGCAACTCCTCCCATCTACCCGTCTACTGACAAAGTTAGAAAGGTCCCATAGAATATTAGGGTCTAAACTGCCATAAGGTGCCCATTTTGACAGGTTATCTAAGGGGCCATGTCTGAGTGCAAAGACAGATGAGTTTAAAAGCCTTGAGTTTTCTAAAGACATCCCAGAGGAAATGTTGGGCTTATATTGCTAGGTGTATGTATTACCTATGAGTGAGAGCAGGGGGTGAGGGGGGTGGACCAAGATCCAATGACTTAGAATTTCTAGCATCCTAGAAATTAAGTAAGGACTGACTCAGAAGCTGCTAGTGATTCGTTGAAACACAGAATAGGGGCCAGGGTTGAGCTCTAGGGACAGGTGGCTCAGAAGGACATGTGGGTACAATAGATCAATGACAGACAGAGCTACAGGCAGAGTCTAGAGGCCAGAAACTACTGTTGAGAAAGGAGGCCTCATTCATGGGGAATAGCCAGAGGTGATTGTCAGCAAAAGGGGTCAGCCATAGCACCTTTTGTGTACCACCTCCAAAGATACCAGTAGGGTGCCAGACAATCAGCAGTTCCCAAGGATACAGTGAAATGTTTATGCCTATCAGGAGAAGGAAGACTTAACCAATCATAGTAGCTGGTGTTGTGTGGAGGGGCCCAATGGTCGAGTAGTTGAAAAGTGGGCTGTCCTAGTGGACCAGGTCCAGGGTCCCGGTGCCTGGGGGTGCTGGGAGGGCCTGTGGAGTCTCAGCACCAATGATGTAGTTAGCAGCAGAGAGAATGGACCACAATGTACAAACTAGATCCCCAAAACCCACACTGGAAGTTTATAGGAAAAATGAGGAGAGAGGGAGTTTGTGGAGGCTATCTCTAAAAGGAAGTAGGAGAGAGAGAGAAAGAGAGAGAGATTGGCAAAGTACATGGGTACTTATGCAGAGGTTTATGCAGCCATGCAGTGTAGCTATGCGCATATATTACACAGTGATATGTGGCTGTAGGACCCTGGGCTGGCTAAGCATTTGCCTGAATACTAACAATGCACAGGTGGCCATAGGACTTGAGCTGGCAGGGCTTTGCCTGAATGTTAACAGGTACCTCCTGCCAGGTTTTCAAGGGGCCGAGGGTCAGGTATGTCTAAATGCTAGCACTTTTTCTCCCTCTGCCCATTTTCATAGTAATTGGTCCTTTGTCTTCTTTATAAATCCTGTTTTTAAATTTGCATCGTAGATTAAGGGGCACAGAAAGGAAATACTAGTAACATTTTTAGACACTAAAATACATTATTTATAACACAGTGTCATATTTCTTAGTAACTATTTTGAAGCAAAAATTAGCTTATCCCAATACCCTCAGTGTTGGGCCCCACCGGCTCTCTCTTCCTAGGGCCAAATGTGAAGATTGAAAAATACTGTTAGACTCCATCCCTGTAATAATGGAAAAATCCTGTTTGATTCTTTCCCCTTGACCCCCTTCCTGAGGTCCCTGAAACTAGCCATGGTTGACAGAGTTTCAGTTCCATTGTTAAGTGGCAGCTTGCTCAGAACTCAGATTCTCAGAAAAGCTTTGTTCACAGGATTAATGGCTGCTTGCTCAACTGCACACTTGGGACACACCCTGTCAGCTTGACCTTCTGGACTTGCAGGGGACCACCCAAGATAAGGATGTACTTCCTGAATTGCTTGACAGCCTGACTCCCCGTGCCTGCATTCCTGATGTAGCAACCTGGGTGGGGCCACCCAGGAAAGCCCTACCATGAGAACTGTTATAACTCTATCTCAGGAGCCCAGATGTACCCCTCCCCTACCCAGAGTGCAGTATAAGAATTCTACTCTGAAAGCATTCTGGGCTCTTGGCTTCCACAGTGTCTCGAGTCCACACATGTGTGTATCAGTATATCATTAAACTCTCTTTTTCTTTAAAGTTAACAGTGGTCATTGGCCGTGGTCTTAGGGCATCTAGGGGCGCCTGCCTGTTACATCAGTACACTGACTTTTTAAATGAAGCAAGACAAAACTGTCTCTGTTTATCGTACAATTAATTTTTAATGTTATATTTTAAGTTGTGTAGTGAAGACAGTTCATAGATTTTTGAGCACTTAATAAAGGCATGTTTAGATCTCTTAGATTAATGCTCCTAAATTTTGTAATCAGATCCCCCACAACCTGATTTTACATAATTAACATTTGAAAGCACCAGACCCAAGTTATTCTAAGGAATGACCTTAAAATTAATGTTTCAATGAATTTTAGTTAAGATGACTAAAGGCTGGTGTTTTGTTTTATTTTTAATTTAAATTTTCTGAATCCTTGGAGCTCCATGGAAGTACTTATTGAAATGCTAAGTAATGTTTTATAAAAAGAAATTGACCTTCAGCACAGGATTCTTTCTCAAGTTAAGCAGCTGCAGGGTTGTTTTCTAGAAGACATGTGGAGTCTGACTTGAATAGCCTTTCAAATAAATATATGTGGTATTAAAACTCATTGTTTTAAAATCAAGCCCCAGGGGGCTGGAGTTAGGGCCTAACTCCTCTTCCAAAGGGCCAATGTTCAATTCCCAACACCCATATGGAAACTCAAGGTTCTAGAGAACAGCGCACCCTCTTGGGACCTCTTCAGGCAAAACACCCATGCACATAAAAATAAACTGGAAAAAGAAAGAATCTCGACAGAGCATTTTGTGTTGACTGCTTTCTTCACTCAGGCTGAACCTGTACTATGTGCAACTTGACTCATCTCCTGATTGGGTCCATATCAGAGAACCCAGGGCTGTCATGCCCATCCTCACCCGCAAGGGCGATGTAACACCAGGCTCTTCTTTCAGCAGTTTATTCAGGAACCTTGAACATGGCTTCTTTTTCTTCTTCCGGGGTTCCCGCTCCCTCCTAAATACCTTCTGGACTGCCAATCACGGGGTGCCACGTGGGCCATGCCAATAGGTCCGGTACACGAGAGCAAACCAAGAGCTTAGCCTTATCCAAATAAGGAGTTGTTTATTTCAGAGAGCGCTCACCATGGGGAAGGTAGAAGGCAGAAGCCAGTGCCATCTTTAAGGTGCGGCTCCGCAGCTCTCTACACAGGGCTACCTCTAACCAGTCCAGCACTGGCTGGAAACAAAGCTCTTTGTGGGTGGAACAAAGTTAGATCTGATCTTTGGTTCTGTTAGTGTTTTGTTTGCTCTGTGAATTTGCTCAGTGCAAAGCATATGAAGTATCATAAAGAAAATTAAACCTGAATCAGATGTGTAGCTCACTGGTATGTGCTTGTCTAGCATACATAAGCAAGGTCCTGGGTTGAGCCCTCAGCACTGGGAAAATAAGCAAGCAAACAAAAAAAAAAGAGATCAAACCAAAAGGTACTGGAACAAACCAGTAACAAATAAGGAGACTGAAATCAATAATAAACCCTCTCATCGAAGAAGATCCCAATGGCTTCATTGCTGACGTCTACCAAACATTTAAAGAAGAATTAATCCTAACCTTTCTCAAATGCCTTCAGTTTTTGTTTGGTTTTTGAAAATGGGAACACTTCCAAGTGTGAATCACTGAATCAGCATCACCTTGATGCCATAGCCGGTTTAGAACAACATACATACACAACTAAAAAAGAGAGAGAGAGAGAGAGAGAGAGAGAGAGAGAGAGAGAGAGAGAGAGAGAGAGAGAGAGAGAGAGAGCATTGGCTGTTCTTGCAGAGGACCTGGGTTTGGTTTCCGGCACCACAGGGTGGCTCACAACCACCTATAACTGTAGTTCCAGGGGATTCAATGTCCTCTTCTGATTTCCTCAGACTCTGCACACACATAGGGTACATAAATCCATGCAGGAAAAACACTCATACACATAAATAAATCATGCTGTAAACAAAAGAGAAAAGAAGGGCCAAGGTCCCTGATAAATGCAGGTACAAAATACTGGAACACTAGAAAAATGAATTGAATGGCACATTAGGTCAATCAAGATTCACCCTCTGAAGTATTAGGATGGCTGAACACCACAAGTCAGTGAATGTGATATAATGCACTAACACAATGGAGGACAAAGGCTTATTAGACACAGAAAAAGCAAGTGACGAAATTCTAGATCCTTCCACAATAAAGCCTCTCTGTGACTAAGTGTAGAAGGAATGTATCAGCACACTGGCGGCCATTATAATGAGCTCACAGTTAATGTCACATTAAATGATGAAAAGACAAAAACCCTCCCTCAAAGCTCAGAAGGAAGACAGGATGCTGCTCTTCAGCTTCTATTCAACTGTTAGAGCTGAAAAAAAAAAACTCCTCTAGTTAGGCTGAGTTACCATTTGGCTAAGTGACCACCCCTAGGATGGCAAATTCTTTATTGAAATACTACACGTTTCCTTCCCAGAATCCCTACCCCCTAGTGCAGCAGCTTACCAGGGCATAGCCTTGCAGCTTACAGGGACATACTCATGTAGTTTTGTTCATATGCTAGATTTTTTTTTTGAATTATTTGGAAAAGTGTAACTTCTCTCTCTCTCTCTCTCTCTCTCTCTCTCTCTCTCTCTCTCTCTCTCTCTCTCTCTGCTTTCCTTAAAGCTTTCCTCTCTACCCTATAGCTGCTTGTCTTCCACTGTGACTTCCAAGTCGGATTACATGTCATGGCTTATTTCCCCTACTCTCCCCTTCTCTCCTCCATCCTCCTCCATGAAGCTCTTGAGGCTTTACTTCTTCCCTGCCCTGGGGGCTTAAAAAATAAGCTCTTAGAATATTGTCCTTGAGTGTCCATTTGATTCTGTTCTTAAATTATATTGTTAATGAGATGAAGAGCCACAACAGGAGACCCTGACTTCCACTGTATCACTACATTATACTAGATAGTTTAGCCAGAATAATTAGGCAAAAATAAGAAAATTAAAAAACTAACAGACAAACAAACAAAAAATAAATGAAATTTTCTGTTTGCAAATGACATGGTCACCCAAAACTGAAGTATTCAGTATCATATGCAGAATGGACACTGAGAAACCATTATTATTTCTATTGTTAGCAGTAATCTAATCAGAAAACAAAAACCAAGGAAACAATCCTATTTACATCAGCTACTGTTGGCAACAGCCAAGAGTCTCTTTATTGATAAGCTAGCTCGGATCACTCTGTCCTTCTGACACAGCAATGGAGTGGAAGTGACCTTGAGTAGCACATGCCAAGGGATTTTTTTGGGAGAGGGCTCTAGGGGCTTTAGAGTTTTGGGGTTACAGTCCTGAGACTGGTCCAAGCTCAGGCTAGGGTTGCCTGTTATGATTTCATTGGTTGCTTTGAATTCTAGGGTTGTTTCAACACTTAGCAGTGGTCCTTTACCTATATTAGCAGATCAGCTGGTATACCTGGAGACTGTCTGTCCCTTTCCAAGGAAGGGAATGTTTGGAATGTCAGGCATTTCCTTTTTTGTGCTGGCTTCTCACTGGATGGTGTCTGCTCATGGGCCCTTCCTGGTACCATCTGGTGCTGCCAGCAAGAACCAGCTGTCTGTCTATCATTAAGTCTGTCATGGCAGTTGTGTGATCAGGCTGCTCTGGGACCCACATTTCAGTGACTTGTCTAGCACATTGGAGTTCCTGGGTTACATTCTCAACATGCAAACCCTACACACAGCACTGGTCAATATCAAGTTAAATGTGAAGTATGGTCCCTGTGGGAACCAGTTTACCATGCTTCCCCGTATCTCCCTTCAGCCAACATTTGCCAAGACAGGTGGTTTGCTGGCTTCTTTTCGGCCACAGGACTTGACATTAACTCAAAACCCTACTGCTGGTGTCAGAAGGTAGATCTCATCACATTCCCAGTAACTGAAGTTCCGCCCCTTTGCCCTTCTTTGTTTACACCTGGAGTTGTCTGCAGTTTCTTACACCCAGCAGCCCTGGCTCCTGTTTCTCACTTTTAGGGCCCCTCAGTGCTACCTCTGTTTCAGATTTCTTTCTCCAGCTTGTTTGGACTCGGTGGTCAGCCATTTCACTTCTGCTTTTGTCCCTTATTTCCTGAAGTTTGGATCACCCAACACTCTGGCCAAACCCTTTCTTCCAGCAAGCCTGGCTCTTCATATGCAGATTTGCGTGTTTTCCAGGTGGTAAATTCACCTTGGGGGCCTCACTTCCAATTTTGAGCTCTGGTTATCTCAGAGAAGGCAGGTATTTGGAAAGCCCCACCCAGGATCTTCTGAGTGAGACTCAGAGCTCTTAAGACTTCCTCCTAATGCATTAGCTAAAACCCAGATTTGCAGAGGATGGCTTCCTGAGAATCCATTAACAAGGTGGCTGGGACGATGGGTGATCCAAGCTTGAGGAAACAAGGGGCCAACAAGAGAAAAATCCAAGGTAAAATAAGATAAAACAGCAGTAAGGACAGAAATGTAGGCCAGTCAAACAAGTAGACCAAGTCACATGCTGCTGGGTTGAGCTGGAGGAGAACCCTGGGGCCACAACAAACCATTATATATAAGGACCAGGACAGAAAGGCAAGGTGCAAGGGGCCTGAGCCTTTTCTAGGGCTCTGACCTGTGGACAAGACTTTTGGCCTTTGGCTGACTTTTCCTCTCCTTGAGTGGTAGCACTGCCCCTGACTTTCTCTCTCTTTCATAGACCTTCCGTTCTTTGTCTTTTTTCAGAAATTTCTTCAGAGATTTCTCATTCTAAACCAAACTGCATTTAAAAAAAAAAAAACTTTTTTTTTTTTTACTTTTGAGATTTTAAGTACATCATTTTCCACTTCTCTTTCCTTCTCCAAACTCTCCCATATGCCTCACTATGCCCTCTTTCAAATTCATGGCTCCTCTTTTTATTAACTACTGTTACATGTAACACATATGTATACATGTGTATATATATATACATATATTCCTAAATATAGCCTGTTCTGTCTGTATAATGTTACTTGTATACATTTTCAGAGCTGACCGTTTGGTATTGGATAACCGATTGATGCACTCTTCCTCAGGGAAGACATGCATTGCTAATTTCCTACAGTTCTTTGTGTGGTGTTGAGGCCTTGTGATCTTTTTACCTTCTTAGCTTGTCTATTGGAATTGTCCTTGTTCAGCTCATGTCTAAGGCAGTCATGTTGGTGAGACTTTATGGTCAACCTCTGACATTCCTAGGAGATGCAATTTCACACACACTGCTGACATATGGATGCCACACACTGGTGGTTGGTTGATGTGATTCATAGGCATCATAGCGGGCTAGAACCATTGGAAGCTTCCCTCCTTTGAAAGCTGGCATGATGCCTTCTGGTCCCACTAAAGCTAGTCCTCAGGCAGGAGGCTTTCAAGGTCAGTTCTAGCTCAAGTGTTTGGAGTACACAGTATCTTCAGCAATAGGAATGTAACCTTCCACCTCTAGGGAGCGTCCAAGGGCAACAGCAATAGTCTATAATGCTTTGGGAGTTTCTTGGACAGCTGTGACAAACAACTCAAAAGGGTTCTCATGGCTGGTGTTGGGATTTTTGTTAGGGGGTTTGGCTTTTAGAGGAACCATTGACAACACAGATGGGAAAATTTCATTTAAACTATATATGTATATTTATACCCAAACTTAGTGTATTATATGTTAATCTATGATTCCTTATGCCATTCTCAGACTTCTTTACTGTCATTCCATCCACTATCTGCTTTCTGTATCTCCCTACTCTCAATGAAAGCCCCCTCTTTCATTTCCCTGATTTTTCTACTTGCATCCTGCCATCCCCTTCTTGCAACCGAGTTCAGTATGGTGTCATTTTAGCACCTTCTCCCTCCCTCTCAGTTCTGACTACCACCCCAATACCCTTTCTTCTCCTGGCCTTTCTGTGAGCTGGGACTTCTCACCCCAATCCCATTCTCCATGTCTCCTGGGCAACTTGTGCCCTTTTCTTGCCAACATCTCATCTGAGCCCTCTGAGGCATGTGCCTGCTTCAGAAATGTATCCCTGGGTTCCCCTGGTTTTCCTTCTTCCTCATTGTCCACTTTGAAGACTGTATTAAGAGGCTTCTGGCCTTGACTTTTGGGCCTTGCCTCAAGGTTTAGGCCCACAGACCCCTAGATGCACAGAGACACACAGATGCTTTCAATAGTTTTAAATTGATCGGCCTCAGGCCCAGGTATATCACTTGCTAGGTCTCTACTTTTCATCTAACCCATGATTCTTGCTGTTCAGCCATGTGGCTCAGTACCTTTCTTTAGAGCAGCATAGTTGTCCTCTGCTTCTTCCGGCTTCTCTCTGGCGTTCTGCTCTGTGCTTCCTGTTCTCAAGAGTTTTCTTAGTCTGGTAGCCCCGCCCACACTTCCTGTCTGCCTTTGGCCAATCAGCGCTTTTTATTAAACCAGTGGGTGGGACAATTATTTACAATGAAGCAACACAATCCCCTACAGAAGACTCTGCTTTTCCTACTGAGTCTCGAATGCAGGTACCTGCTCCCATTCCACATTCTCTCTAGGTGCAAGCTCACCATTGAATGGTTTTAACCTACCTCCAAGTAAGGACTTCCTATGTTCTCAACAACCCTAGTGCTTAAGCAGGGGTTCAAAGTACAAAAAAAGTGTTTCTAAAAGCATAGAAATAAACTTATGCAATTCTGGTAAATAACATGTTAATGTAGCATTATAAAAGAAACCCAAAAGTAATATAAAAAGTTTGGTGTGGTGTTGCTTGCCCATGATGCTTTCCTGTGATCCAAGTGTACAAGAATGCTAAAGCAGGAGGATTAAGAGGTAAGGACCAGCCTGGGCCAGATGACAAGCTAGTTGTTGTCTTAACAAACAAAAACAAACCAAGAGAAGAGTAATAGAGAATATCCGTAATGAACAAAAGGCTGGAAGTTTAAGAGGCATGGGATCAATATTAATGCTTGTGAGGGTTCCTATTGCATACTAACTTAATTGAGAGCTGTCTAGGAATGCAATGGCTATTTGCAGTTGTCTGCTTGCCTATGTCTGGAAGAAACTACAGTTCACAAATGGAGGATCACACACTGTGATCCGAGTCTGAGGCCAGAGGACTCAGGCCTTTGATCTGGATCTTGAGGTGGGAAGATACACCTTTACTCTGGATCACACCTTGTGCTGAAAGCTTGTATAAGAACAATGGAAGAATTTATTTGTTTTTGGCCTGTTCACCCTCATCTTGTTGTTGCAGCCACTGGAACCTACTTTTTTGAGACACCCAGCCTTATGGGAGTGAGCAGCTACTAGATTCTTGGACTTTCCATCCACAGCTAGCCATTGTTGGATTAGCTGGACTAAAGCCTGTAAGAAATTCTAATAAATTCCCATATATATATGGAGAGAGCAAGATTCTTTCTGTAAGTTCTGTGCTGTGACTAGTACAAATAATGATGCTTGTAGTGGTTCATTTGCATAATTACTTAATTGAGAGCTGTCTGGAAACTGATATAAGCATCTCTGGTATGTCTGAGACAAAGAGATCATGGGGACTCTAACTTGATGAGTGGTTTCATGTTAATAGATTTTAAAAAATATTTATTTATGCTTTGTCTGAAAATGTGTCTACACACCAGAAGAGAGCATCGGATCCCCTGGGACTATAGTTATAGATGGTTGTGAGGCACCATGGGGGTGCTGGGAACTGAACTCAGGACCTCTGGAAGAGCTGTCAGCACTTCTAACCACTGAGCCATCTCTCCAGGCCCTGATTCTAAATTCTTCTAGATGGTTGGGAAGTGATGGAATTACAGAAGAGGGGGTTTGGCTGGAGGAAGACGGTCACCAGAACTGATCTTGCTCTGGGTCTCAGTTTTTCCTTTCTGTTCTTCCTGGCTGCCATGAGATGAGGAACCTCTGCCATGTACTTTCAGCACTGTGGTATACGAAGTCACTGCAGAAGCACAGAGCGAGTTCCCAACAAATCCTTCCTCCTGGAAGCTGTCCCTCCCAGGGAGTCTGGTCATAGCTAAGCCTCAGTGCTACAGAGCTGGAATTTAGAAAAAAGGGAAAATCAGTATTATGGATCTTCACACCTTTAGTCATTTGTAGATCAGGGGAACTTGATTATAGCTGTGAATTTGAAATCCTTAGGATGCATTTTTTATTTCCTCTGTTTATATATTGAGATAAAACTCATATAACATCATTAATCATGCTGTTTTAAAGCAAGCAGTCGGTGATCTTAGATATTCATAATATTGTATGACCTGTGCTAATAAATTCAGAAAATTTCTATGACTTCAAATACAAAACTCATTGTTTAGCAGAAATTTCTCTCCCACAATCATCTTCTGTTAATAACCAAATTTCTTCCTTTATAGATTTGCCTGTTTGGGCAGGCTCATATAGATGGAATTATAAAGTATGTGTCTGGCTTTGTTTACTCAGCATATGTCTTAGACAGTGTTCTATGGCCAACTCTCATAAAAGAAAGTGATGTGGATGTCTTTGTTTATGCTGTGAATTATCATTGGATAATAAAGGAACTGTTTTGGCCTATGGCAAGCCAGCTTATAGGCAGGCAGGAAATCTGAGCATAGACAGAGGGAAGAAGAATGGAGTCAGGGTGAGATGGAGACACACAAACTACCAGATGCCACATGAGAGTTTATTCAGGGGAGTTGCTGAGAGAGAAAGGGAGAAGTGGGGGAAAGGAGGAGAAGGAGGAGAGAGAGTCATGTGGTGGTTGGTCTTTTTAAGATAGCTGGAAGGTGCAGATTTATTTGCCATGCCTAGGCGTGTGCCCGCTGTGCACAGGGTGTTCTGCCGGCGCCATGTAGGGTTTACCACATGGCTGCCATGTGCCGTGAATCATTACACTCTGAACAGCTGCTGAGAGAACAAGATGTAAAGGAATTCAGGTAAACCACTAGCCATGTGGCAAAACACCAATTAATAGAAATGGATTAAGATGTGAGAGCTAGCTAGCAATAAGCCTGAGCCATAGGCCAAACAGCATGTAATCAATATAAGCCTTTGTGTGATTATTTGTGACTGCTGATCTGAATCTCAGGGCTAGCCTAGGCCAAAAATTTCATACTATAAGAAAGTATTTACTTGGGCTGGCTTACAGTTCCAGAGGTTTAGTTCATTATTTTCATGGCAGGAAGCATGGTGGCACCTAGGTAAACATGGTGCTGGAGAAGTAGATGAGAGTTGTACATTCAGATCCAAAGGAGCAGGAAGAGAGACACTGAATCTAGCTTGGACTTCTGAAACTTCAAAGTACATTCCCAGTGGCACACATTTTCTCCCACAAGGTCACACCTCCTAATCCCTGTCAATTAATGCCACTCCCTAATCATTAGGCATTCAAATATATGAGCCTATCCAAACCATTCTTATTCAAACCACCACAGCACAGTATTTTCAAGGTTTGCCTAGGATGTCACATGAGTCAACATTTTGTTACTTTTTGCTGCAGAATAATATTATGTTATATAAATGGATCAGGGTGTTTATGTAAAAAGTAATGATGTCCATGCTCTATCTTTAGAGATTCTGATTTTATTCATTAAGGTAGGACCCAAGCGCCCTTTTAAATTCTGCTTTTTAAAGTTTCTTTTATTTTTTTCTTCTTTAAGGGCCAACCCTTCTCCATGTGGTACAAATGGCCAGTCTGAGTTGAAGATTGCTTCTCCTTCTCTAGGGACTTTGGCCCAACCCAACCCTTTGTCATACGTTTCTGTAAAAACTACCACCTCCCTGCTGACCAGTGCTTCCTGACCTCAGTACTACAACCCTTTACTATGGTTCCCCCCCCCACCCCATACACCATAAAATTATTTTCATTGTTACTTCATAACTGTAATTTTGCTACTGCTATGTATTGTAATATAATTATTTTTGGAGATAGAGGTTTGCTAAAGGGGTTGTAACCAGTGCTATAAAGGTATTTTTTATTTCATTGTTGACAAAACAATTGATTTATAAGTCTTTCTTTCATACTACACACTGTGTACATGCTTCCAAGAGCAGAATCATGACTTATTCCTTTCTTTATCTCCCCAGGATCTCTCTTTGGGGGAGGAGGTGGCTCTATGGTCATCATTTGAATGAGTGAATAAACTCATCAAACACAAAGGACAAATGAACAGCACGGAGGTACTTCATCACCTTACTGGATGGTACATTGAACAAACTGAACCTTCTGGGTGTGACTCAGAGCATCTCAGGGTGAGTTGTACAGATGTGGTGATGCCTGCCCTGTGGGATACCTGAGAGGTCCAATTAAACCCTGCTGCTGGGAGCTAAGGATTCTGGTGTCATCCGGTCAGGAATGTATGAGAGTAGGAGTAAAATCTAAGGTGAGTTCTTCCTTAAAATCCTTGCACATGGACATGTGGTATCATTTGTCTGCTTTTTTCAGGTTCATGGTAAAAAAAAAAATCTAGAGAGTAAGCTGGCACAGTGCTGTACTGGCCTTCTGAAGCCCCACTGCCATGTCCTCACTCCGGAGATGTGGTGACCCTGTGGACTTGTGTGGGTGGCCAGCAACCACACTCACTCTACAGGAACCCTCTTCTGTCCTGATCTATCTTCTGGTCTTTACACAACTGATGACTTTGTTCCCAGACACAATCATCTGGAGTTGAGTTTTCCTCAGAGGCCAGGTGTTAAAGACTTGGTCTGTAGCTTCACACTACTGGAAAATGGTGGAACCTGTAAGCAGTGGTGTCTAGGGGGCGCTGTATTGGAAGTGGGCCCTTGAAGGAGACTGTGAGGCACTGTTCTCTTAATTTTTTTTTTCTTTCTGTCACTAGAAAATGGGCAGCTTTGTCTGCCGGGTATATTATCTCCACCATGACTTGCCACAGACCCATAAATAATGGGTCAACCTGCTGGAACTTTCAAAACTATGAGCTCAAATAAGCCTTCCCACTTTTAAGGCCAATTGTCTCAGGCATTTAGTTATAGGAGCAAATAGATTACCTGACTAATGCAATCACCATCTAAATAATATGGGAGAAAATTACATCCCTTTTATTCCATTATTGTGTAATAAAATGCTCCTCTCTCTTCTCTTAATTTCTTTATAATTAAATTTAAGTCTTCAGACTGGCTTTCTTATGGATTAGTCTAATGGCATTCTGTAACTTATACTTTAAAAAATTTTAATTATCTTCATTAAACCTTGAGATCAGAAAATACCAGCAATCTCAAATATATTAGAGTGATGATGTCACCTTTTCCACAATTGTAGAGATACAAGTTCTATGTTCCCAGACTAATTCTAATATCATTATCCCCTAAAGTGTCTCTCTGGCACCATTTTGCTTTCCTGTCCATAGAGACAGGAGTCCTTTTGGCTCTTTCCAGCTTAAGTGCAAGTTAGCAGTGCATTTCTTTCTTGGGAATTTTCTTCCTTTTGGTGATGTTATAAACAGTGTCTGTCTTTCTGAATGGTCGAAATACCCAATCTTTGAGCTGTTTACCCCTTGTCAAATGGTGCATAGAGGCTTCCACAGTACATATGGTAGGTGTCTTAGGATCTCTACTGCTGTGGAGAGACACCATGACCACAGAAACTCCTATAAAGGAAGAATATTTAGAGTGGCTTATATGTTCAGAGATTTAGTCCATTATCATCACTGTATGACATGGTGACAGACAGGCACACATGGTGCTGGAGAAGTAGCCAAGTGTCCTATATCTTAACTTGCAGTCAACAGGAAGTAATCTATATTGCTGGATATGCCTTAAACATATATGAGACCTCAAAGCCTGCCTCCATAGTGACACACTTCCTCCAACCCGGCCACACCTACTCAATGAAGGCCACACCATCCAATAGGGCCAACTCCCTTTGGGGGCCTTTTTTTTTTCTTCTTCAAAACACTACAGTGGGTGATGGTGTATGTGGCAGACACCTGTTGCTCAGATAGTGAAGCTCTGGCCAGCCTGGAGCTGAATGACTGAAGTTGTGTATGCTCTGACCTCCAAGCAGCAACTGCTTGAAGCCAAGACCCCAGGAGCACAGAAAGACAACCCCCACCCAAGGTTACTTAGACTTCCCTAGTGAAGGGAGTCAGGGTCTTCTGGCCTCTTTCCTGAGCCCTACTTTGCTGTTTTATGAGTTCAAGCTGGAGCCTAAGAGAATTCAAAGGAAATACCTGTTTGTCCCTGTACTCATCTCTGATCTTAATTGCCGGAAGACAAATAGCCAGTAAAAAATAAATAAACAAATAAATAAAGGCAGAGAGCAGTCCAGGAGAGTGCATAGATGCCAAAGCACTCAGATTGTTTCCATACTCCATTTTCCAGCACAGTTGGAGAACAATTAAGAACACTGATTGCTCTTTCAGAGGCGCTGAGTTCAATTCCCACCAACCACATGGTGGCTCACAACCATCTGTAATGAGATCCGGTGTTTTTTTCTGGCCTGCAGGCATACATGCAGGCAGAACACTGTATACATAATAAATAAATTAAAAACAAAAACAAACAAACAAACAAAAAAACAAGTTTCTGTTACTGGAGTTTGCCTTTCTGCCTTGGTATGGATTCTTTGAGGGGCAGATCTAGGATGCTGAAGTTTTTTGGGAAAATAAAGATGTTTCATCTGGGAAGTACAAGGACAGCACTCTACTCCCAACCCAGTGGCTTGAGGAAAACTGGTCTTTCTCCACTAGGGAGCATTAGCAGATAAAAGGTGTCCTCTGAAGGTACCAGGAGCCCATGTGCTTGTACATGGCTCCATGCTTACCAGTTGAGCACTGTTCCTGGAGGTGGGAGGCCACTTCCTTGGCACTTTTGGACCACTGAGAAGGACTGTTTATGAAAGTAGCCTTTTGAACCATGAATGACTCAGGCACAAACACAGGCATTTGGTGGTCCCTGGAGGGGAAGGGACCAGGGTGACAGTGTGAGCTGCATAGTGAATCCTCACAGTCACCTGGATCCTCTTGAAGCCTTCCAACAGAGCACATGGAGCATGTTTATCTTTTTTCGTCTTCATCCATGGCCATGAAGCAACAGTAGAGGCTTCAGTGGTCCTAACCCTTTTCTGGTCTATCTGCTCAGGTGACAGAATAGTTGCAATGACTCGTTCTGTCCCTGGTAGAGACAGCCTTCTAGGCTCTCTTCTTGGCTCCTTTATAGTTTCTCTGTCCCTCTCTCTTCCACATAAGGTAAGTCACATGACTGCCTCTAGTTTTATCTTCCTTTCTCAGTACCTAAGTCCAGCAGGAAGATACTGAGGCTTATGGGAATTGTGAGGGAAAAAGAATAACAATAGAGGTAAGAGGCCACTCACAAGCATTTTGAAAACACAGGCTTGTCTGGTTGGGAAGCCTCTTTCCTGAAACTTGGCTACACTCACTAAGTTCTCACAGATGACTTTGGTTGGGCCACGTGTAGGGACTTCCTTCTGAGGTGACCAGAGATCAGCTACCACCCTCTCCCCTTCTTTCTCATTTCCTGCTGCTCTTTCTCTTTGAGACAATATCTGGCTATGCAACCCAGCTAGATCTAAATATTTGTCCTCCTGCCTCAGCCTCTCAAGTGCTGAGATTATGGGTGTGCCAGCTTACCTGAGTCTTTGGTTTCTTGATGGAGGCACAGGATGGCTCAGCTGCCACTTATAGTCACTGCAGAGACACTTAGGAAGTCAAAGAAAGCAAAACAGAGAAACTATATTTATTAAATATGAAAATAAAGTGCATGTCATATTATGAAAATGTTTTGACAAATCTAAAGAGTCAACACCAAAGGCATGCTGGGAAATGGCAGTAGCAGGGTCCCAGGTACTCTGAGAGTCATGGTTTTGAGAGGGGTTCAGGCATTCACCATGCTGCCAACCCCTACTTCCCCTCTGGATGATGGGACAGAGCTGACAATATTCATTAAGAGTCACCTTCATAAGAGTACACTTGTTGAGCTGCCTTCTGTGGGATTCTTGGACCTGTCTCTCAGTGGGATATGAGAGTCTGTGTCTGAGGGCCAACCCAGAAGAGCCTAAGGGAAGCAGCAGAATGGGACAAAGGCCAGCTTTAAGGCTGACTAACAGTCTGGCTGACAACTCCTACGTCCAGAACGAAGCAAAAGGCAGTCAGTCTTCTGGTGGGCTTGCCAGCCCTGTAGCTTTTCTGAGAGCCCAAGGGAGCTCAGTCTAGGCAGACTGATCCCAGCCGTTGTGGGTTGCTAGAGAGATGTAATTTCCGTGTGGGTGAGAGTGGAGAGATAGGGAAGATGTGGCAAGAAGATCAGAGTATGAAAGGACAGGGTTGGAGGCCAAGTCTGTATCGGTAACTGTTTTGATTTATCTTAGGAAATATACTTTGAAATTCATGAGATCTAATAGGCTGTGAGATTTGAACATTGCTCAAAGTGGGAGAATGGGTGGGAAATGACTGGCTGGAATAAACTGATTTATTTGGAGGGGTTCCCATCAAATGGCAGAGACCCCCCCTGAAGCCACATATTTGGAATTCTGACCCTTGCTTATGTCTTTCTACCCATCTTCATGTTTCCATCTCTTTAAAGCTCAAATCACATTCAATCAGTAAAGTGCAGAAAGGCTCAGAGGGCTTCTACAAGGTGAACATGGCTTGCCAACCCCTCCACAGGGCCACATCCTAAACTGCCAGCATTATCTCCATCATTGCTTTCCTGGAGCACTTTGTTCTTGTGGCCCCAGGCAGCTGAGGCTCTGAGATCCCAATCTTCCACCCCAAACCTTCTCTGTACAATAGGGTCCCTCCACCATCCCCATCCTGTCCGCATCCCCACACAAACATCATCCCTGGGGCCCCTCCCATGTGCCTGGAAAAGCACGTGCCTTGGGCTCTCAGAAGCAGATAAACCTGGTGACTGAGGAGCACCTGTGGGAGCTTGAAGAGAAGAAGAGGGGCCAGAAAGTGGCTGCGCTTTTGTTCATAGCGGTCGATTGTTGGGGCAGCAATAAGGCACCACCCTCCTATGGACACGTGCACTTTTATCTTCAAGTCTACAAATCCAGGCTCTTTAAAAGTATAGGTATTAGCTGGGTGGTGGTCTAGACTCTTACGTATAAATGTAAATCATGGAGCTATGGTCCACTGTTATAATGAGGCTTTTTGCTGTCTGGCCAGAGGTCTAAGCCTGTAAGGGTCGAGAAACTCGCTGCGTAAAGACTCCAAGAGATGTTCTCTCATGTAACAAGCAAAGGGGATTTTTATTTACCAAGTATACTTGGGGCTCAGCTCACTGAACATGCAGGAGCAGGAACAGAGAGAGAGAGCCCGGAGCTGAAGTGGAGCAGTTTTTATAGGGTGCAGGGAACAAAGAAGTCTCTGAGAACTGAGTGGGTAGTTCATTCTTTCCTGGAACTTCAAACACACTCTGTGATGATAAACAGCCAAATAACTCTGAGGAGTCTCTATCCTGGAACTTCAAACACACACTCTGGGGGATGATAAACAGCCGGGAATCCCTGTCTGTTTCTCTTAGCTTTTGTCCTAACAGCCACCTGGAGCTCATAAAATTTCCCTTACAAGCCCACAGACTTGTAGTCTGAGATTGCTTAGCTATTCATTGTTGCTCAGGCCCCCCATGACTCAGACACTTATATTAAGCTTATGTTGTTTGGCCTATGTCTTAGGCACATTGTTAGCTAGTTTTTAAAAAATTTTTGTTAATCTGTCTTGCCACGTGGCCTGTGGTTCACCTGTGCTTTTTAATATTTTTTTGGGGGGGGGCATCTGGCTTGATCTGTCTCAGACTCTATCTTTTATATATATATATATATATATTTATATATATATATATATATATATATATATATATATTTATGCTCAAATTTTTCTGCCTACCTTTAAAGTCTGCCATGGTCAAAATAGTTCTTTATTCACAACATATAAAAGGCATTCCCATATCTGCCCACTCTCTGAGACACAGCACTCCAGCCTCCAGGGATTCCTTCCCAACCAGTGAGTCTTGGTGTGCCCGTGTCAGGAAATATCATATGCTTAAGTGACTCCATATACAAACTGAGGCATTTGAACATTCTAGCAGAAAGGCTTTTTTTTTTTTTTTCTAAAAATTGTGAGGACAAAGCCACAGATAGCATCTAAGACGGTGCCATTTTAGGAAGAAATGTTTCTGTATCAAAAGCAGCATAATAGCAACTGAAATTAAGTTAACCAGGAAACAGAGACGAGTATCACTCGTGACATTTGTTTCACAGGCCTTCTTCCAAGGTCACTCTGAGAGCATGACTGTTATGATGTTAAAAAGTCAGATGTTGTGATTGGAAACAGAACACTAACAACAATCCCCCCAGGGCATGCTGGCACTAAAGGGTGGAAACTCTTCCATCACTCGGTTCTTCCAATGGTTGGTCATTTTCTGATACACTAGCCAAGTGGTTGGTCAGCACATCAATGTCCTTGCTGGAGGAAGTGATATATTTAAAAGCAAACCTTCCATAATGTTACTCCTGGGCTGAGGTGTAGCTCTGTGGTACAACACTTTCCTGATACATGCAAGCCCTGTGGTTTCCTGTGTTTTCAGGGTCCTGTGGTTTCCAGCACCCAGAAAACATCAAAATAGAATGGAATGAAGCACAGCAGGTTCAGCTGGACTTACATATAGCATTGGCTTTCTGTTATATAAATCAGCACTGGGGTGATTTCCTGTCCCTCTGGAGTCCTGGTCCCAATCCTTTCAGATACTTTCCAATTATTTTGTTGTTTTTAAAAGTGTATTTAAATAACTGAAAGTTTTTAGAGAACAGAATGTATTTAGCAACAGTGGTTGATAGCTAAATGTTGGTTCTGGCTTTACCATGTGCTTTTGAAATTCTTTTCCTGAAGAGACTTTGACTCATTTTATGTCTCCTTGACTCTGGGATGACCTTGGTCAATTGAACATGACTGTGGTGAGTTCCAATGGTGTGTCAGTTCAAATAGTGTGCCCACACAAGGTTTGTCCTTGTGTGTGTGTGTTTGTGTAGAAGTATATGTATAGGTATGTATGTATGCTTGTTTGTGTAGGTATGTGTGTTTGTGTAGGGATATGTGTGTAGGGTTTTGTGTGTGTGTGTGTGTGTGTGTGTGTGTGTGTGTGTGTGTGTGTGTGTGTGTGTGTACACATACCATGGCATGGAGGTCAAAGTCAAAGAGAAGCCTTTCACCATGTCCCAAAGATTTGGTCAAACTCAAAGCATTAGACTTGGCAGCAAGCTCCTTTGAGCCACCTCACTGGCTTGTTTTTAAGACAGAGTCTTTTCCTGGCCTGGACCTCACCCACCAATAGGCCAGGCCCTGGCCATTGAGCTTACAAACACACACGGCCAGACCTTGTTTTGTTTTGTTTTTAAACAAACAAACAACCCCCCCCCCAAAACATCCATTCTAGAAATCAAACTCATGCCAGCATGCTTTCTAGGAAGACATTTTATCAGCTGAGCCAGGTCCATAGCCCTACCCTTACCTTTTGTGTCTTTTGGGGGGTGTGCTAGGGTCAGTGTGCTTGAATATGGGGACAATCCAGTCCACCATTTGTCATTGTCCTTGTCGTGGCTGTTCTAACTCAGTTCATGGTCCCCAGATATATCTAGCTGACCTTCACACACCCCCAGAGTATTAGCAGTAATACTAATTATTATCCTAGAATACTAACTATTCTAGGCTGTAGTGTGGTTGCTATACCTAATACATCTATCTCAAGAGTTTTTAAAAACCAAAGATACAATATAAAAATAAAATGGCCTGTGATGGGTAGAGCTGGAGAGATGGCTCAGAAGTCAAGAGCATATGCTGCAGGAGACCTGGGCTTGGTTCCCAGTTCCCACTTCATGTGATTCATCACTACTGTGACTCCAGTGTCAGGGGATCTAATGACCTTTCCTGGCCTCCATGGGCACCCTCATGTTTATGGTGCAAATACATACACACAAGTACAAGAACATGCACACATACACACAGACACACACACACACATGACATACCACAAAGACACACACAGACACACACCACATACACACCACACACACATACACACACATACATGCACACACATACACTCACACAAACACACACACATACACACACATACACACACCACACACATACACATATACCACACACACACACCACACACACACATACATACACCACAGACACATACACATACACACATGCACATGCACTCACACACACACACATGAAAAATAAAGTAAAATTTAAAAAATAGCCTATAGTACACTTTTTTAAAATATACAAAACTCATCCTGAGTTCCTAGATTGTTTTAAACAATATATAATGTCAGATTTTTCTAAAGACAGGGCTCATAGAGCATAGGCTGTCCTCAAATTCACTATGTAGGTAAGTAGCTGAGGATCCCCTTCCTTGAACTTCTGGCCTCCTGTCTCCTCTTGAATGGGACTGGAGGAATAAGCCACCATGTCCCACTTTTTCAGGTCTTCCTATGTGCTAGACAAACACTCTAGTAACAGACTAACATCAACTCAGGAAGATGTTCCTGACATCGTCTGCTGGCAAGGGCTTGTGGGGGACGGTTACTATACATTCTTCTCTGTTCTTGTAACTTTTGAATCATGTGTTACCTGTCCCCCCACAAAAATACCCCAGTAAAAACCTCCTGTATATATAAGGCACTAATGTCCCCCCCACAAAAATACCCCAGTAAAAACCTCCTGTATATATAAGGCACTAATGTCCCCCCCACAAAAATACCCCAGTAAAAACCTCCTGTATATATAAAGCACTAATGTCCCCCCCACAAAAATACCCCAGTAAAAACCTCCTGTATATATAAGGCACTAATGTCCCCCCCACAAAAATACCCCAGTAAAAACCTCCTGTGTATATAAGGCACTAATGTCCCCCCCACAACAGTAAAACCCTCCTGTGTATAAGGCACTAAGGTCCCCCCACAACAGTAAAAACCTCCTGTGTATATAAGGCACTAATGTCCCCCCCACAACAGTAAAACCCTCCTGTGTATAAGGCACTAATGTCCTCCCACAACAGTAAAACCCTCCTGTGTATAAGGCACTAAGGTCCCCCCCACAACAGTAAACCCTCCTGTGTGTATAAGGCACTAATGTCCCCCCCACAACAGTAAAACCCTCCTGTGTATAAGGCACTAATGTCCCCCCCACAACAGTAAAACCCTCCTGTGTATAAGGCACTAATGTCCCCCCCACAACAGTAAACCCTCCTGTGTATAAGGCACTAATGTCCCCCCACAACAGTAAACCCTCCTGTGTATAAGGCACTAATGTCCCCCCCACAGCAGTAAACCCTCCTGTGTATAAGGCACTAATGTCCCCCCACAACAGTAAACCCTCCTGTGTGTATAAGGCACTAATGTCCCCCCACAGCAGTAAACCCTCCTGTGTATAAGGCACTAATGTCCCCCCACAGCAGTAAACCCTCCTGTGTATAAGGCACTAATGTCCCCCCCACAGCAGTAAACCCTCCTGTGTATAAGGCACTAATGTCCCCCCCACAGCAGTAAACCCTCCTGTGTATAAGGCACTAATGTCCCCCCCACAGCAGTAAACCCTCCTGTGTATAAGGCACTAATGTCCCCCCCACAACAGTAAACCCTCCTGTGTGTATAAGGCACTAATGTCCCCCCACAGCAGTAAACCCTCCTGTGTATAAGGCACTAATGTCCCCCCACAGCAGTAAACCCTCCTGTGTATAAGGCACTAATGTCCCCCCCACAGCAGTAAACCCTCCTGTGTATAAGGCACTAATGTCCCCCCACAGCAGTAAACCCTCCTGTGTATATAAGGCACTAATGTCCCCCCCACAGCAGTAAACCCTCCTGTGTATATAAGGCACTAATGTCCCCCCACAACAGTAAACCCTCCTGTGTATAAGGCACTAATGTCCCCCCCACAGCAGTAAACCCTCCTGTGTATAAGGCACTAATGTCCCCCCCACAGCAGTAAACCCTCCTGTGTATATAAGGCACTAATGTCCCCCCACAACAGTAAACCCTCCTGTGTATAAGGCACTAATGTCCCCCCCACAACAGTAAAACCCTCCTGTGTATATAAGGCACTAATGTCCCCCCCACAGCAGTAAACCCTCCTGTGTATAAGGCACTAATGTCCCCCCCACAGCAGTAAACCCTCCTGTGTATAAGGCACTAATGTCCCCCACAACAGTAAAACCCTCCTGTGTATATAAGGCACTAATGTCCCCCCACAACAGTAAACCCTCCTGTGTATAAGGCACTAATGTCCCCCCCACAGCAGTAAACCCTCCTGTGTATAAGGCACTAATGTCCCCCCCACAGCAGTAAACCCTCCTGTGTATAAGGCACTAATGTCCCCCACAACAGTAAAACCCTCCTGTGTATATAAGGCACTAATGTCCCCCCCACAACAGTAAACCCTCCTGTGTATATAAGGCACTAATGTCCCCCCACAGCAGTAAACCCTCCTGTGTATATAAGGCACTAATGTCCCCCCACAACAGTAAACCCTCCTGTGTATAAGGCACTAATGTCCCCCCACAACAGTAAACCCTCCTGTGTATAAGGCACTAATGTCCCCCCACAGCAGTAAACCCTCCTGTGTATAAGGCACTAATGTCCCCCCACAGCAGTAAACCCTCCTGTGTATAAGGCTCTAATGTCCCCCCCACAGCAGTAAACCCTCCTGTGTATAAGGCACTAATGTCCCCCCACAACAGTAAACCCTCCTGTGTGTATAAGGCACTAATGTCCCCCCACAGCAGTAAACCCTCCTGTGTGTATAAGGCACTAATGTCCCCCCACAACAGTAAACCCTCCTGTGTATAAGGCACTAATGTCCCCCCACAACAGTAAACCCTCCTGTGTATATAAGGCACTAATGTCCCCCCACAGCAGTAAACCCTCCTGTGTATAAGGCACTAATGTCCCCCCACAACAGTAAACCCTCCTGTGTATATAAGGCACTAATGTGTGTCTTTAGAGAAGGACAGCAGGCAGGCAGTGGTAGCACACACCTTTAATCCCAGCACTCACCTGGTTTACAGAGCTAATTACAGGATAATTAAAGGATAATCTTAGTCTCCAGCCCCCTACCCCCAAATAAATCAGGGTAAAAAAAGACATTTACTCATAAGGGTGAATCTTCAGTGGGCTAAGAATATCTAGGCCAATATCTAGGACATATAGAATATTAGCACTTCAAAAGCCTTATAGATAGACACAATTATCTATACAGATAAGCTATGAAAAGTATCTCCATCATAAAGGGAAAATTGTGGCTTCCTCTAATCAACCAAAATGACACTTTTTTCCCCAAACACTGATGCCATAGATCTCAAACTTTGATGCTTGTAAAATCCAATCAGAGATTCCGAGTGCAGATCTGGATGGAGCTCGGAGGTCTAAATGATAACAAGCTGATCAAAAGACTTATGGAGTGCATTTGAAAGCACTTCCTAGTCTCTACAGAATGGCTCTATCACTTCATATGCTCTGTCTTGTTTAGAAACTGCAAACCATTAAGTGCTAGACTCATTTTCTCTATGGAGACCCTTTATTTAATGACTCTAAGAAAAAGACCTGGACATCTGGCAAATGCCTTTAATCCCAGAATGGAAGAAGCAGAAGAAGGTGAATCTCTGTGCTTTCAAGGCCAGCCTGGTCTATATAGTGAGTTTCAGACCCGTCTGAGTTACCTAGTCTCAGGCAATGGAGAAAGAGTAAATCTGGAGGAGAGGGGAGCTGTGTATGGGAACTGGAGGGAGTCAGGGGAAAAGAAACTGAGGCTGGAATGTGATATAAATATATATGAAAAAGAGAAAGAAAGAAAAAATGATAGAGAGAGAGAAGAAAGAAGAAAAAGTTCTAGGGTTGGGAATACCGACTCATGCCTGTGTTCACAGTACTCAGGCGGCAGAGGGAGAAAGACTGTCATGAGTTCTAAGCCAGCCAGCAGAGTGAGACTCTGTCTCAAAAGTGAACACATACATAACAGATAAAGAAAAAGAAAACATGCATCTGGAGACCCAACACTGCAGGTGAAGGAATAGCGTTAGTACTTTCATGAAATGAACATGGAGAGGAATTTATTAGCTTTCTCAAGTCCTGGATGTGGGTTTACATGCATAAGTTCATTTCAATAAGAGGATTAACTTAAAAGTTTTGAAAGTCTAGTGTTTTGGGAGAATAATGTTTTCTCTTAGATAAACAGTTTCCGAAGAAGATACATAAGTGGTTTGTGACGCTAGCACAGTCTTTAGCCAGGGTTAGATTCTGGCTCAATGTGAGGACAGAGTATGACATTAATGTTCCCAAGAACTGCCAAGACAGATGGGAACAGCTGTGGCTTCAGGGTCTAGCTAAAAAGTGGTTCTGAATTTTGAGGATTCCACGTGCCATAAGATAATTCTGGAAGGATTCTTATAGGTTCTACTTGTTCCGGACCTCTGTGCATGTCAATGTACAAATGATTGGTTGTGGTTGGCAGATGTTCAGGAGTGTTCTTTTGTTTGGGTTTTGTTTTGATGTGAGTTGCTTTTCTGTTGAAGAAGTTGTGTGTATTCAGGGGAGAGGCAGGAAACGTAGAAATGGGAAACAGAATATAATAAGTCACAGTCTAAACATGAGTTTAACTGTCTTGGAGTGTTTCTCACTAACCTCTGCATTACTTTAGTTAGGTCTAGCGCTGTATTGTTAGTGCCATATTATTATGTATGTGTCATTGATTTGTTTTTAATTAATGTTGCATGCATTTCTTTGTGCCTCTATTATATAATACACATCATTCTTAGTTCTTTTGACTTTTATGAGACAAGGTCATACTAGGTAGCCCTGGCAGACATAGGCTCATTTTATAGCAAAGGCTAGCCTCACATTTACAAACAGCACTCTTCCCTGTGTCCACCTCCCAAGTGCTGTGACTAAGAATGTGCACCACATGCCCAATTTAGTACATCCCATTTTCAAAGAGAATGCTAGTCTTTAGAGAGGTCTAGAATTGAACATATAAAGAGTGTCTAGTCTTCTGCCTTTTATGCTAGTAAGGTGGCATTAACAGCTAGGATCCTATTACTTTGTGTTGCTGGTCTTATTTTTTAATTATTTTCCAAGGGCAGGTTCCTAGAAATCATACAGTTGGGTCAAATGTCACAGAAATTTTTAAAGATGGTGACACTTTGTAAGATTGCTTATGAAAAGCATATCCACCAGCATCATCTTGCTCTTGTTGGCATCTGTATTATTTAGCCTATGTCCTTCATTCCTAGGGAGGTGTTTATTATGGTCTATTTGTAGCCATTGCAGAAAAAAAGTGATTGCTAACTGGACAGAAGCCAGGATTATCTTGTACAGCTATTTAATTAAAAAATAATTAGGGGCTGTGTGCATGCTACAGCATGGGTGCAGAATTCAGAAGTCAACATTAGGGAATCAGTTCTCCCCTTCTACCTGATGAGTTCTAGGATCAAACTCAGGCCACAATGTAGTGTGGTAGTTTGAAGTGGTCCCCATCATCTCATAGGGAGTGTCACTATTAGGTGGTGTGGCCTTGCTGGAGTGGGTATGACCTTGTTAGAGGAAGTGTGTCACCATAAGGGTAGGCTTTGAGGTTTCTTATGCCCAGTGAGTCAGCTGACTTCCTGTTGCTTGCAAGATGTAGGATGCTATTTCTTCAGCACCATGCTTGCCTGCATGCCACCATGCTTCCTGCCATGATGGAGTGAATCTCTGAACTGTAGTGAGCCACCACAGTTAAATGTTTCCTTTATAAGATTTGTCATGGTCATGATTTTTCTTCACAGTAATAGTAAACCCTAAGACACTAGGCTTGCACCATGAGCATCATTACTCACTGAACCATTTCATCCAGCTGATGAATAGCCATTTGATCATTGCTGAATGTATGAATTATTTTTCCTACGTTGGTGCATGATTTTTTTTCCTATGTTGGTTTAACAAATTACAATTTCTGCTCTTATCACTTAATAGCCCCCCTCCGCCACTTCTAAAGATCTCACAATAATGAATGTATCCCAGCCTGTTTGTATGTTTTTAAAATGCATATTTCCAAAGTGGATCTATCAGACCTTTATTGTTCCCAGGGACTGTGGAGTCACTGAACTCTATTGATGAACCCTGGACTGAGTTCTTTGCCTTGGAGTCTGAATCATTCCCCATTCCAGCATGGTCAAGATGATGTCCTTGATAGTAACGATAATGGGTGTTTCCAAGGTCATCATATTTCAGCCAGATCCAGTAGGAAAATATCTGTTTTCTGGCCATTGGGTGCTTGGGCTATCTGATGGGCCTGCTCTCTAAAAAGCACAGTCAACACTCTTAAGAACCCAAAGTTTTGTGGAGATTGGCATCTTTTAAGCCATCTTTTTCCCCAAGAAAAGTACCTATAAGGGGAGGGGGTCTTGTAGGTAGATATTACCTTAGACAAATTTGAATTAAGTGAATTAAGCACCCAAGTTACCACTACTTTACTAATTGCCCCAGCATAGCAGGTATGGTGTCTTCAATTCCAGCACCAGGAAGCTGATGGGAGGGGTCAAAAGTATGACAGGTCACAGTGAGACCTCGACTCCAAACAAAACTGCCTCAGTTTTACTGCAATAAAATAATTTCCCCCAAATTATGTTAGGGACCAAAGAATTCCATATTGGGGATGACTGGACCTCAAAATGAGCTAATTCAACAAGGCATGGCTCTCAGAGTCTTGCTGCACAAAGCCTGGTCCAAAGTCCAGCAACTTCAGTATTCCTGGAACGCTGTTAGACATGTGCATCAGACCCTGCTCTGGCCTCCCAGATGGTAGAACAAGTAAAACATTCTTTTTCTTTTTGTAATGCTAGGAAATGAGGCCATCCCATGCTAGGCAGATACTCTGCCAGCCCCCAAATATTTTGTTTAAAGTAATGCTATCTACTAGCTTACTCACTAGAATCTCCTATAGAGACTGAATAGTTCTGATGGATGCTGAAATGTAGTTTCCAAAGGTTGTGACTCATAGCAGTTGGGTGTAGGCTGGGGGTGCTGGATTTGTTTAGAAGTTCTCTAGTAGTTCAGAACTGATGAAAAGTTTCCAAAACTTCCTTATAATAAGGTGAAACTGCTAAACTTTTTATAAGTCTTTGGCCCTTGATTCTATATCTCTGAACTAATTATTAATATATATTGTGATTAACAAAAGAGTGAACCTGTCTGGGGATGTAACTGGATGGAAAAGGTTTGCCCGTCATGTGTGAGCATCCAGATTTAATTCCTCAGCACTACAAAAATATCTAAAACCCAATGGAAGGGATGTACCTGTCTCTTCTGAGGAGGTGCCCTCCTTAAGTCACTCAAGAATAACTAGGTGTCTCACCATAAGAAAAGAACCAAAGTATAGCTGAGCAACTGTGGTCTCATCACCGTGGCACAGTGTGGACAGTCTCCTGAGTGATGCTCTGAGCTCTAGAGTGGGTTGCCTAGCAGTTCCATAAAAAAGGTACCATTACTTTGGTGTATGCTGAAGTCATTAAAGCCTACCCTGACCCCAAACCTGGGCTTCAGGCTACTGTGGATGAAGCTTTTGAGACTTATTTCTCTACTGGCTGTGAGTCATTTCCTTAAGGAGCAAACAGGCAGCCACCTGGGGAGAAAGCACTGGTAAGTGCTGTCTGATCTGAAATCCAAGATGCTGCTGAAATACGACCTCTGCTTTCCCACGTGTTTCTAGGAAAGCAGCGTCCTGTGCTCAGTGAGTCCTCAGGGTAACATACACAAACTCTGACTGGCTTTTTGTTCGTTGGTTTTCCCAGCTGTTTTGGGGCCAGGGCTTGCTATGTAACCTAGGCTGACCTTGAACCTGTGGTTCTGCCTTAACTGCCCAAGTACTGGGGTGACAGGTATGTAGTACCAGATTTGGCTGCTTTCTGATGTCTCAGTGATGACTCCTGGGAGAGCGCTGCTGTTTTAGATTGCCTTTTGCCCTAGCCGCTCATACCCAGTAAAAGTTCCTCTCTTCCTTTTAGGCAACAGCTGCCCGAAAAGCAGACTATGGGCCACACCGTACCTGCCTCCGGACCCACGGGCCACACCGTACCTGCCTCCGGACCCACGGGCCACACCGTACCTGCCTCCGGACCCACGGGCCACACCGTACCTGCCTCCGGACCCACGGGCCACACCGTATCTGCCTCCGGACCCACGGGCCACACTGTACCCACCTTCTGTCCTATGGGTCACACCGACCTACCTCCTGACCCTTGGGTCATGCTGTATCTTTCTCCTGATCCATGGGCTGGCCACACTGTACCTGCCTCTGGACCATAGGTCACAGGGTACCCAAATACTTGACTCTACTTAGTCTATGAGTTCTGTTGCTTCAAGACAGGGGTCCTCTTAGCTGTGAGGTAGCCCTGAAGTCAATATGGTGGCCAGCAGCAGTGAGGTTAACACTTTATTCCTGTTTGCTTTATATATAATTATCTTGCTTCTGTTTCTTTCTCTCCTTTTCTTGTCTCCCGTTCTTTCTCCATCTTCTCTCTCTTTCCATCTCTACTCACCCACCTTATCATCCTCTTCCTCTTCCCTCCTTCCTCTTTTTTTTTTTTTTTTTTTTTTTTTTTTGAGACATAGGTTCTTACACTGTAGCCCAGGACAGCCTAGAATTTTTCACTACATCTGAAATTCCAAGTGATCTCAGCTTCCCGACCACCAGTATTACAAACAAAAGCCACCGTGACCTCCATTTCTATGTTCTTGAAGACAGTAAAGTTGAGAAGTTACATTTCAAGACAATTCTCTTGAGCTTCTTTGGTTAGAACACTACGTTGAAGATGGATGATTTGTCTGCATGCACATACTATGTGCACACACTGATGCCCTCAGAGGTCGGAAGAGTGTTGCAGAATATTATTTTCAGGTATGTTACTTTTGTTTATGTTGCATTTGCTTAACTCTGTGAAGCCGTGTTACTGTGCCTGTCTAAAACACCTGATGGTCTAATAAAGAACTGAGCAGCCAATAGCAAGGCAGGAAAAGGATAGGTAGGGCTGGCAGACAGAGAGAATTCTGGGAGGAGTTAAAAAGGAGCAGCCAGAGAAGGAAGTGGACTCTAGGGGCCAGCTACTCAACAAGCCACAAAATAAGAGAGTGATTTACAGAAGTAAGAGACTAGGAAAAGCCCAGAGACAAAAGGTAGATGAGATAATTTAAGTTAAGGAAATCTGGCAAGAAACAAGCCAAGCTAAGACCAGGCATTCATAAGAAATAATAAGCCTCTGTGTGTGGTTTATTTGGGAGCTGGGTGGCGCCCCCCCCCAAAAAAAAGAACAAAAGAAACACCAATATTAGAGGGTGGTGGATTCCCCAGAACTTGAATTACAGGTGGTTGTGAGTCAAGTGTGGGGGCTGGGAACTAAGTCCAGGTCCTCTGTAAGAGCAACAAGTGCTCTTAACCTCTGAGTCATGTCCCCAACCCCGTTTGTATCTTTTTATAATCTCTTGGATGGTTGGCTTAGTGGATGACATTTTACTGTCTGTCTCAGAGGTCAGTGACTATCATATGACAAGTAGCCTCTGGGAAACTCAGCTATACACTCAGGAAAGGTCAAAGGGACATCTTCCGAGTGTCTCCAGTTAGTTTTGACCTCACAGGCATCCCTGAGAATGAATGACCTTACTGGTCTCTCTGTCCTCAGAAAGCAACTCACTTAACTGCTTCTTCTATAGAAAGCTCAGATTGTCTAGACAGGTGGTCTAGTAACTTTGAAAAGTTCAACACAAAGCACCAATAATACTGATGACCATTGTTGAGACAGTCCTTCCCCTTACTTATTGTTTGAGGGTTTTCTACATGTGTGTAATGTGTGTAATGTGCCCCTTCATTTTATATGGCCCTTTGTGAATATAAGCTGTGTGCAGAAGGCCCAGGCCTCAGAATGGAAAAGGCCAGCTCACAAAGCATGTTTAATACTTTTCACTGGCTTCTTGAAATGGGCTTCCTCAAAGACATGTTGCTTCTCTAATTTCATCAAATGGAACACAACATAAAAATTTCCAACTACATATTCAACAGCCAATGGATGTTCCATTTCCTCAAAAAAATGATATTTTTGACTTTGTGGTGGAAAACGCTGAGCGTCATATATTATTGTAATTAATAATCACTGGCAAACTGATTTAAAAAGGTTAACATTTATTAAGGGGTTTACAAGTGAATACTCACTGATACAAGAGATTAGTTGTATGGTTCCTGGAAAGCTGAGCTGGTCCCCTCAGGTGAAGCTCAGTGGGTCGGGTCCTCCATCTAAGAGCATGAGAGAGAACAGGAAGAAGGGGCTATTGCATATGTGCTTCTCGATCTTAATCTGCCCTTCAACCATGGCCCTATTTCTAGTGCCTAAGGTCACAGGTGATTCTCAGATTTACTCTGGCCAAGAGGCCATGAATCTAGGTCAAGGTGATGGTACCTGCTCTCTACTACATCTGATAACTTAAGTGATAATAATTTGAGTTCAAATATATTTTGAAAGTTATAACAGAGTTGGAGGTTGCTTTCCTGGTTAGAGGTGGGGTCCTAATGCTGGGGGTTCTGAGCTGAGACGACCATGTCTATTTTCTGCATGTCTGATCTTAGAAAATTCATATTGACAGTTCTTCATGCTAACAGAATGCTTGTTTAGATGAAGTAATATTTTTAAAAAGTTGACTATGAATCCAGAAACACTGCACTAAATTTATTTATTTATTTATTTATTTAAATTTTTAATGTTGAGTACCATTTTGATTTTACCCCCAAGGAATGCTATTTGGTGCAGAATGGTCACTTGTGTACAGGGGAGGAAGTCTGGAACAGAACGTGTTTTCAATGTTAGAATCATCAATTTTCCAAAAAGAGGATTAAAAAATAGGAAGATAACTATCCAATGAATCTTTGCAGAAACCAGAAACCATGCTGAGTTATTTTCTCCGCTCTCCTTTTACTCTCCTGGATCCCTTGGCCATGCCAGGGAAGCTGACCTATGAGGAATATCACCATGGTACTCTTGGTATCTGGCCTTGTGACTGAGCTCAGGAGCAGTCTTTTCTCATATGTGGAATTTTAGGGGAAAGGACCTAAGTAACATAAAAGGATAATTGGCTATAGCGCAGTCAGAGGATGCACGAGACAGTGGTGTAAAGTAAGAGGTAGATGTAAATATGATCAAGGTACCCTGTATACAGGTGTGGAAATGTCATGATTTGTAATTTAACCCACACACACACACTGAAAACTGGAAGCACTAGCAAGGGGTGGGTGAGTCATGTAGAGGGAATTAGTGTATAACTACCCAAGCCCTCTCTGGATGTAAGGACTCTCCCCAACCTACAGCTTTTGGGGAGCTTCCCCACCCTTTGCTCACCCTGCAACCCTACATCTATCACTGTAAAGCACCTATTTATTACAGAGTATTTGGTGTGGTATCCCATCAGGACCCACAACAATAATTATTCCAGACAGATACCAAGCACATTTTCATGTTTATTAATGTTATATAATTTTTTTTTAAAAAAAGAGTGAACACAAGATAGTGACATCAAAGCTCACAAATACAGTAATAATAGGTACGTCACAGACAGAACACAGGACGGTGAGCCAATGACCTAGATAAATCAGTACAGTACTAACTAAGTTAACTGTACAGGACTTTCATGGAAGCTAGTCTACAATATGTGGAAACAATTTATTCTCTTAAATAAACATTTACCTTTTCTACTCTGTTTTATTTGTTTAAAATGTCAACTTAAAAATTTTTAAGTCAGAAAAAGTATATATTCCAAATTAGTTTTCAAATTACTTCGTCAAATCCATGAACTTTATACTCTTATTAATCACTATGGCATTAAAAATGCTTTTAAAAATAATTTAACTAACTCTTAAGAAGATCCAGGATAATTTCCCCGCATTTCAATCTCAATTTCATTTCCTTTCATTATTTTTTAGCAGACTGACCTATGTCTGTCTTAAAACTGAACTTTAGGAAAACCTTTTGTTTTCTTGCTTTTTAAGGGTTCATTTTGTTTTGTTTTTGTTATTGTTTTAAGCGAAGGTCTCACTCTGTAGCCCTAGATGACCTAGAAGTCAGCATGTAGACCAGGCTGGCCTCAGTCTCAGAGATCTGCCTACTTCTGCCTCTCAAGTGCTGGGATTAAAGATGTGTGTACACAATGCATTTTTAATAAAGCATCTATCAATAAATAGTGTCTAATTACTGTAGACTGAAAGGCTTGTTTCTTAAAATACACGCCTTCTACTGTGTTTCTATCCTAAATGATAGCTACAGCAAGCAGAAACTTGGATTTCCAGGCACTTTAGCTGTTAGGCCTCGTGTGTGGAATACGCTTGGTGATGTCTGACCGAATACACTATGTACAATGGTGTACTTGTGGTGCATACATCACACTGACCACATGTCAGCTTTGCACTGACCACATGCCAGCTTTGCTTGGTAAAGTCAGGACTCGGTTCATGCCCTGCAGTCAGCCAGCCTGCAGGCCCAGTGTCCATCAGCATGTCCAGGGAACATGGGTGTGTCTGTGCAAAGCCAGTCTTGCAGGATGGCCACAGGATGTAAATGCCCCTTTTCCTGCTCTTCGGCTGTGCAGACGACTTTCGTGGTTATTCCCTCCCAAGATGTTATGTCCTATCTTGCCAGTCTCTAACAGGTACAGCCAATTCACACACCGATTTACTCCTTGAGGAAGGAGTAGGGCTGGTGGTCTCCATTGCAGTTCTTGGGGAGGCACAGCTGAATCAGCATGTGTCTGCTCTCCGGAGGCCTCCCTGAAGATGGCTGTGCCTAGTTATCAGGATTAGCTGCTTTGAAAGGTTTCTTACCATCCCGGTGGGTCTCATCCTCAGTCTGGGTCCATATAGTCAGTATATAAATTGTAAAAATGCTACCCATATCAAATGGGCTTTCCAATCGCTTTGGTAATGCTTCAACGATATGTTCAAGATGAAAAGCACTAGATCTTCCCCTATAGGGACAATATTGTTTCATCCTTCTGTTGCTTAATCATTACCATCACATTATTGGAAAAGAAAACCATATGGGCAAAAGCTGTGTTAAATCTAAATTATGGACTCCTTCCCTATCATTAGACACCTTCAGCTGTTCAGAGCTAACATCTACCAAACCAGACTTTGTTTATTAAGACAGAGAATCAGATTATTTCCATAGTAATTGCTAGGGAATAAACATACTGCATGGAAATTTGTGTGTGCATACCACTTGTATATTTAAGTCACCTAGATATATAAGAAGCGACAGTTAATTACTCTCCATAGCAATAGCAAACATTGGCAATCTCTAGCTCCGGTTCCCATTACCTGTCTGGTTATTATGCTTGACAGCACTTGTAAGAAGTAGGCGTGCAAATCAGACATTGGTTGTTTAGGTGGTGAAGTAAATATAGTTCTTGCCAGAGACGAACAGGATCCCAGGGCTGTCCACTTTTCCAACTTTTTCTGTGTAACCCCCCAGCAATCCTTTCCCCCTAGGCTAATAGCTTTTTGTAAATGCTGTTATTCAGGTGACTAGAGCAGGTATCCATTTTACTTGGCATCAGCTGGCCGGTGCTGTTGTAACTGTTGGGATCAGAGCTTTCTTTGCAGCACAAGATGCTGTAGAGGTGCCTCTGGCACTCAGAGGAGGCGTAGTAATAAATCAGAGGATCGATGCAGCAGCTCACGCTACTCACACAGACACAGAGGAGGTAGGCAAAGTAGGCCGCCTCTGTAGCAGGACTGTCAGAGAGGAACAGGTAGTGCATGATCAGGAGGACGTTGGTGGGTCCAAAGCAGACGATGAAGATGCAGAACACAGCAGCGGATAGGAACAAAGCCCGGGATTTCTTGCTCCGGTTGGCAACTGCGGAGGAGCTCAGACAGCGGATGATGGACATGTAGCACATGGTGGAAATGATCAACGGCACAAGAAAAAAAACAGCAGAGAAGGCTGAGAAGTAGTAAGAGTAAAATCCTTGCAGCAGGGTCTCATTAAGGACATCGTGGCAGGTGGTGATGTTGAGCCCCGGGATCCGGGTAGTCTGCTCCTTAAGGAGAAGAGGCACCACCCCCATGATGGCCATCACCCAAATGATCAGGCAAGTGAAGTTAGCTCGGCCCAGAGTGCGCCATGACAGGGACTGGATGGGGTACACGACTGCCAGGAACCGGTCGATGCTTATGATGGTCATGAGCATGATGGAGGCATACATGTTACAATAAAATGCTGCTGTGGTGAAGCGACACATTCCAGACCCGAACTGCCAATCACTGCCGGAAAAGTAGTAGCTGATCTTGAAGGGCAGGACGGATACAAAGAGAACATCAGCCATGGCCAAGTGCAGCATGTACACCACTGCCGGCTTCTTGACCTTCATCTTAAAGACAAACACTGCAATAGCCAGGATGTTCAGAGGAAGGCTGACTATGAACACAAAGGTGTAAGCTGAGGGGATGAAGAGCGTCAGCCAGGGGCTGGTCAGATATCCCGAGGCATCTTCTGAGATGAAGGGACCAGGGGGTGCCGGAATAGAGTGGCTTTTATTTAAGTAGATTGCCCTGCCCTCAGGCAATACACTTTCATTTTTCTCCTCCTCGTCCCCCAGGGGGACCTGCTCAAATGTATTTTCACTGGGATTCCTGAGAAAAAATGAGCGGGGATTCATAGTGACACCTGTCATCTCGGATTCTGAAAAAGAAAAATTGAAAAAGTGAGTGAGATGAGCAGGCAAAGGAGAGGGTACATTTGCCTGCTTTTTGTCATCTTTTTGAGGGAGCAGATGGCTAGGGTCAGGTCATGCAGATAGACTACAGACTTGGTTAGTGAATATATTCTAATCTTGAGTATGGGGCAACATTCTGCCTGAATGTTAACTCCTAATACTCTGCTCCTATGGGGGGCAAAGGCGAACTAACGATCACTCAGATCTACCTTGCAGACCTCAATTGCCACGAAAGATCAAAGGATGTTTTCCTTGACATCTTGTTTATTCTGTTTTGTGTGGTGGGAGAGAGCAGGCATAGCACAGTTGGAGGGGATGGTGGTTCCCTCCTACCACGTGGACCCAGAAGATCGAGCGTGCCCACTGATCCCTTTTGGCAGCCCTCAAACAGTGCTTTCTTCCCGTTATATACCTCACCTCCAGCTTCTACCCCTTTTCTTTCCCTCCTGAGAACCCCACCTTTCCCAAAGGGGCAAATAGAATAGAAAGCAAAGAGAAATTCCTACAGGCCACAGAATGGGGCTATCCAGAACAGGACCTAGTGCTCAACTTGATGTCCATATGGCAGGAGTGTTCCTTCTATCTTCATTTATGTCTTTCTTAGCTAGGTTCTGAGGCCCTCGGGTTTTTTCACACAACCAGGAGGCTCCTGTCAGCTCAGTCATTACCCTGCCTCCCTGCCCAACAGGTATCTCTAGCATGTGCTCGGCCTTGACCTTATTCTGGAATGCCTCAAGGTGGATACCTGGCCAACCAGGCTCTTCGGTCTATCAATCAGATGTCAAAATAAAGGCTCAGCTATATTCGCCTCCTTACCTAGATTATCCACTTGACATATTTGCCAGAGAAGTGATACAGTCAGACACAGGCTTTTCCTTGCAAAGCGCTGTGTTGGCTAAAATCCTACATCTACTGAGTGTTGGGAGTTGAGAAGAGTAAAGAAGAACCACAGAAGAACGGGACGAGGTCTCTGATTTGGGGGGCACTAGTCGCAAAGGATGAACATGCCCCTCAGACATGTTGCAGGAATCCAACCTTAAAATTGGACAAGTGCAGTCAATTTTGAACCTTGGTTTTGTTTTCTTTAGGCCACAACTTCACAAAAACCAGCATGGAGACTTATTAACTACGAAAGCTTGGGCTATAGCTTAGGCTGACTCTTATAACTGAAATGTGCTGCCATGTGACTCACAGCTTTTACCTCTCCTTCTGCATGTCTTGCTTCCTTTGTGTGTGGCTGGTGACAACTCCTTTCTTCTTCCCAAAGCTCTCTGTCCCCAGAAGTCCTGCTTAGTCAATGGCCATTCAGCTTTTTATTAAACCAGTCACAGTGACACTTCTTCACACAGTGTAAAGGGATATTCTACAAGAGGAATCTTCTTAAAAACACACTTTCAGAGAAATACGATGTAATGCAGCTCCTGTACAGCTATGTAGGGTCCTGGGGGGAGAGTCCTCTTAGAATGAAACTACAGACTGTGCTGTACTTCCCCAAAATGCTCCATCAATGGGGAACGTACTGATCACAGCACACTAGAAGGCACAGGCAGAGAAGGGTGAGTCTTGGAGGAAAGGATGGTATCAGTTTTTTTTTCCTCCCCTCCCCAATGACTTTTAGTTTGAGAGAGATCCAAAGCCATTGTCTGTGATAATCTGTGATAACCTGAAATAAATACTTGTGCTTTGTCCCATTTACTGGCATACAGATCTTGAGATTCTTGGAATGAATCTCCAGGATAAGAATATCTTTCGTATGCTAATGAGCTGACTGATAGTTAGTGGCCTCTAGACAGCTTCAGGACCAAGGCTGGTAACATGAAAGCCCAAAGCATGGCTGGAAGTTGGGCAGGGGAGCTACTGGCCCTTCCTGCACATGTGTATTTTTCCCACCTGGCCATTCATTAGCATCTTCTGTAATATCACTTATGATCAATGGGAAGCATAGGTGAAGTTTTCCTCTGGGTTCTTTGAGCTAGCTGCTCTAGCAGATTGAATCTGAGTAGAAGACACTGGAACCCCTAACACACAGTCTGTGTGGTCAGAGTTCTGGATGTCCAGGCTCAGGACCTGAGGTTTGGAGACAGACCTCAGTTATGGAGCTAAGCCCTTAAACTCAGAGCTCTGATTGTATGTCCACATAGATGACGTCAGAATTAAATTAAATGGGAAGATTCATGGCTCTTGTCCCCTGGAGAATTTGCCAGAGGATAGACGAGGTGGTGTGAGGGGAAACAGCCTTGCTCCCACAGGCACTTAGCGATGCGGTGCATAGACAGCAAGGAAGTTACTTGGTGTTCACTGTTGTAATATCTGATGTCATAGCAGGTAGGAAATTCTCAGGCATCATCTTTTGTCCTTAGTCAGAGCTGGAAATGCTCTTGGTTCTGTGGACCATTTTTTGTCCTTGCTTCAGGCCACACATGCCAGAAGTGTTTCGGGCATCTGTCCTGGTCTGGGTTCTTGTTACCTTTCTCTTTTCATACAAATACCTACAGAAGCTGTACACTAAAGTGTGCCTGAACTTCCAGTTCAAGGTTCTGTCACTGCTTCTGGCGAAGAGCTTTGGGATTATTTCCGAGTTTTTATGGTGGAAATGGGTTTTATCTATTATAATCCTGGTAGTAATCTAATAATCTCCAGATCCTGTGTACTCAACTGCTGTCTGAATTTCATCTTGTCTCCCCTGAAGCCCAACACCATCTAGCTGAGCTCCCCTATCACCTTCCAAGGCTGAATGTCATTGGAGTGGATCTTAAACCCCTTATAAGTCTAAGTCCAGTCTACCTCCTAAATGATCTTAAATACTGAGAGGGGAATGTCATGTAGCTGATAGGTGGAAGGCACTTAGAATAGACACCTCTCTCATAATCAGTCTGGACTCCACCTTCTTTTTCCCTAGCTAACAATAGAAAAGGAAACATCCCAATGCCTTCTTCCCTCCCCCAACCCCAAGATTTAAAATACTATATAAAAAGATACAGGTGTCAGGGCTTTGTTGAAGTCCATCGGGAAAGCTACTGTTTCTGGCCTTGAATGAAGATGACAACACCCTGATATGCTCCTAAGAGGGAAGATAATCTATTATGGTCCCCTCCCTGAAAAGTTAATCCATCTGGGCCTGTCAGTCCCCAAGCTGGTCAGGAGACCACTTCCCAGGAAAGCTGGAAGACAGGCTAAGTTGATTCGGGGACTAATTATATCCTTAGTGAGATGTTCTTGCCCTTCTCAGAAGCCCTGATGCTGTGAAGTGACAGGCATTAGGGCCACCACTCTGCAGTGAGACAGCCACAGACCTCCTGCTATGCAGTGAGACAGCCTTTTACAGAGCTCTGCTATGCAGCAGCAGCAGCAGCACTGAAGCTACCCACTTTTTTGAGTTCTAACTCAAATTATAACTTTTCCTCTCTCTCTCTCTCTCTCTCTCTCTCTCTCTCTCTCTCTCTCTCTCTCCCTCCCTCCCTCCCTCCCCCCCCCCCCCCTCTCTCTCTCTCTCTCTCTCTCTCTCTCTCTCTCTCTCTCCCTCTCCTTGGACCAGCCAAAAGCCTAAGCATGCTTTCTCTGATACTCTGGCCTTTCTCACTTAGTCTCCAAAGTTTACTACATCCTCTAGCCCCTAGCAAATAAATACGAAAGAGGAGGCCATAATACATAGCTGGTCAGTCACAAGCTTCAGAGTCACTGGGAAAGAATTTCAGGAAGAACAATCTTAGGAAAGGAGCCCAAATTCCAGGGCAAAGCTCTAGGCTTTTCTTTGGGGGGGGGGGGGGCAGGGTCCTTGGCTGGCTTGGAACTTGATGTGAGGACCAGGCCGGCCCCAAACTCATAGAAATCTACCTGTCTTTCTTTGCCTTCCAAGCCCTGGGACCCAAGGCATATGCTAGCCCATCCAGCCTCGGCTCAACTTGAGTGGCAACACTTGAGTCACATGCTCACAAGCTAGATACAAACAATCTCTGCTATAGACAAAAAACAAAACTCCTACCACCAAGAAAAGAACCCCAAATGGTATCAGTGTTCACCTCTAATCCCAGGGTTTGGAAGGCTGAAGGTAGAAGGACCATGGGTTCAAGGCCAGCCTGGATTATGGAGTGGATCCTGTCTTTTAAAAAAAGAAAAAGAAAGGAAAGGAAAGGAAAGGGCTCGATGTTCTGGTCCAGGCCTTTAAATCCCAGCACTGAGGAGGCAGAGGCAGTGAGAATCTCTGTGAGTTCAAAACCAGCCTGGTCTACTTGGTATATTAAAGGACAGCCAGGGCTACACAGTGAGACCCTGTTTCAAAAAACCCAAAACAACATCACCAAACTGTAATGATACTTAAATTAACTGACTGCTAATTCAAAGCACCAATAATCAACACTCCGTGAAGGAATGTAACAGAATCCAGAGTCTTTGTACACAGTGTCCAGAATATAACCTCAAATGACTTAATGTAACAAGAATTAAAGAGTCTGGGCTTCCAGCTCAGTAACAGAACACTTACCTAGCATGTAGATGTCTCAGTGTTTAATCTCCTGTACCAATAATAATTACAAAAAAATTAATTGGACAGCTGGGCACAGAAGCAGGTACAGGTAAGGTTGGCACCTGGGAGACTGAACCTGAACAACTGTAAATTCCAGGCTAACCTGGGCTAATATATAAGTCATTGTGGCTACAAAGTGAGACCTTGCTTCAAAAATTCCAAAAAGAATGGGGTAAACAATGAACAAAAAGATCTGGGAGGTTCTATTAGCTCTAACCTCATCTTCTAGATAACAATAAACTCAGGCTGAAGCGACTGTCAGCCATTAAGAGCATTGGCTTTTCTTCCAGAGGACTTGGGTTCTCAGCACCTATAAGGTAGCTTACCACCATCTTTAGCTCAGGTTCTAGGCAACCCAATGTCCTCTTCTGGCCTCCACAGGCACTGCACACATGTGACACACAGACACACATGCAAACAAAACACCCATACAAATAAAATAAAAATCTCTGTCCCCTTATCACTATATAGAAAAGCCAACTCAAACTGGCTCAAACCAAGTGCCTGAAACTATGCAACTCTAATAAGAAAACACAGCAAGAAAACTATGTGATCTTACTCAAAGGTACAGGCAATAAAATAAAAACAGATAGATGGAATGGAATCCACCCCCCCCACACACCCTACCACCACAACAAAGGCACCACCAGCAATGAGAGATGGTTTATAAAGGGAGACCACACTACAAATCACAGTCCTGCCTGACAAGGGATTCTTGTCCAAAGCATACAAGGAACTCAGTTACTCATTAGCAAGAAAACAAAGACATTTCTAAGATAATACAAAAAAACCAAGAGGTATGTAATAAAGTGCTTAGCATTACTAATCATTAGGGAATTGTCATTTAAAACAGCTGTGTGCTATCTCACTTTCTTTAGGTTGACTATGATGAAGAATGGGAGGTAACAAGTGTCAGCAAGAATGTGGAGGCCGAGGGACCCCTGGACACAGTTGAGGTAGGAAGTACTGTGGTGATGTAGCGTATATTTAATAAAATCAGTCTGGAATCACCACAGGACAGAATCACCCACAGCCAATTCTCACCCAACCAACTTCTCAGGCAAATACGGTAAGTGCTATATCTTCACGAGTTGCTCAAACAGAATACCTGATTTTCTGCTTTCTCCTGCCTTATATTTCTTTCCCCACCCAGCTACTTTATTTCCTGATTCAAGTCTGTATCATAATCCTAGAGTTAGGATTAAAGTGTGAGCTACCACTGCCTGCCAGTTAGGTCTTGAACTCACAGAGATCTCTGTCTCCTGAGTGATGGGATTAAAGGTGTGGGTCACCACTCCCTGACCTTTATAGGTTGACTTTGAGTGATTCTGTCCTCTGATATTCCAGACTAATTTTATTAAATATACAATATGTCACCATATATCCCCTTTTGTGTTAAAAATAAAAAAGGTTATAACTAACATAAGAAAAACAATACACATTAGGTACAATAACACACACATATATATGCAAATGGCCAGTCTATTAACAGCAATTTATGAAAGATGGCATAAGACTTCTTTAAAAACAAATAAATAGACAAACAAACAAAACCTTAAAACCAGTATTATCCTGTGATTCAGCACTCTCAATACAGAGGATGGACACAAAGGAAATGCCTTGATGCTCAGTTCTGTGAGCCAGGATGGCTGGAGGGCTTCTAGTGATGCAGAGAGCGAAGGCAGGTGCATACAAGCATGCCTGCCCCACCACACACGAACACACACACACACACACACACACACACACACACACACACACACACACACCCCGGTAGGGGACACACATGACACTTGAAAAGGGCAAAGACTTGAAATCACTCATCTAATTGAGTAGATAGAATGTAGTACCCAGGTCTGAAAACAAAACAGCATTGCTGATACTGTTCTCTGATGTGCCCTTCCTGGCCTGTTCTTTGTTAGCAGCCCAGCGTTTATCACAAGAACACTATACTCCTGGAAACACAAGATATTTACAGTCTGGAATGGGGAAGAATGCATAATCCCTTGACTAAATATCCCTGTCTAAGGCGTTACCCTTTCTTCCCACTTTAGATTTGATATGCTAGTTTTTACAAAATTAAAGAATGCCAGAAAAAGCATTTTTAAGAAGTGTTTATCAGTGTCACTGTATCTTGATCCAGACAAGGTGGCTAGAGTCTTCCAACATGCTCAAGATTGGAATTCGAGTTTGCTCCTGTCGATTTTCCTACAGTCCCCATCTCAGATGCAAAAGGGGAAGTGTCTATGAGCTGGCCAAAGCTCTCCAAAGCCACCTTGCCTTTGCTGTTGAGCTATAGTCACACCAAGAAAAAGTTAAGTTCTGATCTCACAGGGGGCACAGGCCCCAAATTGGTTCTTACTATGTGGCTGAGGCTGGCCCTGATCTCCCAATCCTCCAGTGTTCACTTTTGGGCTTTGGTTTTGATATTGAATACAGCATATTGCTAACTCACTTAAACACAGACTGGCACTGAGACCTGAAATTAGCATCAGGTTTGGCTCTTTTGACTTTGTTGAGATTTGGCTAGAAACACACAGGTGACTACATACACTTTCAGAGTCTTTTTAATCCTAGAATCTATACCATGCCAGTGTCTCAGCTGTGACTATGTATTCTGGCCCAGGGTTCACATGCTATGCTAAAGTCTCAGGATCTTGTCCACATTCCTACATAGAGCAGGTCAACTGTGGCCTGCATTTCACAAGCTAAATGGAATGACAGAAGAGCTAAAGAGAAGCATGCCAGAAACAGACTGTCAAGCAAAACATCACAGCCTCTCTAGAATGCTCCACTCCCTCCAACTCACACCTGAAGTCCAGGCCAGAAACCTCTTACTACAAATGGCAGCCCAACCTGGGTCAAATATACCCACATAAAGTCACAGAAAGCTTAAAAATGGTCTACAGCCCAAAGCAGCCTCTGAATTGTGTCTCCCACGTGAGCCGTGGTACAGAGACACCCTGGTGAGGCACATGGGCTTGAGCTACAATGGCCGGCTTTTGGAGTGCAGCTTAAGGTGTAAAATGGCTGGTTCTTGAAGTCTCACAGGACCCTCAATATAAGCAAAAAGTTGTAAATGATGTATTTAAGGTTTCTGTTCATAAGGAAAAAAAGGGAACAGAATCAAAGATGGCTTTCTAGTAGCGTGTTTTCTTGGATCAGCTCTGTTTGTCAGAGGCAAAGTGAGGCTTGGCTTTTTGAAGAAAAGCTTCCTGATTCAGCCTTAGAGGCAAAACATTTGAGTCTTTTAAGAGGCCCTGCTGCCTAATACTTAAATGAAGTTAATGAGCAGCAGATGGCAAAGCTTTACTTGGTAATTATATGGACCCTGAAATTCCCCCCAAGTACCTGGATTAAAAAGATAAATTCTATGAAATTAGACTAGGACCTGGGTGGAGCCATCCACCCATCCTACCAACCTCGAATTCTGGCAGATTAAAGGTGTGTTCAGAAACAGAAAGAAATAGAAGAATCTGGGTGGAGTCAATCACCCTAGCCAAGCAAAGGTGTGGTCAGAGACAGAAAAAGTTAAGAAATATACAGTAAAGACAGTTTTTTTTAAAAAAAAAGTCTAAGTGGTTTAGAGTGTGTTGAAAATATATTTACATAGGCTTATAGAAAGAAAAGAAAAGGTAGAGAAAGACCTTAAAAAAGAAATAGAGTAAAATAAATAATAAGCCACATAAAGATGGAAAATACAAAGGGTGCCTGGATACTGTATATTATTGTCTTATCTTTAAGCTTCTTGACTGAAAATGATGTAGTAAAAGCTGCTAAAAGACAGCTGATTATAAATGCTGTTGGACTAATTCAACCTATATATTTTGTAAATGAGTTGACTTTAAAACTGAAATCCAAAGATATGCTACTTTGGAGAAGAGGTTTTTTGTTTTTGTTTTTTGTTTTTTTTTAATTTTCACAGAAAATGAGAAGCTGTTTATTTATTCCTGGATAAAGAACATAAAGTTTGATAGAGGAAGACCCCCTGAAATATCTCCAATGGAACTGGATGGACCAGATGATTTAGCATTTCAGAGCACTTCTGTTGAAGTTTCCAGAGCTCTGTATCCAGAACAATTTCAAGGAGACTGGCTGAGATGACCCAGCCTTACAGACTATTCCACTAAAGACTTGTGCATAATCCTACATTTTTCTTTGGATTCCTATGGGATTGCCAGCATCCCCATTCAGCAGGAAGTAGCCTAGAGAACAGCGCCCACATTCCCAAAATATGGATTATGGATGTTTGTGTTTATTTACAGTGTTGTTTATAAGTTGTTATAGGTAAGGGGGGAAAAGAATATTAAATGTGGAGTTTTTTGTTTTAAGAAGAGAAAAGGGGATATGTGGGAGATTGTGTTGTTTCATTGTAAATAATTATCTCACCCACTGGTTTAATAAAAAGTGCTGATTGGCCAAAGGTAGGCAGGAAATATGGGTGGGGCTACCAGACTAAGAAAACTCTGAGAACAGGAAGCACAGAGCAGAATGCCAGAGAGAAGCCGGAAGAAGCAGAGGACAACCATGCTGCTGTGAGAAAAGGTACCAAGCCGCATGGCTGAACAAGATAAGAGACATGGGTTAGTTTAAGGGTAAAGAGCTAGCAAGTGATATGCCTGAGCCTTATGCCAATCAGCTTCAAATTAATGAAAGTATCTGTGTGTGTCTGTGTGTCTGTGTGTCTGTGGGCCTAAACCTTGAGGGTAGGCCTGAAAGTCAGGGCCAGAAACCTCTTACTACACAGGCCACTTTCCCATGGCAAGAGCCAGGCCCCTTGAGAAATGCCCTCTTTCAGATCTGGAGTAGGGAATGTACTCTGATGCCTCTGAGTATTTTTAACATCAGGTCAAAATCCTGTGGCCTCCCACTGGCCAAAGAAGATTGCTTTGACCATAAAATAAATGATAATGGAGATGATCCAGAGTGGTAGTGTGTAAAGAGCCTGATCAAGCTGTAGCCAATCAGACACAGATGTAAGGGAGCCATTAAGACAGACTGTCAGTTTCTTTGAGAAGTAAATAACCATTAAAAGGGGTGGAATTAGGATGTTCCTGGATTTGGTACCCAGGACTGAAAGATGGTGAGGAGCGGTTATAGATGAAAGACTGGAAGGTGCAGAGGTGAGTGCCACCCTGGTGTTCTTCCACCCAGATTCGCACATAGTATCAACAGGCATTTGTAAGACAACCAGGAAAATTTGGACACTTTGCATTAAGAAATTGCTCACTACTTTTTCCTGATTGATGATCATGCATTTATGGGCAAAAAGGAGTTCTTATTTCTAGGGTTGTATGTGTATTTAAGGATGTGTACTTCATATCCTTTTAAAATTCATTTTTTTCTATTTAATAACAAAATAATATATTTAAGGGCAGATGTTGAGAACTTGGTTGGAGTGCCACTACCCAAACGGCAGCAGACCCCCCTTTTTAAGTAAGGTCCTGAAGAAAGACAGCTTTGGGATGGGGCACACACAACAGTGATAGGGAGCAGGGGACACTTGCCTAGCCATCCAGATCCCATGCATCAACCTGGTGATGCTCTGGCTAACAGATTCCTCTTGGCCAGACTATCCTCACATCCTGTATTTAAGGATAAAGTCAGATAGCGCATGCCTTAAATCCCCCCCCACACACACACACTGGGGAGGCAGAGGCAGTCAGATCTCTGTGAGTTCATGGCCAATCTGGTCTAAGAGTTGAGTTCCAGAACAGTCAGGGCAGTTACACAGAGAAACCCCACCTGGGGTTGGGAGAGGAGGAAAATGAAGTGAGATGTAGTTTGAGATTTGCTTTAAAATTCTCTTGTGGAGGACAGTAAGGGGTAGCTCAAGTAAGGTTGATCACACAGAAGTAGTGAATGATGGGCCATAGATAAATATGTGAAAAGTAAAACAAGTACTTCATGATCCTTACTTGTCACTAGAAATTACAAGCAACAAGTTTATTTATTCAAATACAATAAAAGATTTGTTTTATCGGGGGGGTGGTGCACACCTTTAATCCCAGCACTTGGGAGGCAGATGAATCTCTGTGAGTTTGAGGCCAGCCTGGTCTACAAAGCAAGTTCTAGGGCAGTCAGGGCTACACAGAGAAACCCTGTCTCAAAAAGCTGCCCCCCCAATTTTGTTTTAATTTTAGTTATATGTGTGCATGCATGTGTGTATATGTCTTCCTGGGTGCCTTGTGTGGGTGAATGAGCAGGTGCCCTTCCTGGACCTATTGTGGACCACCTGACATGTACACTGAGGATCAAACTTGGGTCATTTGCAAGAGCAATACATATTCTTAACTGCTGAGCCATCTCTCCGGCCCCAAATGTAAGTATTGTTATTTCTGTTTTTCTTTTCTCTTAGTTTTGACGGAGGGGGATGTTTATGGAATGTTCTTATTGACATGGTTATACATTTAGAGAAATCATTTGTTATTACATTTTATTTATTCATCTTGAGACAGGGTCTCACTATGTAGCTGTGGCTAGCCTGGAACTTGCTATGCAGACAAGGCTGTACTGAAACTCATAGAGATCTGTACACCTATGCCTCTAGAGTGCTGGAATTAACAGTCTGTGTTCGACAACTGATTAGTGTTAGCATTTTAAAGGTTTGGGGGGAATACGCAGAAAAACCTTCCCACCTTACATGTGTTGAGCATCCATTAACATCAGAGACTTCTTTTGCCCTTACCTCACATAGCCCTACCATGTCCATGAGATAAGCAATATAGCCTAAAAGATGACAACAGAGAGGGTAAGTAACCAACTCAAGACCTCACTGCTAGTGAGTGGAAGTCAGGGCGTGAGCCTAGACAGTCAGACAAGACCACAATGAACCATCCCGTCCTTCATTTTTCATTTGTTTTATGTTTATTTGGGGGACAAGGTTTTCTTGTTGCTTGGGAGTTTCGGAGTTCATGGCTTTGGCTAGGTATCAACCCCTGCCCACAACTCAGCCCTCATTAGAAAGACATCCACAGAGATGAGCAGTGAAGAACAAACCTAGATGTTTGTGAATGTGCATGCACATGAGTATGTGAGTACATGTAACCATGTCTGTATTTGTAGAGGCTAGAGTCTTTATCTATTGCACTCTGCTTTATTGCTCTGACACAGGGTCTCTTAATGAACATCAAGCTATCCATTTTGACTAGGCAGGCTCACTGGCCAAAGAACTCTTAAGATCTGCCTATTTCTGTCATCCGGATGCTGATGCTGGAGGTCCTCCTGCTTCCACAAGTACCTCCTGAATGCCATCCTCCCTGGATCCCCCCAATCAAATCTTTAAAGTGATGTTCTAGATGGGGTACCTAAGGACAGTGGGAGAGCAAGCCAGTAAGGCAGAGTTCAAGGTAGAATGCCCCAGAGGCTGCCTCTCTGGCACATTCTGGGGCTTTCAGGCCAGCTACAGGAAGTCATGGTATTCCCAAGGCACAGGGATGTACACACAAACCTGTGTGGCTCTTGTCTACAGTGCCTGGAGGCAGCAGACAGAGGTGGGGTTAGAGGATGCTCCTGGCCTCCCTGACAACCCCTGGAGTTCCCTGACCTTCCTCATCCCTGTTGGTCTGTGCTCTGCCCTGAATCACCATCCTCAAGATCCCTGTCCCAGGAAAAGACCAATTCACAGTCAGGGTGTCCAGGATTCCCAGTCTCTCCCAGACACCAGCTGACCCTGCACCCCAGTTCTTCTGCAGTCAGTCCAGTCTGAATTGAAATTAATGGGTCCTAGACAAGATAGAAGATTCATAAATGGTGTTTCTGAGAAAGCGGGCTCTTTTGGTAGAGGTCACTGTTCTAGCTATGCTAGGTTTAAGTCCCAGAAACTATGAAATTCATTTGTGCGGTTCCAATAGTTTTCAAAAATATTTTATTTGTAATTATGTGTATTGTGTGCATGTAGGGTGGGGTGGGGTAAGTCCATGAGTGTGGGTGCCCACTTAGGCCAGAGGAATCTAATCGCCCTGGAACTGGAGTCACAGGCAGTTGTGAGTTGCCTGATCAGGAACTGGGAACCAAACTTAGGTCCTCTACAAGAGCAGTGTACATTCTTAACTATGGAGACAACTTTCCATCCCCCTATGCAACCTCTAAAAAACACTCTGTCTGTTTTGTTTTATTTTAACTAGAATAGTGTAGAGAATGGATAGCACACAATAGAGGTGAGAGCTTCCTGGCAAACTTTGATTTGCATGTGTTATACGACATGGGTGCCATAAACATTATTGTATACACTCCAACTGTGTCGAATGTAAAATGTATTTCATATTCTTATGGCTGACTGGCAAACAAAAAAAACTTTTCTGCAGTACTCTAAAGCACAATTTGCAATTTGTTCCAAACTTTAAATACATACTCTATAATGTCCTTTCCTAAAGCTATACAGATTTGTTTGTTTCTACTCACAAATCACTGATTAGTTCTGCTGTTTAAGACAGCAAAGTTACTTGTGAAAGCAAATGATGTACACAAAGTCATAAAGAATTTGTAGGATGCCTTAGGATGCAGGATAAAACCCTTCATTTCAAAACCTGGGGCACAGTAGTGAATGCCTGTAATTCTAACACTTGGGATGCTGAGGGTTTTTAATGCTGGCCTGTGCTGCACAGCAAGTCCTGTTTTAAAAAGCAAACGGGCCTGGAGAGATGGATGTCTCAGTGAGTTAGAGTGCTTGTTGCCCAAGCATGAGGACCTGAGTTCTCATGGAAGCATTCACGTATGGCTGTCATCTTAGTACTGTATGAGTGTGTATGTGTGTGTGTGTGTGTGTGTGTGTGTGTAATCACTGCAGCTTGCTGACACAGGCTTGCAAATCACACCCCCCTTCCCAATTTGGTAACTCTAGTGGTTTTGGCAGGAAACTACAGCAAGGTCACTGTTTGGGGGCGGGGGTTTCATACCTGGGGAAAGGGTCCTGGAAAAACACCTGACTCATAAGGAGTGGTATTTACTCTGACAGTTCTACCAAGAGGGACGAAAACCGGATAAAAGGAGCTGCAAACCAGGCAACAGAGAAGACTGACTTTAGCCAGGCGGAGGTGGTGCAGGCCTTTAATCCCAGCACTTGGGAGGCAGAGGCAGGTGGATCTCAGTGAATTCGAGGCTAGCCTGGTCTACAAAGTGAGTTCCAGGACAGCCAGGACTGTTACACGGAGAAACCCTGTCTCAAACAAAACAAAACAATTAAAGAAAAAGAAAGTACAGAGTCTGACTCACACTAACAACATGGTGAAAACACATGAACGGCACAGTGCCTAACACTATCCTGACAATGATGTGTTCAAATGGTGAACCAGTGGAAGCAGAGCCTGAGAACTGAGGAATCCGAGTGAAGGGCCATGTGGATGATGAGATACAGACAGATCTACAGATAGAAAAGGCATACTGGGAGTCTTAAGGCTAAGGACTGGGTGCTCACAGGATCCCAGGGTTCCTGTGGAGTGGTAATTGTTTTGGAACAAGGTAAAGGAAATGGTGACTGCAGCAGACTCCAGAGTGGATGGCTGCATGTGCTGAGGACTTCATCCCAACTGAAGGAAATAATCTAAGGGGGAGCTAAGATGGGAACAAACAAAAGACACAGACAGACTGACAGACAGCAGTTTCTAAAGGGGGAAGTGACATGAGCCCCAAATGAGGAGGGTAATAACCCAGGTTGATAGAAGCTCAGATTCTGGGGAACCCCATTAGTTTGGGGTCCTTTTGCTTAGAATCCAGCTAAACTCCAGTCTGACAAGGACAAAAGAGAAATGGGGGGGGGGTTATTGGGAGGGAGATTTTCTGAAAAGAGCAAGGCCACGTGACAGGCAGGAGCAGCTGCGGCAGGTGCTGCACCCAGAGCAGCAGTTAGTTCCTAGTTAAAGGGGCATGGGAAGCTGAGCAAAGCCTGGAGTGACATGGGCAAAGAAGCCAGAGAAGGCACACATTCTTGGGGGAAGATACAGAGGCTGGGAGATGGCAAAGATGTATAAAAGGGATGCTAGTGTGTGTGTGTGGGGGGGGTCTTGTAAGGAACCCCTCACTTCTTGCTGAGGAACCAGGTTTGGCTTCTGAAATCCTAATGCGCTTTGCCAGTAACCATCAGCTACTCTCAAACTTAAAAACAAAAATACACCCTTCTGTTTCATAAAATTTATAAACGACGCTGTTTACCGATTGCTACTCCTCTTCTTTAATAAATACAAGTCCCAGAACCTAAACTCTCTGTGCCGGGGTAAACTGCTTAGTGAACTGGAAAGTTACTCAACAAATGTCTGTGGAGGTAACATTTGCTCTAGACATCACAGGGATAAACAGAAGTTCATGGCCTCAACAGGATAGCTGAGACATGCAAAGTGACAAGGGAGAACATGGAACATGACAAGATGCCCACACTACTACCACCAGGTGGGCAGGGCTACTGAGAGCCCCAAGGGTATTCCTGCAGCAAGAGAAGATACAGGATGGGGAGACATTGTTGCATGTTCTTGGGTTTCAGGACAGGAACAGTTTACAATGCTGGTATGCAGTGGTAATGAGAAGCAGATTATTGCTGGTTGATTTTATTTGTGAGTTCGCTTAGTGCATACACCCAACATGAGTGGACCACTCCTATAAGCGGTCCCTGATGGCAGGTCACTCAGTCTCTGGGGCCTCTAGTTTAGGATCAGCAAGAGGACCTCTTCTTAGCATAGCGATTGTTTGAGAGGGTGGGAGGCAACAATGTGGGTGGGAATTCCCCCTGGTCCAGGGATGCATATGAAATATTTCACCTAGCACCTATTTCTCCACCCCCACTTCCCTACCAAGTGCTTCCAGAACCCGGTGTGCACACATTAGCCAACTCTTGTTCAGTATTCTCTGTTTCTGTTGAGGCTCTTCCAGCTCTCCCACAAGAAAGAAGCTGTTAGAAGCCTGTGACTTCACTCTCTAAAGGTGCCCAAAAATCCTCTATGGGACTACTCCAAGGAAGACTGATCTGCCTGGGGTGTCTGCCTGGGGTGTGGGGTGTCTCACCTCCACAGCTGAGGATCAAGGACGGCTACTCACAGGCAGGCATGCTGGCTAGATGCTGCTCAACTTGGGGGCCCAGTCTGGGGCTCTGCCTTTTCCCATGAACGTCACTCAAGCCCACACTGAGCAGAGGACAGGAAACACCCTACTCTTTGTCACTCTTAATCCTGGTGTTTGGGAGCATGGGAGTGCACATTCTTTCAGCGATAACAAAAACCCGGTCAAAACCCACGAGATTTTCTTCAGTATGAAAGACATGGCAAGAGATTTCGAACATACTATCCCTACTAAGAAAATCAAAACATTTCCCTCCCCGTCTAACTGGGAAATTTACAGACAACGCTTCTGCTTTGGAGAAAGGAAGAGAGAAAATATTTGATGAAATAAATATTAATTTTATATAGTTAATTTATAATTAATAATTAATTTAATATAATTAATTTACTTGGCCAAACAGGTACAGCCACTTAAAAACACACTGTCAATAAAGAAATGTACTGGAGGCAGGTGACCTCTGCCGCGAATGAGAAATTCCACTGACAAAAACAGAATAAATGGTTTTCTAGAAGAGCCTGGTTCTGAGGAGGGGTTCTTTTCTTTGACCCAGAGAAACAAGTTTCAGATAACAAAGACACCCCATCGTCCGCAACCAGAAACCCCCATCACCTCCCGGTGTTAGGCCGAACTGAGGACTGCCAGTCTTTATGGTCCACTAATTGTGATTGTGGATTTTTCTTTTACATCACCTTTCCTTCCTTGCAAATCAAGCATGGGAGTGCCAACAAACAACTTAACCGGGAGCGGTCCCACTTCCCAACGAAAGCGCCAGATCACGAGACCCTTTCTTTTTGAAGGTGGTCTTGCAAAACAGGCCATACAAAGACCACAAATGCGGTGGCGGAGACTGCTCTGGAGTCTCGGGCCCCTCCTTCGAACCCCAAACCCAGTAGACCGCGAGGTTTTTCCAACCCCAAAAACCCAAATGCAAAGGAGCACCAACCACGCAGGGACGGTGGCTCGCTCCATCAAGATGTGATTAGGGAAACTTTAGATTTCGGCTCAAATGCCTGTTTGACTCCTGGGGGAAACTGAGGCAAGGTTGCAGGCGGGAGTAGCCCCTGGCTGAGCAGGCGCCACCGGTCTTTAGATAGTCCCTCGATCGTACCGACCGGGTGCTCTTACCTGGCTGGCTTACGGGGACGTGGGAAGACAACAAGGGACCGCACAGGCTGAGGCCGGCGGCGACGAGCAGCAAGCGCCGGGGCCCCATTGTCCCGAGGCTGCCCGAGCAGCCGGGCGCCCCCCGGTAGACGGCTTTCTTCGGAGCAGCGCGTACGGACTCTGGACGACCAGAGGCGACTGCGCGTCGCACAGAGTATTTGGAGGCGGTTCGAAGGCGTGGGGCGGAGCCCCGAGGACTCTGCGCGTGCTCGCGGCCTCCGCTCGTGCCCGCAGCCCCTCGCTCCGGAACGCGACCCGGAGTCCGCTTCAGATGCTCACGTCCCCATAGTCCCCCGGTGCGGCAGAACCGCAAGCCTGGGAGTGACTCAGCCCTGCCGAGTCCTCCGCTAGCGCCTGCAGCTCCTCGGACAAGGAGTTAGACCGGGAGCGTCCCGTTGTGGTGCGCCAGTTCTCCCCCTTCTTGGCGTCTGCGAGCGCTCGCCAAGTTTGGAGTTTTGCTAAAAGTTGGCGAGTGACTTCTATTTTTGTAGTTTAGGGGAGATGCATTTAAAGGTTGATGTTGCAGTGACACGATGTCCCCGGATGTGTGGGCAGAGTGCTCGACATTTCTTTAATGTCGTTATTTGGGGAGCTTACGAGTCACGTCGAACCTTAGATTTTTCCACGCGAGTGGACCTGGCCATAAATACCCTCGCTGAGGTTCTCCAAATTTCTGCCGCCGAACCCCGAATTCCCGGGCGACCCAAATCGGAGTCCCAGGGCGGTGGGCGATGCTTGGGCGCTTCCTGCCAAGATGCAGAGAAGGAGGGGGAGGGGAGGGGGCGCTCTGGGGAATCTTAAAGGGTCTTTCCCAGGATCTGGAACTTTATGGTTCGTGTTTGGCTACATTCCAGCGTCAGATCTCGAAAGGGGGGTCGTGGCTGAGGCCGGGCAAAGAGGAGCCCGCCGCCTATTTTGCTTAGAGAGGGTCTAGTGGGGGATGCTTAAGGACAAAATAGAAAATGGATCCAGGTCCTGTACCCAGGCAGACCCCTCAGGCATCAAAGCTCAGGACTCTGAAGTGCAGTGCTGATTTTCGTTAGGGTTTCCATTGTTGTGATGAAACACCATGACCAGGAGCAACTTGGGGAAGAAAGATTGACCCTTCCATATTATATCACTGTTCATCATCAAACGAAGTCAGGACATGAACTCAAACAGGGCAAAAACCTAGAGGCAGGAGCTGAAGCAGAGGCCATGGAAGAATGTTGATTACTGGATAGTGTTCCTCATGGCCTACCCAGACTGCTTTCTTATAGAACCCTGTATCACCAGCCCAGGGATAGTACTACCCATAATGGGCTGGGCCCTGCCACATCAATCACTGAGAAAATGCCCTACAGGCATGTGTATCTGGGACATTCTTTTTAAGTGAGGTTACCTCTTCTCAGAGGACTCCAGCTTGAATTAAGTTGACAAGACAAACCAAAAACCTATCGACCACAGAGGTATTTCTGCACCCCCTGGCAAAGCCTTTGAAAAGAGCAATTTTTCATGAAGACTATCTTTCCCCAAGAAGAATCTCACCATTTCGATCCATGGAGAAAACAGGTCAAAGAGAGGCCATCTATTTATTCCTCTTACCCTAAGAGCTGCCACGCATTGTCTTCATAGGTTGCTGTTAAGTTGTGCAATTACCCAGCTAAAAAACGCTATTTAAAAAGCCTTTGCCATTGGAATCTTATGAGAAAACACGTTTTAGGGTAGGTTGTACGCATTAGTAACGGTACTGTGTCCTTGCCTCTCTGAAATGCTGCTGGCTTTTTGGCTCTCCTCTTTTATGAAGTACAGGCAAGAAAAAGGGAAAAACCGCAATTAACCAGGAATAGCATTGATTTTTAAGACATGCCCCAACTGATCCAAAATTCAGAAAAGTAATAAAACAAGTGATAGTTTTTTGGGTTTTTTGATGGCCAAAGATACGAAGTATAGTAGTTTTCCTTAATCCAGGGATCTTCCTGTGGAAACCTGAAACCAGGAGAACCAAACTCCATATGCAGGATACTACTGATTTGGCTGGTATCTTCTCCTGCATTGCCCTTTAATATCAGGATCTGTTCTTTGGTATGTCATGATACCTTCCTTCTGTGTGTCACTTTCTCATGCTTTGGGGATCATTGTTAAGGAAAATAAGGTTTATTTAGTCAGAGCACTGGGATATTGGGACAAATACTGTAATACCGAAATGGTTATTAACAAGGGTGTAGTGTATATACTGTGGATAATGGAATAAAACAATCCATTCATTAAACCCTGCATTAGAGTGGAGTAAGTCCGGAATTCTTTATGCTTCTGAGTGTTTTGCAGTTGCGCGTTTTTACCACGAACATACCTGGTGTCCATAGAGTTTAGAGAGGGCATTAGATCCTTTGGAACTAAAGTTACAGATGGTTGTGAGCCACTATTTGGGTGCTAGGAACCAAACAAGGTCTTCTGCAAGAACAAAAAAGTGCTCTTGGACCCTGCTGAACTTGTTATCCAGGCCCTGGAATAAGTTTTCAACAGCCTTCCTAGAATGCCATTAAAACTTTTATTTCTGGAATTTTCCATTTAATATTTGGTGAATAACTGTTGGTGAATGAAACTGTAGAAAGCAAAACTTGAGAAAACAGAGCCTACCCTTGTTTCTGTGGTCTTCATGATCAATGTTAGACTTCTGTACATTACTCAATAAATTATACTCTTATACAAATAAATATATGTAGGTTCATATATATTTTAGAAATGCTGAAGGAGTTGGAGAGATATCTTGAGTACCTGAGTGTCATCTCTAGAACAAAGGTATATGAAAGCCAATTACAGTGGTTTGCACTAGTAATTCCAGGACTGGGAGGCAAGCAGAGACAAGCAGATCCCTGGGACTCCCTAGTCAGACAGCCTAGTCTACTTGGCAAGCTCCAAGTCAGTAGGAGAACCTATATCACAAAAAGTGGGCAAAGCCTGAGGAATGACACTTGAGGTTGTTCATTGGCTTTCACATGGACTCATACATGTATATGAACATGCATGAGCTCTCTCTCTCTCTCTCTCTCTCTCTCTCTCTCTCTCTCTCTCTCTCTCTCTCTCTCACACACACACACACACACACACACACACACACACACACACAAGAATAGTAGAAATTGTGGGGAATGTTGAGGATGCTTTGGGGACCTGTTAAGAACAAAATGCATCTCAAAGAAAGAGAGCTCTTGAAAAATAGAGTTCTTAAATTCTCTGCATATTAACTCTGGTGTTTCAGAATTCAGTTGCAGTACAGAAAGCCAAAAGAGAGGGGACTAAATGAGGTGTTTCTTCGACTCAGTATTCTCCAAGAATTGTGAATTTTCCTAAGAGATTTCTCTTTAAATTTTTGTATGTATGGTTGTTTTACCTGGATGTATGTCTGCGTACCATGTTCAGGCAGTGCCTGCAGAGGACAGAAGAGGATATCAGATCTCCTGCGACTGGAGTTACAAATGGTTGTGAGCTGCCATGTGGGTGCTGGGAACTGAACCCTGATCCTCTCTGCAAACGCAGCAAATGCTCTTAAACTCTGAGTCATCTTCCTAGCCCTAGATTATGAATTACTAATTAGATTATTTACAAAAAAATTGAAGCTACCATCAAAAGCAATTTTAACTTTTCCCTTGTATAAGTATAGATGCCTGGGTTCCATCTGGACCAATGTACTAAACATGTTCCTGGGTGATGATGAGATCTGAGAGTACCCACAGGGATTCAGACTTTAGCCTGGATCAGATTTAAGCCATAGTGCTGGGCTGAATTCTCAGAGGTTTGGTGCAGCTGTTGGTCTGAAGCGCTGCTGCTGGTACATATGTGTGTGGGGTGAATGTACTTTGTCAACCATGGCTTTAGGAGAGCCAGGAAAACTAAATGTGGTCCAAACCAGGCATGGTGGTGAATCCCTGTAATCCCAACACTAGAGAGACACAGTAGCTAGTCCAGCCTGAGCTACATAGTAAGCCCTTGTCTTAAAACAATCAAACAAACAAATATTCCACATACACTTGTCCATCAACGTCCAAATGTTATTGGCTTCAGGATCTCTAAGGAAAGCCTGCTAGGAGGATGCTCATTTCCTATATATTTACATTTACTTTATATACAGCATTTGTAGGTAACCAAATACATACTTCATTATACTTGAAATCATCTCAATAATTTGGTCTAACAACAGAAATATGGTGTAAGTAGTGGACATTTTCATTGTTTAGGGATGACAGAGAGAAGTCTGTACATGTTCATTACAGACACAAGTTCCCTTAAATATTTTCCAATGTAAATCAACTGAATTGAGAAAATGGAAACCTCAAGCATGGGCTGAGTTTAATTTGTAACTTTCTTTAAAATCCTACATGAAAATGTATATGGGCCCCAAATGGGCATTAACATATACACACATTTCTGTTTCTTTAAAACAAATAGACTGTCTTTTGCATTTTGTGTGTGTGTGTGTGTGTGTGTGTGTGTGTGTGTGTGTGTATTCACAGGTGCCAGGGCCTGTGTGTGGAGTCAGAGAACATTTTGCTGGGGCCATTTCTCTCTACTTGTGGGCCCAGAATCCCACACTGGCTTGGTGGCAAACACCTCTCTCTGCCTCTCACTGCATCTCACTGACACATCACTCTTTAAATGTTTTGTACCTTTTCTGATTTCACGCTCATTTCTGACCAGAAGAATGACTTTCCTATTCACAGTTTTGTGTTTCCAAAATTAGGACTTTTGTTTTAAACAGTGGAAGATATCTACCATTTTTGACATATTTCTAGGACTTCCATAATTTGTATTTCTCTAGGTTTACTTACTTCGTATACATACATACATATATACACATACACACACACATCAAAATCTTTAAAAAAGTAACTAGGTATGGTGTACTAGAATCTTAGTACCCCAAGAGGCAAGTTTGAGACCAGCTTGGATTACATAGAGGCCCCCATGTCAAAACAAGAACAAAACCCTTGTGGTATTCCATTATATGTACAGTGAGTTTATTTCTGAAAATGTTTTCGCTATTGTTCTGTCCCCATTTATATTCTCAGCAGTTTTTTCTGACCTATCTGTCCAGAAGTTGGTTTTTCATTTTCATGTTTTATTTTTTTTACACAATTTTCTCATCTTATGTGTATTTTCCCTGCATGTGTATATGTGCACAACATGCATGCTCAGAGGTTAGAAGAGGGCATCAGATCCCCTAGATGGTTGAGACCACCATGTGGGTGCTGGGAATTAAACCTGGTCCTCTGGAAGAACAACACACGTTCCTAACCATTGAACCATTTCTTCGTGTTTTTCTTACTTTCAATGTCATTAACTTTTGTATTTTTGTTTGTTTTCGTTTTTTCAAGACAAAGTCTCACTATGTAGCCCTGGCTGTCCAAGAACTCACTCTGTAGGCCAGGCTGGCCTCAGGCTCACACAGATCCACCTACATCTGTCTCCTAGTGCTGGGATTAAGAGCACGTGCCACCATGCCCAGCTTTATTTGTATTTTTAAGTTGCACATAGTATTGAGGTTCACGAGAAATTTTCACAAACGTATACATTCACACTGTTTTCTTCCTTTCTACTTTATGGTTTACTTCAACCTTTGACCTCATTGTTTAGTTTGTTAATATTCACCTTTACCCCCATCAGCCATTTCAGCTTCATGTTGCATTTTGAGTTGTACACGAATGTTATCAAACTATGAGCCTCTGTCAGCTCCACTACATACCCCATGCAAATCACTGGAAGTTCTTTAGAGGGATTTCTCATTTTGTATTACAGTCCATTGGTGACATTTTCTCCGTTTTGTCCTAAAGCTTGACATTTCTGTCCTGATTGCCCTTCTCAGAAGAAGACACCAACCCGTCACTTTTATAGTAAATGTCCAATGTGCAGAGTTGGACATCCTGCCTGTCAGAGCTAATGAACATTCCCCACAAAGGAGTCTCAGCTTTCCAGTGTTGTTCACTTCTATTGGAATTATTTGACCTGTCACAGTCCCTGCTTTAATTTGCCTGGCACCAAATAGTGCGAGTCGATAGCCCCATGTAAATGGTACAGTCTAATGTTTAAAAACACACATGGCATCATCATGGTGTAAATTTTAATCTCAGGATGTTTAGAAGACTGCTCCCTTTCAGGCACTATCCTGCCTGCCTCTGGTATTGTTTCCATGCCTCAAAGCTCTCCAAAGACAGCAGAATATTCTAGGAATTCACCTACTGATTTCCTCTTAGAGGCTGGTGGTGGTAATATGAGCACCTGTTGGTGTGAAAGCACAGGACGTAAGAGAGTGAGGCACTTCCTGGTTTGTGTAAGACCTCCACATTTGGTTTCCAAGCAAACAGTAGGTTTCAGTTAAAACCTAGCCAGAAGGAGACCTGTTTTTATCTGTTATATTGGTATTTTCAGTTTAGAAATATAGTTTGTGTCTCATAATAGAACAAGTGTTTCCACTAATTAGCCCACTGGAGGGTGGTAAACTGCCCACATGGCTCAGGTTATTGAGCTAGGGTCAAATTCAGTTTGTTTAATTCCATATCTGTTATAAACAAAATGAATTTTCTGTTCACCAGACTAAGGTGGTACACACCTGTAATTTCAGCTCTTGGGAGGTGAGGGCAGGTCCACCCGGAGTTCAAGACTATCCTTAGCTACTTGCTATGGTGAGTTTGAGGTCAGCCGGGCTATATGAGATTCTGCCTTAAAACAGGCATGTGGCAAACTCCAGTGTATTTGAGCTTAGAGATTTTAGGTTCTAAGGAAAACAAAGCCACTGGCAAAGCCCATACTGTCTGTCTTATATGACAGTTGAAAGGATACTCAGTTAAGGGTCAAAGCCCCACCCACCCAATTGTCTGTTTAAAGTAGTACTAGACTCATGAGGGCACAAGAGGGGGTGTATACTCTCCTCCTCACCCCATTCCCAGACTTCTGTTCGCATCTTCTATTTATAAGGCATTTCCAGGTGCAGAACCAACAAAGCCTGAAACAGCTTCTGGAGTAGTGGTTATCAGTCTGTGGGTTGTAACCCCTTTGGCAAACTTCTGTCTCCAGAAGTATCTACATTATGCATCTTGACAGTAGCAAAATTGTTAGGAAATAGAAGCAGAAATAATTTTATGTTTTTGGTCATCACATGAGGAGCTGTATTAGAGGGTTGCAGCATTAGGAAGGCTGAGAGCCCCTGATTTAAAGCTTAGAGGCTATTTTAACCTGTTACCAGGTCCTAGTTTCAGTTCCAGATACAATGGCACTTTGAAAATGCAAACTGGCAATAAGATTGAATACAGGGCACGTCTTACCATTCATAGTTCTGTGGTTGCTTCTTGAGATGTCTGAGGAATACCAGTAGCTCCCACCTAACCACAAAAATCATGAAAGTCATCCCATGAATAATAACTCTAGTGTCCACACACACCCCCACTGGCCTGGGGCCTACACATTACAGCTCTGTGATCATAGAGTGCAGTGATCACAGAAGTTGGTATCTTACTTGGCTACTGACATTCAGAATAACAGGGACAGGTCTTCCCTGTCTGGAACTCATAGAGCAGCACATCCTTGTAGAGTGGCCGGGACAGGGGTGCTGCATGGTTTGGTCTTTTTTAAAATGCCAGGTATGAGCTAGGTGTGGTGGCACACACCTTTAATCCCAGCACTTGGAGTCCAAGGCAGGTGGATCTGTTCAAGTTTAAGGCCAGCCAGGGTTGCACATAGACCTGTATAAAAATAAACTAAAATCCAGGGGTCATGGAAGAAGCTGGGGGAACACAGTGCTGTTAATCTTCGCTTTGTAAAGGTCATTATAGTTCCTGTGTTTAATGTTAATGGTCTATAAGGGTGAAAGAGTCTGGTGGAGACTGGGGAGATAACTCGGTGGGGAAAGGGCTTGCTGCACAAGCATGGGGACCCCAGTTCCAGTCCCAACACCCACATAGAAGCAGAACGAGGTAGTACATGCCTGTAATCACAGTTCTGGGAATGATGGGGGGGGGAGGTTGTGCCTAGAGTCTGGCTAACCAGCCTAGCTGAAAGGCAAGTTCTAGATTCAATGTGAGACCCTATCTCAAAAGATAAGTTGAAAGTAATAGAGAAAAACATTCAAAGCTGACCCTCGTGTTCCACATGCACAGGCAATGGAAGTCCACAGACATGCACACACACGCTATCTCCATACATTTAAGAAAATTAAAAAAAAAATCACTGAATAAGAAAAGGTATGAGTAATTGGGAAGAAGCAGGTCAGGATTTCAGAGGCATAACAAAAATCTGCTCCCTGGCTAGAGGATGTTCAATCCTGAAGGTGGCCCAGGCTTCGACTCCAATAATCTCTAAAGACTTAGTTCAGAGGCTTGTTCCTTTTTCTTCCTTACATTCCTCCTCCTCTGGTCATCTACTTAGCTAGTTCTTCACAGACCTCAACAAAGGGCAATCTGTGATACCTTTAAGAACATCTCTGCCTCGAGGGACAATAGGAAAGACATGCCTGTCTCAACCTGCCATCTCTGCTGCTGGAATAAAGAGAGGGTTTTTTGTTTGTTTGTTTGTTTTTAAGATGCCAGGAAACACTGGCTTGTGCCTCCAAACCCTGCTCCCTCACCTGGGCTCCTATGTGTACATTTCCACTCCAAGCCTCTCCTGGAGTCCAAGGAGACCAAACACATGCCCCTATTTTGACTGATCCTGGCCACATCTTCTCTTTCCAATACTGGCAGAAGGGATGGAGAGAGGGTGTGTGTGTGTGTTGGGGGGGGGGACGGGGGACGGGACGGGACGGTCTGATTTGCTCTATAAGGGGAAAACTTACCAGAATGCTTCTACTAAGGTCCACTTTAAGTTTAGTGATGTGGAAAAACCAAATCAAACCAAAAACAGACCACCCTTATCCACAAATTATTCTGCAGTATTTGTTAAAAATACATGTTGCATAGGTGATGATGGATGAGGTGAGTGGCAGCAGAGGGGCTGATGGAAAGCAAGGGTAGCTCAGGTGTTTGCCATGTGCTGTTATGTAATGCCAAGCAGTTGCTGCTACTCTGCTCAGAGCATCTAGAACTCTAAATTAAATAACATTTGTTTACTTTGCAAAGAGCTTGGCTTCAGGAATTTTGTTATAACCATACAAACAGATTGAGGTGATGTAACCAACAGTAAACTACTATTGGCCAATAGGAAGTAGGCAGAAGTAACCTCTGTAATTTAAAGTATTTTATTCTGAACATTTTGGCCCTTTTAAATCTAATTGGGAATGAGTGGTAAGTACAAGGCTGACCAGGATTTCTGAATCACCTGTGGATCCATTCATCTTGAACTTGAGGTCCTCCTGTGTTGCCTCCTACAGCAGCTTACTCTGTTCCCTAATTGGTACAGCTCTGGGTAAAGGACTTCTTTTCCTGAAAAGCTCAGCAGGAGTTCTTTACCCACTAAGTGAATTGGATTTATAAGACAACCTAAAAACCACATTCATGTAATTAAGTAACATTTATTTTACAGAAAACAATTTTCAAAGAATACATTTAAAAACCATCCAGATACTGATTTTATAGCATTACAAAAAATTTGAGAGGCACAATGAAGTATTCAAATAACTTGTGAGGGGTAAAGGTGGGAGTCTATAACTGCTATCCACGGTGGTCCATGTGACTCCTCACACAGGAGCCTTTCCGTGAGGCAGTAGTGCACTTTGAGTAAATTGAATAAATCACATAAAATATATACTTTTATACAGAAAATGTTATTGTATTATCACCTTTAATTACTTATAAAAAAAACTTCATTTTGAATTGCACAAAAGATCTTTTTAAAACCGATAATTCCCAGAAGACAGGGCTTAGAGCTATGTCTAAATAATTCATTACAAATTAATTAGATCTCTACTTCTCCATAGATAAAAAACAATCTATGAAGAATTACATCATTTAAGTGGGACACTTAAATTTTTTCATAGGAAAATAGGTTTATACATTTGTCCCTACTCAGCTAAACTTTCTAACAAATCACAAGGTGTTCAGAGCGTTCCACTGGAACCTGTGCCACAGAACCGTGTGTGTCCCATCTGCCCACCTTGTCCCTCACTCTGCTGTGGAATCCACTTATCAAAAGGCACGTGGCTACAGTCTTCATAACCATTTTGGTCTTTTAAAAAAATCACACATTTATAAGCAGTGATTTCAATCATGTTTTAAAACAAAAATACTAGACAAACTCATTTCTCAATGCAGGCGATAAGAGACTCCACAAGCACCCTGAGGCGCCTCATTTTCCATAGAACTTCTTGTTGAGCAGGTATATGAGAAGGTTCACGTTCACCTTCACTTTATCAAACATTTTCATCACAGCTACTCCCTCATACTGCATCTGAAGTAAGTCCTGCAACCAGAGGATGACAACATGTGTGACATCAGAGTTTTAGGACATACTAGAAGAACTGATAGCGAAATAAACACAGCTGATACAACAATCCCACTAGGGCTTCCAAACATTAGTATGCTTAAAAACACAGACTGATGAGGACTTGGGAACTGCCAGCCTAGCTCTGGGGACTTCAGATGTCGCAGCTCCGAGGGGAGAGTTGTATTTTAAGAAGTCCATAAATGACAGTGAGTGATGCTGTAGTCAGAATGTGGCTCTTAGAGAGTTAATGCTCTACATGGAAGAAAGTGGTATGATGCTGAGAAGGGGCCAGAGTTATAATTTGGTGGTACAGAATTAGTTTGTGTGTGAGAGGGTCTGGATTTGAACTTAAGCACTGGAAAAAAATGCATGAAAGAAAATTATAATCTAGTTAACATCATAACATCAGACAATTTTCATTTCAATCTTATAATTAACAAATCTCTCTCTCTCGGCATGCACGTGGAGGTCAGAGGACAACTTGTGAAAGTAAGTTACCTCCTTCCACCATCTGAGTTCCAGGGTTAGCAGGCTTTTGTAGCAGTATTGTCAAGGATTATGTAAGGCAGAGAGAGCCCCAGTGGCCCTTATATAAAATTCCAGCTCACCTGAATATTGAGCTGTACCTTTTCCATCTCAACACCAAGGAATTTGGATCTGACATCAAAGATGCCCACGTCTTCAGTAGCTATGATGTCGAAGGTAACGTTCTTAAACCTATTGAAAAGAGGAACCGTTAGACACGTGTGATCACAAAGAAACCCTTCAAGAAAGGAAAAACTAACAGTCTCAACTTAGACTAGTGTGACGAGCTCAAGAAAGCTTCGTATCATCTCCTCACTCTATTCCCTAAACGTCTAGGATGAAGGCCACTGTTAGGATCTGGATTAGATGCTTTATTACAAAGGAAGTAGCAGGTGTGATGCTTGGACATTGACCTATACTACTGTTGGGGCAGCAGAAGACAGTAGATATAGTTTTTACAGAAGCTTAGGAAGAGGTGTATTCTCTGAGCTTATATGACTGTATATATGACTAGGTTTTGTAATCAGGCCCTGGAAGATGGTGGAGGGGAGGGAGTGGAGTCAAAGAGGAGACCATAGTTAGCGGCCTCTCTTCTTCTCTTGAGACAAAGAAAGACAGGAAGTGTGAAGCTCATGGTCCCCTGCATGTCTGGTGTGTCTGCTGGGGCTGTGCCAGATAGGTTTCTGTTTGTCCTTCTACTTTGAATTCACACACTCCCAGAACTCTGTTAGAGGTGGTTCTGACCAGGGGCTGGCACAGCTTGTGGGTTTGAAAATGCAAAGACATAGTTTAGCAACAGTAGATGGCTCCTGCACCAAGATCAGAAGGCAGCCTTTTATACTCACTGCTCTGGCAAAGTTCTTTTGAAGAGACCAAAAGAAGACCAGAGAATCCATACACTGGACAAAGGAAGATATAACTTCTGGATACACAACCTCCATAAAACTGATCACATCAGCACAAGATGTGAAGGTGTGGTGGTATGTGTGTGATCTCTAATCTATAAGCCTTGGTAGGAAATCCTCTGACCTCTGAGTCACCCAGGGAAGCCTGAGTAGAGGGCCGGTATGTAGACATTCAGCTCTACTTACTGGTTGGTTTGAAGGTCATCTATGCCCAACAGGACACCTTTGTCATGCAGCTTTGCTGCTGTGTACCTCACTGGCTTCACTCTCTTAGTTCCTTTGGGTTCTGCTTTTCCATCCAGCTTAATCGATCTCCGAGAATTTCTGAGAAAATGAGAAAACCTGTTGTCAAGATGTTCCAGGCAGTGCAGCGGCCACTCAGTGACCCCACTATTTACAGGGGAATCCCTTGTACTGACCTGCGCTTTTCCCTCTCCGGATAAGATGTGACAATGTTCCCCTTGCTCTAGAATCACCATACCACTGAATTTCCTAAGTGACTGAAGTTGGCATTAAAATAAAAAGTTTTCTGTGTTTTCATGCATTCTGAACTAAGTGTCTTATAAGTCACTGCAGGTGTCCTAGAGTAATTACATTTGGAACTTTCTGTTCCAAAGTAAAGCTATAATAAAATTTCTCTAATTTAGTAAACACTATATGGCCATCCCTGTTCCAAATGTATACTTTATACATACTACTTTGTATTTTCCAAAATGAGAGGTTTCTATGGTGCTTTGAAATCAGTGCATTCCTTTGCTATAAAACATTTCATTTAGCTTTTGTAGCAATACCTGAGAAGCTGCTCTCAATCACATGTTAACCATGAGAAGACCACATGATACATGAGAGACTCAGAACCCATGTCAGGGCTATAGTTTTATGGCTTAAAGTTGCTACAGTAGCTATGTGAAGCTAAGGATCATTTTCTACTGAAAATAATTGAGTTCTTCATCTTGGATATAATGTTAAAAAATATCTGCACAGTTCCAGAGCAAATAAATAAATGAAGACTGGGCCTAAGTGGGGTGATGAGGAGATTGCCTCCCTCCACCAGACGTCCTAAGAGTAATAGCATCGATTTTCCTACACAGTATTATTTCCTACTGCTCTTTCAAAGATGAAGGCTATCTGAAAATATTGTATCACACATCTAAATGGATAATTAAGGTTTAATCAGCATTGACCCAGTCTAGTGATAAGAATAATTATCAGCAAAGAATAGTCACTGAGAATCATTATATTGTATATATAAAAATCTATAATTTGTATACTAATGGATAGGAGAAAGCTGCCAAATTTAGCCTATTGTATCAGTTATGACTTTGAAAAACAACCAACCAGAATTTTTAATTATTAAATTTTAAATTGTTTATTTATGTTATTAATATATATATATTGTCCTCATATAAGCTCTGTGCAATTAGCAACTACCTGATTTATCTAACATTATTAGGTAAACAAAATCCTCATAAACATACTCAAATCAAATAATATATATGTGCTGCATAGCTCTCTATCAACTTGATACATCTAAAGTTGTTTGAGATTTTTAAGGTCATTTGAGGGAGCCTCAGTTGAGAAAATGACTCAGTTAGATCAGGCTGTAGGCACTTTCTTAATTAGCAAATGGTGAGGGAGGGTCCAGTCTATTGTGGGTGGTGTCATCCCTAGGCTAGTGGTCCTAGTTCTATAAGAAAGCAGGCTGAGCGAGCCATGAGGAGCGAACCAGTAAGCAGCACCCTCCATGGCCTCTGCATCAGCTCCTGCCTCTAGGTTTGTGCTTGACTTTCTTCAATGATGGACTATGATTGGGAAGCCATGTAAGCCAAGTGAACCCTTTCCTCCCCAAACTGTTTGGTCACACGGCCTTTATCAGGAATATGAACAAAACTATGACACCTCCAAACCAACCCAGGCCACCCCAGCATCGTAGTCTCCCCACACAAATCTCGACTCTGTGAATGACCAGAAACTCACTTTCTTTTTAGGTTGTCTACACAAGTCTTTATGTAGGTGTCATAATAATTAATTTGATCTTCATAAAATGCTGCCTTCTTATTGAGTGCATTCAGGGTCTGCTGAAGTTTTGACAATTCAGCTTTTCGAAGCTTGCGGTAGACTCTTTGATTTCGAATATCCTGGAACAAGTAAAGGCTATAATGATAGGCTGAAGCAACACTTGCTTTGTGAGATTGCTACTTTAGAACAACCAGCAGCAGGCTAGTGTCTAAGTGCTGATTCTAGTTTACCTCAGGCACCTTATTATATAGATATATATATATATATCACCACAACACAACACCTTGTTAGCACTTTCTGCTTCAGAACTGGAAAGCATCCATCTTTTATTTTAAGAAGGTTACTAAAGTTTTTTCCCCCTAGATGAGAGAAGCAGGCTGGGAAAATGGCTCAGAGGCAGTAAAGTACTTTCATGAGGACTTGAGCTTAAATCTCCAATACCCACTGAAAGCTAGGCTGTAAGTCCGGAGCAGAAGGGGTGGAGTGGGATGAGGGGTGGGGGAAGGGACAGGCAGACATTGTGGCTTATTGGCCAGCCAGTTAGCTGAAACTGAGATAAGAGTCAGGTTCAGGGATGGATTTGTCTCAAAAAATAAGGTAGCAAGCTGTTGAACTAAATAAGAACTATAGAGAAATAACTCATAACACAGGCACACAATGTGGAACTCTGGCTCCCTTTTTACTCATGGAAGAGTACACACACACACACCCCACAAACACACATATACAAATACACATACTTTATACACATGCACAAACACACATTTCACAAACAGGCACTCTGGCCCCAAAGCCAAAAAATGTAATTTGAGAATCACCAAACAGTTTAAGACATAATGTTCTAAAAGAGGCACGAAAAGGCTGCAATGTTCGCCTGGCTCCATTCCTTAGCGTAATGAGGCACGATGATGTACACCTATACCCCAGCACTCAGGAGGCCGAAGCAGGCAGTGCAGACCAGCCTGGAATACAGGAGACTCTGTCTTCAAATCATCAAAAGAAGATGAAGACAAGGAAAACAGCAAGAGAAAGGCGATTTCCTCAGACTGTGTTGGGCTTTTCTCTTTAAAGAATATTTTAAGCCATAAAAGGTTTATGTTTATATATTATTTCACCTTATCTTTGGCTCTCGTGACTTGAGAAGATTCAAAACTGAAAACTGTTACAATAAACTCTCCATTTCTATGGTCCCACATTATGGATTTGAAAAAAATAAGAACTGAAAACACAGAGGAAAAGAAAATTGTCTTTGTAATGAGCATATTCAGTCTTTTATAACTTCCTAAGCAGTATAGTGTCCTATGTACTTACACACTTACATCGTGTTTGGAATTGTATCTACATAATATATATGGGGGATGACTTGGAGCACACTGGAAAGCTAGGCAGGATGGCACACACTTGTTGGTCCCAGTCATTTAATTGCTTGAGCCTAGAGTGAAATAGTCTTGGCAAGATAGTGGCACATCATTTCATTTTACTTTCTAGTAAAAGCACACACAGGAGGATGTGACTAGCTCATATGCAAATATTATACGTTTCATATAAAGGACTTGAACAGACATGGGTTCTGGTTATTAGCTGGAATTCTAAACCTAACCCCCTCCAGATAGCACAAAATTACTGCATTTAAAGTTAAATAGAATTCCTAGAATACAAACTGTGTGGTCTTATTGTTTATAGGTTATGAGAGGTGTGTTAAAGTTAAACTTGCAGATCTAGGTTTTGAAAGTCACTCAGTAAAGGCTGGAGAGATGTCTCAGTAAAACCAATGATTTGAGTTTGACCCCCAGAACCCACATAAAAAGTCAGATGTGGTGGCATGCATCTGTAATTCCAGCATGAAGAGTAGAAATGGGAGATGCGGTGTGTGCGTGTGCGTGAGAAAACGGAGTTGGCTGGAAGCTTGTGAGCCAGCTAGCCTAGAGTTCTCTATACAGAAGAAACAAGAAAAGCTCTGCATCAAAAAGGTAGGGTTGGCAACTTATAAAGGTTCTCTGACGTCTGCACGTACATTGTGGTGCATATGCTGACACTCAGAAGACACATTCTGCTTCCCCTCCCCCCTCCATCAATGAAAACATTAAAAACTATTCAGTAAGCTATGAAAATACTTCACTTGAGAAAATGGTGCCAGTTTAACATTATTTTTCCTTTGCAAACAAATTAAAACCATTTGTTTAAGGAATTCTAAGGCATATTCCCCTACATCATTTGAAATAAAAATTCATTACAAAATAGAGCTTTCTCCTTGATGGCAAACAGCATTAGTGCTCTATCTCATGTACCCCAAGAGAAATAGTCTCCATCCCAAACTGTAAAAAGAAATGCTTGCTTCCTTCCATTATTCAGGGAAGGAGAAATATTCATTCTGCTAAAAGTGAGCATGACTTTCTCACTTTTTGCTCACTTTTAGCATAACTTTCTACTGAAGAACAAAACTGCATTTCCCCCAGGACATGACAAAACAGATTGTTCTCTAACTGCCTTTAAGCTCAGATCCATATTTATGTATATATTTGAATCAAAGAATGAACTTTACTCATGTCCTTCCTTATCAAAAACCAGATCTCAACCACTTCCTGTGTTTCCTGGAACAAAGCTGAGATCACTTTCGCAGAAAGTTCTCAAGTGCAAAGTGTGAAATGAAAAAAACCAGAAACAAACACCTTTAAGCTTTCACTACGTAAGTTTGGGCCTTTAAACTGCAGGAAGAATAAACTGCTTAGAAGCAACTTCTTAGGGACATACAATTGCCATCTCAATGGCAGATCCCAAGAGCAACTGGGCTGATGACAACACGCAAGAAACAAATACTTCCCAAAGTGTCACCAAACAAGTGGACAAACAAACATAAAACCAAGTAGCCATGGCTTAAAGTAGTAGCACTGCTCAGCACTGCCAGGGTATTTCAAAGTCTCCTTGTCTTGGACAACTTTACCTATTCCTTATAAAAATCATGAATCTCCCTGAAACCTTTAAAAATGCAGAACACTAAGGAAAAAAGAACCAGGTACCCCCAATGTCACCTCAAAGGGTACCCAGCACATGCCACTGATTAACATGCCTACAGGAAAAAGGGGGAATGCTCTCTCCAGATACCTTGGCAATCTCGTTGAGAATGTCTTGGTATTTGTTTTTGGATGACACGTGTCCAGTCTGCTCCAATGTCCGGAGATTCCTCTGCAGCTTCCTCTTTTTTTGCTCAAGAGGCAGGCACGCATCTTCCATCATCGTTTGGCTCTGCTTGCCTTCTCCTGGAGTCCTGGAGTCTACAATGGCACGGCTCTCCATGTCTTTGGCATGCTCCAGTTCCTAAAAACAGGATCAAAAGAGTCATTTTCCTCTAATAACTCTGTAGCACAAGCCGAAGTCTAAAGATTAACACTCGAATGTGCTCTTTATGGTTTTGAAGTAAACCCTGGAAGGAAAATCACTTTCACTTTAACACAAAACAACACCCCATAGAAATAACGGGCCCAATCTGTCAAAATTCAAAGGTGCTGCTTTCTTGCCAAACTGACTTAGTATAACCATTACTTTGTAATTCAATAGACATAAGATCTCAATCTCTAGGTAGCCCAGTTGAGAAAATTAAAAGTAGATTTTGTGTTAACACAAGGATGTGAAAACTCACTAAAGCCTTTCACACCAACCACACTGACAGATTCACAGGCCCTTTAACAGCGAGGCAGCTGGAAAGCTTCATTCTGAGCCCAGAATTACTAACCAGTCAACTCTATGGTTCAAAGGCAGACTTCCTTTAAACCATAGGGTAGAGATATTCCCACAGATGACGGTTCCTAAACCCACTATGTGTACACAAATGAATGCTACCCAGCCTGTCTGAGACATCTGTAATACAGGGAGACTGATGGTCTATTTCACTGCATAAAACAGCTGACACCACAGATCAATTTATGGCACAGCTGTTATTAGAGTAATGTAGCCACAGGGCACACAGGACACAGAAATGGCTTCCTGGATCAGTAGTATACAACAGAGCTGGCTGCCCACTCTCATTTAGTTTTCTGTGAATTAGAAATTATTTCTAGGGGCTGGAGAGATGGCTCAGAGGTTAAGAGCATTGGCTGCTCTTCCAGAGGTCCTGAGTTCATATTCCCAGCAACCACATGGTGGCTCAGAACCATCTATAATGAGATCTGGTGCCCTCTTCTGGTGTAAAGGTATACATGCAGATAGAGCATTCATACACATAAAATAAATACATCTTTTAAAATATAAAATAAATTATTTCTACTTCACAAGTAAGGTAACTAAGGTTCAGAGAGTTCTAAGTGTTCACAGTCACAAGCTAGGGAAGCATAGAGACAGAAAAACAAAGACCCCAGATGTCTGTGCATGGTTTCTGTTACTTCCCATTTGGGGGAAAATTGAAACAATTGGAACTATTTTTTTTTTTTTTACTCTCAAATCAGTATATTTATATAGACAGAATGCTTAAAAACATTCAATTTCACACATAAGATGGCTTGAAGCTTTTATTTCTTAAAATAAATCTGGAGACAGAATGATTTCCTGGCAACCCATTACATTAAGAACAGGAAAATCATGAGTACTTCCATTAAGAAGCAATTAGATTATTCTCTAATTTTATTAGGAAATGTAAATTATTGGCACTAAAATAATAACACTTGGATTAATTGATTTATTTCAGAATGAACTGAATAATTTTTTTCTTTGTTATTGTTGAGGCAGCCTAGGCTGACCTTCAGCTCCTGATCCTCTGCCAAGTGCTGGGATTAAAGGCATGTATCTTAAGCCTAACTTTAATATGCACCCCCCCTTTTTTTGCTTGTTTTTGAGATGGGGTGTTACCATATAGCTGTTCTGGAACTCACAACGAAGATAGGGCTGGTCTCAAACTCACAGATATCTGTCTGTCTCCGCCTCACAAGTACAGGAATTAAAGGCATGTGACACTAAACCCAGCTAAATAATGCATCTTAAAAGATGTTAATATATTTTTTAATCTCAGACTGTCATGAATCCCAAGTTATTTATGGCACCGTAAAGGTATGTGGACACCATGGCCTTAGACATTCATTTTGGATGTATTTGAAAAAGACCTTGGATCTGTGGACACCTCTCTTCTAAGTTAGCAAATACATGATAAGGATTTTGACATTCTATCCCCCAGAACTATTCCTTCACTGATTTATCGAGCCATCTACTGAATGATAAAGCTTTCACTCTACACTCAGAGTCTCTGAAAGTTGCAGATCTCTATTCCTACTGTAGAAAGAGAAAAACAGCCAGTACACATTTTAGGAAGTATCTTCACTTTTCCCACTGTTACTCCATGTGGGCTTCAGATACGTATGAACTTAGCTGTCTACAGCAAGGGACTTCAGATGCATATGTAACAGTGAATACTTGGCGCCGAGACTAAGAACACTACCATCTATCAAATGTTCTTGTTATCACACACACAAAGCAAGTCACCTGCTGCTCTGTTGCTGGGGTCTCTAAAATTTCAATCAGTGTACTCCCTGGCTGATTCCGGGTCACATCAATGATCAGCTTTTTAGTCCTTAAAAATAAGAAAGAGGAGACAGATGTTTAGGCAGAAGTCTTGATGCACAAAAATCTGTTTTTATCATGTGAATACATAAAATAGCTTCCATCATGATGCTCTAAAGTGACATGTTTCTTACCCATCCGATAAGCAAAGTCTGGGCTTTATATGCTAAATGCTCTAAGATTAGTCTTTTAGAAACATACACATATATGTCATATGATTCCTTATAGATTTTTTTTTTTGCATTTATGACAGATTACTTTTGATGGGCATCAGATATGGCCTGTTGCAGATATGGCCTGCTGCTGTAAAGGACATAGGAAGATTACCCCCCCCCCCCCCCCCGCCCCCACCTTGACTTCCGAGCCTGTAAACACATCATATCCAAATTGCTGCTTTTTCTGCATCAAAAAAGGTATAAGACAGCAAGAAGACCAATGGGGGCAAAAATCCCCTGTGGACTTAGAAGCTTTGAGCTTCTGGGCAGCCCAGAAAAGAGACTGGAAATTCCAGGGCACAACTGCACGCAACTGAGAACAGGAGAGCTGTTCCAGACAAGCTGAGGGCTGGAAAACACCCTGGAAGTGCTGACCATACTTTCTTCCATAGGTGTCTTTAGCAACTGACTGCCCTTTTAATTAGGGATCACGTTATATAATTATATCCAGGGGAGGGATGAATGTCTGTAGAACATGTGTGAGGCCTAAATTCAATCCCCCATACTACAGACACCACACAGCAGCAACAGCAAAATATAAATGGTAGGCGGTTACATTTGATCACTGTTCCATGGGGTGGGGACTCTATTTGAAGGGCCCTCTTTGAAAAGACAAAACCATCAACAGAAATTGTTTTGAACTACACAGAGGTCAGCTCTATGATTTCACTGTTAGGGTGGCCCTGCTCCCCTACTGAATTTCAGTTGTCAGAGAATGAATTTCTTCCTTAGCCAGAGCAGGAAATGGTCACATAACATGAAACTGGAAATAAAAAAGTCATATTGTGAAGCAGAAGGATGGCTGCTCCTGAACAAGACCGTGTTAACCCCAAAGGTGAGACATTAGAAAAACAAGTAACGGAACAAGCAAGCATTTTTTTTTCTCATTTCCTATTTATCTCAAGTCTGTACAAGAAGAGAGACTGTGGCAGACACCACTTCCTCTCCTCCCTCCTTGCTGTTCTCTGGAGAGCAGTTTCCTCTAGCCTCATGACCCAGGGCTGCTGGGGATTTTCAGGCTGTCTGAGAATGCTCGGCTAAAGGATACACAGGCTAATTATAGCCCAGTGGGAGGTGGTACTGTGCCTGAGGTGGCCAAGGTTCAGAAAGCTGTGTCCCTTCCTCCACACACACCAGCTTTCTCCAATCATCCTCAGGAATAAATGACACAGAAATATCATTATGTTTCCCAAGGTAGAGATTTAGTATGTAGCCCAGGCTAGCTTCAAATCCTAAGTGTCTGGATTACAGGCACGGTCCCATGCTAGGCCTTTAGGCACAAACACTGCGTTGAAAATAAAAGCTCTAGATGATTTTTAAAAAATGTCAAAGTGAGTGATTCTTATTTGAAATAACATTCTAGGAACTATATTCAGCCAATTAACAAATAAGTAACATCATTTATACCTGCCCCCATCAGGAAAGAAAATCATTTATTTACTCACAAGTTGCTGAAGGACAAATTGCCCCCTTTTTCTTGGAATTCTAGATGTCAGGCCTGTGGAATTGCTAAATTTCTCCTACCTTTTCAGTCTATATATAGTCAAGTTGGCACCTGTTTTAAGGACAGGGGTCTCAAGTCCCTCTCCCTACTGTGTGCCTGAGAGCTAAGGGCATCCCTGAGGCCCTGCTCCTCCAGATCCCTCTCCTTGTGCGCCCCCCTCCCCCCAGGCCCAGCTCCTGTTACTTTTGAGCTGAATGAACCAGTACATATTTTTCATTTTTAAAATGGAAACAATTCAACAGAAAGATATCATGTAAAAGCCATTTATGCTGGGGTCTCAGATGGTGGGCGCTTCTGTAAACACTGTGCTATGCAAGATGGTAGCTGCTGGTCTTCAAGTACCAAGGAGCACCTGAAACCTGGCAGGACCAGGTTGGGTGGGTCTGAGTTTGGACACATGGTCTAGTTTAAAAGTTTTTGCAGAAGGGAAGAATGCACTTCCTAAACAATCTTTTCCATTCATTACTTATAGAAATGAAAATATGTTTTGATACATTGAGTTAGATAGGACATACTACTAGACAATTTCAGCTCCCAACAGAGCACACTGATATACGAATGTGGTGACAGACCTGCCGGTTACCCTGATCTGACCACTGCATATGGCATCACTGTACTGCAGTGTCACACATCATTATATAAACATTCATTATGTGTCATTAAAAAAATTATACAATAAACTTCTCACTGGAAAAGTGGAAGACATGAAATAACTTCACCTGATTCTTTTTAGAATGTGGCTTTTAGAAAACTTAAGTTTCCATGTGTGAATCATATTAAAAACATATTTTATTTTGAAAGTACAATAGTCAAACATTCCATCCTTCAACCGGAAGCTAGTTGTCTGAAGACCAAGTTAGTCATAGGACCTCAGCACAAAGAGAGCTTTGGAAGACAGCCCACTGTCTGAAACGTAAATGGGGCAATAGATTGCTACAAGCTTAAGGGGCAGGAAAAGATCACACTCCATGACTAGCATTGCAGAGATGAGCTCTGCATCATCCACCATCCTGTGGGAATTACCTGTTCTGGACCCTCTCATTCTACCCGGGTCTAGTTGATACTGTGTATCAACCATCTGTAAGACAGGCTCATACTAACACGAAGAGGCCTCTGACTCTGGGAGAGAATTGCTAAAGAAAAATGAAATGCACCAGAAAGTTTACTCCTCAGAACTCTGCCTGCTGTTTACAAATGCTCTGTGGTCTTGTTTATAAGCACAGGCTCCTTGGACTTGTCCACTCCACCTATGGCTCTGTTTTCTGCTTTTCAGCATAACAAGGAATCAGTGCTCAGAAATACTTGGTGGTGTTTAAAACTGCAGTAATGTCAGTACATATTTTTAGCAGCAGATCTCAAACATCACCTCTGCCATTGGGAACTCAAGACAGGGTAAGAGGGAATCGTTGAGTAGGATAATGGCTGTTTAAACGGAATGATGGGGAAGGAGGAAAATTCTTGAGAGATAACCATGTGAGCACCAGAGCAGCTAAGTGTGACTGAAAACCACAAGTTCTGGCTCAAGTTAAACCCATAGTTCTGTGAAAAAACAATCAAACTGAATAAAGTCATAAGGTCACATATTTTAAGATGAATCATAAGTTATAATGAGAGGATTTACAGTTGTATAGTTCTTTTTAATTTATAGGCCACTGAATACATGATCCCATGGGATGGTTGAAACCCCCCCTGCCATTTTCTACAATGATGCCAATAAAACACCTGGCTGAGTTGAAGTGACACATAGAAGCAGCATCCTTTTGTCATCTAAGGCTCTTTTTCACAGCAAGCTTTTTTGTTTAATACTATATATATATATATATATATATATATGTATATATATATATTATATATTTGGAAGTACTGAAGAAATGGTCCAGCAGCCCAAGCAGAAAGGCCAGGGGCTTCCGTCTCTTTCTATTTTTGTGTATGCACTCTGTGAACCTCACAGAGAGATGTGACAGTGTCACTGCCCTGCAGCAATTTTCATTCTTTTTTACTAGCACTACAAAGGCTGTGTGCCCTTGTAAAACTTTGTGATTAAAAGTGTAGGCTCTGCAGGACTTAAACTTATCTGGATTTAAATCTCTATTCCAGTAACTTGCATGTTGCTCAGGGAAAAGTTTACAACTGGTTACAGCTGCCTTGTCCTTACTTTAATTTGATGGTAACCTCCAGACTCAGGAGGTTTCTGAGAGTATTGTAACACACACACACACACACACACACACACACACACACACACACACACACACACACGCATGCACGCACGCATGCACACACGCACAAGTATATTTTGTCCTTCCCTCCTCCCTCCTTCCTTATTTTCTTTGGGTTGACTTTTTTATCTATTAATATCCTGTTCTATCTTAGTTATTTTATTATTTTGTGTGTATAAGAGTTTTGCCTGCATGTATGTCTGTACAGCACAGGCATACCTAGTGCCTTTGGAGTTTGGAAGAGGGCATCAGATCACCTGAAACTTGAGTTACAGATGGTTGTGAGGAGCCATGTGGGTGCTGTTAATCAAACCCAATACCTCTGCAAGAGCAACAGGCTCTTAACTGCTGAGCCCACTCTTTAGCCCCAATGTCCTTTTCTATACAAAATTTATATAAATATTAAAGGCAAAATATTTGCGAATCATAGATCTGCTAATATGAATATATAAGGAATACTTTCAACCCAGGAATAACAACTTCATTTAAAACTCGGTAAAGGATGTTTGTTTTTAGCACTGGGAATCCAGAGCCACAGGAATGCTAGAAAAGCACTCTATTTGGATGGACATTCCACAAAGGCAAAGTGCTATTGCTCAATAGGCAAATGAAAAGGTGTGAAATTCCAAATCAAGCCACAGTGAAATACTCTACTTCCCGAGATAACTACTGATGAATTATGGGGGGGGGGGGGGTATTGAGAAAGTTGTGAGGGAATATGAAATGGTATGGCCACCAAAAAAAACTACACAGAGGATGACCATTTAAACCAGCAACTTTATGGACAGGTACATAAACAAAAAAGTAAAAAAAGGTGTTTAAACAAAAACTTCAATCCCAGTGTGTGTGTGTGTGTGTGTGTGTGTGTGTGTGTGTGTGTGTGTGTGTGTGTGTGTGTGTGTGTGTGTATAAAATAGCACTAGTCACAACATGTAAGAGATGCAAACCCAAATGTCTGTTAACAGATGAATCAGTAAACAAAGGTATGTCCACATGGTAGAGTACTATTCAGTCACAAAAAGGAATAAAATACTGATTCATGCCCTAAAATGGCTCCTTTAAGACATTACATGGGTAAAGGAAATCAGGTACAGAAGACAACGGGCTAGAGGATCCCATTCATATAAAATATCTAGAAGAGATATGTTCAGAGACAGAAAGCAGACTTAGTGGGTCTGAAGAGCAAGCAAGGGCGAAGGGTCTGATTTGAGTTAAAAATATTCTGGAACTCAATAGTGTTGATGGCTATATTAGACTGTGAATGTCCTAAAATGTCACTGAATTGTGCACTTTTAAATGGTTAGAACAATAGGTTATGTGGTAGAGGAATCTCAAAACCACTGGCCAGCTCCACACTGCATGGCCATGAAAGGAGAGATCTTGAGTTGGCAGCATGTACTGGAGGATGCAGCAGAGGACCAGGGTGGGCACTTCCTAGACCAAGGTCCATCCCTCCCCAAATATGCCTGGCTTTTATGGTTTTCTTTGTAAAATGTGAATTCCAAGAATGTGCTGAACTGTGGTGACTCCTGTCTCCAATCAGTGAACATTCATATGTTGTTCAGATGATTTCATACTTTACATGACCCAAACTGTGATTCCTATTCATCAGTGTAGACATTAGCCTAGACAGCCCTGAGAAACGGCATTCAAACAACAGACAGAACCAATTAAAAGGAGATTTCTCCCCACTACTTCTAATAACAAAGCTTATGAGTTTGTGAGAGACTTGGTCAAATTTCATTTGCATGGCCAAGTCACCCCATCTGCATTTCCAGTTATCCCGATAACTGGCCATTACACAGAGGAAGCCAGGGTGCATACTTCTTTCCCTCTCTCTCTCCACTCTGTCCTGAGCTGACAGAAAGTTCAGCATGACTTGATTGTGGGAGATTGTGTTGTTTCATTGTAAATAATTATCACACCCACTGGTTTAATAAAAAGTGCTGATTGGCCAAAGGCAGGTAGGAAGTGTGGGCGGGGCTACCAGACTAAAAAAACTCTGAGAACAGGAAGCATAGAGCAGAATGCCAGAGAGAAGCGGGAAGAAGCAGAGGACAACTATGCTGCTCTAAGAAAAGGTACCAAGCCGCATGGCTGAACAGGCAGAATCATGGGTTAGATGAAGGGTACAGAATTAGCAAATTATATGCCTGGGCCTTAGGCCAATCAGCCTAAAACTATTGTAAGCATCTGTGTGTCTCTGCCGGATCTGTGGTCTGCGGGCCTAAACCTTAAGGATAGGCCCAAAAGTCAAGGCCAGAAGCCTCTTACTACAAATGGCAGCCCAACGTGGGTCATATACATGATATATATCCACATAAAGCCATAGAAAACTTAAAAAACAGTCTAAAGCACAGGAACTGAAGCCCAAAGCAGCTTCTGAGTTGTGTCTCTGAAGTGGCCTGCAGTAAAGAGACTGAGTGGTTTATGGGATTAAATTATAAAATGATGTGTTTGCTACATGCAACTTAAGGTGAACAAGTCCAGTTCCTGAGTCTAGATGTAAGCAAAGAGCTCTGTATGGTGGATTTAAAGTTTCTATTAATAAGGACAAAAAGAGAATAGAGTCAAAGATGGCTTCTTAGTGTCAATGTTTTCTTGGATCAGCTCTGTTTGTCAGAGGCAAACTGAGGCTTGGCTTTTTTAAGAGAAACTTCCTGATTCAGTCTTAGAGGTAAAACATTTGTGAGATTTTTAAGAGGTCCTGCTGCCTAATACTTAAATGCAGTTAATGAGCAGCAGGTGGCAAAGCTTTACTTGGTAATTATATGGACTCCAGAGTACCTGGGTTAAAAAGATAAATTCTATGAAATTAGACTAGGAGCTGGGTGGAGCCATCCACCCATCCTACCAACCTTGAACTTTGGCAGATTAAAGGTGTGTTCAGAAATTGAAAGAAATAGATGAATCCTTGGCAGATTAAAGGTGTGTTCAGAAACTAAAAGAAATAGAAGAATCTGGGTGGAGTCGATCACCCTAGCCAAACAAAGGTGTGGTCAGAGACAGAAAAAGTTAAGAAATAAATATACAGTAAAGACAGTATTTTTAAAAAGTCTAAGTGGTTTAGAATGTGTTGAAAAAAATACACACACACACACATACACACACAGGCTTCGAGAAAGAAAAGGTAGAGAAAGCCCTTAAAAAAGAAATAGAGTAAAATAAATAAATAAATAAATAATAAGCCACATAAAGATGGAAAATACAAAGAATGTCTGGATACTGTATAATATTGTGTTATCTTTAAGCTTCTTGACTGAAAATGATGTAGTAAAAGCTGCTAAAAGACAGTTGTTTATAAATGCTGTTAGAATAATTCAACCTATATATTTTGTAAATGTGTTGACTTTAAAACTGAAATCCAAAGATATGCTACTTTGGAGAAGAGGTTTTCTTTTTATTTTCACAGAAAATGAGGGGCTGTGGATTTATTCTTGGATAAAGAATATAAAGTTTGATAGAGGAAGACCCCCTGAAAAATTTTCAAGGGAAATGGATGGACCAGATGATTCAGCATTTCAGAACACCTCTGTTGAGGTTTCCAGAGCTCTCTATCCAGAACAATTTCAAGGAGACTGGCTGAGATGACCCAGCCTTACAGACTACTCCACTAAAGACTTGTGCATAATCCTAAATTTTTCTTTGGATTCCCATGAGATTGTTGGCATCCCCATTCAGCAGGAAGTAGCCTAGAGAACGACGCCCACATTCCCAAAACATGGATTATGGATGTTTGTGTTTATTTACAGTGTTGTTTATAAGTTGTTATAGATAAGGGGGGAAAAGAATATTAGATGTGGAGTTTTTTGTTTTAAGAAGAGAAAAGGGGATATGTGGGAGATTGTGTTGTTTCATTGTAAATAATTATCTCACCCACTGGTTTAATAAAAAGTGCTGATTGGCCAAAGGTAGGCAGGAAGTGTGGGTGGGGCTACCAGACTAAAAAAACTCTGAGAACAGGAAGAACAGAGCAGAATGCCAGAGAGAAGCAGAGGACAACTATGCTGCTCTAAGAAAAGGTACCTAGCCTCATGGCTGAACAGGAAGAATCGTGGGTGAGATGAAGGGTAGAGAGTTAGCAAGTGATATGCCTGGGCCTTGGGTTGATCAGCCTAAAACTATTGAAAGCGTCTGTGTGTCTCTGTGGGACTGCGGGTCTGCGGGTCTGCAGGTCTGCAGGTCTGCGGGTCTGCGGGTCTGCGGGCCTAGACCTTGAGGTTAGGCCGGAAAGTCGGGACAGAAACCTCTTATTACACTTGATCATCAATTGAACATGGCTACATCTGGCCTGTGTGTCACAGACATGGCCTTATCTTGAAGCTGAGCCTGTGCCCCAACTGTGCTTTCCACTGCCAACCTAAAGACTTGGAATCCTAGAAGGCAGAAGTGGTGCTGGGCTCTTTACTGCTGGGGCCAGCCTCAAGCCACCTGTAGAGTTCCCAAATGAACGGATGGCACCTTCCCTGATCTGACAATGGAATAGACAGCACCAAAATAACACAGATTCCAACACAGCACACCTAGGGAGCTTAGTGGCATTCACATGAATGGTAGAATATCTGGGGAAAGTCAAGAGAGGACATTAGTGCTGGGACTTATGTCTCAAAAACCAACATTGGCATTTGTTATACAGAACTCAGAATATGTGTCTGTAATGTCAAGTAATGCATGTTATTCCTGCGTGCCTCCCCTCTCCTTTAGTCTCCATCTCATCCAGCATATAACTGGCTCTATGTGTTGACATGCATTCTTTTGTTTATCTAAGGTCTTGACTGCATTGTTCGGGGAGCATGTGCCTTTGATGTATGTCACTTTCATGTACAAGGTTTGGTGGAGAATCTCTCTTTGCTGTTCTACCTGTAAGAGACTTATGGGGCACAAACACAAGAAATACATATTTGCTTTAAATGTGAATGCTTCCTTGAAGTCTTTGTAAAATCCTATTGCTGAAGAAACCATATAGAACACTGAAATATAGAGCATGAGATAATCAAGCTGGTATACACTGGCTTTCATAACGCTGGAAGGTGTTATGGACACTGCCAGGAGAGAGAAGCAATCACCCATGTCATTTTGCCACGAACCCTGTGAACTCTGATAATGTCTGTCCTGGAAGACATGCTCAGTGGCGAAGTAATGAAATGGATATTGTGAGAGTAGCCAATTACTTTAGTAGATTTAAGGTCTCCTCCACAAGATGGAGCCTGCATTTGGTAACATTATTTGGCCAAGAAACCTATCCTAGGCCCTAGGCCAGAGCCCTCTACTATGTCCATTATTCTGCTAAATGGACATAGTATTAAACTAATCTCTAGTGACCTATCATTATACCTATAGATTTAAGGATCCTTCAGCCTTTAGCAGAGATGCTTCTGTTTGTAGTAGGTGATGCTCAACAGAGACCCACAGCTAACCATGGTGCAGAAAATAGGCACCAAGTGAAACATATGTCACCCCCCACCTCCACAGACTCAGTGGTCATTGTGGACAAGGAGACAGAGTATAAGAGACCGATGCAGTGGATGATTGAAAGGGAACGAGGTCTTCTGAACAGAGCATGTGAACGCACAGCAGCTGTCAGAGCATGCACAAGATCCATGTAAGCTCAAGCCAGACAAAATTCCAGCATGGAGAGGGAAGTTGGTCACAACATTCCACCCATAGCTGAGGAGCTGTCAGCAACTGCTATTAGCTACTGGAATAGGAAAGGTCAGTTTTCTCTAAAAATGTAGCCCCTGAGTAGTCAACCATGCTCCAGGGGAAAATATACATTCTAGATTATTTGGGCATCACAAATTGGCCTTAATGGGAGGGAAAGAAAAAGTGGACACAAAATTAGGTTGGAAGGGTGAGGTGAAGAATGAATTTAATAAAATAATATATAAAGTTCCCAAACAATTAACACATATATAAAACATATTCTATTTTAACACACACACACACACACACACACACACACACACACACACACACACACACACACACACACACAAAGTAGTGGTGTAGACCACATGGTGGCCATTGCTGCTTGAAAAGTTTCAGCACTTGGGCTTTGCAGTTCCCAATTCTCCAGCACCCTTTTCCTTCATTTCTAACTATTCTCACTATGTGTAATGGGAGTTTCCTTATGCTTTTCCTTTGGAAAATTTTTGTGTAGGCTCTGAAGGATAAAAACGTATACAATGGCAGCCTATTTAAACAAAAATATTTCTTTGGAACAAAATCCCTGCCACCTTGGAACTATATAGCTTGATAATTCTGCCTACTCCCATACAAGTTAATTAACATCAAGCTGCTAGAAAATCTAGATAAGTAACATAGGCTTAATTAAATAAGCTATATTTGATAATCAAGATTTATAAATTCAGTAATATTCATCAAGCTTTGTCTTTGCTTGCTTTAAGCTTTCGCTATTTCGATAAAGTAATCCATATAAAAAACCTGCAACATTCTATAATGGAGTGCTTAGTCTCCTGAGAAAGCCCTTTTCCAAAGATTAGTCACTTAGACAAAAGTCCCCATTTCCTCAAGGGCTTGAAGAAAGTTCCTGCTTGCTAAAAAACAGAGACATTCTTATCTGTGGCAATAGGACTTTGTGGCCCTTCATTAACATGGGGCTGATGCCTATTAATTTGTTAAGGTTAATGCCTGTTTCCTCCATCTCTGATCACAAGCTATAGCCCAGCTCATAGACCCTCTTCCTTGTGCAATTATAGTGTATAAAAGGTATGGTCTTTTTCCAATAAACAGGCAGAATTCACCCAGAGACTGAGTTAGTCTCTTCTGTCCCTTCGCAGACTACACACCTTCTCTTTGGGACCTGAGCCTGGCTGGAGCTGGACTGTGGCAGAGTAGGGTATAAATAGTCAATGCTGCTGAACATACGCAGGATTAGTTTAATAAGAAAAGCCAATAAATCCAATAGGGTTCTGTCATGTGTATCCCTTTTTACATTGTTTTATAGTAAAAATAAAATTAGATTTGCATTGTGAATTTTTTTTTTTTTTTTTGCTAAATTTTCAACCACCCAGAAACACATGCTCAAGTAAATCACTTCATCTTATGAGGAATCTAATTATGACATTGAAACTAAAGACCAAGGCCAACTTTGCAGTCCATTACATTAGTTCCTTCCTAAATGATGAAGGGCCCATTATCCTCTGGTTTGATGGATATACGCACCCATTTGAGTCTTCACAGTTTGGGTCATGCTGTTGTAACCATGAACTGTTAGGCCCCACACTTACTTTATCATGAGGCTTCTGCCATCCACAGCCTCGCCATCCTTGATGTCATACTTGCTTGTCAGAGAAAGGGAAATCTCAGTCTTTGAGAGCTGATTTAGTGTGTTTTCCTTGTTAGGGTCATTGGGGTCCACTGCTCCTTCCCCTGTAAGGAAACAAAAGAAAATAAAAAAACAGAAAAAAAGTGTTATTTTTTCCAGTTCACTCCTGTGGTGATGGCCTCACACTGTAAGATAAGAGTTTGGAGGATACAGAACAGGCTCAGGAATTAAATGGGAGATTTATGGGCCCCATAAAGCCTGCATATTCAAAGACATCTGGAGTGGATTTTAAAGCATTTGATCAAAATGTTAATGTGGGCCATAAATATTCACAAAAGAACAACAATAAAGAACTGTGAATAAAAGAAACCTTTAGATTGCCATATTTGGACAGGTTCACTTTCCATGGGTTTTTTTTTTCTTATATATATTTTTTTAATTGGATTGATAAGTCCTCCAGGGCTTACCTTCAGCACAAACAAATTGTTTTGTAACCCAAGATGCAAGACATTACAAAATGCTCAAGAGGGTGGGTTCTGCAGGTTAAATTTAGGGTAAGCAGTTGCTTTTCCACGGAGCAACTCCCTGGCCCTGAGTTAGAGAGTTCTTATTGTACAAGCAGAGACAAAGGAGAAAACTGATTTTTTCTTCGCCATGGGATATCAACTGCAGCTAGTTTCTTGATTATGGTCTACTCCCTGCTCCACCTCAGTGTGGTAATCCCATCTGTCTTGAACCTATGCTGGCCCTGTGTGTGCTGCCATAGTCTCTGTGAGTTCATATGTGCATCAGTCCTGTGGTGTTTGGAAGACACGGCTTCCTTGGAGTCAACCATCCCCTCTGGTTCTTAGAATCTTTCTGCGTCTTTTTGGCATAGCTTCCTGAGTCTTGAGGGAGGAATGTGATGAACACATCCCATTCAGGACTGAGTGTTCCGAAGTCGCCCACTCTCTGCATGGTGTCCAGCTGTGGGTCTCTGGGTTTGTTCCCATCTTCTGCAAGGAAATCAGTTCTCTCCATGGAGTCTCACTGGATATATTAACAGCACTTTAAGGAGTTGGCCCATACAAGATGAACTCAATGGGATGTTTGACTTTTTGTCTCACAGTGCTTTTTTTTTTTTTTTTTTTTTTGTCTTATTTGTCTCTTTATCTTGATTTCTCTGGTATGTGGTGTGTATGTGTTGGGGGGGGTTGTGTGTTTGTTTTTCTTCTTTAAAAGAAAGCAAAGTTGGATGTAAAGAGGTGAGGAGGATATGGAATCAAAGTAGGAGAGGTAAACATAATCAAAATATATTTTATAAAAAAGTTTTTTTGTTTTCCGAGAGGAAGAGAGAGAGACTGGTACTTATCCTTTAAGTGAACAAAGGCGGTCTAGGATGAGCTCTCACCGATAAAGGACTCTACCGTGGGCACTTCCCCCAGTGACTCCAGCAGCTCATTCAGCAGGTCGCTTTTCTCAGTCACAATGGCATCCTGATGTTCCAGCAGGAGCTATAAACAAACAGCAAAATACATATAGAGGCAGAAGTTAGTCCCCACGGGCCACCTAGACTCACAGACTTCCAACTCTAGGTCTCAGTTATCTCAGTTTTCACCCAACACTGTGTAGTAATGTTCCTAAAAAGATTGTAGGCACCATTGGCTGGCCTCCCTTGGTTGCCTCCCTCTGCAATAGGAGTCTGAGGTCAGGGAGTTCATTGTGAGATTCTGTCTCCTCAAAACGCCTCATGACGTCTGCCCAAACATCAGCTAAACAAGGACAGCACATGTAAACATGCCAAAGTGGATGCTGAAAAGCCCATGAGGCCTCAACCCTACACAAGAAAAACTTTAAGCAACTAGGGACTGCAGAGAGTTTCTCAGGGGAGAGTGCACCAATTCGTTATCCAATATACAAGACCAGCCTTGAAATCATATATGCTAGTAACATTATATAGACTGAGTAGGTTATATTTAGGAATATGCATGTATGTACATATGTACACTCAATAACAGAGAAAAAGACACCATCATTTTGAAAGAGATCAAGAAGGGCCATTTGGGGGAGGTTGGAAGGAAGAAAGGGAGAAATGTTGTAATAAGCTCAAAAATTTAAAATGTTTGTAGAGCTATTTTATTTTTATTTGTAATTGTGTGTATTTGTGTGTTTGTGTGTGTGAGTACAGTGTCTGCAGAAGCCAGTTGAGACTATGTGAGCTGAAATGAACTTGGGTTCTCTGCAAGGGAAGTGCAAGCCACTGAGCCATCTCTCAAGCACTGTCTAGATTATTAAACACAATTCTGATAGTTATTAAAATTGTAGACATAGACATGGCTTTAACATTTGTCCCACAGGGGAATGCCAATGGCTCATAAGAAACTGTAGCAAGGGCTGGAGATGCAGCTCATTCGAGTGAAGCCCTGGGCTTGGTCCTAATACTGTATTAACTGGGTGTGGTGGCTCAGGCCTGTAATCCCAGCGCTGGTGATGAGGAAGATCAGAAAAGATCAGAAGATCAAGGTCATCAGAAGGTTTGAGGCCATCCTAGGCAACACAAGACCAGAAGAAAGAAAACCAGAAGAAAGAAAACCACTGGAGCGGGAAAGGGGTATACATATTCCTTTTAGCACAACCTTATTTTTTATGCCTAACCACTGTGATTTCCCACAGCTGTTACGGCAAATGGGGAAAAGATGTATGAAGTGTGGCTGAAGTTTCTTACCAACCACTGGCAGCAGCTGGAAACACATGCGCATATTTTCAGAGACAAATCATGGAATACCAGAATATTACAGTGCTCACCCCTCGTGTGTGTGTGTGTGTGTGTGTGTGTGTGTGTGTGTGTGTGTGTGTGTGTGTGTGTGTGTGTGTGTAAATATGAGCACATATGCACGTAGAGACCAGAGGACACTTAGTGTCACTCCTTAGACATCACCTAAGTTTTCTTTTTTGGAGGCAGGGTGTCTCACAGGCCTGGAACTCACCAAGTGGCTAAGTCAGCGGAGAGCCCCAGGGGTCTCCTATCTTCTCTTTTCTAGCAATGGGATTACAAGGTGGTGCTACCATGTCCAGCTTAAAAAAAAATGTTTATTTCATGTATATGAATACGTTTCCATCATTTGCATGCCTGGTACCAGAGGAATTCAGAAGAGGGCAATGAATCACTTTGGAACTGGAGTCACAGAAAGCTGGAAGCCACCATGTGAGTGCTGGGAAGCAGACTCCTGTCCTCTGCAGGAGCAGCAGGGACACTTCACCTCTCAGCCATTTTTTCAGCAATCCATACCCCGAGTTAAAGGCTTGAAGATTGAACTCAGGATCCACTGAACTATCTCTCAGCACCCCCCCCCCCCCCCCATTTTAGCTGGTCAGGAAACAGTAAGAATCTTTCAAGGCAAGGACAGCGGAAAGCCTCAAACCCAGAGACAAGGGCTGGGTGCCTGTCCTGGTCTTACAGGAAATGCTGCTGTTCTGAGGACTCAGTAGGAGGGTGAGAAGGTAGAACCAGAAAGGACAATAAATACATCTGTTTCTAAGTTGAGTAAGTTGAAACAGTGTTTCTAGGCTACTGGCATCCCGAAGGGCAGGAGATAGTCACTTGTCTTGAGCTTGTGAAAGGTTGAATCATAACCATAAGCCAGTCTTTATATAATTAATATAACATCAAATCCACTCATTTTAACTACAACTATGCCTCTTTAACCTTTTCAATTATTACCGTTAAGAATTTCCTTCCATTCCATTAATCTATAAGATTGATGGAGGGTTATTTACTTATTTATTTTTGAGATGACTGTCTCTCTAGGTAGCCTTGGCTGGCCTGGAACTTGCTATTTAGATCAGGCTGGCCTTGAACTCACAGTGAGTGATCCACCAACCTCTGTCTCCTGAATGCCGGGATTAACATTATGTGCCATTGCACACAACCAGAAGGGTTGTTTAATGCTGAATTTTCTCAACAGCTTTTGGACACTTGCTACCTATGTAGGCGCCTCCCCCAACCCCTCCCTCCTTTTCTTTTTTAAAAATAGTATTTGTAGTTCTGGCTAGTCTGGTACTGGGGTTATAGCCATATACTACCATAACAGGAGTTAAGCTGGAGTTTTACTGGAGGAGTAGCCTCAGATACAGAGTTTCAAGGCAAGGGAAGGAATGCATCCAGCTCCGTTCACTGTACTTATTTTCTTACAGAGAGGGTCTCATGTGGCACAGGCTGGCTTTGAACTCAGTATGCAGTTGGAAAAACTTCTGATCCCCTTGCCTCCACTTTTCTGAGCATTCCACGCAATGCTGGTGCTATGAGTGTCCTAGGCAAGTACTACCCACGGGGCTGGACTACCCACAGGGCTGGGCTGGGTCCCCAGCTCCATCATACTCATTTTTTTGTAGGAATCTGTTCATTACAAGGCATGCTAGTTTTTCATGATAAACATACTTAGTTTCAAAACAAAATATGCTTTGCCCTGTTAAAAGTGAGTGGATTCAAAAAGAGACATGGACAGAGATGAGATAAAGACAGAAGGGCAGAATCTTGAAGTGAACTTTTTATTTATGTGTGTGGGGGGGGTGGGGGGGGAGCTTAGGGAAGAAAATCTCCAGGGTGGCGAATTTATGTTCTCATTTTCTTCAGAGACAGGCCAGCTGATTTGACTGCTATCTCTGAAAAGGAGGATTTATTATCGGCAACCAGAGTCTACCCTTTATTCTGTTAATTAGAGAATGTAAATCATCTTCTGAAAAAGTCTGTTTTAAGAGCTGATGCTGAAGTTGTTTCTCAGAGGCAGGACCAAGCAAACAGCCATGGGCTTGGCAGGCCAGGCAGCTGATGGGTTGTGTCTGCTCAGACGCCTCCACACTCAGACAGCAGGCAGGAAGGACTCTGCTGTCTGTGACATATTGTCCCATTACATCTGCTCCCAATCCAGCACAAAGGAACTTCAAGTCAGTCACAAGCCCTGTTCCCAGGACTTTGTTCTGTTTTTAATTCTTGTTAGCATGGGAAAGGACTATTTTTCTTTAAAGCCCAGCAATCTAAATGAGTACAGTGACATTTTCTCTCTGTCACTGTGAGAAAAAACAAAAAAAACCTCACTCTCAAAGAGAATGCCCCACTACTTCTGTATTTGGATATTCCTTCCTAGAATCATGTGACCAAGATGATCATATTTATTCGAGATGGATAAAATACCATCAGAGAGTCAAGCAGGTCAGTAGTAAAATGCATATGCTTTCTTGTTAACTAGGAAGTTATTTCTGAAAGCATTCATTGCTGGACAGCTTTGCTATTAATCTAGGGATCTACAGAAGGAGGGTTGACCAACTCATTTAACTGGTACATATTGAGAGCTCAGGGCACATGTCAGTTCCCTGTTCCAACCTTGTAAGACCAAAGTCAAAACTGGGTCCTTCTTTTCTCCAAACCCACATTATTCAAGTTGTGGAAGTGCTTAATGATGGAGGCTGAACTTTCAAACAGCAGGTTTGCTCAAAGTTTAGGTGGGTTGAGGTACCTCTACCTCCAGAACTGAGCTGTCCCGTTGCAGCTCCAGCCATCAGAACTATCCTAGCAACTCCAGGCATCGCCTGACTTCCTGAACGGTCCAAGTACTTCTCAGCCCCTCCCCAGAGTTGTAATACTCACTGCTTACAAAGCTTTTGAAAGGTAGGCATTTGAAATGCATCCCCCTGGTGATAGGTACCATCCAAAATTGCGTTTACTCTTCCCTGAAATATCTGGCTCTCTAGAACTTTGGTATGGATCTAAATCCCTTGGGATCATTAGGATGCAGGTTAGGATCTTGGTGGTCTGAGATAGGTTTCTAAACCATCCCTAGGACCCAGCTTTGACTAGAAAAGTTTAAAATTGTTTGAGAAGAAGTTATACAATTCAATTTCAAAATTCTAAAACCTAATTCCAGGCAAAGCATGGCAGCTCATGTCTGTAATCTTTTCACATGGGAGCTACATAGTAACTTCTAGGTCTAAGTCTGGGCTACAGAGTGAAATACTATTTTACCTCCCAGCACCCCCCCCCCCCCCAAAAAAAAAGAAAATTCAGGTGGAGTAGGTACAGGACGGTAGTACATATTTGCGTGCATGTAGGAGAGAGAGGCAGGAGGATCTTGAATTAAAATCCAGTTAGAGCTACCTAGTGATACTCTTGCTTTGGAAAAAAACAAAATAATAAAAATTTCACAAACTTAATTCCAACAGCATTTAAAAGCAAAATAAGTTCTAATTATCAATATAGCCTCCAATGTCTGACTTCTCTTTATAGCAAATGATGATGGTAAAGCCATCCTAAGCTTCCCATTTCTTCCTGGTGGCACTGTGGAATGCTGATGGCTGACTGTGATGCTTGCATGAGAACTAGACACAGGCAACATGACACAGCACAGACTGAAATTCTAAGAAACCTGGTTTTAGAACAATGACAGCCCATCTTGCAGGAGGCAGCCCCATATCTGCCTGCATAGCCTGTTCCCCCACTCTCAGCCCCAGCAGCACATTACTTCCTGGCCTTTGGGCTAAGATTAGATGATGCATATCCCAGCATCAGAAGATGGAGAATGGTCTCTGTTTCCCAGAAAATGACTACAGAATCTGAAAGCACCCCTGAAATGGACAGAAGGAGCTGGGTCTAGGCAGCACAGCTCTGGTGGGTGAGCAAATCCAGGGCTTGTCTGGTCCAGGGTTTAAACTGGGCCCACACTATCTTGCATTGTGAAGGTTAACTGGGCTTTAAAATACACATGAGCACAAGCTATTGCAAGTCCGGTTGGGACCCTTCTCGAACCCACTTACTAAATGCGTATTGATGATTTCTTCGATTGAAATATAAATGACTGGTTTGCTGACCGTCACCAAGTCTGTGTATTTGTCCATATTAAATTTATCTTCTGGTTCATGGACATCACATGCTTCTTGGAAATATTTCCTAAAAGTAGGGAAGAAGAAGTTTTGAGATAGAGTCAAATTTGTAAGTGGAATAGCTTTATGAAAATAAGATATGAAATGACGGCTAAGCACTCCCATCCATCCAGACCTTGGGGCACTTGCTATGGCTTCTTCCAGGGTGATTTCTCACACTACTGCTTGTCCATGCTTCTGGACAATGAACCTCAAACTGGTCCTCAAATAGGAAGAGAGACAAGTGTGGGTCTTGGGTCCATGACCCAGTATGATCAAATCAGCAAGGTGTGGTGGGATGTGCCTGAAACTGTACTGCTGGGGAGGAAGGCAGAGACAGGCAGATCCTGGGAGCTCAGTGGTCACCCAAAGAGATGAGTTTCAGGTTCAGTGAGAGGCCACACCTCAAAACTGATGTACAAGATGACAGAGAAGACATCCAGTGACAATCTTTCTTCCAAGTGCATGGCATGTACACATGTATGCTGAAGACTAATCCCAGGACTTTGCACATACTAAGCACATGTTGCACCACTGAGCTATGGCTTGAGTCCCAAGACAAACGATTCCTCACCTGAGAATTAAGTTTTATAGAAAACGTAATTCCAAAAACAATTGGAAATTGGTTACCCTAAATGACAAGCTCCTGGTTCTACAAACCCTAACCTCCCTCTGAAGGTTCTGATACCAGTTTCACAAGAAAATGGGAGCTGAGCCCCCTCTTTCTTACTAGATCTAACAGTAATGTGGCCAAAACGATTGTTTCAGCTAAAACACAAATGTCAAAAAATGCCGTGGGACTCAAACCCTAAAAGAAGTCTCTTATTTTAAACTATAGCTAGAGCTAATAGGACAGAGATGCCACAGAAGAAAACAAACAAGAGTCTGTGATTATAGTTTAGAAGGTCTTGGTAGGTTTTAACCAAGAGACCTTTGCTTAGTGTGTGTTGTATGTTATATGTGTGAGTGTAGTATGTATGTGTGTGTAATATGTGTGTGCGTGTCTTATTCTATACAGCTTCAAGTGCTTTTTATGCCAGAAATAACCGATGACATGTTTCTAGGGCACCTAAGGCCTCTGCACTAGACTGACTTCTACCTTCCCAGTCCTGGGTTGGGTGATGCAGCCATGTTTTGGGGTGCCATGCTCCCCAGTGACAGTAGGTCTTCCGGTGAGGTCTTGCTTATAATTGCTGAGGAGTGAAGAGAATAAATACCAGAGAGGAAAAGGATGGACTAAGGAGGGTAATCCTGAAGACAGGAGATTGGCAGGGTAACTGAAGGAAAAAGGAGCCAGGTGTCCTAATGCACACCTTTATTCCTAGCACTTGGAGGCAGAGACAGGCAGATCCTGGAGTTCCAGGCCAGCCAAGGCTACATAGGGTGACCCTGTCTCAAACAAACAATGAAGAACAAGATCTTTGCCTCCCATTAGTGAAAAGCATCAAAATCAGCTGACCAAATCGAAGCTTCCCATAGTGAGAGGATTTGGAGTAACTTTCTCACAAATGGTACAGTTACCACACAAGAACGGAAACCAGCAGGCAAGTGGTGAGCCTGGAGGAAATGAAGAATGGGAAGTCCCTTTCCAGGTGAGGATAACAGAGGTCACACTGATGTCACATAATCTACTGCAGACAAGAGCACAAACATAAGCCAAGAGGGCAGAGTCTGCTTGGAGATCTCAGATGCACGTGTGACTGTCAGCTGCTCACTCCTCTGTCCTCGTGGGATGATTAGTGACGGAATTAGGAGAAATGGAGGCAACAGAATCAACTCTTATGTATGCAATGAAGAAAGGATAGTGTAGAGCATATTCACACCGGATCATCTATAAATACAAAAGCCGGGGTTTCCCCAAGGTTTCCAAAGGGAAACACATCATTTCCTACCATTGTTGCAGATAAGGTCAATTCTTCCCTATTGGAAAACAATTTGGAAAAAGAAAGTTATCTTCTTTGGTTCAACAAAACTAATCAGTGGAGTGTTTTATTCTAAATATTATGAGTGTGTCCCGCATAAGGGGAACATTTCATCAGAAGCATAAATCCTAACACAGAATAGCAGGATGGAGGGGTGGGAAGAGCAGGCCAGAGCCATCTGGCCTGTTCCTGTCTCCTAGGGGCAGCTGCTGGAAGGCACGCAGTCACACGAGATTCCCATCCCCCTTCACGGTCCATGTCATTCTTGTCCATCTTCCCATGTGTTCCTTTAAAAGGAATGGACCTGCTCACCTGAATTCCCGATAGGTTTCTGATAAATAATTGTTCATTGATGACAGATGTTCATTCTCTCCCTCAAACAGCTTATTGGAGGCTGCGTGTTGAAGAACCTTTGCCACAGAGCCCAGGTTTCTCCTCTGGTCAGAATTGATCTGACCTCCGGCTGTCATGTCGATGATGTCAAAGCCATCTGGAGCCACAATGGCTGGGTTCATGTATCGGTAGTAAAGGAGGTTTCCAACAATCTGCAGGATGAGAGGAAAAAGGACATGCCCAAGAGACAATGAGCTCTGGTTGCTCTTTATCTTCAAGTATACATTCATTTTTATTTATTTTTTAACATTTACATTTCCCAATCCAGACACAAATCTTTTTTAGCATTAAAAAATTTAAGAATCATATTATTTATTTATTTTTCTGTGTATACACACATGCCATGGTGCACATGTAGAAGTCAGAGGGACAACCTGGGGGGGGGGTTGACTCTCTTTTTTCTACCATGTGGGTCCTAGGGATCAAACTTGGGTTGACAGGCTTGGTGGCAAGTTTCTTAGCCCACTGGTCTGTCTCACCAGCCCTTGACATGACTCCTTTACAAAGTATTAGATGTAGGAGGTGAACATAACCACCTATCAACACTATATGTCACACAGCTCTTTTTAGTGAGAAATTGGCATATGACCCCCAAATGTTCAAAAACAAAGAGTTGCAATGATGTGTGAATTTTCTAAATTAGCCTCAACAGATCCTCATTAAATACAGAGTCACACACAGGAAGGCCATTACACAACCATCTGTTGATAATTCCAGTTCAGAACCCGCCCTCCCCCCTCCGAGAAGCTGCGGTGAGGTCACCCTTGAGAATCTACCTTTAACAGCTCTTCTTCCGTGGCATCGGGGAATTTCTCCCGGATAGAGTTCTTCAGTACTTTGGCTATATACCTCAATCCATAACTACATGTGGGGCAGATGACAAAAGAAAATAATGGAAAAAGGCTAAGTGAGCTAGAAGCATGGCAATTGTTCCAGTCAACCAAAGCTCCGCAGATTTCCTAAAAATTCAACATAAAGTGAGATGCAATGGAATCACAGGGCTTCTGCTGACGCTAGTTCCTGAGACTGTTTGTGGCCATGACTGCTCCTTCTTTAGAGGGTAGGTATGAACTGAAATCATTTGTATTTCTGGTTTTTGTTTTTTTGTTTTTTTTTTTTTTTTTTTTGATAGAATGCTATATGGTCCAGCATGGAATCACAGGGCTTCTGCTGACACTAGCTCCTGAGCACTGTTTGTGGCCATGACCGCTCCTTCTTTTGAGGGTATGAACTAAAATCATTTGAGTAGGCCACCTTTTACTTCTGTTTTTGTTTTGTTTTGTTTTGATAGAATCTTGCTATAGGCTCCAGCATGGTCTCATATCCAGAATCATAATTCCTGGCTCCATATCATCATTTTAATGGCAAACACAACACAGGGGAGAATGCCTCTCTTTACTCCGGGGGGCTTAGGCAATATTCCAAGAACTTCAGCAAAGATGGCTAAAGTTGCCATGAATCCACTTACGGCAGCAGATCAAGGGAAGAAATGATAGAACCCAGGACTTTGTCGGTGACCTTCCTCAGGTTTTCAATAGATGCTTCCAGTTTATTCTTTACCTCTGGGTATGTCAGGGCTTGCTCTGTGGTTACGTCATATGGCAGCTTGCTGAAAATACAAGGGTTCAAATGAATAGGGGCTGAGGTCCATGTGTGAGTGCCAATGTCCTGCAAGCTGGCTCTGCAGACAGGCTCTGTGGAATAAGCTGGAGGTTACCCATAACTCCAGCTATGTAAGACACACATAGTGTACCTCCCACACTGCCGAGTCAGAAGAGACTCTAAGACTCCCTCATAATTCTAATGGAAAAAGAAAGGGTGTGCCAGGTTATGTAGACTCAGCTAATCTACCTTTCCTCCCTCCCTTTGGTCCTTCCTTCCTTCTTTACCTTCTTCCCTTCCAATTATTTCTGTTGCTGATTGAACCCACAGCCTTGTGTGTACTAGGCAAATGCTCTTCTAGTGAGCAATGACCTTGACCACTATTTCCTTTTGTAAAGTTTCTGAGATGGCCTTAGAATGGTCCAGGCTGGCCTTAAACTTACTATGTAGGTGAGCATCTCTTTACTTTACTGTTGCTGTGACAAAACACCAAGCTAACTTAAAAAAGAAAACGTTTAATTTGGAGTTCACAGTTGTGGAGGGTTAGAGTCTATAATAATCATGACAGGGAGTATGGTGGGTGGGCAGGCAGGCAGGCAAGCATGGTGCTGGAGCAGTATTTGAGAGCTTATATACAGATCCACAAACAGAAAGCAGAAATAGCAAACTGATGGCATGGCTTTTGAAACCGCAAAGCCTGTTTCCAAGTGACACACCTCTTCCAACAAGGCCACACCTCCTAATCTTTCCCAAACAATTCTACCAACCGAGGACCAAATATTCAAATAAGACCATTGGGACCTTTTTCCTTTACACCACCACAGTGAGGCTAGCTTTAGACTCCTGATCTTCATCCCTCTATCTTCCAGGTGTTAAAATTATAGGTGTGTTCCACCATGCCTTGTTTATTTTCATTTTTTAAGCAAAAAATCTAATGTATTATTAGCTGGGTGGTGGTGGCACACACCTTTAATCTTATCATCTGGGAGGCAGAGGAAAGTGTATCTCTGCAATTTCCAGGACAGCCTGGTATAAGGAGTGAGTTCCAGGGAAGTCAAGGCTACACAGAGAAACTCTGTCTCAAAATACAAACTAGTCTAATTCTTTCATTATAGTAAATAAATAAACCAGAAACTGTGAATAAGCAAATAGCACTGATGCAGAGATAATTAATTTTCATATCTTAGTAAATGACTTTCCAAGTCCTTCTTTGTATGATATATATATCACATACTCATGGGTGCAAGGAAATTTGTGTATATCCACGTTCCATAGAAATCCCAGGTGTGTGCATATACACGACTAATCTTTTAAAAAAGAAAATGGGTTATTGTACTAAAATGTAAAAGATACAGTATGAACATATTTCCAGTGTTACTTTCATTCCAAACAGGCACCTAATCCATTATGTGATAGAAAAGCATTTACTAAGTAAACCCCCATGACTTTTCACTATGACAGATAGTGCTATGACAACCACCCACGTAATTCTCTGAGCATCTTAATTATGTCATGGGAACATCCTTCTGCAGGAAAACAAAAGCTGGACTGCTGAGAACACAAACTACCCCCAGAAGAAGCCAAGCCCACCCAGACCGTTGCTGCTTATAGTTATTTAAGGGGAAACTAACAAATTGGTCTAGATTTAGAAACACAAAGAACAAATAAGGAAAGGAATTACAGGAGTGAGGTGGGGATCAATTGCTTCTGAAATGTGAAAATACTATTGAGCATTAAGAAGACCAAAGGTCTGGGTGCTGGGAGCTCACTCAGGCAGCGAAGTGATTACTGCACCACCATGAGGACATGAGTTACAGTTACAACAAGAAAAGGCCAGGAATGATGGTGAACACTTGTAATCCCAGCTCTGGAGGGATGGAGAGAGGTGGATTCTGGAGTCCATTAGCTGGCTAAGCCTAACTGAACTGTGAATTCCAGGCTAGTGAGAGACTATCTCAAAAAAGAGAAAAGATAGACAATGTAAATACACACACACCACCACCGCCACCACCAAAACCAACCAAAGAAAACTTTAAAAATGAGTGATTGCAAAGCATGACAAAGCCAGCATCCCCTGCCTCTGTTACCTGGCCTCTCCAGTCTGTGTTTCCAGTTGGTTCACCCAAGCTTTGTATACCTCTACAGGGTTGGTATTGATGATCAGGTTCTTGTCCTCAATAATTTCTTTTACCACTGGAGCCAGGAGTTGGCGCAGGGTGTTCTGTCCCCGGGCCCCTCTGTTGAAGCTGACGACCATTTTGATGACTGTAGGGTTGCCTGTCACTATGTCCTGTACCTGGTCCACCTTTGACCTATACAAAGCCCAAACCAAGACAAAATTAAGCTGCAGCCTCGGGCTCATCCTTTAGGGAGGTGTGAGCTGCAAATGGACCACAGATAAGACAACCAGGATGACTCAGAACCAGCTAAGATGACCAGGGATAGCTAGGATGACCCTGGGTCAGCTAAGATGTTCAAGGACACCTCAGATAACCTGGAGACAGCTAAAATGATGAGGGTGTGCAGCTAAGATGACTGGGTAGCATTGCCCCTCTGTTTACCATATTTGTAAGAACTCTTTCTTAGTTAAATAACTCTCTTGACATCTTCAGATCCCTCTCAAATTCACTGCCATGTGGCCTCTAGCTGCCTGGCTCTGAAGATCTCCTCTTGACAACTCTCCTTTTCTAATTTCTCTCCTGGTTCTTATTAGGCCTAGGCATTCATTTTCTATTTTCTCAGGAGGTATTTCTTTCAACATTAAATTCTCTTTGTGCTCATAACCAGTTGCCTGGACTAGTAGGGTAGATGAGGCAAAGTCAGTGATCCAGCCAGATACTGGTGCATCAAAGCTGTGCTATACCATCCTGCCCCCTCAGTCATTATGCACATAGCTTAAGTGAGTTCTCTCTTCAGGACCTGTTCTTGGGTCCAAATTTATAATCTACACCTCCTTCTTAGAGGCCACTCATTAATTTATTATTTTTCTTTATACATTTTCAACAATATGCTCTATATTATTCAAACTCGGTGTGTTGCACACACAACACCTTTTCCCTATGGCTCTTCTCATTTCTGACTTGTATAGCTTTGTTTCATTAATTTTCTCAACAACAAAAACAACATATTCAAAAACCTCCCACTGCTCCCCAGAATGTAGAGAGAGGCTGGAAACATGGCCAAGCAGTTAAAAGTGCTTTGTACTCCTCCAGAGGACTCTAGTTTGGGTCCCAGGACCTTTCTGGTATCTCACACTGCCTGTAATTCCAGTTCAGGGACTCTAATACCCCCTGCTGGCCTTTGTGAGCAGATTCCCCACATATTCACACCCCCCACACCCCACATACACACTGCACAAACACACCACACACACATACCACAATCTCACACTCCACATATATCACACACACTGCACAAACATACCATACACATACATCACACCTACCCACACTACACACATCACATACACACTGAACAAGCCTAACACACACACACACCACACACACACACACACACACACACACACACACACACACACACACCACCTCTGGGTGTTTCCTGTAGCATGGCTCCAGCCCCTCTTCAGCTTCATCTCCTGGTAGTTACCAAGTCATTTCTTGGTCAGACAAATCTGCTTTCTTGCAATTGCGTCCATGCTGTTTCTACCCTTTTCTAGTTCTTATAGTGGTGCCTCAAAATTTGGGCCAGGCAGTTGCTCTTTCATAAAGAGCAAATTCAGTTGGCCTCAATGGAACTTTCCTCCACACCCCTCTGATCTGGCATGTGTCATGAAAATTATTTTGTTGCTACTTCATAACTAATTTTGCTACTGTTATGAATCATAATGTAAACATCTGATATTAACCCTAAAACTGGTCAGGACCCACAGGTTGAGAACCATTGACCTACTGTATGTAAGCATGCAGAAATGAACATAGCAGGTGACTGTGCTTACCCTCCCCCCCAACACACACATACACCTAGTTTGTATATGGGGGAAGTGAGGCCCAATGGAGGCAGCCCTTGCTCAAGCCCCGCAGTATAGGAGCTGTGGGACCCTGAGAACCCACACAGCCCCACAGAGGCCCCCTGAATCAGCCTCCAGGTGCTTCTGCAGATGCTTATGAGCACACTGAGTCTACAATGTAATGGAATAGGCATTGTGAGTTTCACTGCAGAGGTAAAATGCATCCTTCTTCATTGTCTTAAGTTCCTTTGAAGGTACAGGTGTCCAGCTCATGTGCTTTAGAGGCTCCTGGGAGCTGGCACAGCCTATGGCTCCAAGAGGTTGCAAAAGCAACTGAAGTCCACTCATGATTTGGACCCTTCTTGTGCATTTGGGGGGGAATCAGTTTATTCAGCTAACTATACAGTTTTTAGATTACCCAAGTTGAAAACCACATCAGCAAAATTTACTAAAATTCTGACAAGAAAGGAAGCCATCAGCAGAGATTGTGACCTTTGTCCTACCATTGAAGGTGCTGTTACTAGGAATTAGAAAGTTTCTAAGAACCTTCTGGTTTTCAGTTGTTGCAGGACACAGACAATAAAAGCTGACTTAGCTGGATCTCCAGTAGGAGAAATCTGTAGCTAATAGCTCCGACAAAACAGAAGTTCAACTATCAATCAACATTCCATTTCAAAACGCAGCATACTTCAACATGAATTCCACTGTAAATTCCGTTTAAAGCCATCTCAGCATCAGCCTGAGCTACACCACCACTAACAAGCGTCTGGGTGTTCCCATGGACTTTATACATACTTGATTTCTTCTTCCAGAGCAGTTTTGAAAAGCTTGAGCAGCAGGTATTCTTCCCTCTGATTAGAGGCATAATTGTACAGTGTGAAAATAACAGTGTCCATGAATTTTGTTGACTTGTTCTGTGGCATTTGGAAGATCAGCTTAGCCAGGTATGAAGGTTTGGTCTAGAAGGAAAAAGAGGAAGTAATCAACCCTACGAGCTAGAGGTTTATTTATACAAAAGCAGAACATGGGATGCGATCTCCCTCTCTTCCATGACTTAGTGAGTCATGAGAAACACAGATGTGTTCCTAGGACACGGCCTTTAAAGAGATCAGCTAATATTCCAAATACAGTGGAGAAAGCTCCGCATGAGAGTCAGAAGATGTAAGAGGTACTCATTATATGTTTGTTTACTGTAGTTATCTCTTATTCAATTTGTACTTTTAACCATTGAAGTCACATACTGATGTTTATTATAGAGACACAGAAGAGGAGATGGGCCCATAGACTCTGGATAGAAGAGAATGGAGCAGACTACGGCACAGCTACACAATATGCTAGACAGACTGGTGGGTAAGCAGAAAGGAAATGTACAGCATCTTCTGAGTCTAGAGAGAGGAAGAAGACATAGTGAGCCAGCCTGCCATGACAGTCTATCAGGAGGGAGAAGGTGTAATGCTGGGGGGGTCCTGCAGGTGGGTGGTCAGAATATCCAACAAGGGAAATCCAAGGAAGGACACAAGTCACAACAATGACCACAAACGTGTTGAAGGGGTCAACAGAAATTAAAAGACAGCAGCCCCACTGAAGACAGACTCCTGGACGTGGGAGGCAGCCTTAGGTCCAAGTGTCCTCCTTAGGCAGCTATGCTGACTGGGCAGAAATTGAAAACATAGCCTGTGTAGAGGAAGGAATTCACACAGAATGACAGAATAGTCTTAATAATTCTTCTCACACTCACAAGAGAAAAAAATGTCCAGTTAATATGCTTGACGACTAGCATTTACCAAGATGCTCTTAAAGCCTGGCTTGAAGGTTTCCAAGACAAACCAGATTCTGGTATGTATTGCTACTTAGTTTTGAGGTCAGAGTGATGGATTGAAGTTCCATGCACAAGATGTCCACGGCACTATTTTCTTTAATTATTTTTTAAAAAATTAAGGTAACTACGTGTGTGTCTCCTTGTCTGTATATGCACTGTATGTGAGGTGTTGGAGGCTTGGAGAGGGTGTCAGATACCCTGGAACTGGAGTTATAGACTCCACCTTAGTGTGTGTTGGGGACCCGACCTGGGTTATCTGTAAGTGCTTTTAACCACTGAGGCATCTCTCCAGCCCAATATGAGGCTTTTTGATAGGCAAACAGAGTTATTTCTACTGATAAGCAAATGCAGGTATTGAGAGAAAGGAGATGTATTTCACATGTGTCTTGTGTTGGACAGTCAAACCCTTGCTATAGCTTTCCTGGCTGGAAAAAAAAGTCAAGTGGTCAGTACAGTGTGATCAAAGGAAAGGCATCCAAGCTGGCTTCTTTCCTACAGCTTTTTCCACTGACCTTGGATTTGTGTTTCAAAAACAACTGGAGAGAAATAAAGACAAACACCACACAGGCGTGGACATGATACAGCTCCACAGTCCTTCTCTGCTGCCCTCAGTGTGAGAGTTTTACAGGCCGCAGGCTGAAGCAATCATTCTGTACACGTTCCTGGGCCTTTTCACCACCCCATTAGTGAACTTCATGGTAGAACATAGTAAACAATACAGTTCTTGGCCAGCAGCTGTGTTCTTACCTCTCTCACGATAGAAATTCTATCACATTTTGAAATCGTAAAGAACCTACAGAAACTTCTAATTTCATGGATACAATAAAAAAATTGTCAAGTGTTTAAAACTAAACACCCAACCACTAGTTGATGACTACTCTAAATTAGACAAGAAAACCGTCTCTGCTTAAGGTGGCCGGGGTGGATGTAGGTGTGGGTGGGTGCTGCTTTACTTCAGGGAAAGGTTTCCAGACAGTGCATTTCACAGGTAAAACTAAGCACTGACATTTTTCCTCCTGTGCTGCCACATAGTGGTCATCAGAGACCTACATATTCCTAGAAAACTACTGGCTTTAGCATCGTTGCCCTTGGTGGGGTTAATGAATGTTTATGACTTGTATAATTGGATTCTCTCCTTGTAGCCAATCTCTGGGAGGCCTTTCAGCAGAGGTTCAGGGATCTCCAGGCCCGGAGTCACAGAACCAACAACTATTGACACACATCTTTGGGGATGATTTTCTCCACTGTTTGTGGGGTTGGGGCTGCCATTACAGGTCACTGTCCAGGTCACTCTGTGACTGATGCATCAGATTGTTGCCAGGTGAATGGAGTAAATCATCAGGGCAATAAACCAATAGCTGGCACATCAAAGTCCTGGGTGCAGTGTCAGATTATGCCTCATTCAGTTCTTAGCAATGCTACAAAAACAACGAAGTTAAAATAATCCCACCTTTCTGACCCTGGTATAGATACGCTTTTCTTTTGGATGGTTTTGATATGGTTGGCATGAAATTCAATAATGGCTAATGTCATCACTATTAAATTCATGTTTCTTCTGCAGATGAAGAGAGCAGCCCTGAAGGCTAACTGCCCACTATTTACTGGTAGGGGCTAAGTTTTCTCATCTGCAAGATGGGAAGGACAACAGTCCTCAGCCAGACCCTCAGGGTCAGAACAGGAATTCAATGAGTTAATCTATGTAAAGCATCCAGTGAGACGGTTGGTACTTAGTAAGGTACTTTCTAAGCTATTATTATAAATCTAATTCTACTAAAGCTGTTATTATATCGTTAACATATAGCATATAACTAAGCTGTTGGCTGAGGTATGGGGAAAGAGCCACAAACATGAAACACTGTTTATCCAAAACCCATCATGAAGGGTGAACCACGCTCACCTGGAGAAGGTAGAACAGTTGCTGGTAAGTCTCTAGTGTTTTTCTTCTCTCCTTACTCAAGCTTTTAATTCCCTGGTTGTCGGTGTTATTCAGTATCTCCATCTCTCCCCCTTTTTTCTTATTCAGCTTTTTTCTGTGTGAGATTACATCCTGCAAAGAATTTTATGACATTACTTTTACTTTGGTACCCTTGACCACCTCCCTTTTCTCTCTCTCTCCTCTCTCTCTCTCTCTCTCTCTCTCTCTCTCTCTCTCTCTCTCTCTCTCACACACACACACACACACACACACACACACAGACACACACACACACCCTGCTGCAAGAGTGAATTTTCTGTTTCCCTCATCTGGAAACAAAGAAACAGAGGACATTAAACTGAAAAACAGTACCATGTGGGTGAGCTCAGGCTTTGTCACAGGCATTGTGGTGGTTCGAATAAAAATGGTCCCTATAGGTCCACAGGGAGTGGCACTATTGGGAGGTGTGGCCTTGTGGGAGAAAGTGTGACACTGGGATGGACCTGGAGATCCCAGAAGCTCAAGCCGGGGCCCAGTGTGGCGCATGTCCTGCTGCCTGCTGATTCAGATATAGAGCTCTCAGCTCCTTCTCCAGCACTATGTCTGCCTGCACGAGGCCATGCTTCCCCCTATGATGATAATGGACTAAATTTCTGAACTATGAGCCAGTCCCAATTAAATGTTTTTCTTTATAAGAGTTCCACGGTCATGGTGTCTCTTCACAACAATAGAAATCCTAACTAGTACAGGAATTCTCCAAAGCTGCACTCATTTGCTCTCAGGAATGCAGGCACCAGGAAAATCCAGTGGAGGAAGAATAATCTTTTTAAAACAGGATGAAGGAACAGCTAGATGTCTTTACCCAGAGGGGAGGAGTCAGACCCTGACCCACAGAACAAGAACTCACTCAAAACAGAGAAATATATGTAGGAGTGAGAAGTCTCAACCCCTAGAAAGGAAAAAATTGGACTGGACTGGATGACAGATTTTTCAATATAACACAGAATACAAGTTACAAAGGGACAACAAAATTGGCCATCATCAAAATTAAAAAGTCTCAAGACTTACAGGATAAGATAAAATGCCTGCAAAATAGCTAGAAAAACTCACCCCTCCCCCAACAAGGTCTTGCATTAGCATTTTCTTAAAAGATACACACATGGCTAATAAGCATAAGAGATCTTCAATATTCACTTTCTTTGTATTTTGGTTTGGGAAACACAATTAAAGCTAAGTTCTATGACTTTGTTCCCTTTTTCTAGACTTCCTTCAGTAAGGTTTCCCTAATAATAAAAGACATCGTGTTGGTTAAGCTAGAGTTTTGTCTCTATTATACCTTCAATCTTTTTCCTGCCCTTAAGTAGTTTTCAGGGACACTTTTTAGTGGCTGCATGGTATACACAGTTGAAATGGCTAATCTTCTGTGTCCACTTAATCCGATTTGGAATAGCCCAAGAGGCTATTCTGGGCATGTCTGTTAGGGTGTCTGCTCAGGGATGTAGACAAGGAGGGAAGACCCGCCCTCGATGTGTGGTACCATGCCGTAAGCTGAGGTCATGAAAGAAATAAAAAAGAGAACATGGGCCAGCACTGGCGTTCATCTCTCGGCTTCCTGACTGCAGAGGTGGTGAGCAGCTGTCCCACACTTCCTAGTCACATGACTGTGTGCCCGCAAACAGTGAGCCAAGAGGAACCCTTCCTTAAGCTGTTTTTGTTAGATATTTAGTGACAGCAATGTGAAAAGTAACTAAGACACCTGTCCTCAGTTATCTGGTGTTTGTTGTTCCTCACTTTTGTGATATTGTAATATTATACATAAACCTGCACTGTTCTAAACTTATCATCATATCAGTGATAAGATAGGAGGCTGTATAATAAACATCGTTTAACTTCTAACAAATGTTGGATGGACATTTAGTGTTTGAAATGAACTGTTTGCACAGAGGGGGAAGAGAGTTTTGCTCATGCTCCATGCTCCTAAACTAAGGTAATTCTCCTGCCTTAGCCTCCTCAGTACCTGAAATTACAGGTACATACCAGTGCTCCTGGCTCAAAAAATTAAGTTAGTTTCACAAAGCTATAAAATTTTAATGGTTACTTTTAATAAAACCAAACCTCAAACATTCATAGAGATGTGGGTATCTGCTACATGGTTCTATTTCACAAGACACATACTATTTAGAGTATCTGATGATTTCAAACTAAGCCTTTATTTTGAGATGAAAGGCATTTTCTGTTTCCAAGTTTAGGGGGTAGCACAGCTGGAACTTAAGGCATAAAAGGCCTTGTGAAAACCTCTGGGATACATTACACTTCCAAAGTTCATGCAAATGAAAAATACAAACAGACAATGTTTGAAAAGAACATCCAGACTTTTTTTTTCAGAAATGTAACGAACTATATTTTTGAATATTGGGAAACCATGAATTCCTAAGTTATTACAAGCTGCTCTATTTCCATTTTCCTTCCATTTCCCCATCCTCCTCCCTCCCCTAAAAAAGGGCTTGTCTGTGTAACAGTCTGGCTGTCCTGGAACTCGCTCTATACAGCAGGCTAAGCTTGAACTCACAGAGATCTGCCTGCTTCTGTCTCCCAAATGCTGAGAATAAAGGCATGCACTTCCACCACTACCTGGCTCCTTAAGGATTTTATCAGGTCTGGAGTAAGAGGGCGGGGCATTCATATGCCCATTTCCCAGGTGCCCCTGTGGCTGCCATTCCCAATCACCTGCTAGGTCACTGAGAACTGCTGCCTAGCTCTGACTCTCCAGGGCCTCACCAAGCTTCCATATTTCAGCTTCTCTGCCTGGCCTATCACTATTCTGGAAATAGATGTGGCATATGGGGATAAAAGGGACACAGGAGAGAGGGTCTAATTTGTTCCTGGGTGATAATGACCCCCTTTCTGCTCCTCTAGTATGTCGCATAAATTGTCTGGAGGCCACTGGTTACACAGTGTCACCCTTCAGGTGGCATTTTGGAAACTACGGGTGTTCAGGGGTTCAGAACCTATTTGTGGTTTCTGGTGGGTGGGGCTAGGGATGACAGGGGCTCTGCCTTCTGTAGGATGATTGACTGATCTCCAATGGCAGACATTTTGGATGGCTATCTGCTCATTCACAGAGGTGTGTTTGTAAGTTCTTGAGCCTCAAATCTAAGTGTTTGGCATATATGCACAATATATTTTTCCATACACAAAAATGTCAATATATGCTTGATTTTTCTCGGATGGCTATGTATATTGCGGGCAGATTACACTTGTCTTTAATGCTGTGAGGAACTGGAAACTAGGCCTTGACTATACCGCCCCCTTCAATGTGTCCAGATCATCTCTTAGTTTATGGTGATTCTGGGAAAAGGCTGAGTCCCCAGTAACTTTATTGTGCTTCCTGTTGTTATCGGACTCATGTGTCTTCACATTAGAACATGCAGTTTTAAATAGTTAAATATTTTATTCTATATAAAGGCCTTGGCTTTATTATGAAGGTATATATGTAGGTTTTATCACGCTTGAGTTTCATTTCAGAAACTATACTACCTTGAATGAACCCAATCTTATCAGATTTTAAAAGTTCTTAAAAATATTATAGGCAAGAGATAGGAAAACTTACAACAAGAACGATAAATGAGCTTTGAACAACTTGTGCAAAATTCCCATTATGCTTTCCTGGATCGAGCCTCCCGAGCACGCGTGTGCTCTCCCTGCTATGCTTTCCTGGATCGAGCCTCCCGAGCACGCGTGTGCTCTCACTGCCCACTAACCTCCAGCGTGATCCTGTTCTTCACCAGCAGCCCGATCTTGATGTCCATCAAGTTCAGGTCTTTCTCCAGCTGCTGATTGGCCCTGATTTTAGTCACCACTTCTTCGCGTAACCTTGCCACCTCCAGCTCCTCCTGAAAATCCAAGTCACTTTGGTCCAATAAGTACACGAACTTCCGGATTACTGTTAATGGTGGGTTTTCAGAGCCAACTGTGGGGAGAAGAAGATGCGTATTTTAATTGGGATTTATCACTAACAGCTGGCTCTGTATTACCACAAAAATAAACCAACCAAAGCATGCAGTATGTGGTGTGGGTCGTTCTCCATCAGTAAGAGCAAGATATGCAAACCCACGTAAACAAGTGCGTGAAGCTGACAGTGCCCAGCTCCTCTGTTTTCTTCGGATCTAATACTCAGCCAGCCTTCTCCCTGTTACCAGACGAGGAGCAGACAGTCCTATCTCTTCTTATTGAGGAGGAAAGAAGGTTAAGCAACAGACCTTAGCTCTAAGACCCGGTGGCTGAGCCAGATAAGAGATTACAATTCTGGCTGCAGGAAGAAGTGGGAGATACAAAGCATCTCCAGGAAGGAGGCAGAATTAGGGGAAGCCAACAAGGGATAATAAAGGAGAAGGGAAGCTAAGCAGAAATCAGCTAGAGGATGAGTGAGTGAATGTTCTGTTTGACAGAAGTAAAAGATCTTAGAAACTGGAATTTGGTCATTGTCCTTTAAAGCACAGACTAAGAGGGACTTCTGAAACCCAGGGACCAGCCTCAGAGGATGTTTGTGTACAAATTCTAAAAAGCTTGGGCTCTCATTCTCTGGCACTGATGCTTTTGCATGTCATGAGGTCAGCTTTGGGTAAAGTCAACAATGGGGCTTACAAGTAATTAAGAAGAGGCTGACTGTCCTCATCAAGGGTCCTGCTAGTTTCCTTACATTTACAGCTTGATTTTGTGCCGAGTTTGACTGACTCAGCATGAGCCTAGCACTGACCACTAAATCATTTCTGCTGCTATCTATGTTGTACTGTTGAGGATCTGTGCTAGAGAGCTGACCTTGCATAGCATATGTGTTTTGTTTTGTTATTTTTTTTGCTTATCTTGAGACTGGGCCTTGAAAACTCTACAGCTGAGGCTAGGCTTCAGGTCCTGATCTTGCCTCCATTTCCCATGTTGAGATAATGGTGTGCACACTTTATGCCCAGCTTGTTTGGTTGTTTTTTTACCACTATTTTCAAGGTTTCCCACATTAGCATATTTAATACTCAGATTGAGAGGACGGGACTGGGACAGGCAATAAAGTGAAACCTGAAATGTAGCTGTGTCTATTATTCTTCTCTGTAGCTCAGATTCAAGATAAGATGGAATTTATGGCAATCCCATTCTTTTTGAAGAAGAAATGATATCCATTCTGCTTTTCCCCTTCCCTTCTAACAGGTGGTCCCAATACCACCCTATCTGTTCTGTGCTCACTTGTTCAGAACCCAGAGCTGGAGATGACCAAAGTCTGTCAGGGACTGCATTTGTCCTTGGTTCTAGGGATTGCCTCTGCAGTTCATAGGCTGGAAAGAAGTGTCTCTGCTGGCTAGGAGGGAGGCCAGGCTCTGCCCTCATGGTGCCCACTTACCTACGGGGGAGGCCAGGGTTTGTTTCCATGGTGCCCACTTACCTATGGGGGAGGGAGGCTCTGCCCTCATGGTGCACACTTACCTACGGGGGAGGCCAGACTCTGCCCTCATGGTACCCACTTACCGAGTGCTTTGTAGTCTTCCCTGGCTTTGCTTGCCCGCAACAGGGATTGTATTTTCACAATTTCATTTTTCTGCAAAAACATGAAGAGGAGAGATTCCCAATTTCTCCATTATCTTAGAATTTAGGACTGTTAACATTTTAAACTACTTAAGAACTGAAACTATTAAAATCACTGATATTTAGATGGAGCACATTTAACATTTACTTGCTCATATTGTGGATCTTTTTTTTTTTTTTTTTGAAGGAGAAACATAAGTTAGCCACAGACAAACACAAACAAGACCATAGAAGGACGGTGTAAACACAGAGACCTAACCAGGGGAAGAATGCCAGAACCTAAATGATCCACTTGATGTTGATAGTTCTTCTTCTGAGATTCTGATATCCCCCTCCCATGGTTTTGATTCAAATTAATCAGTTAGCAGCCAGATGTACTGAACATATTATGTTAGAAAATACATGATGAATTTAGGCCCTTTACATATGTGTGGCAGTTATATGACCTGATTTCAGGATTCCTAACAGTGGGAGCTGTCCCTAAGGCGTTTGCTGGCTTTTGGGATTCTCAACACTCCTCATACTGTGTTGCTTACTCAGCCTTAATTCAAGAGGAGGTGCTCAGTCTTACTGCAATTTGACATGCCATGCTTTGCTGTTACCAATGGGAGGCCTGCCCCTTTCTGACCAGAAACAGGAGGAATCAGTTGGGGAATGGGAACAAAGGGAAGTGGGGGAGGGGATGAGAGGAGAGGGATGTGGTGGTATATTTTATATTTAATAAAATCAACCTGGAATATCAGAGAACAGAATCACCCACAGTCAAGCCATGAAGGTCAGAGAGGGGTAACTCAGGCCTTTAATTCCAGCACAGGGGTGACAAAGTGGTGACCTATGCCTTTAATCTCATCAGTCAGGAGACAGAGATCTTTCTGTGTTCCTGTGAGTTCATGGCATAACTACCAAACAGTAGTGGTTCACACCTTTAATCCTAACTCCAAGATTATGGTGCAGAGATGAACCCAGAAGTGAAGCAAATGGGCAGGGAAGATATTTAAGGAAGGCTTAGGCAGATATTAATTCTTTCTGTAGAAGCAACCAGCCAGGCTGAGGACCCGTGAAGATAGCACTTACCCTGTTCAGCCTGAGAAGTCGGCTGGGTGAGAAGTGACTGTGGTCTGTTAATATTCTAGCTTTCCCCCAATATCTGGCTCTGGGTTTTCACTAAATACCAACTAGAATTCATGCAATATAGGAAGGAAAAACTGCTCTGAGATGTAAAAATAAATAATTAAAAATAATTAATGAATAAAAGAAGATGATCTGGGTAGTGGTGGTCCACACCTTTAATCCCAGCACTCAGGAGGCCAGGCAGATGGATTTCAGTGAGTTTAATACTAGCATTCAGTGATTTATTTAGTTCATTCTTAGCCCAAAAGAAAAGCCATGTGCATGTGTCTTACATGATCTTTGAAGTACTGCAGTCGGGAAAGGTAACTCTTCCTAGCTGTTGCCATTCGGAACCAGGATTGAATCTGAAATACATACAGTAGAATAGAGAGACCATGGTGAGAGCCCCACAATCCTCAAGGTAGCCTACACTGCCTTCCTAAAAACATTATCTGCCAAACACCAGTGGCCTTGCAGGCCCGTGAATCCAGTACACTGAGGCCAGCCTGGGCTACCTACAAGACCCAGTGTAAAAGAACAAGGATTAGCAGCACACCAATCAACAGATATCAAGGCCTCCTCTTCATTTCTTACGTCTCTGGTTGTCTTCTTTCAAAGTCCTTTTAAAATCACATTATATGTGATGCTTCTCACTGCTGTAATAGGAAAGGTTGGGCTGGGCTATGTAGCTTAGTTTTCAGAGTGAGTAAAAGTCAAGAGAACAAAGCAGTCTTCTGAACAACAGTGAGTCCATAAATCAAAATAAACTAAATCCAGGGTTTCTATCAGCATCCTTTAAATGCAACCAATAACCCTTAGGGTTTTTTTTTTTAATTGAATTTACTTGTTGTGTATATGTGCATGTGCATATATGTATGTTTGTGCGTGCGCGCGCGCGCTTGTGTACACCATGGTGCATGTGTACAGGTGGGAGGACAACCTGACTGAGCCTTCTATCTTCCTCCACAAAGTGAGTCTTGGAGATCAAACTTAGGCAGTCAGGCTTAGCAGGAAGTCTTTACTAGCTGAGGTATCTCCCCAACTCCATCCTTCAGGACGCTATAGGAAAGCTCTCAAGAGGCCTTAGTAGAGACCAACTGTTCTTAACAGTTTTGTGAGGGGATAGGTGTACCCCACAATGGACACAGGACAATATGCTCTAATGAGTCAAGCATGGCATGGTGCTTATAGCTCTGTTATTGTCTGCCCTCACAATTTCAAATATCTTTTCAACTTTTTTTTTTCTGCCTATTATTGACTCTCATCTAGATTTCCAAGTTGTCTACCAGTTCATTTTTGCTTAGCTTTTTTGCTTTTAGCTAAGTGTGGCCACCACAGTACCTTTCCTTTCTGTCTCCTAGAGCTAACACTGGGTCATTGGTTTTTGCATTTGCCTAACAACTCAGAATTTCTGCTGGTATGCTTGAGCATATTGCTAGCAAATGCAATAAGAAGAATGAATATAAAACCAGACTGGATAGAGCAGGGAGACAATCCCAATTTTTAAAAAATCAACTGGATGTTCTAGACAAAGAGTTGGGCATAAAAACATTTTCACATTTGATTCTAACCACATTAGAATGTGGGATCATCACAGTGGTTCATGAACTCACTGGAGGATGCTCCAAACCCAGGACTGACTTTCAAGGCTTAGGCATCTCTGTTTAACAGTTTTGTCTTCTAGATTCAGGGCAAAGGGGGAGAATGTGTGTCAGCCAAGCATTCAACATGGCCGAAAAACTTACCTTCACTATGGAACCAACGTTATCAGCAAACACTTGTTGTCTGTTCAAATATTCCTGTCGTTGTTTATACCCCTTCCAGAAAGCCTGGGGAAGAATAAGTTACGAGAGACTGATGAGGGACTGTTTTCCCAGAAGGCGCAAGTGTAGAACATGTCTCAGGAGTTACTGAAATGGGAGCATCCCAGGAGCCCTCCCCTCGAGGTCTCCTCTGGACACCATGTCTAGTGGTGAACACTTAACTGGGGAGGAACACACCAGCTAATGGGTGAGACAGAACCAGAGTTGGGGCAGGAAGAAAAAGGGAAATTAATGGCCAGTTTGACACCCAGTTTTCTATTTGAAAGTTTACTTTTACCAGGATCATGCTGAAATGTGGCTCACACTGTGAGTAGTAAAGATAAAAACAACCACAGCTAAAGGATTCTTAATCAAGTGCCCATTTAGAAATGCAGTTGTGGGATCTGTGGCAGTGTGGCTCTTCTGAGAGAAGAAACTGCTGTCTGATGTCATCAACAGCTATTCACAAAAAAGGCTGATCAATGTGATAGAGATGGGGAAGTGCATTCTAATGTTCCAATGGCTGGAACTCTACAGCAATGTGGCCATCATATGCCTCTCATAGCTCTGAAGAGCAGTTCATATATTTTGGTGGGTGGTGTGGGGACAATTATATGACTATATATTACATATCTTTGATCCACACTCACAGCCAAAACAAAGCTGGCCTCAGGTCAAGGTCTTTTTCTGCTTCTCCACTGTTAACTGGAGTTCACAAATACCATCCATCTCTAATTCAGAGTCACAAACATGAAGAACTAATCTGTAGTATTAACAGAGCATCCAACCTGGAACCACTTTCCTTACCCACTCGGCATCATTTATCATATTGTAATTCAATACTTTTTTGAGATTTTCGGTATCGGGTTTCATCTCATCTATTTGTATAAATTTCCCTAGGGTCTTTCCATTAGAATTATTCACTGCTACTTCCTAAAACAAAGGTGGCTGCTCTAAGTTCTGTATAGATTTTGACCTATACAAAAGCTGAAATAATATACATCTTACATTTAATTTGTCAACATTCTACATTTTTTTCTTTTTCAGCTTTGATGTTTCCATTCCATTGTGTCTGGATTGTCTAAATCTATGTTTGCAACAAAGTTCACACTCATAGTTACGAACTGCAAGTTCTTCTAATGAAGAAGTATGTATTGTGGACATTTGTTGATGCTGTGGAATATAATTGTGTAAAGGTATGTTACATTTGTTTCTGTTGCATTTGTTTAATTATGTAAAGATATATTGCAGTTTCACCTTGCCTGCCTAAGGCACCAGATTGGTCTAATAAAGAGCTGAATGGCCAATAGCTAGGCAGGAGAGGAAGAGGCGGGGCTGGCAGGCAGAGATCAAATAGGAGACATCTAGGCTCAAAAAAAAAGGAGAGAGAGAAGGAAAAGGAAAGAATGAGGGAGAAAGACAGGGGGACTCTTGCATGGGGTCAGCCAGGCAGCCTTGCAGCCAGCAGACACACAGCAGGACATGCAGAAACAAAGATAAAAAGCCCCAAAGCAAAATGTGGATGAAGAAAAACAGGTTAGGTTAAAGGGGAAAAATCAAGCCAGAAAGGAGCATAAGCTAAAGCCATGCATTTAAAACTAAGTCTCCAAGTCATAATTTGAGAGCAGGTTGGTGGCCCTAAAAAAGAAAAAGTCTGGTACAAGTATGGATATAACAATAGAAAAAAAAAGGTTTTATGATGTAAAAGAAGACAAATTTCAATTATAAAGCAAGTTAGGAACAACTTTTTATAGTAAAATCATTCTCTTAGCTGCTACAGGAACTTGTGGGAAAATTTATAGTAGTCACCTTATTCTGCCTTTTAGGATATAAATGTTTACTGTGTGGTGTTGAAATACTGGAGATTGCTCCTTTTCTTTTACATGTTTTCAATGTTAATCTCTAAAAATATGGGCCTGTGGAAGCAGTTGTCTTGCTTGGTGATGTACCCAGGGTTGTGATGTAGGGTAGCTAGGAAGCTCTGAACAATTTCTTTTTCCCCTCCTAAAGGCAAGCCACCTACAGAGCTAAGCCCTATGAGGTCAGCATGATAAGCAGCGCCCTAGGGGGACTCCTCTACTTTGCAGCCTTTATGCTCTGCAGCTGCTGCACACAAGCTGTTTCTTTTCTTTACCTGGATGTTGTGGTCCCCCCTGCCTGAAGTCCAGTAAGTCAGTCACTCCTAGGGCGATGATTTTTCCATTTATGTCTTACTCATGTGTATGCTAATGTGTGTGGGTGTCTGTAGAACCCCAAACTCAAAACAAGCTGTTGGATCTGGATATGAGTGTTGGAAGAGTCCCCTGGAAGAGCAGCAAGTGCTCTTAACTGATAAGCCATCTCTCCAGCCCAGGGCTAGATTTTGGTATTAGTCATCACCACATCCTTCTCTAAGAGAGGTAACCCAGTTTTCAGTAGTTCAAGGGAGAAATTTTCCACTGTGGCTATGGTTGTCCTATTGGAGAAAATTTTGTTTTGACCTCATCCCACAGAAACACCAATGATCTTTGAGTTATCCCTTATTACCTCAGCACAGACTCCGCACTTAAGAGCAGCACCTGGGGAATGTCTTGAGTGTGAATTCCCCACTGAACCCTCACAATCCTGCAGGGCATTAGAATGTTATTGTGCGTCAGCTACTCTTGCTCCTGGCTTTCTGTCTGACTTTCAACTCTTCAGCTCATTTCAGTTCTTCTCAATGTCTAGTGTGAATCCCACACATTCATTCAGTCTTTACACTTGATGACGTCACAATTTCCTTTATTCATTCACCTTTCTCCCCACACACCCACATACACACTGTCTCATTATTAAATTCTTGGAGAATTTCAGTATAAAATTTTCTTCTGGAAGAATAGCGTTTGATATTTGCTTCACTTCCATTTTCACAAAATTATGTTCATTTTCTATATATTTGATATAAATCAAATTTGGTTTACTTATGTATGATGACTTTTTCTGGTTTCTCCGTTTCAAACTTTCACTTTTTTTTCCTTTTGTTGTTCAGGATTGGATGCAGAGCCCCGGGACTGCCAGTAAACACTTCCTCAGAGCCACAGCCAGCCCCACACTCAAGAAATTTTATTAGAGACTTTTGATTGTTCTAAAAGTGGACAGAGGGTAGCTCAAGAGTGTTTGCTTGCCTAGCAAACTCAAGGCAGTGGGCTTAATTACCAGCACTAAAAACAAAAGTACAAATAGATTCTCCTTGGTTTCCCTCCATGTTGGACTGGATAGCTAATGAGCTCTAAAGGTAGCCTGGATCTGGCTGGCTTGGACCAAGATTAGTGTCTATATTCCTCTCTAAAAATTGTCAGGATATATGTCTGGGAACAGTTCACTATCTAGAAAGCTTGAGCTGTTTCGTGTAGAGGAAACCTTCTAGTATTTCTTTAATGCAGCTTCCATTAGCGAGTTTGGTGAGAAATTAGATTAACATGATGCATTTTGGTTCCTGGTCTTTTGGTTTTATGGGTCAGCATATTCATTTTTGGGCCACATCAGTATAAGTACCTTATTGTTAGACCTCATGCCTTCAGTGTTGTGAAAATGTCAGATGGAAGGAAAGAAGGCATGGTACATGAGTTCCAAGTTTGATGACATGTTCTTCAATCGTGAACCACGATGAAGGAGGAGCATGGCCCCATATGACGATTTCTGTCCTTTCCCAGCATTCTTCTGTCTTTCCCACTGGGTTCTAATATAAACAGCAATCTCTAATGGTAGCTCTTTAGTATTTAGTATTTAGATTCCCATCTGCAACATTGTTTCAAGACTGGAGGGTGTGGGGCTGGTCTAAGTGTATCACATTGGTTGACACTTTAAATTTTGTGCAAAATTGGAGCCTTAGCTTTTATAGGCTGTGCCTTCATAAGCTAGAACAATTCTGAATTAGAAATTGGCTCACACAGGAAAACCTCAATTTTGCAGGTTTGCAACAAAGATCTCTTTAAAAAAAAATTCATTCTGGTCCTGCTGACATCTTGAGCAAATAAAACACTACAACACTTATGCAAGATAAAAGACCAAGTCAATAACAGTCATTCTCGGTCCCAAATAACATAAACACAAGGTAGTGGAGGCAAATATGTTTACCAACTGCTGCAAAAGAGAAGCTCTTCCTCTGAAATGTCTCTAGTTTAGAAAATCTTACAGATATTGGCTAAAGCAAAGTCCTTCAGGCTCTGCCAATCTGTGGCATGCCCATGTTAGCCTCCGGAGAAAAGGATACTCAGGAGAAACATCTAAATCTACAAGCTATTCTCCCCCCTTGAGAAAGCTCAAGGCACGTGTTTTTGTTTTATCAAGGTTTTACAGAGGGGGCAGAGAGGAGAAATCCTGCAGGGCTGACAGAGTAACAGTCATACAAAGACCCCGGCAGGGGCTGAATGTGCTCTAGCTCACTGTTCAGGGTAGAGCCACCTTCTACCAACCCCTTAAATTTCAAGTTCAGCAGGAGATGTGGTTATTTAGGAAGTACAATTTCAACCCCGATCTGAGGTAGTGGCTAGATCTGAGCAGGCCTGAATACTCTTCTGAGAACCACAACTTAAAATACTTCATCACTAAAGCAGTCTCCATCTTAAATGCTTTCTAAAATAGGGCAACCGTGAGGGAAGAGTCTGCAGTCAGCTCTGATAGAATGCTTGTTGTTGAATGTTCTATTTTTAAAGGAAGCATTTTCAGAAGACAGGACAATTTGCCATAACTGTGGTAGATGATTCACATACCTGTATTTTGACCACACTGTCTACTTGTTCATATAAGAATGATTTCCTAGCTTCAAACTCTTCCCTAAGCATGGGTCCTGAGCTTGTGGCTTCAAAGCGGAGAAGCAATTCTTCTGGAGCAGACCATAGGTTCTCGCGGATATAATCTGATGTGACTTCTTTGATGATTTCCTGTCAAGAGATATGTCTTATGGATACTCTCTACACATCAGGTGAAAGGAACATAGAGAACAGCTTATGAAAATCGCAGCTTTTAGGAAATAAAGCAGATTGTTCTGTTTGGCTTGGTTTAAAGGCAAATTTAACAAGAGCCAAGGGATGATGTGGCTTAGCTTCTTCCTAGTGATATGACCTTTGAATCCTCTGAGATTGATGGGGAAGTGTCAAAAGAAGGTGTGGAATGATCTCACATAATACTGGCCTGAATGCCACAGACTGTAAGAGGGTCAAGTTTGACCAGTGTATGAACAGTCATTGCCTCCTGCTCCCTCAGACTACTGGGGCAGGGGAAAAATGGCAGTGACCTGGGTTCTTTTTTCTCCTTCCCCAGGCCCAAATGATGTTCCAGGGGAAATCAGACATGGAGGCCTAAAGTAGGTGGGAGTGATTAGTAAATGTTCTCAAGGACAGACAGGAAGTCCAGAGGGATAGGGAAGAAAAAGGGGATGATGAGAAGCTTCCATGTGGGCTCCTGATGGTCTCCCTTCTCTTATGTAGATATAAAGACTGGAGTTGTCCCTACAGCTGTAGCCTCTTATCTGCACCCAGCTGATGGTTCATTTAAGAACCATTTAAGAAGGAAAATCATTTAAAGGTGTATAGAAAGCATTAAGAGAAGACATATGCAGATATATGCAAATATATTCACTAAGAACATTATTAACTTCAGGTTATTATTTTTAAAAGGCTGAGACCATCCACCATTTATTAACTCAATAGACAAATAATTCAACATAACAAAATGTATCTGGCATCTTTATATGCCAGATGAGCCTTTTTTTAAAACTCAAATTTTAAATCTTCAATGCTGCTTCTTCACAGAGTAGCACATCTTTTCAATGCTGGCAAAGAACTTGGAAAAAAAAAATAAGCGCTATGACCTTCTGGTTTTTTTCTTCTTCTCATTTTCAGCTTTGTCATTAAACATTTTCAGATTCAGGCCACACCTCCACCTTTCCTTTACTCCCTCCCCCTCCTCTTTTGCCCCCCTCAACTTGTAACACATATTTGTATGTGGCTCCATCTCCAAGGCTACTGACTTTATTTACTCATTTATTTTATTTTTGAGGCAGGGCCTTAATTAGGTAGTCTTGTCTGGCCTGGAGTATGTACGGCAGGATGGTCTCAGATTCACAGTGATCCATCTGTCTCTGAAAGTGTGTGTCACTACACCCAACAGTAACCGACTTTTAATGATACTAATGTGATCTATATTTAAGGGCTGCATCTTTCTTCTTCAAGACAGAAGGATTATTAGTCTATTCTCTCTGAACATATTCTAACACCTGCATTCATCATCAAGTCTTGTCTTTTGAGTCCAAGGCAATCTTGGTGAACTTTCTTTCCTTAGCTTTTACCCAGGGTAGCATCGCTCATCGATTGTGTCCCAATATATGTTTCTCAAGCTGCATCTTGTATTATTAATCCCAGAGAAATGGGCATGTGATATCATTAGCCTTAAATAAACTGGTGGCTGCATCAGAAACAGTGGCCGATAGAGAGAGGCTGGAAAAGTTAGATTAGAAACTCGAAGCATTGGGACCAGCCTCTGTAGAATTTACACATCCTGTAAAAGCTCTAGAACTAACTCAAGTTCCTTCATCCACTCTCTGCCTTATTTCCTCCTCTTGGGAACATTGAAGGTGATGGTACATGCTCGCTCTACCTCCCCTCCGAGAGCGATATAGTGATCAAACTGATTTGCAGTGCCTTGGAAAGAAATATGCTGTGTATCTGATTTTAACAGACTTGTTTTATACGGCGGCTTATTCCTTGGTGCTCATGGGCACACATGAAAGATCATTTGTAGCTAGAACTCGCTTCTGACATTTGACTCATAAGAGGATTGATCTCATTTACCCACCACTCTGAGTTCATTCACTCCATTCTTCACTACCCCACACCAACTTCCCATAACACAAAGGAACCCACAAGGAAGGCCATTCCAGCACTAGCTCTCTGACCATCTACTTACGACTCAGTTCTCGGTTTTTGTTTGCTTTGGTTTTCTTGTTAACTTTCGAGGGAGCATCTATTTACTTTCATGTTCTTAAAAATTAGATCTAATATAGCATGGTCACAGAGGGGTCAGCCAGACTGTTTCTTTCATCCCTTTACATAGTATGGGAGGATTGAAAAGACAAAACAAAACCACACAAAAACAATAACCCCCCAAAACAAACAAACAAACAACAAACAAAAACCCCAAAAGCAACTGATTTAGAATGGAGCCTGGAAAGGGCTTTTGGACCAATGTTTTCTATTGCTTTACTCTAAAGCTGTTTTTTTTTCTTCTTTGCAAATACTTAGAATGAAGTTCTTTATATCAAAGTCATGTACAAAATACACTCAATTGTATTGGCCACTAAGACATGCTAAGCTTGCAAAAATGCCATTAACCAGCAAAAATATGCTAAGACATATCTTTGAGAAGTGACTATGTGAAGTTTTCCGTCCTGTTCTCACACCTCCCTGTTGTCCATTCCTAAAGCCGTCCTGGAGACAGATGAACTTATCTATGCACAAGTGTCTATTCCAGCACTTTGAGGGAAAAATGAATTTTATTTGGAATGGTCTCACGTAAAGTGGTAGGCAAAGGGAGAGAGGAAAGATGTAAGATTATATTGACAACTAAGAAATTATTATTAGTGAAACTTAACTTTGCCAAGAAAACCTTGAAGACTGACTCTTTAGAGGCATCTCAGATGGGCTGCTAATGTTTCTTTCCCCTGGTGCCCTTGGTTCTCTTTGGCTTGGCTGTGCCCGATATGGAACTCACAGTTCTTACTAAAGCATCACACTCAACTCCAGTCCAAGAAGACTATTTCCCACACATCCTTCAAATTGATTAGTCTTCTCCATCACTTCTACGATGAAGAATAGGCCAGCAATCACATTTCTCTTTATACAGTACAGTTTTCCGACAAACACCAACCTCCTACCTCAATTTCTTCTCCTGTGAGCCACGATTCTTTGGGCAAGCATGATTCAGGTGTGACCCAAGAACCTTCTTTGGAATCTGTGTTGTAATAGTAGTTATATTTCTGCTGCAAGTTGAGTTTGACCCATGAACCTTCACTAGATACTAAAGAAAAAGAGTTTGTTAATGTTTGCAGCAGGATGGAGTTCTTACACTTTCCTACCTAGAAGTTCAGCAACATACTATTTATCAGGTCTCTGGCTAAAAGGGATAGGAAATAGATAACTAGGTTTGATAAGTCAAGTCTGACAGACCAGATATCATAACTATTTTTCACTAAGTATTCAGTTGGTCTATATTACAGTCCCTAGAAATGACATAGTATAATGGAATAAATTTTGAGTATTCACTGGCAGCTTCTTAACCGCCCCCCTCACTCCTGCCAAATAGGGAAAGATAAATATTTAATACTGACTCTGGACTCTGATTAGTTCATGGGAATGGTGTGGTAGTTGGAATGTAATTGGCCCCCACAATCTTAGTGCTATTAGGAGATGTGGCTTTGTTGGAGTGGGTATGGCCTTGCTGGAGGAAGTGTGTCACTGAAGAGGTGGGCTTTGAGGGTTCCTATGCTCAGGATACTGAGCAGTGTCTTACAGTCAACTTCCTACTCCCTTCTGGTGAAGATGTAGCTAGCACCACATCTACCTGAATGTATGCCAGTACATGTACACCATGGTGTATGCATAGCAGCCAGAGATAGTTCTTAGGAGTCTGTTTCTTCCCCTATGTGAGTTATAGGTGTAGCATTCAGGTCATCAAGCTTTCATAGAATGTGCTTTTATCCACTGAGCCATCTTGCCAGACCTCCTGTCTCTGTCTCCTATACTGAATGACTATTTCCAAGTTCATCCATGCTGTAACACTTATCTTTTTCATCCCTTTTGTTGGCTGCTAATATTCCAGTCTATGAATCTGTCACATTTTACTTATCTATTCCTGCTTCATATCCCTTGTTTGATATTATATAATCACATATAATTTATCTCATAGAGGGTTAAATGAGGACAGTTATTAGCATAAAGATCAGCTTATATCTGCTTCTATCTCAGTTCTACGGTGCTACCATTGCTACTGAGATAATTGCAACTTTAAGACAGAACCTAAAAACATAGACACTAAACATTTCAGAGATATTGATGTAAAAGCAACAATTGTCCCAAAATTGAGAAATCACAATGCCATAGAAACCACCATATTTTAAATGACATATTTGTGCTAAGTCATGGAAATGCTCACCTTTGTCTGACTTGGATTCCTTTGCCTTCACAAGGTTATCGTAGTATTTGTTGGCACATTCTGGGATTATGTCATAGATGTTACCAGAAGAAGACTTTAGTATGGACAAGATGTGTTCTGATTGTTTTCTATCCAAACACTCATTGACGTCAACAACCAGTGAAACCCCTGGGTAATGAGGGAAAAAAAGTTTCTGATAATCATTATATTTTACTTATATAAGGTATATAAACACAGACTTTAACTTTCTATGGCTGCATTGGCGTTTTGGCATTAAACCTTTCTCCTCTGATTATCTGACAATATGCACCTGGCAAACCACTGATTCACTTATCAGTTTGGGTTGTTTAAAGGTTTTACAGGTACATGGTCTGTTAAAAACTCTAATATTGTCTGGTTGGGCCTGTGTGGGTATGAGGGTAGCTAGGTGGTGCTTGATGTAATGTAGTCCATGCAGTGTGCTCCACCCTGTGCTCTAGGTGTTGAGAAGGAACACAGACTAAAAGATAGACAAACAGCCCAGATCTAGGACTTATCTTGGAGAATTTGCTTTATGAAAACAGTTATTTTAGAATAAGAAAAATGATACTTAAGCCATGGAAATCTCAATATCTTCTTTATTAAACTAGCACTGTTGACAAGGTTGTCATAACCAACCCAAGGAAATGTCGCAGAAAAACACAGCAAGTACAGAAGGATTAACTTAAACTTAATAAAGCTTTCAGACTGCCTCATCCCCATAAATAAAATCATAGTGAAACTCTAGGTTGCTTAAAGGCATTTAGCAAATTATTATCTATCAAGGAGATTGTTTGTGTAACCTGTAAATACATTAAGTTAGAAATGAAGGGGGTAAGGGGAAGCCAAGTTAAAAACTTTCCTATATTTAGAAAGACAACTCTAGCAAGTGTTAAGTGACTGTCCTAATTAACTTGCCACCTTGTCACAGCCTAGGGTCACCTGAGAGGAGCCTTGATAGAGGAATTACCAAGTTCAGATTGGCCATGGACAGCTCTAGGGAAATGGTCTTGATTAATTGATGCAGAAGGACCCAGCATACTGTGCTTGGCACCATCCCTAGGTAGGTAGCCCTGAGCTGTATAAGAAATTTATCGAAACAGAAGCTAAAGAGCAAGTCAGCAAGCAGAATTGACATCCTGCCTCAAGGTGACTTGGTCTGTCCTTCATTAAAATGTCCTGTGGGGTTTCCAATAGACACTATTATAGGGATTCAGGGGCCTGAATTGCTTTCATGATTCAAGCTAGATCTCTCAGAATTTTTCTTAATTTATTTATTTATTTGTGTGTGTGCATACACACACATGGAGAACAGAGGACATCTTACGGGAGACAGCTTTTAGCATGTGGGTTCTAGGGATCAAATTCAGGTCCTCACACTCGGCAGCAAGCAACCTTATCAGCTGATCCATCTCACTCGCTTCATTTCTTTTTACATGGCCTAGAACTCTTCCATCTATATAGCTCAAGAGAGAATAAGTTAACTACACAATTTCACAGAGAGATATCATGAACACTTGGCCAACTCCATCAGTCTGATTCACTCTATTTCAGAGTCTGATATCAGATGTAACTACACCCATCTGCTCAGGGTGATTAAGAGCTGTCACTGGTTGGTGCAAGTCTGACTTTGAATTTTCCATTCCCTACCTTCTCTCTTTCCATCTTTTGGTCTGTTATGTGAAGAATTTTTACCAACAATGAAGAGTGATTAAAAAGGGGGGGGAATAGACATTTATTGCGAAGAAATAGTTTTCTATGGATGAATGAGAAGAAAGGGATCTGATTTAAACATACGACTTCAGAGTCTACAAAACATTTTTGCTATGTGGATTTTTGTTTGGCAACACTGGAAACTAGCTAGTGACATGTTTGTTTAGATATGAATCTGAGACTGAAAACTGAAAAGTATTCAGATATTTCCAGAAACTCAAAGGGAGTGACTTCAGGTGTGTACCCACATAAAAGCAAAAGGCAAAAGGTGGAGAGAGGGCTTACATTGCTTTGCTCTGTTCTCATCTCTATTGGCCTCATCGATGGCTTGCTGTATCTCATCCAGCCAGAGGACTTTAGATACACTCTCGGGATCCTGGAACAGTGACACAGAATTAAGGACCATGAATGCGATGGAACAGTATCCACCTTGCCCTTCATGACTCATTTTATCATCATTTCCTAGTTTGTACTCAGCAAGCACTAGGTAGCACCACCACATAGTACAAACTGATAACAGGCAGGCCCCATCAACCCCCAGATCAGGGGTTCTCAACCTGTGGGTCATGACCCCTTTGGTGGTGTTGTATATCAGGTATTTACATTATGATTCATAATAGTAGCAAAATTACAGTTATGACATAGCAACAAAATAACTTTATGATTTGGGGTCACCACAGCATGAGGAATCGTATTAAAGGGTCACAGCATCAGGAAGGTTGAGAACCACTGCTCTAGATGGACAGCTGTGATGCCATTTCACGTGGCTCTGTTCCTTCCAATTTGGTCTGTACCATAGTAGTTCTCTAATGAGAACTCCCAATCAAAACAGATGTCTCATTACATCCTTTTGGTCTAATCTTAGAAAGAAACACAAGTCTCCTCAGGACTGTGGATCAAGGCCCATTGATGGGGCTTTGCCCAACTCTCTGGCCTCTCATTTCCCTGGCCTTGGACCTCATATCACTCTCCTTCAGACCACAGAGCTCTATCTTAGGTGGCTACTGCCATATCTCAGAACTCATCACTCAAATGCCACCTCTATTGAAAAGCCATTCATGGCTATGAAGTTAAGCGCTTGGGAACCATGATTGAAAACCAAGTGCCACGTTGCCCCCAGGATGCCAGGGGATGTTTTAAATTTGAGGAAAACAATGATACCCAATGTTTATCAGACACCCAGACAAAACAGACACAAAAATACAGTAACTAGTCTGAAAGAGCAAAGAATCTCTTGGAGAAGCCAGAACCATAAGAATACACTGCACTCAAGGTGGTATTAGCTATGACACATGGTTGAGAAATAGGTGGGAAAGGGACCAGCCATACCAAGCAGGAGAAGAAACTAAGTAGTTAACAACTGTGGTGATATATTTTATGACTTTATTAATTATAAAATACATCACCACAAACAATGGCTCCAAAAAGACAGGACCACAGCAAAGACAATGGTAGAATTACTTTTAGTGTTTTACATTCAGTGAATTCTGAAGATTTTGCTACAAACAGGGTGCTGGCAGATATTAAAGGGGACTTCAAGTTAATTTTATGTGTAGATATTAAATATTTAAGGAAATATTTAGAAAGATTTATTTACCTAATGTACATTGAGCTTTGCTTGCACATATGTTTGGAAATGGAGTTACAGATAGTTGTGAACTGTCATGTGGATGTTGGGAATTGAACCTGTGTCCTTTGGGAGAGCAGTCAGTGCTCTTAAACACTGAGCCATCTCTCTAGTCCTAGAATGTACCTTCTAAAAGACTCACTTTATTTCTAATTATGTGTAGAGGTGTGTCTATGTATGTGCACATGAGTGCAATTGCCCCAGAATCTCAAGAGGGCAACCGATCCTGGAACTAGATATAGGCAGGTGTGAGCTACCTGACATGCATGCTGGGAACTGAACTCGGGTTTTCTGTAAGATCAGTGTGAACTCACAGTGCTGAGCAACCTCTCCAGCCTCTGGAATTCCACTGTTAAAATGTGAGTGCTCATTTATATATGTAGGGGTAAGTGCTGTGCACTTATCCTGGAATCAAGATGCTTATGAGAGGTTGTGAAGTCACCCCAGCTGTCAAGCATAAAGACCTGAGTTCGGTTCCCTGGGACTCATTAAAAAAAAAATAAATAAAAAAATAAAAGGCAGGAGTGGTAGTGTGCCATACTAATTTCAGCACTGGGGAGATAGAGACAGGATGATCTCTAAGGCTCACTGGCCAGTCAGCCTCATAAAAATGCCAAGTTCTAGGCCAGTGAGAGACCCTGTCTCCCAAAAGGGAAGGTGAATAGCATCCAAGAAATGACACCTGAGGTTGTCTGGTTGTCTCCATATAGATTTGCATGCAGATGTGCACACACATACCTATTAGCACACATACACCCCCTCCACATGTACCCACACATATGAACACACATGAATATGCTCATGCACCCACGCACAGCTGTAGTGCATGGAAAGAATCAGCTCCGGCCTTGGAGTCCTTTAGGGTAAACTTCAGGAAGAGCTCAGGAAGCAAGAACAACATTCACTAGCTTCCCTCAGGAGCTCTGTGAGGTGATATGTGTGGTGAGGGCTCTAAACCAGATACACGCTGCTTCCCCTGCATTATTGGGGTCAGACACGGAACTCTAACGAGGCTTATTTCCTGGACATCTCCAGCTACCACTGCCATGTGGGAACCATCACTAAGCAATTTAGTAATTTCTTAGGAAATGAAACTTTGGAAAAGGCTCAAGGAAGAAAATGGAAAGAATGAGAGGAAGGCTTGAGGAAGAAAAGGAGACAGGAGACAGGACCTACAGTCATTTTCATAGTGTGTGTGTGGGGTGTGTGTGGTGTGTGTGTGGGGTGTATGTGTGTGGGGTGTGTGTGTGTGGTGTGTGTGTGGGGTGTGTGTGTGTGGTGTGTGTGTGGGGTGTGTGTGTGTGGTGTGTGTGTGGGGTATATGTGTGTGGGGTGTGTGTGTGGGGGGTGTGTGTGGGGTGTGTGTGTGGTGTGTGTGTGGGGTGTATGTGTGTGGGGTGTGTGTGAGGGGGTGTGTGTATGTGTGGGGTGTGTGTGTGGGGGGTGTGTGTGTGTGTGGTGTGTGTGTGGGGTGTGTGTGTGTGGTGTGTGTGTGGGGTATATGTGTGTGGGGTGTGTGTGTGTGGGGTGTGTGTGGGGTGTGTGTGTGGTGTGTGTGTGGGGTGTATGTGTGTGGGGTGTGTGTGAGGGGGTGTGTGTATGTGTGGGGTGTGTGTGGGGGGGGTGTGTGTGTGGTGTGTGTGTGGGGTGTGTGTAAGGGTGTGTGTGTATGTGTGGGGTGTGTGTGTGGTGTGTGTGTGGGGTGTATGTGTGTGGGGTGTGTGTGTGGGGTGTATGTGTGTGGGGTGTGTGTATGTGGGGTGTGTGTGAGGGTGTGTGTGTGGGGGGTGTATGTGTGTGGGGTGTATGTATGTGGGGTGTATGTGTGTGTGGGGTGTGTGTGAGGGGGTGTGTGTATGTGGGGTGTGTGTGTGGGTGTGTGTGTATGTGAGGTGTGTGTGAGGGGTGTATGTGTGTGGGGTGTGTGTGTGGGGGTGTGTGTATGTGGGGTGTGTGTGTGGGGGTGTGTGTGGGTGTGTGTGTGTGTGGGGGGTGTATGTGTGTGGGGTGTATGTATGTGACTCGTGTGCCAAGGCACATGTGTGGGGGTCAGAGGCCAATTTTTGTGGCGTTGGTTCCCTCTTTCCACCTTTGAGTTTTAAGGGTTGACCAGGTCACCAGGCTTGAGTAGCAGCCAAGTGCCTTATCCTCGGTGTCTCCTTGCTAGGTCTAGAATATTATTTTTCTTTCTGTTTTTAAACCCAAAGAAACCTCCTTAGGAAAAATTTAAAAGTCAAACACTACACAAGATTCCTCCCATCTCGGTCATCTTCCCTGAAGAGCATATGACGTCACTGTAGGAGATGGACCACACAGGCTCTTGCCTGGATGATGGTGATGGTTCCACACTGAGGATTAAAGTATTAGTCTCAGAAGGCAAACTGAACTCAGATTTTCAAACCCAAACAAATCTAAGTCAACAGTTTTGAAACAACGATACAGTGAAATCAAAAGTGTATGGATGTGAAATCACCCTCTCACTCACTGAAGACTAGCAATGGCTCTGTGGTGGCCAGGCCCTCACCCAGCTGTACAGCCAGGCTATGGCTGCTAGCTAGGAGTGGATGACTAACAACCAGCCTCATGCAAATCAAAGCCTAACTCGCTAAACTTGGGTGATGACAAAAGCTTAAAACAAAACACTCCCCCCCCCCCCCCCCCGCAACTTTCTGGGTTTACGTTGCTACAGCATTAGAACATTCTACCTTAGTTTATGGTACCAGAGGTTATGTAGTGTTGATCTGACCTTTGGAAATGACTTGGTTTAGCTAAATTTAATCAAGGTGATAAGAGTTAATATAGATCTCTCCATTGCTTCCTAGGTACTAAGTCCTTTAAGTCTCATCAAGTTTGAATTTTCTGATTCTTGCTGCATTTTAGAGAACTTGAGTTCTCTGACTTGGAATTTAATCATATAGTGTTCATTAAGGCGAACATATCAGCATCATGCTTTCTCTTTTATAGTTAAATATACTTAACACTAGTGAATATTATGATGGCTAAAATATAAATGGGATCATATATACATATACGTATATAGATACATACAATTTAAAATGCTTATTATATAGGCCTGTTCGTCAACATTCGTTGAATAAAAGCTAATTCTTGTGCTTCCTTATTTCATTATGTTTTTAGTTCAATCAAATACAGTTGATATACTGCAGTATTTTATTATGATTTTAATTCAAATGGAGCTGTTTGGCCTGATCCTGTCCTGTAATCTGACTCTTTAGAGTTATTAAATGGCTTAGAACATATTGACCTATGGCAAAGAATCTTCCTCCCAGAACCAACCAAACTAAGCTCTGGACCATCACCAAGGTAGGCAGAGAATCTTCTCTTCCCCTTTGAGACAGGGTCTCACTATATTCCTAAGGCAATCTTTTCACTTCTGGTTCTGTATTGATACCCTAGCCGTGAGGGAAGAGGTTTGATGAGGACATCCTATTTATCCAAAATCTCTCACCCTCTGCACATTGTCCAGTTGTGGGTCTCAGTTCCCATCTACTACAAGCAGCCTCTCTGACAATGGCTGAGCAAGGCACTGATACATAAGTATAATTTTTAATTATTCATGTATTAAATAGAAAGTATACTTCTGGAGCTATGTTTTTGAAATGGAGAAAAAACTGAGCTGTGGAACCATTTCAAAGCTAATTGCTGCCCTGTGTCTGTTGCAAAGGACTCTGCAGCCCCTGCCATTATTTAGATGCCCTGGGGAGAAATACAGCATTCAAATAAAATAACTGCAGGGAGTAAGGAAGAGTTAAAGGGATATGGAACCACACTCTAGAGAGGCTCAGCCTGAGTCACTCTTACAGAAACATCAAGTGGTCACATCCTTTCCCTGCAGAGGCAGGACAAGTCCCTGCCCACACAGTGCAGGGGGAATATTTCTCAGGCTTCCACTTGCTGCTAGTAGATAAAGCAAAGGGACATCTGCTCTGTGACTTTGAGCACTTGATAACAGTCCATAACCAGGTCTCAGGACATCGAGATGAAAGTCCTTGTCTTGATTGCTGCTAGGCTGCTGCTTCTGCCGGCCACTTTCTGCCAGATCGGTAAGTCCTCATCTGGAGAGGATGGGGGTGGGAGAAGTGGACCGTTTGTGCTGTAGGAACCAAAATCTACTCTTCTTGTTTCCCAAGAACTGTGAAGCCAAAGGCAGAGTCTGATGGGGTTATCAAAAGGGAATCATGGAAGAATCTAAAGTTTGTTGCCAAGTTCAAGGCCAATTGTTTTCTTCTAGTTACACATGACTTTGTCTATGATGAGGTCAAAAGCAATTTTCTTTGTGGGTATTTGCATTTGTGAAACTTTCTGGTTTAGAAAAGATTGATTTTTCTTTTAAAGAAGGGATTAAAATTCTTTTTAAACTTATAAATTTCATAATTTCTGTTGAGGCACAGATGGGGAAAAACATCACTGCCATGAAGGGTCACTTGGGTTCAGCAGCCAGTGATGATAACAGTGTTTCCAAAGTTAAATATATTTTTTTCCCTTAAGCTTTTAGTACCAGGGGTTTTTCTTTCCTCCCCTCCATACATTGTGTGTGTGTATATGCAAACATACACATATATGTATGTATATGGTATGATTACACATAATTTGGTTATGCATAATTTTAGAAATAAGATCTCCCAAATATAATTATTTTATCTTAAACATGTCTATTTTACCTATCACAATGTGACTTTGTAACTTTCTACTTGCTCTGAAATGAACTACTTTAAGACAGAATTGCATCCAGGGCTCTCTCTCTCCCCTCTCTCTCTGTCTCACTGTCAGGTCACAGGACAATCAACAGTGTTAGGAGGGGGAGATGAAACCAAAATCAGAGAAAAGGCACTCCTCCATAAAGCAGTGATCTTAAGGGAAGTTGAGGTCCCTGCAGAGTGCTAAAGGGGACCTGGCCAGGGCTGTACAGCAGGGTTTGGACAGACTTACAGCTTCTTTGAAAGAGTAAGTCAAAAAGCTGAGCCACAGTTGCAAGGAAATGGATTACATGAGAGGGTTCCTTCCTGATGCCAGTAGCGCTTGGGAGGAGTGAAAACTGAGGGCTTTGAAGGAGATTCGAGGCAGTGGATTCATTCACCACTGCCATGACATGTGAGAGAAAAATGTGTTGCCAGGAAGCAGAGGGCCATTCTCTCTGGATTAGACTCTGAAGCCAAGCTGAGAGCAATTCAGAAACATCACGCCAAACAAGATCCAAAGAATCATAGTAATTTTTTTATAAGAATAAAATTTAACAAGGAGTGTTACTCTTTAGGTTCTAACTGAAGGCTGAGGTGGGCCAGACCTGAGGCCTCATGGAAATAGTTCCTGTTCAGCATGCTCGTAGACACCCTGTCTTACTCAGTCTCTGGATTCGTCTGAAAACTGACTAACGTGGTGGTTCCATCTGGTCTCTCACCAGTCCTTGGAGGGAAAGAACTTGTACACACCATTCCACCCAACCTCCTAAAGCACTTGTTTTGAGTGACATCTTGACTTTTCCCAAATGTAAATGTGCAGCAGGATCTGAATGACTGAGCTCAAATGTCATAGGACATTTCTCTAATGCTCACACCTTAACACAGTTACACCGAATGCCACCTTTCAAATGATTCTTTCTTTAAATGACACTGGGTCATCTTTATATAGCAGCTGCTCTGACAACATAGACCCCATTTCATACAATGAATCAGCCTGAACCAACTCGGAGGTCGAAGGAGTTTACACCTGGGAGCAAAGGCCAGAGAATAATCCAGGGAGGGAGCCTGGCTCCGAATGAAAACGGATAACTAAATGAAAGATTAAGGGGTTTTATGTCAGGACCTCAGTGGTTGCATAACATTTCAGATTGGAATGTATGAGGTTTAAATTGGCATTTGAGGAACTGATTATTAACATGATCATAATGAGTCATGCCAAGTATCTATAGCACACAGTTGGCATGTTTTATTTTAAAAATTCATTTTTGACTCCTCATATCATCACAGTAATTTCATCTTTTGATTTTTCTCTGTCTTTCCTTCTCTTAAAACCTGGCATTTCTCCTAAAGCACCTTTGCATTCCTTCCTCCCGTATCTCTCCCTAGGCTACCTCTCCATTCTCCTAATTTAATTCCAGTCTCTGAAGATGAAGGCTTTCATAGCTCCCATTTGTTCTTGGCCTTTGGGAATGCCATATCCAGTTTTCAAATTGCTGCCTGACATTTTACAGACTAACATTCCACCCGCTGTCCCAGTTTGGTCATACAACCTGAGGTTTTAGCCAGATGTGATGGTACACACTCTTGGAATCCCAGTTCTCAGGGAGCCAATGCAGGAAGACAGGGCCAGCCTGAGTTACAGTGAGACCTGACCTAAGCAAGGAAAAACAAACCAACCTCCTAGAAACCTTCCTTTCCAACTTTAACCCTTCAGTTTTGCCCGATCTCAGTTATAAACTGGTCATTCAGAATGGAAACCTCAAGTTATGATGCTTGCAGATCCTCCTCTACATGCAATCAGATGAGATGTCCCTCAGAGACCAGATTAACTCTGTGTCCCTATCCCCACCTTTCTACAACCTTGCCTTTTTCTAGTTCAGTGACCATTACCCTTAGATTCTAAACCACTTGGACAGCAGCCCCACAGGAAGTCTCCTAGTTCCTAATTTCCTACCTTCACAATTTTTTGACACCAAACTCTAAACACAGGTCAAAATCATGATTAAATTACTGTGTTGTGTAGCCTATCATAAATGCTCACATAGTCTCTGCTTTAGCTGACATGGGTTTCAGACATGGGTTTATCATCTGATACCCCTACAGGTTAAAATTAAAAAATAAAGGTGTTTTTAGGGCTATGTTCATTCTAGATGCTCCAGTAGAGAATCTACGTCCTTGCCTTTGACACTGCCTCAGGATACTGGCTGTGGTCCTTGCTTCCTGGATTCTTTTTCATCCTAAAAGTCAATAGCATAGCACTTCAAGCCTGACTGGGATCCTCTTGCTTCACTTGTAAAACTGCATTATGTCACACAGCCAATCTAGGGCCCAGCCCCCACTTCCTGATACCTGACTAAATCACCCCTTTTCCATATAAGGTAACATATCCTAGGTTCTAGGAGCCAGCAGGTGGAATTGTGGGTTGGGTGGAATGTCATTGCTCTGCAAATTCTGTGTGCAGAGGATGGAGGTGTGGGTCAGTGGTAGAGCAGCTGCCTAGCATTGAAAGGCCCTGTGCTCAATTGCCAACAAAGCGGGGAAAGACTTTTGTATGTGACTTTTGTGTATGAATAGATCATTGCTCCAGAGGTTAGTTTAGGGTCCCTTTGGGAATTAATTGTGGGACTGACTTTTCAAATGCATCTCTTAGATGTATCAAACTAGCACAAGACAGTACATGTCCAGGCATCTTCTCTTCTGGTTTAACTATTACTTGTAGATGGCAGTAGAGCTTAAAACTTCATAGCACTGCCATGTAAATATGCAATTGACATTTTCAAATATCAATTTCCATGTCCAGCCATCACTGTTCTATCTCTGTAGCTTGCTCATCTTTGCTCAAGCTTATCTTTCAGTGACTGAATACTCAAGTTAGCTATCTCTTGAACATATATACAGCTTGTAGGCAATAAACTTTTTCCTATAATCTTCCACTGTGCTATTTTGTTTAATCTGGGACAGTGGTCCTCAACGTTCCTAATGCAGTGACCCTTTAATGCAGTTCAGGTCCTCATGTTCTGGTGACCCCCCCAAAACATAAAATTATTTCCAGTGCTACTTCAAGACTATACTTTTGCTACTGCTATGAGTTGTAATGTTAATATTTTTGGAAACAGAAGTTTACCAAAGGGCTCATGACCCATAGGTTGAGAACTACTGAGCTAGCACTCTAAGTCCTGACATGTAGGGGACTGTCATCTAGTTGTTCTCACAGAAAAAGCACAGTATGGGATGTATCATACATACTTATATACATGCCCATGGCTTGCATCATCTATAGTGATTAAAAAAAAAAATGACCCCAAGTTCTATAACTACAGAAATCGTGGTAACAAATCATATGCTAATATTTAAATTACAGGCATGAAAAATGTTTCAGAGAACTCAGCAAAGCCAACCTTAACTATTGAGACCTTTAATGGAGCTCCCCTAAATATATTTGAAGGCTCCCCACTTTCTGACAGAGAGGGCTGGACGGCAGCCATGAGTGAAAAGATAAAATGTGCTGAAGACTGCATCTCAGCTCTCCATGTGAATAACGTAACCATGGGATACCTGACAAGTTCCTTACACACCAAACTGATACCTGCCGTCTACATCCTGGTGTTTGTGGTTGGTGTACCAGCGAACATTGTGACACTGTGGAAACTCTCCTCAAGGACCAAATCCATCTGTCTGGTCATCTTTCATACCAACCTGGCCATTGCAGACCTCCTTTTCTGTGTTACACTGCCATTTAAGATTGCCTATCACCTCAATGGGAACAACTGGGTATTTGGAGAGATGATGTGCCGGATCACCACAGTCATTTTCTATGGCAACATGTACTGTTCCATTCTGATCCTCACCTGCATGGGCATCAACCGCTACCTGGCCACGGTCCATCCTTTTACATACCGGAAGCTGCCCAAACGCAACTTCGCTTTGCTCATGTGTGGCCTGGTGTGGGTAATGGTCTTCCTCTATATGCTACCTTTTGCCATCCTGAAGCAGGAGTATCATCTTGTGCAGCCAGAGATCACCACCTGCCACGATGTCCATAGCACATGTGAATCTCCATCTCCCTTCCAATTCTACTACTTCACTTCCTTAGTATTCTTTGGATTCCTCATTCCATTTGTGGTCACTGTCTACTGTTACACAACACTCATCCTCAAACTTAATGCACAGGACCGGAGATGGCTGAGGTATATCAAGGCAGTTCTCCTCATCCTTGTGATTTTCACAATTTGCTTTGCTCCTACCAACATCATACTCATAATTCACCACGCCAATTACTACTACAACAACACAGATAGCTTGTACTTTATGTATCTCATAGCTTTGTGCCTAGGTAGCTTGAATAGTTGCCTAGATCCATTCCTTTATTTTGTCATGTCAAAAATTGTAGATCAGCTTACTTCTTAGTGAACACTGGCAAGATCTTCTTAGAGAATAAGAAAGATATTAGTGAAAACAGACATGCTAAGCCGACTCATGCATGGCACCAACAGCTCAAATTTTTATTTTTGTTTTGAGACACTGTCTCACTGTGTAGTCTTGGCTAGTCCCGAACTCTCTCTGTTAACCAGGCTGGCCTCGAACTCACAGAGATCTATCTGCCCTCCTCTGTCTCACGAGTGCTGGGATTAAAGACATGTGCTAAATACCCGCCAAGAGCTCCATTTTGAATCTCCTATGAAATAGTGCTTCAAACATCAACTGTCATAAAATTATTAGGATTAAAAATACGTTGTCAGTATTTTAAGAATGTCTTAGTCTTAAGTAAAATTGTCTTTACTCTCCTCATGACAACTGACACATTTCTATGTGCCTTCCTGATTGTCCAAGCTTTGAACTTTCCCTTTGCTCCTGTAAGTGACATTGATACCCTCATTGTTCTTTGAACAGGCTCTTTTATTGTCATGTGTCCCTCACCAAGGCCCTGTCTTCATCCCACCCGTCCTCACTGCCAGCCCAGCTTCCACTTCACAGATCAGATCAAGATGGAGTACCCTTCTGAATACATTACATAAGCACTTCCCTTGACCCCCACACTGCTCCTGAAACAACCAGCCCTAAGGCGGCTTTACTCTCTAACAGGACCCTGAAGCCATGCCCACGCAAGCATGAGGCTGGCTCACTGCACCAGCAACTCAGCTTCTCTCCCCTTTCCTGCTGTTCCCATCAAAGCCCCTTCTAGGTCTTTGCTTCCATCTCTGCTTTCAAGCCTTTCAGACTAGAAATGCCATTTTCCTCATTTGAATTTCTAAACCACTTTCTTGTAATTGGTACACTTATATACAGACAGTCCTGCCAAGATCATTTGCGCATGAATACTAGTTCCTTAAGTAATTAAGTTTTCTATGTAGTAAGATCTCTCTGTACCTGCAAGTTTCACACCTGCAGTTTCAAACCACCACAGACCAAAAACACTTGAAAAAATTACATAAGTGGAATTAGAACAGACTTTTTAATTTTCATTATTCCCTAAATAATGCAGCATCTTTATACAGCATTTATTCTATATTATTCTTATCCAGCATCCAGACTATATTAAGTATTAGCTAAATTATCCAGAAGTGATGGGAAGTATTATATGGGAGGATATGATGCAGTTGCAGTCAGATACAGTACCATTCCTACATGATTTGGGATCTGGAGCTTAGGGTCTGCAGGGGTCCTGGAAGCCACTTGGGAGGGATGATGGAGGAGGTGGGGTCTGTCTTCCCTCCTCTGGGGTTCTTGTGGGGTCAGCTGCATTCTTTGTGTAGCATGTAGCTGAATATAAGAATGAACCCCAAAGCATCTAAACAGCACACAGGCTTACTCAGCCTCACTGACAAGCCAGTAACCCCTATATGACATTAGATGACATCATCTGATTAGACTTTAAAATAAAATAGAAGGGAGTTAATCAGCAATATCCTAATAAGGTCATTTAGCAATTTAAGTAATGCTTTCAGCTATTTCCATCCCAAATGGAAAATGGTATTGTATTATAAATCTCCAGATTATTCCTGTAGATAGGCCATTTCTTTTTCCTGAGGAATACAAAAGGAGATGTGATATCAGTGGCTAATGGGCTAATGGGGGAGTGTCACTAGTGAGTACAAATGGAGGTGAGGCAGCCTCTGAGCATGCAGAGTTGCTGAGATGAAACTGTCAGAATGTATATACACGCACCTGACAAAGCCTTGTTATAATCAATGATACAATAAAAACACATTTTAAGTGCACATTGCTGAGTACATTCATAGCTTCTGTTTTATCAAACTTGGGATACCCATTTACCCAAAGGCCTCCAGGTCCATACCTCACAGGGACACTTGCTTGTCCATGTTTCCTACAGCATCATTCACATTAGCTAAATAAAGAACTGGGCAGGAGCCCAGCAACAGAGGAGCAGGTAAGGCACATTCCCTAGAAAGCTTCCCTCCAGTAAGCATTTCCAGCCTTAAAGGAGGGAGTTATGTCATTTGTAGGTGAATGAGCCCATCTGGAGATCATCATGCTAAGCTAATTAGGCCATCTCAGAAAAACAAACACTATTTTCTCTCGCATCCCCTTTGTGCTAGATTTTATGCAAAGAAACAAAACTGTGCATATGTGTGTATCTATAAAATGACAGTAGGGGACCTGTCTAAGGAGGACAAGGGGAAGGGGAGGGTCAAGAGAAGCCGTGGCAGCAGGTATGAGGGGATAGGCCAAGGAACAAAATCCATAGAGAAAAAGACTTACACGGACATATATATATATATATATATATATATATATATATATATATAAATTAATGTTGACAAGAGCTTGGTGAGTGGCAGTTGCTACCAAATGTGACAGCCTGAGTAAGAGACACCCATAAGTTACCCCTGACCTCCACCCAAGGTCTGTCACTCACTCTAACACACAAAACACGTAAGTATAACAAAATCAAAGTCAGACAAGCCTTAAAACAAGCAATTTCAAATCTAAAGCAAGTATTAAAATTCTACAAAATTTCAGTAAAAAGAACTCATTTTGAAAGCTATGTTATTAATTGCTGTGGTTTGTCCTGGTAGAAACAACATTATTTACTAGATAAAAACACACATAAATCTGGCATGGTGGCATACATCTTTAATCCCAGAGCTTGGGAGGCAAAGTGGGCAGATCTCTGTAAGGTGGAGGCCAGTTTGGTTTACAGAGTGAGTTCCAAGACAATAAGAGCTATCTAGGGAAGCCCCATTCAATGATGCTGCCTGTATTCACTATCCCTTTAACGGCTAGGTACTTTGGAACAATCTTCACTTCACACTGTAATGCCAGCAATATCTTCTTATTTCTATAATTTCCCAAGGCTAGACTGTGAGAAGGCAATACATAGTAATGCCACCATGTACACACCAGAACTTCCTAGGAACCTAGCAGAGTTCTAAAAACAAACAAACAAACAAACAAAAAATATACAAAGACCCAGCTGAAAGAACAAAATTAGATTTCTTTCTTTTTTCTTCCTTTTTTTCTTCTTCTGTTGTGTTTGTTTGTATTTTTTGGTGAAAAGACTAGGCTGAGGCAAAAATTAAAGTTATGGACTGTGGCTGGGAACACAGCTTAGCAGAAGGATACATGGGCATATGCCTCGTAGGTATAGGTTCCTCAAGTCTGGTTTCCCCAGCTCTTCAATACACACGAAGACCAAACAAAATTCAAAACCAAACTGTTTAAAAACAGTAACTTAAGCACAAGTGACGTACTCCTCAGACTTGCAATGTTTTACATTTGCCAGCAATGAACAATGACTCATGTCTCTGCTGAACAGAATACAAGCAATTTTGATTCTTAAGCTTGCATGTAGATCCCTCGCTTCTGGTTCAGGGCTCTAACCACATAAATGATGGTGCTACTTCTGTACACATGCTTCCTGCCCAACATACTGCTGCCAAGATGTGGCTTCTTAAGGGAAACCTTACTGTTGAAGGGATCCTGTGGGTTCGGTTTAGATCTAAAGGCTGATGGTAGAATTTCTGGAGGAGACCCACACTACCTGCCTGAAAAGGCTTTGGCTTTGTGTAGTTGGCTCATCTCAAAGAGAGGAACCAGATATGTGGGCAGAGGGCACAGGCCTCACAAGGACCTCCTGACACAGTCACCAACCTCTACATGTGAAGCAGACCCAGGTAGTTTCAATAATAGTACTAGGTTTTGTGCCCTATGCTATAGTTTCTCCCCCCCCCCCCGCCTCTCTCTCCTCTCTCTCTCTCTCTCTCTCTCTCTCTCACACACACACACACACACACATACACACACATGCATGCTTGCTTGCATATGTACATATACACACATGCATGCACCCCTACACATATATTCAAGATGCCATTAATATATTAAAATATAAAACACAACTACATATTATAATTATTTAACCCTCATTACAATCTATACAACAGGTGTTTTAAAATTTTAATTGACTAGTTAATTTATTTATTGAGGCAGGGTCTCACTATGTAGCTGTGGCTCTCCTGGAACTCACTATGTAGAGCAGGCTGACTTCCACCTGCTTCTGCCTTCTGAATGATAATGGGATCAAAGGCGTGAATACTATGCCTAGCTACAATAGGTATTCTTATCCTTTTACCTTTCACATGTGAAAATAAATATATAGAGATGCTGTGGCTTCACTCAGGTCATATGGCCAGAGTCTGGATGGTACCCATCTATAGCAAAAGCAAGCAAGCTTCTCCTTCAAAGACATCCACTACGGACACAGCCACCTCTGCAGTAACAGCAAAGAGTAGGCTCACTTTTCTTCAGCATGCAGAAATATGGGCTTGGGTTTATGTTTGGGGTGACTAGAAAGAGGACAGTCCCATAGGCTCACATATATAAATGCTTGGTCCTTAGTTGGTAGAACTGTTTGGGAAGGATTAGGAGGCGTGGCCTTGTTGAAGAAGTGTGTGATTGGGGGTAGGTAGGCTTTGAGGCTTCAAAAAGCCTGTCCAATCTTGCTTTCTCTCTCTCTGCCTCCAATTTGTAGACCCAGTGTGAGCTCTCAGCCACTGCCCCAGCACCTGCCTGCTGTCATGCTCCCTGCCACGATGGTCATGAACTCACCCTCTGGAACTGTGAGCCCCAAATTAGACATTTTCTTTCCGCAGCTGCCTCAGTCATGCTGTTTTGTCATGGCACTAGAGCAGTAAAAGTGTTTACACCTTGCCATTTCTTGGCTGTATCACCTGGGTCCCAGCTTCCTCTTTCCAGGTAAGGCAGCATCCACCACTGTTAAAGCTTAGCTGAGCCACCCTGTTGCCAGTGCTAAGAGGATGTCCTACCTGAGCCACAGGTCCATTTAGTAATGCAAAGGAAACACAGTTTACATTTACCAGTGGAAGTACTACATGCAATCTTTAAACATCCAATCAGCGAGAAAACAGGTTAAAAATCACCTCTCTCTACACCCTAGCCTTGGACTACACCTCCCAGAAAGTGTCGTCTTCTTTGGAAATATTTCCTGCACATTTAAGTGTATGTTTGGCTGTTCCAAGGATGTCTACCCCCTTTTTATGGATGCTAAAGTATATTATTAAAAACAAAACAAAACAAAACAAAATATTTAGGTCATTTGTTGAACTGTGGATGTTTCCCAATGGCTAAAACACTCCTTTACCATGCAAAAGACTCGAGGCTTGTTTCCCAGCAGTCTATGTGCAGGAACATTCCTCCCCATCCCTTAACACGCCACTGTATGTGTTTCCCAGTCAGGTACATATAGTCATGATCTCAGAACAAATCACCTTTCATAGGGGGGCAGGGAAGCAACCATAGGAGACTTCAATAACACTCAAAATAGGCTGCTGTTTGTTTTGCTGCTGGCATCCATAGTAAATGCTATAGCTACACACATACACACAAAAGCTATACACATGGGGCTGGAGAGATGGCAGCAGTTAAAAGCCCTGGCTACTCTTCTAGAAGGCCAGAGTTGGGTTCCTAACACCCACATCAGGCAGCTCAAAACTACCTGCAACTCCAGTTCTAGTGGAATCTAACCCCTCTGGTCTCCAAGTACATTCCCTGCACTCATGTACTCCTATCCACACACAGATGCACATAATACAAAATAAGAAATCTTAACAAACAAAAACACATGCATATATTTATAATATTAACACATTTATGTATCTCATATTCTTGTTTAAATCTCATTATAATGCTTCAGAGAAGGTATTATTCTAATTTCATGCACGTGAAAATGAGCTATGGCAATTTGACTAAGGCCACAGAGCCAGGATCTAGATGGTGCCTGCCTGTCTCCAGAGCAAGCAACTCTCCTTCTCAATGTTGTTATTTTGCTGTCTACTGCGGACACAGTTATTTAGCTCCTAGCTCATTACCTCAAACGTGTGATAATGGCGGAATGATTCAGGGCTATTTTGAGAATTACATGAAGGATACTTAACTACCACTGTCATGCCTGCAAACAAGAGATGCTTAGTACACACACACGTGCTCCAAACAGAGTGCTTGAATCTTCTTCAGAGGAGGCAGATCCTGGGCTCTGAGAGTGTATACAGGGGAGCTACCCATTGCTTCCTGCTGGGTTTGTAGCTGAGAATTTTGACAGAAATGGCTATTGTACCAGGAAGCATGACTTCCACTCTTGGGCAATAGGTCCTGCAAGTCTCAACACTCAGCCCAGCATCTTTCCAAGGGCATTAAGTCTTCCTGAGAAGCCCTCAGTGTAAGTCCAGATATAAATATAGTCATTGCTCTTCAAGAAGACTCCATAAAGTCCCCTCCCATACCCAGAGCAGAGCATAAGGATATCCATCAGTATTGTCTACACCATACTAATCCCCTCACCCACCTGCCCAACCACTACTTCTTGCTCCTTTAGGTACAATTCCTGTTCTATCTCTATGGTAACTTCCCTTAAGATTCTGAGTACAATATGTCAAGTTCCTGACCATTTTGACCATAAGGACAAAGAACTTTCAACTAGCACCACATGCCCTCTGCAACCCCCATTCCCAGCAGATGCTGTGCACGGCATGGGCACCCAGGAAATGCCCAAGGAAGTGCACTGTGGATAAGAATTTTCCTTCAACACAGACTATTCTGTGGAGGAATGGACGCAATTGTTCTGAGTCTGGGTTTGTCTTTAGTGCTTGGCACCAGGAAAACAGTCTTGTTTGCATTCTCTCTCACCCGGATGAGAAGTCAGGTTTATGTTAAATGAACCAAAAGTCTTGCCTCTCACAAACGTAAACATTCTAAAGACATACCAGGAGTTTCTGGGATTTTGTATGGAACAAAATATCCTGGTAGTGCTGGGCGCAGTCTGGGTCCACATCTCTGATGTTAGCAGTGGGTAGCAACAAGGTGTCTAAAGTCTTCAGAGGGTTCCCTTCATCGATGGCTTCATTGATGTACCCGAGAGCGACCATTCCTGCACAGGGAAGAACAAGTTTTCTAAGTCACAGCACATCGCTGTATGAGGTTTCTGGCCCAGACTTTTGGGCCTAGCCTAGAGGTTTGGACCCGCTCTCAGCCCCACTACGGATTAGGAACCAATAATCACAGATGCTTGTATTAATTTTATGCTGATCATCCTATGGTTCTGGCATATTGCTAGCTAGCTCTTGCTCTTAAACTAACCCATGACTCTTATCCTGTTCAGCATGTGGCTCGGTATCTTTTCTCAGAGCAGTATAGGTGTCCTCTGTATCTGCTGGCTTCTCTGGTGTGTGTGTGTGTGTGTGTGTGTGCGCGGCATCTCTGCTCTGTTCTTCATGTTCCCAGAGTTTTCTTAGTCTTGTAGCCCCGCCTACACTTCCTGTCTGCCTTTGGCCAATCAGCATTTTCATTAAACCAGTAGGTGAGACAATTATTTACAATGTAACATAATCTCACTACAACACACACATAAGAAATAAGGAGAATATGAAGACTAAATTGCATTTCTCTATGGGTCTAATGTGCATTTTATCACAAAATTAAAAAAATTCAATTCATAATAGATTTTAACCACAAATCCATTTCTGTGAAAAAGTAATGCACATTCAGAAATGATTTAAGAAGCACAACACAAGTATACTCCAAACTAGAAAGCCCCTCAGAGGCAAACAAAATACAGGAGACAGCATCTCTTGGCTGTAGATAGAAGACAATGCTGTGAAGGTAGAAATACTCCTCAAGCAGCAGAAACTGGGGGTGTGGAGGGAGAGGAAGCTGCAGTCAGGACGGATTGTAGAAAAGGAGAAGGGGGGGGGGGGACAGGACGGGGTGGGATGGAGGGAGGAAGGGAGGAAGGGAGGAAGGGAGGAAGGGAAAGACTCATGAAGTTGATCTATTCCAGAGTACACCTATAAAAATCCAGGAACCTTTTCACAAAACTGAATGTGATAAACTGACCCCCCAAATGCACATAAAACTCGAGGAGCAATAACAACCAATGTAATCCTAAAAAAGATGAAAAGTTTGTCCCCATTTAAAAACTCATTACAAAGGTACAGTAACTAATTCTGCAGAGTCTTGGCACAGGGAAAAACATATAGATGACCAGAACAGAATTGGGTATCTAGAAATGGACCTTTCCACTTATTGCCAGTTACTTTTTGATAAGGGTATAAAAACAATTCAATGGGGGAAAAAAAAGTCTGTAAAGACTATTGCTAAAAGCAAATGGTGCTGGGTCAACTAAATACCCACACGTGTATGAAGAAGGTTGGACCCATACATCACATCCTCCATATAAATGAACTCAACATGGAACCTAGACCAAGACATAAAGGCTAAAACTAAAAGCTACAGAACTCTTAGACGAAAACATAGAAGTATATTTTAATGACTTCAGGCTGAGTAATTGTCTTTTTAGATATGGTATCAAGAACACAAAGAAAGAAAACCAGTAAGCACATAGGATTTTGCCAAAATCAAACTTTTTATGCTTGCAAGTTCTCTATCAAAGAAAAATAAAGGGCATTTTAAAGAATGGGCCGAACTATTTACAACTATTCAATTCCAACAAGACAGTAACATCAATTTATAATGGGCACAAGATTTGGATGTACATTTGTATAATGATGATATACAAACTGAAGTATATGAAGAGACATACAATATATTAGTAATTATGGAAATGTAAGCCGAGTTAGAGTAAGATGCTATTTTATAATCACTAGGACAGCCATAATAAAAACCAGCCATAATAAGTGATGGTGATGTTTGAGAAATATGAATTTATATGCATTGTTGGTGGGGTTGGGAAGTGGTGCAGACACATTGGGGAATAATTTGGCAGGCTCTCAAAATACTACATATAAAAATACAATGCAGTCTTGCCATTCTGCTTGTAAACAATGAAAATTCAGATAAACATAAAAGCTTGGAGGTTTCAGGCAGCATTCTTCATAATAAGTAAAAGTAGAAAAAACCCAAATTTATATCAAATAATAAATGGTAAACAAAATATTCTTTCGCCTAGAAAGTTTATTAAAAAATATACTTATAATACAATGTGAATTAGCCCTGGAAATATGCTTTTTTTTTTTTTTTAAGCCTGTCACAAAAGGCCTCTATGGACTTAAAGGAATATGTGTATGGATGTTTTGCCTGCATGTACGTCTGTACCAAACACATGTGCATTGTGCCTGTGGAGGGCAGATGACACTGGACTTCAGGACTGAAGCTAACTATGAGCTGCCTGACAGATGAAGTGCTAGGTATGCTACCCAGGGTTATCTGGAGGAGGGGCCAATGTGCTGAGGCATCTCTCCAGTCTCACCAATCACTTCATATTATGGCTTGTAACTTATATTTCAACAAATGCACATTGTTAGAAAAGTCACACTTTTGCATATAAACAGCATGTGGGGAACTGTTTCTAATGTGACTCTGACATGTTAGACAACAACATGACATTAAGAGACAGAGGATACAATGAGTAGAGATGTATGGAAGTGAACATACAAAATCACAAAGTTTCAGGCATGCATTCTACCCTTTGTAGTACTATACTTTTCCAGCTGCTAAAGGGCCTGAATTCAAATGCAGGTGATTTTCTACAATAGTAAGAAAAGGTAGAACGCTATCCACATGGCTCAGCACTGTCCAGTGAGTTTATGTGCAACAATGGAACTTCTTGTGTCTGGTTTTGTACGATATGACAGTCATTAGCCACATAACTAAGGAGTGATTAACACGAGGCCATCACAGATGAAGAACGGAATGTAAGTTAGTTGTGATTATTTTACATAGCCACATATGGCTGGGAAACAGAGGCTTCATAGAAAAACAATGTTATGTGCATGGTTCAAATATAGTGAATTTCTTATACTATTATCTAAAAATAAAGAGTATTAGCCTTGAACCCTAATTCAAATGTGTGGCAAAGGAGAGCTAAGCACGCCCTCTTGTTTAGTTGGTATAATCTCTAACATATTAAAGATCTTAGAACACAGGCTATATAAGGACTTAGACTAAAAATCAAAGAAGCTATGTGATGGGGTCTAAAAATGTTCAACAGCATGAAGCAAAATGGATCTGTTTGAGGAAGGTTTCTTCTCATTACTACCATATTTTCAAAAATAAACCAGCATCCAATAATAATATACAAGAGTAGGTATACACGTATGCATATACATACATGTACTCATACACACAGTAACAGGAGAATGACTGTCTACTTTGGTGCTGATGAACAAGATCTGGAGAGAAACTAAACATTGCCTAGAAGTAAGTTAGGAAACGCACTGTAAAGGCCAAACATTCTTATTGGGTCTATTATTTTTCACGAAAAGCAATTCCAAGACACTTTACAAATATAATGAGCCACAAAATCTGACACCTCCAAGTTTTAAAAAAATGTGTCTCTATGTTGGCATTCATTTGGCTAACATTTTTTTTCTAATATGTGACCTCACAAACACAGCTATGCTAGGAATAAAAAGATTTATTTATGAGGGAAAGGAATCATCTCAAACGATGGGAGATATTCCAGGTTATAATGCTCAAATATACTTGAAGTAAATAAAATTAGCTCTATTTCTTTAACACCCAAATGAAAAATTTTCAAACATGAGGAGAGCCATGCACCTGCTCTCATCCTATCATACTTATAAACAGGAGCTGTCCCCTCGTTAAGACACCCCTGTGATCAGGCTGTTCTAAATACCTTAAACACCCCATCGAAACATGATCTTAGCAGAACCAAGTGTGAGAAAGAGGGATGTACACACATCCTAAGAGCCGGTCACCTGGCAAGGCGTGCATTCCAGCTGACTTGATGGAAATCACCTGCTTAAGTTCTTGATAGTGTATCTAGGAGCGCAAGCTGCTGAGGTCACAGTAAATGACATCATAGAAACCAAGGAGCCTACCCAGAAGCCCCCTGAACATATCTGTCTCACTTTTTCTGTTTATGCATATAAAAGGTAAATCACAAGTGAATAAAGATTGCTGAGCCTTAGCCCATAACCTACTTCTTAAATCTAAGCATGGTGCTATGACATTCCAGTCCAGTGACAGTGAGTATTCTTGGAGAATGTGTATATTTGAGCTAATGGATGGAGTGACCTATAAGGAATGGCACTTTATAAAATTTTAAAAGCTACTCAAATAGGAAAACTTTCTTGCCTATGTTATATGGGTAAAATAATATTCCTCTGTGGCTTTGTTGAGAAATGTGGATTTTTCCAGTAAGAAATCAATAGAACATCAGAATCCGGGAACATATTTAGGGGCCTGTTATTGGATACATCTTCCATTTAGCACATCTGTTAGCTGCAGGCCCAGTGAGCCACAAATCAGAAACAGGACCTCTGACACATGAAGTGAGTGTGGAGAGCAAGGCCAGGGCACTGTAATAATTCCCACAAAAACCTCACAGCTCCTAATGTTTAATTACTGAATTGTATAATTCTCATTTGGTCATAAGGCATTTAAAAAGTTTTGCTTTCATGTGAGAAGTTTTTTTTTACTCTCACACACAGAACAAGAAATAAACTATGAGAAGGGAAAACAGGCCTAAAGGTTAATAATAACCACACCATGAAAGCAGAGCAGGAGACATTCGGGAAGAGGGAGGGGGAGGGGGGGGGAGGGGAGGGGAGGGGAAGGGGAGGGAAGGGGAGGGGAGGGGGAGGGAAGGGGAGGGGAGGGGGAGGGAATAAAGGGAATGAATAAGAGCAAAGCCCATTGATGAAAAGGCTATAATGAAACCCATTTCTTACTATGGAAACCAAAACTTAATTAATATTTAGCTTTTTAATAAATGATATTAAACACGATACTTCAGGAGTTTTAAACAAAAATGAGAGATGTTGAGAATGGGGAAGAGAATAGAGCATGAAGTGGAAAGGAGCCTGGGGTGGGAGGCATGCAAAAGGGTGAGGGTGCAGAGGGGAGGGGAGAGGAGCAGCAAAAACATTGTTTGAATGATGCCACTAGAAAATCTTAACACTTTATGTGCTGATTTTTAGTATCAAAATATTTTTAAATACTTCATTTTGACAAAAGGAATAAGAACAACCAAACTGAAGTACAGGTGAACTAAATGCTGTGTCTTAGTGTTCCCAACTGCTAGAAAGGGGGCAATATTTGAATACCTTCCCTGGTGATAAGTATATGCCCTCCATGACAGGATGCTGACGGATTGTGGGAATGGCCACAACAGTCAAGAGGCTTTAGTTACAAATAATTTCCCCTTACAAAGGCCGTGTCTCCTTAGGTCATACAAACACTTGTTTTTCCCTCCTCAGCAAAGCGGAGAGGCTGAGAATGGCGCTCTTCCCTCAATGTGAAGGACGACAAACTGGGCCCAGAGAACTAACCACGTTTCACTTGGGTAGGCAGCATATGCAGATAATGCCCAAAACAGACCCAGAGAAGTCAAGAAACAATAATGAAACCTGATGATCTGTTTTGTCTACCAAAAGAAATCCTACTCAGTGGGTAGCATTAAGGCAGGAAGCTCAGAGGGTAGATAGGGGAGTCCAAAAGAGGACCAGCAAGCACTGTCTGTAGTGAAACACAGACAAATAGACACACACCAGTGATTTTCATCACCTACACCCCCAGGATACTCAAGAGGAACACCTGGCAAAACCCCAAGCTCCCAAGCCAACACCTGGAAGAACTCATCAAGGTGTGTCTGACGGCAGAGATGCTGCATGCCTCATGAACAGGAAGCGCAGAGAGGACCAACAGAAAGTTGATCTGCCCAAAGAAGTTTAATGTACACAGGACTTGCAAATGTCAAAAATCATGACAGTGTCCAGATAAAAGTGTCACAGTAAATCAACACCCACTGCACACATGAAGGCGGGAGGGAATCCAGAGGGAAAAGACCCTGAAACATCAAAATAGCAAACATAGCTGGTGCTCACAGGAAACAGCCAAGCTGACCAGAAGAATCACAGATGATTCCAGTATTCCAGAGTTAGATGGAACATTAGGGGGACCAGATCTGACGCCTCAGCAGAGCTCACCAGAACAAAAAGGCTTCAGACTTGAGACATGTGCCTGCTCCAACTTCTAGCTAAAGAAAGCATGCTAGAGAAGGTTCCAGCACTAAAGGCCACCCACACCCCTGACCTTGAGAAGAACAACTAAGTTTGAAAGAGATTGTGAAGGAGACTGGGGATGGTTACCTTTTCTAACCCGAGTTACTCAATTAGATGGTGTCTTGACTACTGAGATTCAGAGAAACAAACGAACTCTGGGGTCACCACGTCAAAGTGGTAGTGATCTGTGCAAATTAGAGTAACTAATAAATAAATTATTAGCCTATAAATAAATCCCACAGTGCCTAAAAAAATGCTGAAGCTGGATCATATATGGGTGCACACCTGTAACCCCAGCACTAGGGAAAAGGGGCAGGAGGACCTTGAATTTGAAGCCAGCCTGGACTATATAATGAGTATTGATTATAAAACAAAGCAAATAAAGAAGAAAGAAAAGAAGAAGGGAAGAGGGTTGGGACAGGGAAGGGGGAAAGAGGGAAGGTAAGAGAAACCCTTAGCTAGAACAGAGCTCAGATTTGATCGGCTCTAATCCATTGCTGATAACAAGTCAATGCTTGGCCTTCTTTTTTTTTTTTCTTTTTTTTTTTTTTTTTTTTTTGTGAAATGACAACCTGAGGCCTGAACTTGTTCATTCATGCTATAGAAGTATGTTGACCACAGGAGAGAAGCAGATAGCAAACTGACGTCAGGCTGTATGCTCTTGGGGTTCCTCCATTTTCATTCCAATTCATTTTGGAAACATATTTGAAATATGGTCAGATTATGTTCCATTTTTCCAATCCTGGGTCAGAACTAAGAGTCAAAGCTCAGGAAAGTGTGTAAATGAACCAAAATAGAGATGAAGACTTCTTAGAAATGTAACACAGAAGCACATTTTAGTAAAATTAGGACTTGCATTAATCTGTTTTTCTACCCTCATATGTGCTTTGCACAAATCTATTTTAATAAATGTGAGCACACTTCCATACTCATCTAGAGAATATGAAGTCTACACGCATTGTTTTCCCACTTAGTTACAGAAGGAAAATGCCCCATACTTACGGTCATTTTCTTCTTGAATCTGGACATTAATCATATCAATGCAATTCTGAATTTCATTCCAGCTTAAGGAATCTTGCCCTTGAGACAATGCTTCTTGTTTAACAGAGAGAAGGGCATCTGCATAACTGTGGAAGAGAAAACAGCAAGGACATAGCATTACTTCTCTTAAACCTTGGAGGACAAACTGTCCGATGCCCTGAAAAAAGTTGGGTATTGCATGAGACGTCATTCTGCCTGACTTAGCAGCTTCATTCTCTGGGTCACACTGCTCTAGCGCAGTAAACACCTCACTACTGATGCTTTCTCTTAAAAGTACCTATTATACTTATGAAATGATCAGTTTAATCAAAGTTCCCCACACCCAATCTCATATCTAATCTAAGCAAATTGAAGTCCTCAACTACACGAAATGAGTTTCTTCTTTTCAAAATGCTGGAATTGAACCCAAATTCTTGAATATCCTAGACAACTATTCTACCATTGAGTTATAATCTGAAGCCTCTTTTATTTTTATGCTAATACAGGGTCTCACTAAGTTGTCCTTTGAACTTGGTATGTAAGACCATGTAGATTTATGACTTTTAATACTCTTGCCGGAAGCTCCTGGGGTGCTGGGGTTGTCAGCATGTGGCATTAACCCTCCTATGCCCCCCAAGAGCTCAAATTCCATTAAAATACACTTCCAAAAGCCACTTGGGACCACTCAGATCTTCACAGGATGCTTCCTTGGCAATGCAGGGCAGGAGTTGAACTAGAATAGTCTAGATTCCCTTGTTACTTGTCCATTTCTCTAAGGGTCCCATGACGTTACTCAAAACCTCCTGTGTCTACGCCCTGCCAGGCACTGAGACCTCATTTGACCTCTGACCCTCCTCATGGGGTGTAAGTTCTGGATAACTCCAGCCAACCATTACAACTTTTTTTTTTTTTTAATTAAACCAAGGGAAATTTTACCCATCTTGATATATTATTATGAAACTCCCTTTTGTAAAAGTCAGTTCTACCACTGAGAGCATACAGCCAGCATGAACTAAGTGGCCCAGAGTGGAGAAACTCACCAGTTTGTGCTGCTTCATCTTTAAATAAAGAACAGTCCTTCAGGTGCACAGTTCACCTGCAGCCTCGACATGTTACTAGTGAAGGATGTTAAAAGGAGGCCCACAAGAGCCTGAACCTGTCTCCCTGCAAGTGACAGATTTCCTCAAAATTCTTCATGCTTCAAGGTGACACTGAGGTAACTTCTATAGAATGTAGCCTAAGGAAAAAAAGTTCTTCAAAACAGTAAGGGATGATGACAAACAATGGCCTCCTGATGTAGGCCTGAAACTGACTAAGGAATATGCTTGAAATTTTAGCCTTACCACAAAAGTCATAAAGAAGTTACATTCAACAATGTTTAACAGATAGCCCTGATGATGTTAACAGCTGGGACAAGTGGCTGTACTGGTGGCTTTTCTGAGAGATGAGGACCATTCTTTAAGAAAGTACAAAGTCCTTCTGAGTATTTTGTAGAGTTAATCAAAATCTAAGTGACGGCTATGTTGGAAATCAGATGAGAATGCTCAAGGATGGGCCCAGACAGACTCGCCAGCACCCATGATCCCTTTAGAAACACACACCAGTGAACCAAAGGGAAAAGTTTTAGTAAGAAGCCAACAGAACCCCACTGGTCCTTCCAATGAGAAGCAATCTTCTAAATGAAGTCACCGAGACAGCAAAATTAGGAGGGATGACAGGTGGCCCACAAGATGAGACTGTCCGGGGTCAAAGGAGAAGTGTAAGGCACTAATTGGTGGTGTACCTTCCCTGGACAAGCAATGGCCTAAGCATTATGTCCTCAAAGCAGTTCTGTAACTATGGAGAGAGGTTTTATTTTCTTTATTTTTGTCTTTACAGATGAAGAGGAAAAGATTTGGTTAGAGGAGATTAAGCAGATAATTCTGGCTTCAAGCCTTATGTATCTCTTAGCCACCAGCTTCTAGAAGAGGCAACCTGATGTAGAAGAGTAAAGTAATTAATGGGCGCATCCTCCATAGTATGCAATCGTGCTACTACTGTCCTCAGTGGAGGTGCCAAGTTCCTGATGGTGAAAGCATCATCATAAGACATAAGGCCGGCAGGTTCAGTGCGCTGGGACGGCTTGGCTGAAGTATATAGTGCCCACAAAGGTCCAAAACCATGATGCTACTCAATCATGGATCAGAAACTCAACTATGCACTAAAATAAGCCTGTTAATTTTTGTTTATTTGTTTTTCCATATTGAGACAGAGTCTCATGTAGCCCAGGCTGGTCTTAGACTTGCTATATAGTCAAAGAGGATTCTGGACTCCTCATCTTTCTGCCTTCAGATCCTAAATGATGGAATCACAGACAGATATATGCCATGATGCTAGGTTATACCTCTTTTCTTTTTAGGTTATTATATCGTGGACGTGAATAATACAGGCATCACGGCTCTCAAATGGAGTGCGCCCATTTCCTTAAGTGGCATTTGTAGAGAGGGAGGTAATTTCGATCAGCAGAAAGGATAACCAGGCTGGAAGGGGAAAACTGACATTTAGAGGACAGTGGCCTGGTGTTTTGACAGTGACTTTGTCAAGAGTCACTGCTAGATTTTAACCTTCACCGAGGAGTTAACAGCTTTGCTTTAGACTTTAGCATCAAGAGGGCTCAAGGGTTGATTAGAGAAAAATGACTGACTGATGGCTGGATGTGGAGAGAAAAGAGGTAGGGAACTTTCCTGTGGACAATTCTGCAGAGAGAGAGACAATAGCTAGGTGAGGGTGGCCCCCAGAGAGGAAGCCTTTGTCAAGTACTGTGTACACAGGTCGGCTGTGCACAGTAAACATGAGCCGCTGCCTCAAAGCACCAGGGTTCTGGCCAAGGGCAGAAAAAAACAAGATCAGACTGGTGTTCCTGAGCTTGGAGAAGTATGTGACACCATTGACCAGAGCACCGGAGAGGAGTCCCTGGAAAGTACGTGCTGTGGAGAATGTGCGGGTAACAGGTTTAACTTAAGTAGAGCAGATGATGCACTTCTGCAGGAAGACTAAAAAGGTAACCCAGCTGTCTCTCCGCATCTTGGTAATCTTGCACATAGGCAAGTGACCCAACTCCATTCACTCAGAATCCAAAAGTCTCTTTCAATTTCCTTTGTGCTTGACATGGGACTAGCCGCCCAGTGGATTAGAGCCAGTTTAGAGTCACTGGCTACAGTTTTGTTAAGCCCTGGGTAGACATCTCCCTCTGCTGGGCACAGTAGGCCAGGGCTCACTCATTTTTTTTTTTTCTTTGTTGGACCTGATCTCTAATTTGGGGGTTGAGTGTTTGTCTGTGTGAGGCCCTAGGTTCAGCACCCAGTAGCAAAGAAAAAAGAAAAATCCCTGATTTGCTTTTAATTCCAGCCCTCTGTTCTCCCTCTGGATCTACTGCAGTGTTAAGAATGACTAGAAATCACAGCTATCTAGGAAGCCGAAACAAAGTCTCAAACTGAGGTACAACCCTCAGTGCTTATAGAACCGTGTGGTTCAACCATCAGAAGAGTTGGGGGTTTAGGGCCCTGTTTAAGGTCCATAACTCCAGAAGTTTCCTTATCAGTGCAATGGACACCTCAGCTCCCCTGAAGAAGCCTGAAGGAAGGTATATTTTCAACAACTCCTCCAGTAAGCAATCTTTGCTTAGGCTAAAGTCAGTCCTGAACATCAGATGATGACTTTGTCCCCAGTGAAGGAGGACTGTAAAGGGCTCTTATAGCTGAGAAGATTAGCTTTTGAGAATATGCAAGCAGGGTATTTGGGCTTTCTCACCAATCAAGTAATTAATTTGGGAAATCTGCCAAGTACACTTTTTTCCCCCTGAAGGCTTCCCCCCTTACCGGTCCACGTGTGTCTCGTCCAGATTGTTGAAGCCTATGGTGGGGCTTTTGAGCTGGTTCTGCACAGATACAAGGTCACTGCTGTCCAAGGCCTGGTTTAGCAAAGCAACAGCAGACAACATTTCCACAGCAATCAAGAGCTCTTCATGGGTCAAGTAGTTCTGTTGGCAAACACAGGACAAAGTGAGTTTCACCAATCATACTCTGCACATGCGTGCTTCGGGTACAGGATGAGTATGACAATGAGCATGGCTACCTGTTCTTCACTGGCTTTCAATAAAGCCAGGTAAATGGCTCCTGAGTCCTTTTAGATTATTATTTTGGGGCTGTGTTATGTATAATCTACAGTTACAATGTCACAGATATCTGTATCCAGTGTTGCTGGCTGCCTATCAGGCTCTCTGTAACCTAGTAATTATGCCACTGTTTAAATAAACTGTCAGAGAGGGCTAGGTAAGATCTCAGCACAGAAACAGGCCCAGGAAAGAGGAGCTTTACCTAAATGCTGTAAACCTAGAAGAAATGCAATCTTTAAGCCAAGTAAGTTGATTCTAACCACCAAAAGCTAATTTTGGTTTTATAAATTGAGTAAAAACCTTAAAATGTACTGTAAGGTCTAGATATTTGATATAACTTCAGATAAAACTTTTTGGTAAAGCAAGGAAACCTCTCTATATTTACATATTCATGAATATATTTTATTTGGATTATGTAAAAACAGGTTAGCTTTCTGAGAATCCTTTCCTCTCAATATTTTCTTCCTTTTCCCAGCACCCAGGGAGCAGAAGCAGGAGGATTTCTGTGAGTTCAAGGCCATTTTGGTCTACATAGCTAACTGCAGAGCCAGATGTGGTGACATGGTAAGATCCTGTCTCAAAAAGAAACCAAGAGGATTAGAAATTTCACCTATTTATCTTGTGTGTATGAGTGACTGACCTGCATGCCTGTTTATGACCTGCATATACCACATGCATGTCTAATGCCAGAGGAGGGTCAGAAGAGGACATCGGATGCTCTGGACTGAAGGTACAGAAGGCCATGCATAAACTACCACATGGGTACTGGGAACTGAACCTAGATCTGGAGCCACATTTCGAGTCCAGAACTGTGAGTTTTAAAGTTACTTTTACATTTAACTTTTAATTTTACTTTTTGTTTTTCAGGAGCTGATGCTGGAAACTGAACACGGCTTCATATAAGCCAGGCAAACATCTAACCCTGAGGAAATTATTCTGAGATATGTGCTGTGAATTAACACTTTCTGATCACTGGGTAAAAGCTGCAAAGAACTCCATATTAAACAACCCTTCTCACACCCACAGCACAGCTCTTCTCTACATGACAATCTTGATCTTACTGCCAGTACTTTTCATTTTAACACTCTCTGCTATTCTCAGACTTTGCGTAAACATTCTATTATATAATGCAAAAGTGGCACTATTAGGAGGTGTGGTCTTGTTAGAGGAAGTGTGTCACTGTGGAGGCGGGCTTTGAGGTCTCATATATGCTCAAGCTGCACTCAGTGAGTCAATCTACTTCCTGTTACCTTCTGATCAAGATATAGCCAGGACTGTGTCTGCCTGCATCTCGCCATCTCCTGCTATGATGATACTGGACTAAACCTCTGAAACTGTAAGCCACCCCAATTAAGTGTTTTTACTTTATAAGAGTTTCTGTGGTCATAGTGTCTCTTTACTGCAACATAAACCCTATAACACATAACTTGTCTGAAAATGACTGTTCAATACTTTAGCATATTAAGGATCATAAATTTATAAAGAACAAAGCCATGCTATTAATGTTATTAGTTGCAGATTTCTAGAAATGCTGATTTAAAGTGTATTGCAATTCAGTTAAATTATTCAACATTTTAAAAATTATGTGTAAGTGTGTGTATCTGTGTGTGAGCATGCATGTGAATATGTGAATGCAAGTGCCTTTACCTTGGAGGCCAGGGTTTCCCTAAAGCTAGAATTCCTGGCAACTGTAAGCTGCCTGACATGGGTGTTTAGAATTGACCTTGAGTCCTCACAGTATCAGTATGAGCTCTGAGCTATCTTTCTAGCCCAAAATTCTTAAACACATGTGCAGAGAAAATAGCAACAGCTTGTTCTTTTGTGTACCGAGTACACTACTCCTGGGTTTCCTAGCTATACTCTTGGCATTTCTCTGGACTAAAATCAGGAGTTAAAGGGGAAAATAAATCTTGGAATTGGCATCAGTGGGCTGCTGAGACTGAGGCTATGGGCATGGACCACCTGGACACTACACCCCTCACCCTGCCTTCCCCCTCTCTCAAGAGCCAACCTCCTCCCAGGGACATGGTATGAACAGCACACAGCTGTGTCTCACCGAGGTGTTCTGTTTCTGGAGGTTGGAGAGTTCGTTCTGGTACATGACAGCAGCAAAGGGATACACAGCTGGCAGCTGGGCTTCCGGTTTCTTCAGTCCAAGCAGTGTGTTCTCAGGGTTACCTTCTCGAAGAACAGCATTGATGTGGTCCACGGCAGCCAGCCCTGAGGGTGGGAGTGCATACTGAATAAGAACGTGAGCTTTCCTCTGCTGGTCTGCCCAGCCAACCCTCCTTCCCAAGGTTCTAATGAAAGCAACCACTTTTCCATAAATTCTGAAAAGCTGCAGGTGGTGGGAAAAGCTTATGATGTCAGCAAAGTGATTCTAGTCACTCAAACACCTCCGGCTAATTTCAAAAAGAACTACAGCACCAAGGGACCTTGAGTTCTGGATTATTCCTGTTAGTATGATGTCCCCTCAAAAGCCTTTCTTTCATGTGTGTATGATACATGTGTTGTGTACATGTGTGACAGGATGGGCGCACTCCTCAGATGTCAGTCTTCACTATCCATCATGTTTGGGATGGCATCCCTTTCAGTTAGTAGCCATGTATTCCCAGCTAGCTGGCCCAAGAAATCTGGGGATTCATCTATCTTTCTGCCTCTTACCTCACCATAGGAGCAGTAAGTAGTAGGGTTGCAGACATATGCTACTTCACCTGGCTTCTACACATGGGCTCTGGGGATTTGAACTCACGTCTTCACACTTGCACAGCAAGTACTTTACCCACTGGGCCATCTGTTTGGCCCTCAAAAGTTTTTCTTTCAGGACCGGCTCTTTTCCCACCTCACCTCATAATGCCTTCAAACCACTTTTGTCCTGAGGATTTTCTGTTTTGTGAATCTCATTTTTTGGTAAAGCTGAAACACAGTGTTCTGTGTGTTTATTCTCTGCCATTCCTTATAAGTTGGTACTGCCTCACTAAGGGAATCGTTATGTTACATGAAACCCAGGAACAAGCCCTATCTTATGCTGCATCCTCCCAGTGGGTCCATACATGGTAAGCCCACAATCGAACGTGGTGCCCTGCTGTTTTACTTTACTCTCTGAAACAACCCAAAATGCCTAATCTCACCATCAGCTGTAACAGCGAAGCTATAAAGGGCTTCAGTGACCAAGGGAAGGGTACTTGAAATGATGGAGTCAGCTAAGTTTTCAGAACATAGAAGCCCAACACGGAGAATGAAAGATGAGCTGTCCCTAGTCAAGAGAAAACCAGACAGAACCTTGTAAGATTTGCCTTCTGAGGAAGCCATCTGGGTACCAGGAAAAAGCCATGCAGTCGTCTATCTCCCTAATGGCATGGCCACAGGACAGCTAAAATTATTCTAACCCCTTTTAACAGGATGACAAGTTTAGTCCTAATGGGCCTCCCTGGAACTTTCTACTGAGAAATGTCACCCAATAGCAGGAACATGGGTGATGGAATCCTTCAGGTCACTTCCCCCCACCCTCACCCCCCAAAACCCTTACACTTAGCATAGAAGATCTATAGAGTCCAAACATTTCTTTTTTATCCTTAGAACTCAACGTGATAAAGAGAAAGATTTCAAAAAGGAAGGCAGGGGATTGGGATGCTTGTTAGTATTCCAAAGCCTTCCAGCTGCACCTGGGCTTACACTGGCTTTTTCCTCACCTCTGAGAAAGTTTAAATATAGGATTGCATGGCTGGATAGTAAATATCTTTATAAATACATTCCAGAAAATCACGTTCCGAAAGTGTCCTTAAAACTAATTTTCCTTGGGGCTGAAGGGATCAACTCAGCAGTGAAGAGCCTTTACTGCTCTTCCAGAGGGCTGGGGTTTGGTTTCTAGCATTCATACGGTGGCTAACAACCATTTCCAGGGAAGCTGCAGACTTCCTCTGACTTCTTTGGACAACAGACAGCCATGTCATGCACATACATATATACGCAGGAAAAAATTCGTATGCATAAGATAAAATATAAATTCTACAAAAATTTTTTAAAAATCCTATTTTTCTGTCCCCCGTCCTCCAATTTCTTCTACTCTGCATCCTACATTTGCCAAAATTCCTAGTCCTAATGTTGATAGAGTGCACCATTTAGAAGGCACATGGCAAGCTCTGGAGAAGATGACCGCAGTCCAAATGGAACTAAAGGCTCTGAGGAGAAGCCACTACATAACCATTAAAGCTGCTGCCAAGGCCGTTAACTGGCTACAATGAACGTAACTGTCTCAGCATTAATACAATAACCCTCCAGTTGGGAGGAGCCTGTCAACATCCCTATACTTCGCTTGCAGATTTGAAAATATAACTCACCATCACACCATCGACTATATTTCTGTTCTATCAGACTACACATTTTCCAGGAGAAGAGATGGAAATTTCAGAAGAGCCAAGCCACCAAACATGGAGGCGGCCTCATCAATTTCAGCTTGTGCTGATGTTACAAATCACCTACTGCCTATTTAAAGTGGAAATGAAAGTATAGCCAACTTAGCTAAATATGTGGTCAGGAAGTTAGGTCACTGGGTATTCAAGTACTTATTTATAGAGAATTTTATTAAACACACACACACACACACACACACACACACACAAAGCTGTCTTACTTAATAAGCATTTCAAAGACTACAGGACCATTTCCTCTCAAAGCTTTTGGAGCTCAGATGTCTTGTTGGCAATTCCTATAATTGTCAATTTCTGTCAACTTTCAGAAACAACAGAAACACTAAAACTGGGCTCTGTGTATCATTACCCACAAGTCAAGTTTCCACAGCATAAAAGAACATGAACGTGTACCCCAAAACTGTAAGGTGTTGATGGAAATTCTTGAGCACAAATGTTAGCTGTCAGACACTGATGTGAATTAATCTGCATTGACATCCTTGGTCCCCACAGCGCTAAAGGCTCCAATAACTTAGGAGCAGACTTCCAAGCCAGACCTGCAGGTATATATTCTTTGAGTGTTCAATGCCATAAGAAACACTTCCAGCACATCTAGGCAGTGACACAGAAGACAGCTTTAGGAATGCTCTATTTAATGGAAGCTCCAATTTTAAATCCTGCAGAAGTTCATGTGATCTATTAAATGAGTCCAGTGGTCTTTCATGTATTAAGAGCTGGAAAAATATAGGCTATGTAGATTAACCTAGAGAGAATAAATATCAGATAAAATTCCTTACTTTCTCTTCTGATTTCAAATAAGGATAATTTTTATTAGGTGGGGGAAAAGTCTAATTATTGATGGATTGAAATTCACCTTTGTTCATTTTTAACTACCTAAATTTTCTGTTTTTTTTATAGTCTGTTCTAGTTAGCTTTAACTATCAACTTGAAACAGCCTAGAGTCACCTGAGAAGAAACTCTTAATTGAGGGAATGCCCAGGTCAGACTTGTCTGTGAGCATGTCTATGGGGGACCGTCTTCATTGTTATTGATCTGGGCCCAGCCCACTGTGGGTGGCACGCTTCCTTGGGCAGATGGTCCTGTATGAGAAAGTCACCTAGGCTTCCTTAGGACAAGCCTGCAATTGAGCTTGCAAGAAGAACTCCATGGCTCTGTTTCTAGTTCCTGCTTGGTTCAGGCTTTGATTTTCCTCAGTGACCAACTGTGACCTGCATGATGCGGGGATATGTTTCAAATACAATAAAAACAGCCGGAGATATCAGAGGGATCTAGCCATAGTCAGTCTAGGAGGATCAGACAGTGGTAATTCACACCTTTAATCCCAGCACAGGGAATATCCTGCGTGACCTACGCCCTTAATCCAATCTGAGTTTGAGGTCATTTTAGTTTACAGAAGGAGTTCCAGGCTCCCAGGCAGGCAGTGATGGTGCTATGCCTTAACTGAGTGAAGAAAGTATTTAAGGAAGGCATAGAAAGACAGAGCAGGCAGAAGAAAGCCTGAAGGAGCCAGGCTAAGGAAACTGGAAGACAGCTGGGTGAGATCTGACTGGTGTTTCTTCTCTGATATCCCTGCCTTTCCTAGAGATTTGGTCCTGAATTTCCTTTATTTGTGTAACAGCATGAGTCAAATGTCTTCTCCACCCCCCTCCCCCAAGTTGCATTTTGTCAAAGTGTTTTACCACAGAACTGAAGGGGAACTGGAGCACAGTCATTGAACTAAATAGGAACTATAATCATTAAGTTGTAATCATTTGCTAATTAATAGTCAGTGTCAGTCTTATAAGGGACAGAACCAAAATGATACATATCACACCTGATGTGATGAAACCATAAGGCAAGAGAACCAGTGTCTGGACACTTTGACATGCTGTGTGTGGACCAGGACTCATCAGGAGACTACCAGATGCTACATCATAATGACAAGAAGTGCTGATAGAGTTCCCATTACACAAGACAGTTTTGCAAGTTACAAGTGGGGAGTTTTGGAAAAAGTCCGGCAAAGAAAGCTTACACATTATAGAAAAATCCATTTCAGACACATAATTCATCACTTACTATTGACTGCATTGATGTTGCTTTGGATTTCCGCCTGTGTCAGAAGCTCCTCATACGCGTCTCTCTCTTCCTCTGAAATACAGCTGTTCTGCAAAACAAAGTCTTCACTGATCCCCGAGTTTCAATGTTTCCCAAGCATGAAACTCAAATGGTAAAGAAGAAGCTTGTTCCTTTTCATTTGTAGTCAATATGAGCATCTGTGGAATACCTGCTTGGGGCAGGACTCTAGGGGAGGTACAAGCAGCAAGAAATACGAAGATTGACACAGGCCTTGTGAATAAGGCTGTTTCTAATATAAAATATTAGAAGGGATCATTCAACATGGTAACTTCTACAGAGGCAAGCAGTGAAATACTGAAAATTTAATTTGAGTCTATCTAAAAAAGTAAAAACCACAAATAATAAATATGCACAGAAGAGATCACAGACAAACTGAATTGGAAAGAAAAGTTCAAACCATGGTAACAAGTGAGGAAAGCCCAGAGGAGGAACAGAGTAGTGAAGTCCTGGACAAGCAATGGGCCATAGGCAGCACTCTTTAGTTTAAAAAAAAAAAGCACACAGCTTGGCCTGTTTGTTACAATGGACAAAAGATGGTCTGTGCATTGTAGAGGACCCCAAAGACCAAGCTGAACAACTGAATTTAATTTAGTTTGTTTTGTTTTGAGACAGGGCCTCACTGTTAGTCCTAGCTGTCCTGGAACTTGATTTGTTAACCAGGCTAGCTTTGAACTCAGAGATCTGCCTGTCTCTGCCTCTTCAGGGCTGGAATCAAAGGTGTGTAGCATCATGCCTGGCCCTGTACTCAATGTATGTAGAAAAGGAGAACCAGGCAGGTTTTTGGTGAGGTGATATCAAATCTGAGTTAAACACGAATCCCCACATTCTGAGGGTGGTTAGAAAACAATAGGGAACCAGAGCAACCTAGGAGGAAAGTTCTATAGGAGTCCTGTGAAAACCCTGGAGGCCAGTATGTGGGACTTGGAGGCAAAGAATGAATTCAAATCAATAGAGAAGGCAGAAGAATCTAGCTAGGAGAAAGATATAGGGAACATGAAGTATAGTGGGATTATGTTACATTGTAAATAATTGTCCCACCTACTAGTTTAATAAAAATGCTGATCGGCTGAAGGCAGACAGGAAGTGTGGGAGGGGCTACCAGACTAAGAAAACTCTGGGAACAGGAAGAACAGAGCAGAGATGCTACAGACACAGCAGAGAAGCTGATGCAAAGGACACCTTTGCTGCTCTGAGAAAAGGTACCAAAACTGCATGGTTGAATAGGATAAGAATCATGGGTTTAGTTTAAGAGCAAGAGCTGGCAAGTTATATGCCTGGGCCCCATGTCAATCAGCATATTGTCATCAAGCATCTGTGTGTTTCAGTGGGACTATGGGAGTGTGGGTTTGTGGGTCCAGGCCACCAGGCTAGGCAGAGCATGGAACAAGTGTGACAGGGACAAGTGGAAATCATCACTGTTCTACTGCAGTCAGATAAAAGATCTTAGGAACTCAGAATCAAAATCTTCAGGAGCAGAGAAAATGACATAGGAGAAGCTAGCTTGGCTGATTTCCTTGACAATTGTATGACTTAGTGGAGGGAGAACAAAGAATCAATAAGAACCTGGGAAAAATCCCAACAGAAACAGAGAGAGAAGAAAGAGACTTCAAAAGGTCAGCTCTAAGAACTGTTACAGCCAAGATAAGTCAGGGAAGCAGAGTCTCTTGGGGTAGCTGGGTCATGAGATGGGGAGCTGCTGAAAGCCACCAGGAAAAATAACCAAATAAAGTAATGGAGCCCAAAACTTAATGAGAGAAACGTCGATGCGGAATAGAAGTTTCAATATAGACAAAGCTGTCAACAAAGACTATGTAAGAAGTAGATGGGTTTAGGGTTAGGATCAGGAACCTGCTATCTCATTAGGAGAGGGGATACTTTTAAATAAAATGGGCTTAATTGGGAAAATGTAGAGAAGCATGAGAAAACTTCCTCTCTTAACATTTCCTTGTTGAATTATTAATGTCTGCATATAAATACACAATTTTCATAGTTGGCATGGAGCCCGAGATGATATCAGACCAGGATGTTCTGAAGTTGCTGTCTCTATGCCTCTTTCTTGGGTTAAACAGTGAGTGCGTAACAGTGTTCAGTACTAATTGCCTGATTTAATTTAGGGTCATTTAACCTTTTATCCCGCCCAAATAAAGAGACCATAGGCAGTTGACTTACAAATCATGTGTCAACATTAATGCTTTTCACGAAAGTAACTCATAACCACATCCGTTAGTATGTGGGTTTCTTAGACTTGAACTAAGTACCTTCAGCTTTGCATTTTCCTCTTTTTTCTTCTTGGCTTCCCAGAGTTCCTTCTGGTACTCCTGTGAGAGGCTGTCATCCACAAAAGTTAAAACGGCATTTGGGTTTCTTAGTGTTACCAGGGTCTGCTCAGCCGCCCCTTTCTCAATAGCTCCATTAATGGCTATGACGGCAGCGTGCACTGAGGAGAAAGACACTGTTACCACCGACACTCCATAAGCCCAACAAGTTTTACATCTTCTTTAGCTCCCAGTGAGTAAGAGAGGCCTGGGGGAGGGGGGGGGCTCACGTGGTAGGTGCTTGTTTGATTCCCAGTATTTATGCAAGAAGCAGGCCCAGTGATGTGCACTTGTAATCCCAGTACTGGGGAGGTGGACACAGGCCAATCCCTGGGGTTATCTGGCCAGATTGTCTAGCTGAATTATCTAGCCTCAGGTCTCAGAAAAAGACCCTGCCTCTCAAAGTGGGCAGCTCCTAAGGAACAAACTGGCTTACACATGCAACGCATCCATGTTACATGAATATCTGCACACACACACAGAGCACAATAAAAAAGAGACACTGAACAAATCATGTAGCACCTGACGATCTCTCTGCAAGCTTGCCTGCTATTAGTCTTGATCACAGAGTCTGCGAAGTAGTCCCTATTTATTCTGGCACTGAGATGAACCAGGGGCTATACCATACACTAGGGCACAGAGTCAGCCCTTGCTTCCTGCTCAGGGCAACACAGCCTTAAACAAGCAGGTTCTCAAACCTGGTTGATTTAGCTTGCACAGTTAAGAGTCAGCTGTATCTACCCTAAGCACTGAAATCCAAAGACACAGCAAGTAGAGGTATGTTTTGTGAAGTGAAAATATTTCTGAAATCTCTACATTCACATCACATAGATGTATGTTTAAAACCCCAAAGCAATGACTTGGCTGTGTTCAAACACCCTCAAATAATTATAACAATAAGGACAAAATGTCAGGGTTCCTGGGGTTGACAGTGCTTCTGCAGATAGGGTGAGCATTCCTGAAACCTGCTGGACTTTCTACAAGAAAATGGCAGTCATGAGCCTCAGAAGGTGACACAGAACAAGAATCGACTGCAAATCTCAGAGGACGCTGCCTATTAAGAGATGTAGCTGTTTTGAACTAAGAGGTAATAAGAAGAGAAAGGTCAAATGGTCCAACTCTAGGTTTATTTTGTTATAAAGATAATAAAATTATTTACTTGTTATTCATATTCACTTTTATCCATATCCATATTCATAATTATTCATATTCATGTCATTTGGTTGCAGGTGGTCATCAACAACCTCCCCCAAAAGCAAAACCTTTAGGGTTCTTAAAGGATCTCCCAAGTATCCTGTTTTACAACACTAAAATCCACAAGTACATTTGGGTAATTTACAGACCAATGACAAGTCTGGATAGGAGGGTAACTTACGGGCAGCTTCGTCCACAGACAGTTCATTGGCCAGAATGCCGCCTATTTTGCTGAAAGCTGGCATCTGTATTCCATACTTTTCCAGTTCTTTCCTCATATTACTGATTTCCTCCTCTGAAAGGACAACAGGAAACAAAACATCAAAGGAAGCCCCCAGAAGTGAAAGTGGGAAAGAGACATCAGTCCTTGGGAGGGTAGAGCCATTTCCAAACAATCTTCTTTCATCCCTTATTTCACAAACATGGGGGAGGGGACCCAGGTAGGCACAAGCAAGATAGGACAGTGTGGTAGTTAGTCTTTTGTCAGTGTGGTAGACTCAGGAGTCACCTGGGAAATGAGCATCTGACTGTGGGAAATGCTCTTGATTACTTTAATTGAGGTGGGAAGATCCGCCCACTGTGTGGCACCATTCTGATAGGGATTCTAAACTGTATAAATGGAGAAAGGCTGGAACTGGGCAGCAGACGCATTCACAGCTCTCTTCTCTGACTGTGTCCAAAACATGGCCAGTTCTTCATGCTCTTGATGCCCTGACTTCACCACCATGATAGACTGCATCTTGTAATGTGAGCTACAATAAACACAGCCTAGGAGGGAAACCAAGATGGCAGGCTTTCCCTTGTTAATATAGAGCAGTGACTCTCAAGCTGTGGGTGGAGACCTCCTTGGGGAGTTAACGAGCTCTTCTATCCATAATCATAGCAATGTTAAATTATGAGGGTTGGAGGTTACCACGACATGAGGTGCTGTGTCAAAGGGTCGCAGCTTTAGGAAGGTTGGGACATTGGGATAGAGAAGGAGGGACCGAGGAACATCAATGGGAAGAAGAAAACACATGCATGTTTTCTTAGTCACTAGACTGTAGAGGAGACAAGGCAAACTGGAGTACCTGTGAAGTCCACTTTTCCCAGCAAATCCTGGATCTGGGGTGCAATCCCCAGTTTAAACAGATACAAACTGAAAGACAAAACATGAAGCCATTTAGAACCTTTATTATCTGAAGTCCCATGGTGTCATACAACTAAAGAATGCCTTCAACTGAGATGGGTCTAAGGGAGCTCCCATAGCTTAAAGTGCCTCACAAGGTCAGTCCCAGGTGGGCAAGACCAGAACTCCAGACAGTGGCCCAAACATCAGTGTTCTACAGCCCAGAGGGTCTTTCTCTGAGACCAACACCCCTCCATCGTCCACGTATAAGAATAAAGACGTAGATAATGGGCTGTAGAGATGGCTCAGTGGATAAAAGCACTGCCTGCTCTTCCAGAGGTTCACTTCCCAGCACCCACTTGGCAGCGTACACCCTGTAACACCCATCCCAAGGGGTACAATGACCTCTTCTGGCCTCCAGAGGCACTGCATGCATAAGGTCCACAGATATGGAGACAAAATACATAAAATTGAAATAAAGGTTAAAATTCAAAAAATTCAAAAAAGACAGATAATGTAGAACAGTAGGCAATCAACACTGTTTCTATGGATATTCCTTAACTGCTAGCCATTTGGCTGAAAGGACAGCTTAACGAATTTTTTTGACATTTATCTAAATATTTGTTTCCTATTTCTGAACTACCAGATCAGTAAAACTATGGTAAGATTTATTACAGACTATTACTAAGTAGAAGGCAGAGACTACACTGTAAATATTTAAAAATAAATCTCTTTGGCAATTAATGATGTCACCCCTTAACCTGCTCATAACCTGACAAAAGGCTTAGAGATCTAGCATGTAAATTCTATCAAAGAGATGCGACTGTGATTCCTCTACTCAATTATAGTCAGTCAGTTTCTGTTGCACATTCCTACCAACTTCTCCAAGCACAAGGATAATTCAGGGAATCATCTAAAAATAAAACAACCCTGGTTTCACTTTCTTATTCATTTGGTAGGTTTAAAATCCATGAAACTCTAATTAGATGTAAGAAAGTAAATAATAATTTACATGGGGAATGGTCTTGATGACTTAACATTTTAATATGAATACTCCCAATCTTGAGATCTCTGCAGTTTCTAAAATCTATTACATTTCAAATAAATAAATTCAAGATGTTGTTTTGAGACACATAAGGTCTTCCAACATGACCCAGGATTTCAACTCACAGTCCTTCAGACTTGGTCTCCCAAGTGCTTGGAGTATAGGTGAACGCCACCATGCCTTGCATCCCTGTCCCTTTCTGAGCTTTATCCTGCCATCAGAGCCTGCATTTGCTCCTCTGAAGGGAACCAGAGGCTCAGCCTGTCCAAACTGATCCCTCTTTGCTTTGAACCTGTCTTTGCATCTATTTGATTGGAGCTAAGCCTGCACTGGCCTCCAGCCCTGCATGTCCTCTGTTGCTTTGGTTGGACCCTGTTCCCACCTTGTTTCTCGGCCCTGTCACATGTTTTCTTTCTTTCTTTCTTTCTTTCTTTCTTTCTTTCTTTCTTTCTTTCTTTCTTTCTTTCTTTCTTTCTTTCTTTCTTTCTTTCTTTCTTTCTTTCTTTCTTTCTTTCTTTCTTTCTTTCTTTCTTCCTTCCTTCCTTCCTTCCTTCCTTTCTTTCTTTCTTTCTTCTTTCCCTCTCTCTCTTTCTTTCTTTCCTCCTTTTTTCTTTCTTTCTTTCTTTTTTGAGAAAGGCTGTTCACATTTCTGCACAGTGGGTGACATTTCTAATATCACTTCAAAAGGTTCATGCAGTTTGTGGGCAGGTAATCCCTGCTGCTGTGACATGCATGAGTGTGACAGCCATGTCCTAACAGAAAACAGCATTTTACAGCTCCCTCCCATATTCTGGCTCTTACATTCCACCTCTTCATCCTCAGGGTTCTCTGTGCAGTGGGAATAGTGTGGACAGGAGGATCTTTGTTTTTAATGATGTGGCCACGTTAGGCCTCCCAAGTTCCAGTGGACAGTTCCACACCCAGGCACACAGAGCCAGCACTAACTCAACCCAGTGGCTTCTAAAACAACACTAGCAAAACACAAAAACCCCAAATGAAACAAAACAATAACAAAGGACCCAAAGTTGGGAGAGGGACAAGTTAGAGAAATATGGAGGCATTTAGAGGGGGAGATATCAGGAAGATATCATATTTAAACATTACTATTGTACTAATTTTATATCAGTTATGCAAAAACAGCTAAAGAACTGTACTAATTGACCTGGATGCAGTGATTTTTACATTATATTCTTCTTCATTCATTCATAATCACTACTGATAGAATGTATCCTCTGTATATTATGCTTCTCTTTAAGACAAAGATGGTTTAGATGCCACAACATAGCTTTAAGTGAGCACAAAGGCACACATCAACATTCCCAATTGTTCAAGGATTGCAGGACCCCTTGAGTGGGGACAAGTCAGGCACCATAGCTGGCCCTTCTGTCACAAATAAAGGAAAAATACAGCTTTGTTACAATATGAACTAAAAGGTTTTGCTAAAGGAATGTGGTGATTTTCCCACTCATGATGAAGAATCTATTCTTTACTGTGATTTCCAACCTCTGTGCAGGGTAATGGTAACAAATTTCAGGGAACAAACATTCTGATTAACTACAGTCACCACAAGGTGGTGCTGAGAAGTTAGCTTGCCGAATGAGAAAGTCTGCTTTGAAATATAAATCTGAGATTTCCTTAAATTGGTATGATGGATGAAGTGGAGAACTCACTTGTATATGACCTCTCAAACTTCATTCCCAAGGAATTAAATATATTCTATTTAGCTTCAGTTTTCAACATTTGTCAACACTGGTCTTGAAATTTCATGTTAGTTTTAAAAAGATGACTTCTTCCAGGGTGGGAGTTTTCTATACAATGTCTGAGTGATTGTCGCTTTCCAGTAGATGAGTACATGGGACACACACCCATCTGGAAGCTATATTTATCTATCATTCTCATGCCGAAAAGAATTGTCCATTGGAAAGTATTCTTTCCAAGTATGTAAAGTCCAGTATCATCTTGTACTGAGCATTCCAAGGCAATTGAGATTTAATCTTATAAAAACAAATCCATTGTACATAACAAATGCATTTGCACTGGGCTCTTCACACTGAACTTACTATGCACCTTTTATTGGCTAACATATAACAGCTTCCAGGAACATTAAAGAGGAAGCCTTGGTGTTAATGTTACCAGCTCTGCCCAATGTCTAAGAAAGCACTCTGTGAATGGGAAGGGAACCTCTTATCCCACAAAAAAGCAAATCACACCTGTATTGCTGAGTTAGACCTACAGCAGAGGGTAGACTTGGATGTAGCTAACTCTCACTAGTTCATAAGGTACTAGCTATAGAAATAATATCAGCTGAAGTCTGAAAGTAAAATTGGAAGTTACAAAATATTATATTAGTTCTAAAAATTATTATTAGTTCTAATAAATACATTAAAGATTCTGAAGTGGTGAAACTCCAGCTTAAAAGGCAGGATGGACCTGAGTCCACTTCTGAATTTCTGCATCATATAATAGCAACCAGCTCTTTAAGGTACCAAATCAATGGACATTTGTAAATCAGAGGCTCATGGCAAACCAGAGAGACCTAGGACTGGCAAGGGCTGGGTATGTGACCCTGAGCACGGCATGGAAATGAGCTTTCAGTGAAGTGAATGGCCAGGGCATATATAACTTCTCAGAGTCCTTCCAGCTCTCAAGCTCCAGGATTCTTCCCTTCATATGTTTCAAATATAAACAACTCAGAGGCCTGAGCAGCCTGGGCTGAAGGGCAAGTCTGCTGTTTTTAAAATTTTGTTCAAAGCATGAGAATCCAGAGGCAGCCTTTTCATAGGCAAATCAGATCAGGTAAACTTCCTGAAAATTTAAAAAGACAACTCCAAAGAACTTTAAACAGCAGCTAGAGAGGTATCTTTCTGTGGTAGATTTCAGGAACAGGTTAACATGCTCAACGAGCTTCATTTCTTGAGACAGTCATAGCCATAGAGTAGTTCAGACAGAGGGGAAGGGGAGAGTGTCATTCAGACCAAGTGGAGAATTTTGAACAAGGAAGACTTTGACAGCTGTTGGAAGGAGAATCTCCAATACTGCCACCGCCATTTGTTCCCTCCCAAGACCCCAGGATTAGAGTCTGTCTTTCAGGCCAGTGATTTCTAGAGAGCTTACTTGTAAATCTAAATGTGCTCTCCAAAATTACAATCGCTCTGGTAATTTAGTCAATTCACTAATTCAGTTTCTTTGTGAGAAAGAAGACTTTGAGAGAAGGGAGCGATGAGTCAATGAGAGGTCTACATTATGCCTGGGTGACGTGTCTAACATCTCCATTGGTAGGTCAGGTAGCCACTGTGGGAAACTGGGGAAAGGAGCCCTCTGCAAAGCAGTCAGAAAGTTTAGAACAACTGGTCAACCAGAAGTCAGTCTGCCACTACCTTCCTCACAAATGCAAGCCCTACTGCAGGCCATTTATGCATTGGCACTACATTTGAAAACAGGATAGCCAAACACAACCACAAATCTTTAGCATCTGCAGTATTGCTTACATTCAGGGGAGACTCACAGGTTTCCAGCTTGTAGCAGAATTTTAAGGCCCAATGAAGGACATTGTAAGAAAAGCAGCATCCAGCACCATTATAATGCTGAACTAGAGTAATCAGTAATATGTGACTTTGAAGAAATTCTTGAACAGTACTTTTTCATATCTTAAAGCAGTAATAATGAGAACAGGACAAAAACATCTGATTATGTCCACTGTGGGGTAAAAGGGCCTGCCAAAGAAACCCACCAGTGAAAGAAACACTTTATCCCTGAACTCAGAACCAAAGAAATACATCCTGACTCTGAAACCAGTGCCAAAGAATCACACTTTGGCTCTAGAATCAGAGCCAGAAAAAGAAATATCCCTGGCCCTGAAATCAGAGCCAAAAAGAGCCAGTGAAAGAAACACACTTTGGCCCAGTATCCAGAGCCAAATCTGCCCCTGACCAAGTAAGCAGAAAACCAACCAATCCCTAAGAAGAAGAAGGAGGAGGAGGAGGAGGAGGAGGAGGAGGAGGAGGAGGAGGAGGAGGAGGAGGAGGAGGAGGAGGAGGAGGAGGAGGAGGAGGAGGAAGAAGAAGAAGAAGAAGAAGAAGAAGAAGAAGAAGAAGAAGAAGAAGAAGAAGAAGAAGAAGAAGAAGAAGAAGAAGAAGAAGAAGAAAAAATGAACCAATCCCTGAGCAGAAAACCAACTGATCCTGAACATAGGATCTAGTCAATAGGTGCTCAAGGACAGAAATCTCACCAATTGCTACCCTGGAAATCTTCTCCCTGTAAAAACTCTGCCCTTAAGAAGTCCTTTTCCCTGTTGCCTTCTCCCAGCTCAGCTGAGGCAGCCACTCTTCTAGATTCTTCCCTAGCAAAAAATCTCTTGATTGAGGTTTGGGTGATGACCACCTTCTGCTTTTCAGAGCAGCAAAGAGCCTTGGGGGGAACAACCTTCCCCAATGGAGCATAGTTGTTAAACTCCAGGAAACCAGAACAGAACTGAAACAACTTCCCTGCAGAAGCCCCTCCAGGGTTAGAGCAGAGTTGTTATTGGGGAAGCCTTTCCCTGAAGCAGGGCTGTAAGCTGCTATGCTTACTGTGACCTGTGGTAGTTTTTGGCTCCCAACTGCCTGAATACTTTTCCATCTGAGCTGTAACACTCAGTATTCCTAGGCTCCCTACTGCTGGGATCCTGTTCTATCTGAGCTGCGTGCACTAACACATCCACAATGCAAGGATTTTTCAAAGAATAACAAGGTTGGTGTTACAAAGGCAAAGGGGCTGACTAGGCTACAGGGGGCTAGAATGACAAAGGCAGAGTGCTGACTAACCAAACACAAACAGTCTAAGCAGAAGGTATTAGACAGGTAGGGTGGCCACATATGTAATCCCAGGAGGCTGAGGTAAGAGGCTTGTGAGTTCAAGTCCAGCCTGAGTGATACAGAAAGAACATGCTATGAGCAAACAGGGAAACAGTCACCTTGGTTCAGTCTTAAAAAGCCAGGAGATCAAAATGATCAACAGCGTATGCCACACAGTGTACAAAAGTAAAGTTGTTAGGGATAAATGTTAGTGCACAAATCTTTGTTTTGCTTTTTCAAATGGGGTCATTAAAACATAGACACTGTTCTTTATCTGTTTGTGAAGCATAGGTAAGTACTTGTTTGTATACTATGCATACTACAGAAAATAATGACCAGGAATTCTGAATTTAGCCAAAAAGTCTCCTCAAAGCAAAGGAAGGGTCTCAAGATAAGGAAGGACTGCAGAGCACAGGTCATGACAGAAATAACAAGGAGAACAGGGGTCCAAAAGCAGCGTGTAAACAGTCAAGCACCGGGGACCCAGGAGTCTGATTTGAGATGATAAATCAGCAACAGCCTGAAGAATATTGAGTTATCCCTCCCTTGTCTCCTAGGAGATGGGAACCTCCAGAAATTTCAGCTATAATTTAAAGAAAAAAATGAAAAAGGCATACATACGCTTTTAATAACGTTAATGGGCCACTAATGCATCACCGTGACAGGACAATGTGCTGTATGACACTGGACAAGTGACACTTAGGGAAGGGATTACCATAGGGGAAGGGGAAGAGGAGCAGACAGTAAAAAAAAAAAAAAATCTAGCTGAAAGTCACAGACCTAGATATGAAAATGGTATTCCCTTATGAAACAGGTAAAGTTTAACTTGATGCTGGCAGACAAGTTCTGACTTCCCTTGAAACAAGAGCCCAAAGTAAGGCATGTTCAGCAAGAAACAAGTCAGAAACTAGATTTAAAGGAGTGCCCTTCTATTTCTGGTGACGTTAAAAATCATGTTGCCCTAGGGTAGGTATCAGGACACCTACTAATGCTAGAGTGGGTCACATTAGTTTGTGATTAATGGAAGAAAGTGCAAAATTCTCTTGGACCTCTTCTGGCATGTTTCAGTGGTAAGTGTCTAACCCTGATTACACATTTCATCTGCTCTAAAGGTATATGAAGGAAATCACATTGTTTTAATAATCACATTATGTTTTAAGTCATTTCAACATATTTAATTTTATAACTGTTTAAACATTTAACAGTTGCTGGATATCACTTGCTATGTCTTTATAAACAGAGCATTAGACAACACACACTATGTTTTTCTGTGTATATAAAACGGCCTCCAGACATAAAAAAAAAAAAAAAAAAAAAAGGAATCGTAACTCAGCTAGGCTTCCTGAACCGGTTTCTTTTTGTTGCATAGGCTTTAGAACATTCCAAAAGAAGCCACGAAAGGAAAACATGCCCCATACAGACTTCAAGTCCAAAGTCCCCAAAATAGCAACAGCGGTTTTTGCGTGCTTTTGTAATAGTGACTATTTAAGCTTTGTATTTAATATACTTTCTATATTTTCCAGTTTTCTTTTCTCCACAGTGAGATTTTTTTTTTTTTAAACAGAAAAATGGGATAATGGTTTCCTTGGAAAAAAGATGAGGCCACCCACCAAGAAGTCAAGTTTCTTTCAATGAGGCCAAGTTAAGCTGGTAAAGGAGTCATGAGTGGTAGGCAGTAGGGCTGGGATCAGGTGCCAGACAAAAAGGTAAGGGGCCGACTGGAGAAGGAAAGCAGGGGCAGGAACTCGGGGGTGCAAGGTTGTAAGCCCCACATCATACTACAGACAAGTTTGGTCAGAGTCAAAGCTAAATTTGTAGATCAACCAGCCCACAGGCTGGGGCAGGAGGAAGGCAATGCTTGACAAGCTAACCTACCTGGAGTGACCGAACCTCCTGGCTCCTGAGTTATAACCGAAATCCACCCACTTCTCTACCAGGTAACCACAACTCTACTCCAGCTGTGCTCTCTGACTGCTGCAGCTAGGATAACACATAGCTTGTAACTATGTAAGGAGAGCAAACCACACTCATTAAAGGGTTCCTTAAAGCTGCTCCCCAGCTTCCTTTCCAATGTGTCTTGCCAGGCAACACGGAATACCCACCTCCTGGGAGTGACTGACAGCCTTTGAAACTGCAGCAGGAGAAAGCCTTATGGAAAAGCCCAAGGAACACCTCAGTTTCCTCTCAAGAGGTAGCCACATAACACACAAAGATAGAGAAAAGTGAGAGGGTCATCCGGGGAAGAATGGTCAGACGTGTGACATGCATGACAGTATGTATCCTTTCCTGGATGTCCCCCCCCCCCCAAAAAAAAGGCATAGAGACAACCGCAAAGAGTAACTGATGAAGACCAGAACTATGACATCAGCTTTGGCAAACATACGGCAACAATAACTGAAAAATGGCCCACTATTTATTTCTAAGGTGATCAAGCCCTGAGCCATTATTTAAACTACGGTAAATGTACATTTGTGAGTACCTATGCCGTCCTCTACAGTTTCTACGGAGCAAAGATTTCACCTGGAAGGAACCTAGCACACTAGCTCTTTGTAAGCTGGAGGACACATGGCCCATCTGTGCACTTCAGATAATCAATTTAAGCTCACACACGTTGTCCTGGGAGCAAGGTATGGATCTGTAATATGTGGGTTTAATAATAGCTGATTTAGCAGGTCACAAAAACAGTACTGACTCACAGTGTTAAGCAACTGCCCCAAGCTTTGACAACTCCCTGAAGAACATGGAATAGCACATTTGAAAGTATACCTCAAAAGAAACACACATGGAGTCCTAAGAAAATCTATTAGTCCAGACAGAGGTCGTACTTGCCTTTAATCCCAGCACTTGGGAGGCAAAGGCAGATGGATCTCTGTGAGTTCAAGGCCATCCTGGTCTACAGAGTGAGTTTCAGGCCAGTCAGGGTCACACTGTGAGACTTTGTCTCAAAAACCAAAACAACTCCCTGCTACCACCCCAAAAACCCATATTGGTGTACTGATCCTTAGGGTACATAGGAAGAGGCATGCACAGAGCAGGAGAGTCCTCCTCCAGCACCTCCTGCAGAAATTATACCTTATTTTATCATTTTTAGACATTCTTAGCTATTACAAGAAAGAGACAAGAGGAAGGAGGAGGTCTGGTCTAATGGTTGGTCCATAGCCCCCGTAGGGAGACTGATGCAGGAGGATGAAAAGTAGGAGGCCAGTCTGAGCTGCGCAGTATGATCCTGCCTCTAAGTAAACAAAAGTAAAGAAAAAATATAAAGAAAAAGAGGGTGCCAAGATGACCTAGCAAGCAAAGGTACTTGCCACCAAGCCCTATGATCTGAGTTTAATCCTCGGTACCTATGTAGGAGAATGAGGATTCCCAACTCCACCACACTATCCTGTGCCTCCACTTGTGCATAGTGGCATATGTGTACCCCAAAGTGTGTGCATGTGTGCACACACATACACTGAAATAAATACATATAAATGAGTAAATAAATGTTAAAAAAGAAGAGAGAAAGCAAGGAACCCACCATTTGGCCTATATCTCACCAGCTGTCATATTCCAAAGCCGCTCAAAAAATAGAAAAGAAAGCTGCTTTGGAGTGGGTTGGGGGTTGAATTCTATGACATAATCAGAGTTTTCTCTAGGAGACCAGCTTTGTAATGAATTATTATAAAGACGTTTTTCCTTCACAGAAAAAAAAAAAAAAGTCAGAAAGAAGCTAATATAAACCCCAAGACAGAGGGTTCTGCCAGGAAAATGACTTCCAGTGATGTAAACATAAGGCAGATGTTGTAAAGGAATTTAAAACTTCATTACACATGAAATCTCGCAAGCTTCACCTGAGTGCACTAGACGACAGTCACAGCTGGGTTTTCACAACAGTTATGCTGCCCATCTGAAATTCCCAGCTTTGCCAGCCCATTAAAAAAATTAGCAGTTTCAAGATTTTCAAAATTATCAAAATCATTGCTTTAAAACAATAGCTTCTGAATTTTTTCTTTGGCCTTAAAGAGTATAAATTCTATAGAGCACAAAGTTGAAAGAAATCATGTTTGCATTACATTTTCTTATTGACGGTATGAGCTGAATGACGGATAATTCAATAAGGCATCAGAGTAATCATGACTACGGAATCTGCTCACTGACATGTTTTATTAACATCTGCATACATTCGCAGAACATTACTATTGCGTCTTCAAGGTTTCAGTTTTAATTCTCTCCTTATTTTACTTAGGTCTTGTACTCATTTTTTTTCTCTCATATCTTCAATAATATTAAAAACTTCAGAAGTATTTTCAAGTTTAGTGGTAGCAGTAAGCAGCTATCATTTTAATTTGTACCAACAAATTCAAAACTGAACCTAAATTTTCAAGTTCTTGAGATTATTAAAGTTACTTCAGGTCTTTTAAGTGGAAACTGAAGTTTAAAACTATGCATTTTTCCCACCTTAGTGCGTGAATGCAATATATCATCCTTGGTATGTTTTTCCGATCATAGACATCTGTTGTTTCTGGATAAAATATCTGGAAAACAAAAGTGACAATGTGCTTACTATGCTTTACTTCTTGAGGTTTCAACTCCCCAGACAACCAGACCCTGATTATCCTTGCTAGTCTATGACTATTTAAATGCTGAGGAATTTCTTGCTGATTGCTTCCCATAGCTCTACAGAGCAATCCTAGTGTATGAGCCTGTGCTTGATGGGTGACACGCCCCCTGGTGCCTAACCTCAGAGTGGTGGGGCTCACAACCAACCTTTATAGAAGGCTGGGGACAGGGGCAATGTTTCATTGGTGGTACTCTCCACCCTGTGGCCTTCCCTAGAGGCCTTGTGAGCCTGAGGAGAAGATCTTACAGCCACTTCATTACATTGTTAAAAACTTGGACATGCACATATATTCAGTTTTTTTTTTATGCTTAATAGTACATGAAGTCTGAAGGAAAAACACTTGCCTCCCATTTTTCAGACTGTTACTATTTTAGCACTCTGGTATGCATTTGCTTCTTCTACACACACACACACACACACACACACACACACACACACACACACACACAGAGTCTTTAAAAGCCTTATGCCTGTGTGAAAACCAATGTGTATATAGCATAAACTTCCTGAAAGGACTTACTAGAAGCTGAATATTTGCCTTCCCTTTGATTATTTTATATGCACATAATTTCTGATTCTCTCATATTTCTGACCCACAGCCTAACCATTACCCAGAGCTGAACATTTATTTGTCTCCCAGTTTCTTCTCTGTTGCTGCAGGGAGCACCCTGAAGCTGTACTTTCTTCTCACCATCTAGACATGGAATTACCAAACCAGACGGTTTGGACATCAAGGCTTTTACATACATCCACACTGCTTTTTCCTAAGCTTGAAGCTAAAAGCCTGATATAAAACAGATTTCAGAGTAGAGTACCAAACTTTATTTCTGAGCTTGAAAAAAAAAAAGAATAATTGGGCTTGAAGTTTCTAATATTAAGATAAGCACATCATCATCACTTGCTTTCAGTAAATATTTTATACAACTTGACATTAAAACTAAAATTAAATCATGTACCATATGGTAGTACTTTGATATTCAAGTGCAATTTTTCCACTGGACATTGGAAGAAATGGAGACAAGAGTGTTTGTTTCTCAAGCTAACAATGAACTGTATAGTTGTGGGATGCTTAAAGAAACATCTGCAGCCTGGGAAGTCTCAAGGCCCTTTCCATTTCCAGCTGTCTAGTATCACACTTGCTGTGAGGTGTCAGCGAGACAAGGGCTGCAGGTTCAGAAAACTGAGTTTGGGTTTCTAACAACCATGGCTCTTGCCTCATACCTCACTGTATTGTCAGCCAACACTCCTCAGCCCCCTTTCTTCACATAAGAACCTTCTACGTTTATATTTCTTCTGGGAATTCCATATGGAAAGGCCTTCCTACACCAAGGAGGTGGAATAAACTTAGAGTTTATGCAACTCCACATCTCTAGCACTTCATGTGATGCTAAGCACGGACTTAGCACTTCATCCTGATAAATGAAGGAATTCATGGCAGTTCCTTACAGTTAGTCCTTGTAATATCATCTGTCAGAGACTTACTTCATGGTGAAAGTCAATGTTAAAAGAACTTTGAAAGTTCAAACACATCTTTTACACAACAAGGAAGTGTCCTAATCAGATGTCACCCAAAAAAGCCCAAAACAACAACAAAAAACCCCAAATCTATTTGAAGATCTCTCTTTATTAATCTTTTCCCCCATCCAAATCCTCACTTAGCACTTGATAAGTCAAAATTAATTGATTTTATGTGGCAACTAATGTTGGGAGAGAGACATTTAATGTTTTGGGGGTCCAGTTGATGGGAAATGGCAGAATGTATTAAATTCTGACAATTTTGAAGAAAATGAGGCTGAGATAAAACAGACATGTATAAAAAGATGTTGAAACTATGCCAGCACGTGGGTGCAGGAAGCTGAACTGGAAGGTCCCCTGAAAGCAGCCGGTGATGTCAGATGCTGAACCAGCTCTCTAGCCCTGGCTGTGGCAGTGTTTTGAGAACTGAGCATAGGGTTTCACACAGAGGCAAGTACTTTTCCACTGTACTATCTTCCCAGACTACATAGCTAATATTTTTAACAGTAAAAACGGGGATTTATAGTCAACTTATTCCTTTGACTTTTGTCTTCAAGATTACATTTTAGAAATCATTTTTTTAAAAGTAGCTATATGCACCATACAATGCAAATGACTGAGGCCTCGAAAAATGAAAGGACAGGAGACATAAGTGAAAGAAGGCAACCTCAAGAGGTTGCTCACCATATGATTCCAATAATATTCCAATCTCAAACTGACAGAAATGGTAATGATGGAGATCATTTAGTGATTGCCAGGGACAACATAGGGGAAGGAGGTAAGATAAAAGCCGATTTCCCTGTGGTGACTGGGTCTGGACAGCAGTCAGGGCACATGCATCCATTCATGGGATGCAACTGCGCAGAAGAACTTACACTCTTGCAAACAAATGCATGTGAGAAGAAAAGCTGAATACAGCCAGTAGTCTAGCTTATATCTGCACCCTAGTGGCAGCTGGGGGTGGCTAGTGCTGATAACCCCACACTTTAGAAGCTGAGGCAGGGGGATTCTATAAGTTTGAGGCCAGTCTGGGCTATAAAGTGAATTCTAAGGCAGCTTTAGTTACACAGAGACCCCATCATCAAAAAGAAAAAGAAAATAACCCACATAAAACACTTGAATTTCTATCTAACACTGTACCCCAGTTATAAAAATGTCAGACCCGAGGGAAGCCAAATGTTGGCTACCAGAGATATACTATTTTTGGAAGTTCCTGTGATTCCATACTCCTTTGACATAAAAGCAGCCCTATGATTTCCATTAAATGTATTTTCTTCATTTCCCTCACGTGTCTATTTCTTCTCTCTTTGAATTTACTAAGTGCTGAATGCTTACTGATTGAATTTTATTTGGTTCATCTATTTCGGGAGTATTAGCTACAAGCCTCTATCCTTCCACATTTAAAGTGATACCATAATGACTTACAATAATTTTTATAAAAATAAATATATGGGCCAGGGAGATGGCTCAGCAGGTAAAAATACTAACTACGCAAGCCCGATGACCTAACTTTGATCCCTAGAAACCACATAAGAAGCCAGATGAAGTGGAATGCATCTGTAATTCTACACTCTAAGAGGGAGATAGGAGAACTGCCTGGAAATTCACCAGCCAGCCTGGAATATGCAGTGAAGGAAAGAGATGCCCTGCTTCAACGGGGTGGATATTGAGAAAGGGCTCCTAAAAATGGTCCCTTGACCTCCACACATCCTGACAGATGTGTACATGTGCATATACACACAGACACATAAAACAGACCAAAAACTGAATTACAATAATTTACAGCAGTATATAGAAAGAAGCTGACTATCTGAAGTCAATGATCACCTAAGGCCAGTTCTAGTCTGGTTTAATTTAGACACACCTGTCTGCCCTGCAGCTGTACTCCACCCTCATTGTGAATTTTTGCCATGTGTATCTTTGTGCAAGCTTTTCCATGTGCTCAAGTCTGCAGAGACATGTCTCAGGTGGTCACATCCATTTTCACAGCAAGGCATTTGTGCCTGTCCTGTTGACTTCCATTTTTAGCATCTGCAAAACTTACCTTGGGTAGTCCAATGGCCTCCATAGCTCTTAACCACTGCACAGTGTTATCCGTGTGTCGAAAATGAAGGCCAGATTTCTAATATGATAGGAGAAAGAAAAAAGAAATATGAGCTCACACAGCAAGAGAGTCATCTGCAATATATATTTTCATTACCGGACGGCTGTTCAGCCAAACTTCTCCAAGAACAGTCATTGATGTTCATATAAAATAATCCAGACACAATAGAAAGACTAGACGGTATATCAGCAACACCATAGTTATCTTCAATGGGCTATGCTAGTGTCTACAGTTCACATTTCGAGGCAATTCTGAACTTGGATTTCGAACACCACGTAATGTCTACCATACACTTCAAGATATTTTATGAAACATGTATGCACAAGTTCATGCTCCAATGGTGTCAAGATCTTAGTAATTATGGCTGAGAAGTCTAGCCATCACATGTGTACTAGATGAGATTTTTATTTTAAGTTATAATTACTATCTTTTCCTTGAGACTAGTAAGCCTGAAACTAGTATGTGGCCTAGGCTGGCCCTGAACTTGTGGCACATCTCTAGGCTCTGCCTCCTTCCTGAATGATAGAATTACAGGCATGCACCACCATGCCCCAGCTCTAAATAGGATTTTTTTAGAAAGCTAAATGCCTCCCCACCCCACCCGCAGTCTCAGATTCTCCCTCAACAGGAAACCTGGAAGAGATATAAAGACAAAAGCACAACCATTCTATAATTCAGAGCTAATTTTAGTGTACATTACTCATATTTTAATATTAATCCTGGCCTTGTACAAGAAGTAAATATTCAGCAGAAATTCCCTTTGGCCTTTCTCTACATAGTAAAAACAGTCTTTCTGTGTGCCTCTCAATTCTTCTTCGCAGTTCACAAGCCCCAGTCAGACTGTCACTTCATGGAGTTATATCAGTAATGAGGCACAAAGAGCCTTAAACTGTCTTGCATTTTTAATCTAATGCACAATAGACTGTTATCTATTTCACATTAATTTGAAGTGAGCATGCAAAAAAAATTAACTATAGTAAGTTTTATCATGTAATTAATACCCAATGATAGGTAATCACATTCAACAAGACAGGCTCATCCTGCCTTCCAGGAGCTTCCAAAACTGAGTAGTTTACTAAATCAAAGGCATTCCCATTGCTTTAGAAATTATAAAGCATAAGCAAATTAATATTCAATGAATGCTTAATAAGAGTCACTATTTATGATTGCCCAAAGTGTTTCAAGTACTTTATGTAAATTATTTCTAATTTTCCAAATACCTTTTGGCATAATGGCTAGTTTTACCTTTTAAGTATAAGGAAAGCCAGGTTAAGAAGATGAAATAATTTGTTTAAAGTTCTGGAGTTCTCAAAGGGAGCTGGGAGCCTTGATGGGGTCTCTAAAACCTCCTGCATGCCAACACTCCCCCACCCCAGGTTGGGGGAGGCATGGGATCTATCGATTGCTTTGTTACTCTTCAGAAGGAAGAAATCAGGTATAACAAAGTAGCTGGGGGTAGAATAGTATAGGAAAGAGGGAAAGAAAGAAGATAAATTAGATAGAAAAGAGGAATATGAGTCTAGAGCTGACATCAGGCCATAGTGTGTCTTTATAACAGCATGAATGTGTGTAGAATTCCAGCAGACCTTAGATAAGAGCCATATGCAGCCACAGGAGAACAAGACAGATAGAATCTTTGGCTAAGTCTGAATGGAGACAGAGGTGAGGATGGACCAGCACACAACATGGCTAAAGGCTTCCCTATCTAACATGGTAAGCCTTTGTGGAAAAAGACTGGAAGGTGCTGTATGTACTCTGGTTTGTAAACGACAATCTAGTTCCCATTCAGTCTTCTATCTTCTTTGTAAAAATGACCAAGACCAAGTTGATGCCACTTGACAACACCCAAAGAAAACTGATGTGTATGTTCCCAAGTCCAGATTAAAAACATCCAGCAGAAGCTCTGATCTGTGTGCTAAGACCCTCCATTCATTTTCCCCCCTGTGTCCATTTTTTTTCTTGTTCTAAAGAGTTAATTAACTGACTCTTGTTAGCTTGAAATTACGTTCTGGAATCAACAGTGGTTTGGGTTCAACAATCTCAAATCTTGTAGTGAAAAATACTATCTTTCTCTTTAGTGAGCTTGTTAGGTAAGGAGTCTGAGAAAAATAGCAAATGCTGCTGTGCCTTCATTCCTCAGTCATAAAATTCTGTTCTGAGATGGTTGTAGAGGTGGTGTGGAGCATGTCGGCCTTGGGCAACTCTCAAAGTATGCTGCTGAGAGGTTGCAGCAGGGCCTCTGTAAAGAGAGGCATAAGGTAAGGTCAGGAGCTGTAACAGCCATCCAGGAGTCATTCGACAGCAGCAGAACTACAGAGAGCAGGAACCCTGCTCTGTTGGCACAAGTAGGAGTGTTCATGGATGGGGAAGTCTGCATGGCATATCCCTGCAAAGTCTCACTCCAAGGAAAATTCAAGGCATTCTAGATCAAAGTCAAGGTCCAGATGTGAATCTAGGTCTAGATCCAGAAGAAATTCTATAAGGCATTATACAAGGTCACAATGATGATCTTGTGCCCATAGATGATCCTGGAGCAGGTCTCATAGTCAAGATTATCACAGATGGCACAGCCACAGCCATTCTCCCATGTTTACCCTAAGGCTGATACTGGGAACCAGGCAAATGCTACCCCCAACTGCTGTCTTTTGGGTTGAGCCTGTACATCATGGAAAGAGACCTAAGAGAAGTGAAGTGTTCTCTAAGTGTGGCCCCACTGCTGACGTGTCTATGGCCAGCAGTCTAGATGTTCAGGAGGATTTACCTTTGTATGTTTTGAAAATATAGATGATGCCAAGGAACGTGCCAATGGAATAGAGCTTGATGGATGTCAAATTAGGGTCAATTTCTCTATAACAAAATGGTCCCACACCCCAACACTAGGAATTTTACATGGGGAGACCCATTTATGGGAACTCATGCCATCACGATTATTATGACAGAGGATACGATGGGGTTATGATGATCAGAACTTACAGCAGATCATACAGAGGAAGTGGTAGAGGAGGAGATGGACAGAGAGGTGCTCAAGACAGGGATCAAATTTACAGAAGGTGGTCACTTTCTCCTTACTGCAGTCATGGAGGATACAGCTCACGTTCCAGATCATGACCATACGCACCTCGTTGCTATTAAAGCATTAAGTTGAAGACCTTCTGAAATCTGTCATAGAGCTGGGATACTGTTTGTGGACAATATTTTCTATTATTTCCTGTTTAAAAAGTGAATGACTTTGGAATGTCTCAAACATCAGTACCCTTAGTTTACTCATCTATAAAATAAACATTGTGGAAGAATTGTTGGAGCTCTGGGCTATCTTGCAGATCTGGTTCTAATGTGCAGGAAATTAGATCCATCTAAGTACTTTCAGAAAAGTATATTTTGCATATATTTTTTTACAGTCCAAATTTTGACTGCTGATAAGCTTCTCTTGTGTAAAACTTTATTTAAAAGGTTTCTCTGCTGAATCCAGGATATTCTGAAGACTGAAGTCTGTGTGTAAAATGCTACCAAAAGGCAAAACAAGTTCGATTTTTAAAAATGCTGTTCTGAGCTGGGGAGACCACATGAGAACAAAGGGAAGGGAAGTCCTGCTTGCAGAGTCTAGCTTAAGATGCAAAGGGCATCAGCTGTCAGAAGCAGGACACTCCAAGCAAGGCTGCAAAGCTTTCCTCATCTGTACAGGTCAGCAAAAGGTCTCCTCTTCACAGAGAGGGACTGACTGAAAAGGTGGGCGTTTCCTCAGAAATCCAAGATTTCAGATTCTTCATCTCAAACATGTGAGAAACACTGACTACAGAATCCTGAGGTCCATGTTCACTTGTTTAAAAACTATGCTCCTATGAGATGATTGCAGAAATAACCATCACAAGCCCACGAACTTGTTTCAATTAGTGTGAAAATTGGTTCTAAATGGACTTAAGATAATATTATCCACTGTAGTTCTTTTTGTAGTCTTTTTTTAAAGATCAGTCCTATATATTAATATGAGATGAAATGACCATGGCTATGATCATATTTATTCAAGGGATGCTTCAGTCTACCTAATGTGTTTATATTCCATATGGAACAATATATTCTTTCTCCTAATTTCATATTCCAGGTATGTACTCATTCTCTATTACTGAACTGTTTCACTGAAAACAAATGAAGTTCATCCTGCTTCAATTACATAGATGAGAAATTATGCAAATCTTCTTTGGGTCTAACTTCCTGAACATTAGAACCAGATCTACAAAATAGCCCAGAGCTCCAACAATAATCCTGCAATGTTTACTTTATAGTTGAGTAAATTCAGGGTACTGATATGAGTGAGAGACACTCCAATGTCATCCATGTTTAATGTCACAGGTCTGGAGTTAGGACTTTGTGAAGGTCAGCTTTGTCAACTCACCATGGTCTTTAATCACCTGGCAAGAAAGTTTCAAAGAGAGATTATCTAGATTATCTATCTCGGTTGTATTAGTCTGGCCCATGGGCATGTTTGTAGGGGTCTGTCTTGATTAAGTTAAATGATGTGAGAAGACAGTCCACAGTGGAAGGCACCATATCCTGGATTTATGACCTAGAGAGTGGAGAAGGTGAGCTGAATAGCTGGAATGGGTGTATTCATTTCTTGCTATTCTTGACTGTGAAGTCCTTGATACCTTGACTTCCTTGCCATGATGGACTGTAACCTGCAATTGTAAGCTGAGACACATTCTGTTGGGGTCGATTATCACAGCAACAGAACTTAGTAGAAGCAGCTCTCAGCTCTTCACAGTACCCTGACTCCAAGTCCAGACACTGTTCATTCTGTTGCTCACAGTGGCTAAGAGCAAGCGTAGCCCTCATGAACACATGCTCCGGAGTTTTTTACCCCATTCCCTCTTAACATGTTCTTCCTGCTCTCTACCCTGACCACACATGGATGATGTGCTAGTTAACACCGCCATCAGTGGGCAAGATCAAGAATCCCCAAGGAGACAAGACTTAGGCGTCTGTGAGTTTCTACAGTGGGGTTAACTGAGCTGGAAAGGCCCACCCTAATTATCTGATGGGTTGGTAGGACTGGACTGAATAAAAAGGAGAAAGCAAGCTGAGCTCCACAGTTCTCCTTTCCCCCCTCCTTCCTGCAGAGGAGTGTTAGCTGACATCCAATGCTTCTGCCGCCATGAGCACTCTCAGCTGCATGCCCAAGTTAACCCTTCCTTCAGTTACTTTTTAAAAGGTATTTCGTGGCAAGGAAAAGAAAAATAACTAAGACAACAGCTTTCTTTTCATTCTTCTTTCTAATCTCAGGATTAACCTTCCAACAAAGCTCAGCTCCTACCCATTGTCCTCTGACCACCATGTCATCTGCACAGTGCTGGGCACAGGGCAGGTGCTGGAGGGAGGTAAACTCTACTCCATACAGATTGAATGCCCCCTTATTGGAGGTCCCTGTGATCTGGAATATTTCAAATTTCAAAGTGGCTCAAATGCTGGAATATTTGTACAGACATTATCACTTGAGCACCTCTAGTCCAAAAGTCCAAATCTAAGATGCTCTGATTTCCAAAACTCTTGGAGTGTGGCTGGCTCTTAAGAGTTTCAGACTTGAGACCATTTGAGAGTTTAGATCTTCAAACACTGATATTAACCTGCATGAGCTTCTCCCATAGAACAATTTCACTTTCTTTTCCTGCGCTATCATTTTGTTTATGCACTATTATTTTTCTGCATTATTATTTGCTTTCAAATCTTCATACAACACAAGAACCTCCTCTAGGTGAATCTCAAAAAACCAAGCAATGGTATTCACTTCAGCAGTGAAGGGCAAGAGTTTGGTTTGTGTTATCCTCAGATAGCCCTGCAGAAGGCTCTCAGAGGCAGAAGGTCAGACTAGTACCTGGAGCAAGTTCCAAGGTGCAGTGGCTTAAGAAAAGCCCCCTATAGGCTCAGTCTTTGAATACTTGGTCCCCTGCTGGGGAAGCCATTTGAGAGGTTTAGATGATTCAGTCTTGCTGAAGGAAGGATGGGACTGGGAGGGAGTTTAAAGAATTAAATGCCTAGCTATATCTAGTTTGTTTTCTCTATATAATATAAATTAATATAAAAGTTGGTACCTGAGAGTGTTGCCGTGAAGAAACTGACCATATTGGGGTTTGTTTTTTTTTTTTGTTTTTTTTTTTTTTTTTTTTGGAGGACTATTGAAGGCCTTGGAACTAGACTAGAAAAGAGGACCAATGTTTCAAGTAAGGCTTCACAGTCACCCGAGTGGCAACCCGGAAGGCAGTACTGAAAGTAGAGCAGATAGTATAAACCTTGCTCAAGAGAGTTCACAGGGAGGCAAGAATGTTAATAGCACCTAGGCTAGAGGTCTATGCTGGCTAGATTTCATGTCAACCTGACACCAGCTAGAGTCATCTTTTAAGAGGGAACCTCAATTGAGAAATGCTCCCATCAGATGAGCCCATTGTTGGGTACTTTCCTGAAAGGGCCAACCTCACTGTCGATGGTGATGCCCTTAGATATAGGCTGTTGTACCTGGGTGCTACAGCAAAGGTTGAGCAAGCTGAGCAAGCCATAAAGAGCAAGCCAGTAAGCTGCACGCTGCTACAACCTCTGCATCAGTTCCTACCGCCAGTTCCTTGAGTTCTTGTCCTGATTGCCTTTGGTGGTGGACTGTGACCTGAGGTTTGTAAGCTGGAACAACCCTCTGCTTCTGAAGTTCCTTCTGAACCATGTTTTATCACAACAACAGAAACTAAAGCAAGTTCATTCCTGTGATACTTTGCCAAGAATCTAGTATTTTATGCTTATGCCCTGAGAACTTGCTTGAGGCTAAGTTAAAAAGCAACTGACTAATTTCTTCAACAGAAGCAATTCAAAGGCAAAAAGGTATGATTATTATGAATCAGTCTACAATGAGAAATAACAAGTGGGGCAGAAAGAAAAATAAAATGTTCTATCTGAAGTGAAATAGAGCATCAGGAAACTTTAACCAAAGCTTGTACTAAAAGAGATCAGATTATCAACAGTTAGGAGAAAGGCATGCCCTGAAATAAAGGGAGGGGTGCTTTCAAGGCAGGGCCACACCTAGCTGTAGTTGAAAGTCTCTGTGCCACCAGAAATTCTCAAATACTTTGCAGTTGCTTCCCAAATAACTGACTTGGAGGCTTAATATTATAGTAAATGTTGGGCCAGTAGCTCAAGCATATTACTATCTAGCTCTTACACTTAAATTAACCTACAACTCTTTTTTAAGTTTAGCTACCTTTTCTCAGTGCAGAATTCTCATCTTCACTCCTCTGTGTCTGGCTGGCTACGGCCTCTCTTCCTAGAATTCTCCTAGTCTGGTTGCCTTGCCTATACTTCCTGCTTGACTACTGGCAAATCAGTGTTTTATTAAACCAATACCACTGACAAATTTTTACAGTGTACAAGAGCATTATTTCACAGCATCCAGTTAAACTTTCAACTTGTAAAACAGACTAAGACACTTTCCTGCTCCTAGAAAGCAACCGAATAAAAGCTCTGATGCTAATGTGGTTCAGTGGGGATGGGGTCCATCCTGAACACTTAGCAGTGTCATTCACATGATGCTACAGCAGAGGTATAAAGGACACAGAGTGAAGAAGCTGTGGTTTCTTCCTCTGCCGTTTTAGAGAGCTACTGAGGCCAGACAACATGTGGCAAGAGATTACTCAAATGAAGGCCCTCAGAGGCCATTGCATGAAGCTATAAAAATAAAGTCCGGAATTATCATGGAGACCCCAAGACATTGGAGATGGCAGAGTTGTGGGGCATCTGTCAAGGAAGTTGCATAAAGGGAATGGAATCAGCCTAAAAGAAGATCTAAGTTGTAGATAGCAAAGCGTGAGAAGGAACTCCACCTAAGCCCTGTGAAATTAAAATGTAAGAAATGAGGCATAGAACTATAGTATTTGGAGTTTGGTTTGCTGGGTTTTGGTTTTGCTTTGGTTCAGTATTTTCTCACTATGGCCCTGTTCCTCCCTTTTGAAATGACAATGTGTACTCTGTGGCACTGTATGTTGTAAGGCTATAATTTACATTTCAATTTTATGGGAGGTTTACAAAGAAGAAACTGCCTTGAGTCTCAGAAGAGATGCTGAACCAGTCAGTGCCAAGTCTGGGATAGCTATGGGGATTTTTAATGTTAAAAACAATGCATTTTGCACTATGATAAGGCTATGAGACTATGCAGGGCAAGGAGTAGAATATAATGGTTTGAATGAGAAATGTCCCCCATTGGCTCAGGCACTGAACACTTGGCCCCTGTTGGTGGTGCTGTTTGAGAAGCTTAGGGAGAAAGTATGTCACTTGGGATGGACTTTTAGAGTAAAAAGCCCTGCTATTTCTAGTTTGCTCTTTCTGATTCTTGCCGGACATTCAAGATGTATGCTCTCAGCTTCTTGTTCCTGTTGCCATGTCTAAAGCTTGTTGCCATGGCTCTCTCTACTCAGCCATCACAGACCCTTATCCTTCTGGACCCCTGAAGCCAAAATAAACTGTCTCTTCTATTAAGTTGTCACGATCATGGTGTTTTATCACAGCAACAGAAAAGTAACTGAGACACAAGGAAAACCCACAGACATGATCAGGTTTCTGATTTACTTGATGCTTTACCTATTTCCAAACCCTGCCATGGGCCAACTTCTGCTCTACTCACTGTGGACAGCACAGTGAGCACAGAACAATCTTCAAAAATTATTTTAAATTTAATCTCTGTGTGTGTGTGTGTGTGTGTGTCTGTGTCTCTCTCTGTGTGTGTATCTCTATGTGTGTGAGTCTGTATGTGTGTGTGTGTCTCTGTCTCTCTCTGTGTGTGTGTCTGTGTGTAGTGTTTTTAAATGTGCACATGCACATACATGTCATAGCATTTGTGTGAGGTCAGAAGACAATTTGCAGAAGACAGTTTTCTCTTTCCATCAGGGATCAAACTTGGGTCATCAGGTGGTACTTACCCACTGAGCTACCTTGCCAGACCCTAAGAGAATCTTTACCATACCCTGCAGACTATCTTAGGGAGACAGTAACAAGTGCTATTAACACAAACAACATGGTCACACATCCTAGTACAAAGCATGGAGTTGTCTAGGAATGGAGCACTCATACCCAGAAATTCATATATAGGACCCAGGACATCTTTCTAGCTCTAAATCAATGAGACACCAGGATTCTATGCTTGCTGCCAGACAAAGAAGATGAAAGCTGCTGTGTTGAACACAATGTCCTTCAGGAATCAATGACACAACCTTCAGTGGGGATGCTGTGTCAAACGGAAGGTTGTGTTAAAGCTGTTTTGCCTAACACTGTGTCCTTCAAGAATCGAGGACATGACCTACCATGGGGATGCTGTGTCTAATGGAAAGATTGTATTTTTACAGTGCAGTGAACATCTGTGCTTTCTGAAGCCATGGTTTTCCAGATGGCACACTGAAGTGTTACACCCGTGTTAGGGGCATCCCTATGTTTAAACACCCTGCAACTGAGGGACCCTTGAAGAAACCATACAGTGGGCTCCAGCTCCAAAGGATTCAAGAATAGGAAGTTGTGTCATCCACTCATGGAGGTTTATTTCGCTCTGTTGCTGTATCAAAACCAAAAGACTCTCATGTGACAATTTATGATTACATAGAAAACAACTTAGAATTTCTATCATAAAAGAGCTTCTCTCCAGAGATTCTATTGAGGGCATGTACCTACATATACACCTGTACACACGTAAACATGAATACACACACACACACACACACACACACACACACACACACACACACACACACATATGTAACAAAAAAAGAAAAGAAATGGAAGATCAAATTTCATTTCCAAGAAGCTTTGAAACCTTGACTTGTAAGGAACAAGCATGAGATGCGGCGTCTTCTGTAACAGAGCACCACACATTCTAAACTGACTCGTGCAGACACATCTGTAATATGGGGAGGAGTCAGCAGTTTCCCTATCACTGTTAGTGGAAAAGCTCACACACTCAGGAGACAGGTCAGTGTGGCAAACCCCCATTCTCTATCAGCCAGCTTCCATAGTTACCATTCACAGCCAGTCTCACAACATCTCCCCTCCTTTTCCCCAGCAATCTTAAAAGAAAATGGCATTTGATCTGTAAATCTTTCAATCTCGTGGAAAGATTACTTTTTAATATAAGATTGATATTTACTATGATTTTGTCTCTCTAACCCTACTGCTTCTAAGTTTAAATAAGAGGATCTATTGGGGTTATTTCTCCCCCAAAGGTAGCAGCAATATTTATTTTCTGATTCTTCTCAAATCAGTCATGAAAGAGTTCTTAAAACCACTTACATCCAAAAAGGTTACCCTTTTGTTTGTTTTAGACACCAAATAGAAAAAATGTTCCTATCTGACCTTTCAATATCATCTTACCTACATTGGCCCAAGTCTTCAGGACCACAAGTTCAAAATGATGAGACTTTTTTTTTTTTTTTTTTTTTTTTTTTTTTTTTTTTTTTTTTAACAACCACATTTTATTAACATGAATACAAAGGCAGTGGTTCTCAACCTGTGGGTCTGGACCCTGGTTTGGAGGGTCAAATGACCTCTTCACAAGATCATCTATCAGATATCCTACATATCTGATACTTATGATTCACAACAGTAGCAAAGTTACAGTTATGAAGTAGCAATGAAGTAATTTTATGATTTGTGGTCACCACAGCAGGAAGAACTGTATTAAAGAGTCACAGCATTAGGAAGGTTGAGAAACCTGGTCTAAGTGGTTTCATTATGACATTTTTATAAAAGCATATAACATATTTTGTTTATATTCACCTTTATTATCTTCTCTTTCCACCACTCCAATTAATCTCCTCCCTCTTGTCAACTCGTCCCCCTCTGTTTTCATGCCTTACTTTTGGCCTGTGACCCTATGGGGGAGGGGTTAGTTCAGGAACAGTGTTATAGCACTGAGGAAAGCATCCCTCCTCTCCCGGCAACCACTAACTGCCTGGCGACCCTCAGAGAGGAGTTTATCTCTATATTACTCCTTGGGGAGAGCTGGAGGGCCAGTAACTGTGACTGTGGTAGTCATCAATACCAATAAGGTCACAAATGACCTCCATGAGGGAATAACTGTGGAAGCTTTGGGGACTCCCAACACAGAGGCCTCTTAGCCTTTGCCTGGCAGCAGGTCCCATTCTTCCTTGAAGTTCTTCAGCCTCAGGAATGACTGTTAACAGGCTCCAAAGGCCAAGGACACCTTACAGAAACAGGATTGGAAGAGGAAAAGACATGCCAGATGCGCATTTAGTTTGCAGCCAAAAGCATTGAGCTCCTGGGTGGTTGGTTACCTTATAACGTGTCTGTTCCACATCATAGATCTTCTTCTCTGATACCATTTTCGGGGCAAAGAACTTGGCTAACTTCGCAAGGTAGACTCCATTCCGGAGTCCTTCCTCCAATTCAGTGGTTGGTGGCAGTTCTTCAACTAAGCAGACTTCCATCCATCTGTAAAGATCAGAAGACACTGAAGTGATCTCAAGTAGGGAACATTCGCTGTATGCTGGAGACACTGGGAGAAGACAGGCCTCAAACATCTCTCTGCATGGGTGAGATTTCTGAGCAGAACAAGGTGAACAAGGGGGTGTAGGTTAGAGACACAGAGCTCACTAGTGTGCCAGAGCCTGTCAGCTCCACCTTTGTTTGAACCTTTGCCAATGCCAGTCAGTGCCAGAGAAGGGGGAAAGGCCAAGCCATTTTGTAAGGGTGAAATTAGTCCTTCTGGCATTAAAGAAAAATGACTTCGGGCTTATGAGCCGGGTAGTGACTGTAGGAGCTGTGCCTTAGGGAGGAGGCAATCCAAAGTACCACATTCAGTGCAGCCACCAAGAATGCCAGGACCACCAAGAATGCCAGGACCACAGGAAATTCAACAAATGGTTCAGGTTGCTTGAACAATACACAAGAATACATTAAACATATGCACGTTTTGAAGGAAGATATGGTACCTACTGGGTCTAAAAACATTTTTTAAAGAACAGATTAAATCTTAGGGCACTGGGCCAGTACTTCAGAAAGCAGAGCACCAAGGTCACTGCTGGCCTAAGGACGTACAGTGGGTGAGCTGCCAGCCTTGTTCATATTTCACATTGTGTGCTGAAAATCCTAAGGATGGAGTGAATGTTCTTTCTGTTCCTTTCTGAGTCATACCTGCTAAGACTCACCTTCTCAGCAGAAGAACCCTTGCCCGCTCCCCCCCATCACTGGGCTGTGGATCCACAATACAAATCCAGCTGTTGGTGTGAGCCCTCCTAGACCTCCACAGGCTTGTTCCTGGAGACTGTAGACTCAGCAGCCTCAGATCCCTTTATCATGTGGGGGACAGGGAACACTGTCCTGTGATCCTCACACCTGAGCTGACTCAAACTGCAAATATCTGTCCTGCCTATTGCTCTGATCAGCAGCTTTGAAGAGTTCAACAAATACCCGATGAGGAAGGAGTAATTAGTGGCTGGTGAGGAGGCACATTAGAAAATAAAATATATAAGAAAATACAAATAAAAATTCTTGTTTGAAGAGCAAAATTTACAACTCATTGCCTAGCTTAGGCTGATCCATTCAGCATTTCAAAATATGCATATATTCACACATAAATATGTACGACAGAAGCATACATGTATATAATCATACACACCCAATAATAGAGAATACAATACATTATCAAGAAAAACAAGAACTGGATAAAAAAGGTTCTTGTGTCTACTGTTACATGGTAGGACACCATAAGAAAGTGTAGGGATAGATAAAGGGCAGCGTGGGGTTATCTCTGAAGTAACCAGGGTAAACTTAAAGATGAGATACAAAGACCTGATTTGACCTACATAAGCAGGTAGGGAGAAAGTGTAGAGCTGGGCTATGGACAAATCCCAAGAATAAGAGGAACCTGGTCACTCACCGGGAAAGCTCCAAAAGCCCCTGGGCCCTTGAGGCTCACCAGGAGAAAAGGGAAGAACAAGCACACTAGGTTCTGGAAGACCTGGAGTATGAGGCGTGATGACATCTGTTGCCATAGGAAGCAGGGAGCTCCTGGCAGCTTCACAGAAGAGGCGTGACATGTTGACAGCGGTAATTATAACCAATTAATCTGTATAATAGATGCCTCGGAGACACTGCTGAGGGACTGGGTGAGATGGGGGAGACTGGGAAGGCAGGAAACAGTTTAAGGAAAGCATGACGCAGCTGGGGAGAGCTTGGGAAAGGGCTCAAAAGGAAGTCTTATATTATCAGCCAGGGAGAGGGGCGTTACAGGCTCTGCAGTCTCCAGCATCTGGTGGGACTCTTCTCTCCTCTGCTTAAGGGTGGGTGACAGACTTAAGTGATGAAGGCTTCTCTGTTCTGATATCTCAGGGGCCGTGACAGTAGAAAACAGAGAAGGGGTAGAAGTAGGTGACAATGGTGCTTTTTACATATATTATGCAAGGTCAATGGGAAATGTTTGTTATATGAACCTTGCTATAAACCTGAATCAAGATAAAGGACTTACAAAGAGAAGAGGAATACAATGAAAAGAAAGAAGTGCCAAGTTAAAAAAAAAAAATCGAGCTATATTAAGAGCTGTTGTACAAGACCCAGCATGGCAGTCAGGTTAGCTTTCCATCACTATAACAAAAAACCTGGTGTAGTAGCTTATGAAAAGGCCTGATCCCGTGCTGCCTCCAAAACAGAAAGGGATGAGATATACAACAAAAAGATAAAAAAGCAAACAAACAAGTTTAATGGCCCCATTTTGGAGATTTTGGTCCAAGACTGGGTAGACCCATGGCAGGTGAACTTTTTGTAGAGGTACCAGATAGCAATGTCAGAAAGTGAAGAAAGAAACAAGTTGCTCAATTCCTGGATAGGAAACACAAGAGAGAGGTCAAGAGGCCACTGTCCCACCAAGCCATCCTCCACACACAACAAAGCTTTTGCTAATGTAGGTATAGAACACTTCCCAGTGCAGCCACTCTGGGGGACTGGGCCTTTCATACATGGACCTCTGTGGGACATTCTGCATCAAACTACAGCATCAAGTTTCTAACTTGGATGAACTAATTGGAGCATCAAGTTATTTCACAACAAAGTACAATCTGTTTTCAACCAATTCTGTTTTCAAATAATTACTCTGGAAAATACTGGTTTATCATAGAGCAATATCTATGTGCTCTGTAACAACTTGGCAGTTCGGGTGCAGAGCGGGTAAAGTATATTGACAACTGGTAGGTGTAATACAGGGAGATATGGTGACAGTTTGGAGCAAGGGCCAGTATTCTAAAATAAAACCAACACTAAGTATGATATTTTAGATTTGAGCTTGCTTTAAAAAGGAGATAATTATACTTGTTTTGTCTGTTATTATTATATGCATGCAGTTGCTTCAAAATACTTATGATATAAAAAACTCAGGTTAGCTAGCTAAAGCCTTTCAAAACCTAGATGTTGCTCAGTTGGCAGAGTGCCTACCTGGTATGAATGAAGCCCTGGGCTTGATCTGCAGCACTTGTACAGTGAGGTAGGGTGGTTAATGCCTGTAACCTCAGCATTTGGGTGGGGTGCAAGCAGAAAGATCAGAAATTCAAAGTCATCCTTGGCTACATAGAGAATTACATCAGAATGTAAGCGTGGGATACATCAAAATCTCCAAAATAACAGGAGGTGGAGGGTGGGGGAGGGGGAAGAGTAAGAGAGCACATACTAATTAATGTTTATAGCATTAGGGGCGAGGCAGGGGCTAGCTTATCTTTTTCTTTACAGTCCTACACCAAGCAACCTTTTCATACAACTAGCATACATTTATTTAAAGATAATTTCTGCTTTGCCAAGCAACACATTACACTGAAGAGCCCATAAGGTGAATCCTAGACTTTATGCTTCATAAGAAATGCCACCCAGTCTTCATGTCCAGCCTGTAATGAAAAGCTAGGGTCACTGCTGGCAGGTGAGTTTGGCATTTTTCCTGGATCTGGACAATGTCCTGAAAAGAAAAATTAGCCTTTTTTTTTTTTTTTTTTTTTTTTGGTAAAGTTCCTTAGACCCAAAGGACATGTGGTTAAAATCTGAAGCAACTTGATAAAGGCTAAAGGCCCCTGCTAGTGTATCTCCCACTTTGAATGTCCCCTAACTCACCAACAGAAGAATGCACCCTACAGCCCAGGCTCACGGCTTGTTGGCATGTGTTAACAAGATGTTCTCAGCTTCTTCCACAGCAGAAGTCACGACTGTCATGGTTTGGAAACATGGTGTTCTATGCTCCAAGCATAAGGTCATAAAACTACATCATCACTGATGGAGTGAACAGGTTCCTGAAGATTCATCTACTTGCTCAGTCTCCATTTGTTGCACTTGGGAACAGGCATGGTAAATGGCCCAGGCTACCCCTCGAGGGAGCAAACAGGATGAGACAGAGGCTGGCTATGTGAAGCTGAGAGACTGACTATCTATCTGAAAGAATGCCCAGCTGGAACTGCCACAAACCTACACAGCATCCCATAGCTCTTCTGGCAGGATGCAACTTGGACACAGCCACCAATCTACTTGAGACCCTTCTTCGGGACAAGTGGCAGGCTTTGCTGACGGACTAGTCAGACTGGGCACCTGACAGTGATCTAAGTATTAAACTATTTCACGATGACGTAGGAACCATGATACACACGTTTCTGAAAAATGTGTCATCTTAGAGTAAATATCCTTTAGATCTATCACTTTAATTTGTGTAGATGAGAATTTCATGCACAAACACCAGATTGTTCAACAGAACCAGCTATAAGAAGCCCCTTCCAAGGGTCTTGATCCCATCCCATTGTAAAAGGATAGTGCTGGAATGTGACATGGAGGGTGAGGGACATGATGGTACCTACTCTAGGCCTGGCTCATACAAGCCTTTCGTGGAAGATTTTTTATTTTCATACAATGTTTTAATTAATCTCTTGAGAATTTTATACATGTATACAATGTATTTTGATCACATTCACCCTTCACTTCTTCCTCTAAGTTTTCCTGGACCCACCCCTCACTTCCCTGCCCTCTCTCAACTTTCTTTGATGAGCAATTCCATTTTACACTGATCACATTTTATCTACCTATTCCTCAGTTTGAGGACAACGGTTCTCATCTTTCTATGTTTTGGCCATTATGAGTTAATACTGTACAAAATATTACCAAACATGTTTTCATCAGGACACATGGTATCATTTCTCTTGTGTATCTACTCAAGTAGAATGCTGGGTCATATGGTATGATGGTTAATATTGACAGCTTGGTAGGGTTAAGAATCACCATAGAAACAAATCTCTGAGCATGCTCATGAGTCATTATCTAGATTGGGTTAAATGAGGTAGGAAAACCCACCCAGGCCATTCTATGAGCTGCAGTCTCAGACTGAACAAAAACAAATAGTGGAGTATAAGGATTCCCTGCTGCCTGACTGCGACACGTGTCCAGCCACCCCTACTCCTGCCACCATACATTCCCTGACATGATATACCAAGCCCAATAAACTGTTCCTAACAACGCTTTTCTTATAGCAATGGGACAAAAAACTAACACAATACAGTGGCTCTGTGCTTATCTTTTAGGGTCTTATACCTGTTTTCTAAAGCAGTTATCTATGGAGACAGGAGGACCTATGATTCTCTTAGATGTGAATACAGTTATCTCAACATCATATGTTAAAAAAAATGACTTTTGTCGAATCATTTTGGTACCTTCTGGACAGATCAATTGTCTGTAAGAGCAATGTCTGTTTCTAAATCCTCATCTGTGATGATCTATCATGTCTGTGGTTTAGGTATGAATAGTACATAAAGCTGGTAAATAATCAATTTGTCAAAACTCCCTGTACTATTGGGAAGTGGTACCAAATTTGACTCAGAAACCCACAGGGTTGAAACCAGAACTGACCTACCCCTACTGCCGCCTCAGATTTCCTTGTGTTTTTCTGCATTTTTCTATTGATTACTTTTAGTGACCGAAAGCAGTAATGTGTGAACAGCTTATCTCAAAACACAGGCTGAAGACAGGCATGGTGGTGTATGCCTTTAATCTCAACACTCAGGAAGGAAGACAGGGGCAGGAGGAGCTCTGTGAGTTTGAGGCCAGCCTGATCTACACAGTGAATTTTAGGGAGCCAGGGCTACATAGTGAGACTCCATTTTAAAAAAACAACCCCCCCAAACCCAAACCAAAAAACAACAATGACAAACTGTACAGGTGGAAGCTACTTCTTATGAACACCATAGGGCTAGTGGGGAACACCCTGCTTCAAGCTGGTGGACCACACAACTCTGCCTGTATTTGCTGCCCCATAGGGAAACTCCAGCCACTTTCTAACAAGAAAAAGGGCAGCAAGGGAACCTGGCTGTCACACCAGAAGACGTTTTGGAGATAGCCTTGCTGCTGGAAGCAGCTCCGGGAGCTCATACATAGCCATTGAACATTGTAGGTAAGGGTAGAGGAAGGTTCAAGAGTGGGGTGGGGGCAAGTCAGGAGATAGAGGAGAAAGGAAAGGTTCCCAACACTGGGTCAAGGTCAAAAGACAAAAACAAAGAAATAGAACAAATAAAAACAATCTACAAACATCCAGACGTCAAAGGATCCATCTTTCTGCTCTGTGTGCCTTGAGAAGTTAGTGGAAATAGCTGAGACATTTGCTGTGGTTTCTACTCAGGAAATCATGGGTCCATAAAGTTTGGTCTCGCTCATGTAATAGTGGACAAAACAAATGTCCCTAAGGTGGATTTGCTCACCAAGAACAGAAAATGTATTTTCTCTCCTGCAGAAACCCTGCTTCGTGAGGTACCTTTTTTCCCCCATGAACTTTCAAGGGTCTCAAGTCTATTTCTCTCCTCATTGTTTAGAAGAAGAAAAAGCAGCATGTGGAGCATTTTTCTTTAGAAAGAACATAAAAAGCTCTCTTCTTTACTCTTATATGAAAAATAATTGGTCACTCTTTACCTTTTGTGCCCATGGGAAGCAAAAACATCAAGAATACAAAATTAAGGTTCATGGAAAACCTTCTTATTGGCTGCTGGCCAATGTAAAAATTGTCACCACAATTCTGTCAGCATTATTAGCTCAGAGGAATGTGGGTGTAAAAAAACAACTCAGGGGCATCCAAGGGGCATTTTCCTACTCTTTTACAAACTTTCTTGTTTCATTATAAGAAGGTGACAGGAATCTAGTTACTTTCTTTAAAACATAGGCACACGAACGCCATGAAAAGAATCAGTAAGTCTGCTGTGGTGGGACACACCTGTAAACCCAGTACTCAAGGCTGAGGCAGGAGGATCTCTCCTTTGAGGTAAACCTGGTCTGTACAGTGAGTGCATATTTAAATAAAAAGGAATAAATGCATGACTCTACTATCTATGAGGAATAGACTGGACTTTAGGAAAATAATTTAGCAGAATCTGTTGAGTGTGAAAAACATTTCCCAACCCTGTTCCATGGACACCGGCTTAATTAGATGCTAATAGAGACCGCTGGTAGAAATATAGGCACAAAGGAGGTTGAGTAAGGTCTCAGATGGGCATCGAGGATGATGTTGATATTGATAAAAGGTGCTCTTCAGATCAACTGGGGCACTAGCACTAGGCTAAACCACGTCTGGTATTTTATGTAAGGTAGCATTTCTGTGTTATGACCCTGAATGCTCAGTTGAGGGGAATGCTTAAGCATTGAAAGCACAGCCTGAATCCTCATTTATAGTAGGAACAAAAGGAGAATAAATGGAAAGAAAAGAAAGAGTAAAAGAATTGTTAACCCAAACTAAAGAGAACTTGAAGATTTGGAAAGTCTGCAACCTGTCCATATGTATTGCAAAACCAGTTGGGATGTTCTGGAAAGAACACAATGTCATCATTGTACAGGAAGATGATCGGTACATCAGCTGGATAGGATATATCGACAGAAACATTACTAGCTTCAACCAAAGGAGGCAGAGACAATACAATATAAAGGAAAGCTGTCACCCTCCTGTGACTGTGAGTAGACGTAAGGTTTAAACTTCACTCTCACTGTAATCTAACAACAAAGGCTTGGAAGATGAGGCTGCCTCTGTCTCGGTTTCAGCTGTCACCCAATGCCTTGAATAAGTGCTGCCCTGCCATAGACTGGAGGGGAGAGCATCAAGGCGAGGCTAATCTCAAGCCTTAGACTTAATGTAATCCACCCTGAGAGGTTTTCAGCTTCAGATCCATGATGTTCGTCTTCTTTCTCCTTTGTAGAAAGGGAAAGCCCGTCCTCCATCTGTCTCATCCTGCATGCTGTGGGATTATACTCTTGTACATTGTAGATATTTGTCCTTCCTACTGGTTGAGTAAAATGCTGATTGGCTAGAAGACAGACAGGAAGTGTGAGTGGGACTACCAGACTAAGAAAACTCTGGGAAGAGGAAGAACAGAGCAGAGATGCCTAGAGACACAGAGGAAAAAAGACCATGCTGCTCTGAGAAAAGGTACCAGGCCTCATAGCTAAACAAGATAAGAATCATGGGTTAGTTTAAGAGTAAGAGCTAGCTAGCAATATGCCTGAACTATAGGCCAATCAGCATGTAATTAATATAAGCTTCCATGTGTTTCTTTGGGACTTTGGGACTGCTGGGCCAGGACCTCAGAGTTAGGCAGAGCTAAGAGCTGTGGGTGGATCCAGACCTTGGGTCCAATCTGAGCCAGAAACATTTTACTACAACTGCATTTAGAAATAGATAGCATATTGGGTTTTATAAATTCACTTTCTCTCTCTCTTTCCTTTCTTTTTGCCTCAAGATGAATTAGTTGCACATTCCCTTGATTTAGATGAGAATTAGAATTGATTTTTCCAATGGTTTGAGACTTGAGTAAGGTAGACATGGTGGCTACCCCTAAATTTCACAACTCAGAAGGCTGGACCCAGAGAAATGCTGATTGTAGGGCCAGCCTGGATTATATAAGTGAGTTCCTGTCTCATAGACAAACTCAGAGAGTCGGATGTGATCAATGTATTTATTTTTAAAGATTTATTTATTTTTATTTTATGTGTATGACTTTTTGCCGTTATGTATATGCATCACTCATGTGCCTGTTGTCAGTGGAAGTCAGAAGGGGGCACTGAATCCCCTGGAACTGGAGTATGAACTGTTTGGGGCTGCCTTGTGGGTGCTGGGAACTGAACTGTGCCTTCTGTGAAAGCAGCAAGTATTCTTCACCACTGAGCCATGCTTTAGCCCATGGATTAATGAATTTTTTAATGCAAAAGAACACAGATCTTGAGATCTGAGAGTACCTCTTCCAAATCATATATCAAAGCCTTACTTAAACTCTAGTATCCAAAGTGTGACTACATTTGGTGCTAGAGCCTTTAAACAGACAAATTAAAAGGCCTTGAAGGTGCGTCCTAATCTAATATATCTGGTATCTAATAAGAAAGGAATTCAAGAAGATCATGTGGAGACAAGGAGAGAGCCTACAGAAGAACTCAAATGCACAGGCTCCATGGTCTTGGATCCCCAGGCCCATTTTAAGCACAAAATCCATGTATGTTTTACCTACACTTTTTTTTTCTACATATACCTTGAAGGTAATTTTATGCATTTCTTGTATGCCTGATTTTTAATTGTGACTAATACATGAAGATAGGTGGATTTTTCCATTTGTGGAGCTGCACTAGAGCTCAGAAAGTTTTAGAGTTTGGAGTATTTCACATTTTTGATTAAGGGTTTTGGATTATTTTTGGAATTCGTTACTTAGAGTGTGACTCTGTGAGGACCTTGTTTGTCTTGAGAGGCACACAACACCAACTCCAGAGTAAGAGTCGTTAGGCTAGACCCATGCTCTGCCACTTCTGAGTTATGTGTCTTCTGGCTAACACCTGACTCTCAGTTCCTTCACCTGTAACATGGGGATAGCAATAGGGTTGATGTGAATTTACTGGCTCCAGTTCCCAGAGCATGGGAATACAGCTAGGGTAACTTCTCAAACCCTAGGAACATCCTAGCTGATTCCTGTCATATAGACTCCAGGTAGCAACTAGGCTAGCAAATGACTACTTCAAACTGCTCCTTTACCACAGCCTGCCCATCCCCAGGGAATAAACACATACTCCCTATGTATTCAATTGCCTATACAAATTATAGGCTTCACCAGTAATTAGTATGGTAATGTAAATATTTGTACACGATTGTGACAGCCAGGTTTTCTTTAGAATGAGCCACATGCAGCAGAGTAATTCCAACTGCAAACAACTGTATCCACAGTTACTTAGCATGTTGGCTAATGTTTAGCAGGTAGTTGGCACTCACGGGGACACATTCTTATACCAGCTCAAGAAGTAGAGAGAAGCCTAGGGTCCCACTAAGCACTGGGCTATGATTTAAATTCAGGCTGTCATCTCTGCAGGACACATCTCTGCCACACTCCATACCACTCTGACAGGTCATTTAAAATTAATGTAGTGAGTAGATAGGATCCAAGCTCACTCCCTAGAAACACACTGATTAAACGAAACTCACAGTGAAACCCTGTCTAAATGATTCAGATCTAAACCCCACTCCCCGGAAGTTATGTGTTCCTGAGCTCTGATACATTAACCTGAACACTCTGTAATTAGCTGATGCTTCTAGAACAGTGGTCCTCAACCAGTGGGTCACAAGGCCTTTGGGAGTTGAACTACCCTTTCATAGGGATCATAAATCAGATTTTCTGCATATCACATATTTACATTGTGATTCATAGTAGTAGCAACAAAATACTTTTATAATTGGGAAATCACTACAATACGAGGAACTGTATTAAAGGGTTATAGAATTAGGGAGGTTGAGAACCACTGTTGTAGAAACCTTGTGGAGTATAAATATGCAATGGGCTTTGGGTGCCTAAAAACCTGTCTTTAACATGGTTTACAGTTTTGCCATGATCTCTTTTGGTCGTGACAATCTCCCCCTGGCTACATTGTCCCCTTTCAGAAATTTGGATATAATACAGCTATGTCACAGAGCTGTCATGAAAATGATAGAGACACCCATGTGGACACATCCTGTAAAAAAGTGCCCATCAGGCAACAAGTGTTTAAGAGACACTTGTTCCCCAGAAATACATAGAAAGTAAGAAACTGAGCTTGGCTAAAAGTGTGATTCTCTAAAGGACCTACCACACTGTCCTCCATAGAGCAGCCTGATAATAGGTTCCTCAACAGCTATGAGCTAAAGTCTTCTGGGTGGAGATTGCTTGGGACACAGGATGCCCTACAGGAAAACACACTGCCCACAGAGCTTCAGAGTCTACGCTCTGAAGTATGAGTGTGTTCTCTGACTTTCCTTACTACCAGAAAGACTGAAGCATCTGGGACACTTGCAGTGCAAACCATTTCCCTTACTGTAAAATAACCATAACTGGGTGCAGAGGAGAAGTATTGGAGAAAGGCAAGAGCGCTGCAGTAGCTTCCCGGCACACGGTACAAACAGCAACCCAGGATGTGACAAAGCAAATTCTCTCTCCTGGGTTTGTCTGTACCATGTACATCGTCTAACCAAACATGATCTCTCTTCTTGCACCTTTGAACATTTCTTTGCCCAAAGGTAGGCAGGAAAACGGCAGCAACATACAACATGCTTCGTAAGATTGTCAACTAATTTGCTCAAATTCCACCCTAACCATGAGTCTCTCTTGATAAATCTTCCCAACTAAATCTTCAACATAGTCATTCTAGAATGGGGGAAAGCCACAGAAGAAAGTCAACATGAAGAAGTACCGTCTCTCTCTTCTTTCTTTTCTTCTTTTTAACTATAGGTGCTTATGTTCAAAGTCAACCCTCTCTCTCCTAGAGGGGGAGAAATAACAAGAGTTGTGAATAAATTCATCCAGAGTCTCAGGGACAAAGAGACAACTGCTCTGCACAAGTGGGCTGAAATACTTAACTATGAGCCATGACTTTTGATGCCATAGGCACATCTCCTTCCTTCTCTGGCTACATCCTAAGTCCTTCCCCTAGTCCTTATTGAGTTTCCCCACCCCCACTACCAGCTGTACTAAGGAAGTGACACACGGGGACTCACTAGAAGCCATCAATCATTGTCACCAACTGGAGAATGAAAAGAACCCAACATATGTTCTTGCAAATGCCGCCCACTCTCCTCTCCCACCCCCCTCCTCCTCTTCTCCAATATGCACACTCTCTACAACCAGTAAGCCACTTTTTAATTCCCCTTCAGTGGGAACTTATGACAAGGAGATAGCATCCAACTACACTTTTTTTTTCCCCTTTTCCCACATTTGTTCACGTTTAAGTCCAGAGTTCATAAAGACCAGACTGAGGAGGGCTGCACACCCCCACTTCTGCCAGCCCGGATCACCGAGCAGAAGCATCGAGGATGAAGCCAGTGCTTCTCTGGCACCAGGTGGCATGGCTGAAGAGAAAGGATGCACAATGCAGGTGGCAGATGGTCCCTCTTCTACAGCGTGTTCTGAGACAGAATAGGAGTTCCCTGTTGCTCTGCTGACCACTGTGACACTTGATAGATCAATTCCTATGGCAACAGCTCTAAACACAATGCACTAAAAATAACCCAGGATGTTTTAAATGGAAGATAGATGCTTGTGACTGTCTCTGAGAATGCTGCAAGAAGAAAATGTGGCCACGGGCATCATCGGCTGTAGACACATTTCTCTTTCACTCTGTAATTCCCTATGGGGCATCTAATCTGGCTAAATAATAGAAGTAAATCTACAGCAATATGGAGCAGCTCCGAGAAGCAACTGTCTGAGGCCATTAATCACAAAGACTTTTAAAAACAATGACTTGGAACTGCACTATATGGTGAAATGCCACACACTTTAATAACTTGTCGCAGTAAAATGATGGTGATGATGTAAAAGTGAAAACCACCATTTGGAAGGTTTTGCCATTTGAACCCACATATGAAAACACACACTTGGTGGTTAAGATGGTGGAATTCAGGACTTTACTAATGAACAGACTAGCTGAACCTATATATGTGCATGTATGCAAGAACTATTAGAAGAAGACAAACCAACCTACATGATACACTTTCTACATATTAGGGGATAGGAAGCAAAGGAAATCACTCTTAAGGGGCCTAGCATAAGCCGGTGGCCAATGTGTCCAGTGACAATGCCCCAAGGAGTGTGGTCCGCTCAGCCTCTGCCCCTGGCATCCTCCAGCAGGACCAGGTATTGCTTTCCGGTTGTCAAGTAAAATGTGCGATATCAAAGCAGCAGACGTCTCCTCTCCATGACGTGTCTCCTGTTCTCAGTTGCCTTATATGACACTGCTTCTGTTTGGGGATAGCCTCTAAATTCCCTTCTGTTTAAAAGCTGAATATGAGGCTGAAGAAAATTGTCATACTGAGAACTATTTAATTATGTTGCCAACTGTGTACACAACTACATTACACAACAGCATAGTAACTGTATGGCTTTATATACAGTAGTGTGTGGATATAACTATGTTTATATAGATGATTCTATTATGAAATACGAATGCATTACACTTATACACAATTGTCTGTTGGTATCCATGAAGGATTAGTTCCAGGACACCACCAAATTCCCAAATCCATAGACGATCAGTTGCATTCTATGAAACATTTGCATATTTACAAATAAATATTTGCATATATAAAGCAAGGATGCATACTGTGCATCCTCTTCCATAGTTCAAATCTTAGAGATAAGTATAAATGATATAAAATGTTTATATTTTATTGCTTAGGGAAGACAAGAAGAAAGGCTGTAGTGGTTCTCAATCTTCTAATGCTGTGACACTTTAATATAGTTCTCCATGTTTTGCTGACCCCAACCATAAAATTATCTTGTTGCTACTTCATACCTGTAATTTTGCTACTGTTATAAATAATAATGTAAAAAATCTGATATGCAGGATATTTAATATGTGATCCCTTTGAAAGGGTCACTTGACCTGCAAGGGGGTCATGACCCATAAGTTGAGAATCATTGGTTTAGAGGATCTTTTCTCCAAAAATATTTTTGAGTGGTTGGATTTTCAGGCACAGAACCCATAGAAAAGAAGAGTTAACTGTGTCATCCCATCACTGAGGCCATCTTTCTGTATCTATTAATATAATTTACTCAGAAATTATCCCTAGTAGGCTACAAAAGAAATTGGGAGGTACGGTAACTAATGGGGTGAATGGGGCAAGCAAATGTAATTATCCCTGTGTGTCCTTCTTTGGACCTTTAAAACTTAATAAAGTGTAGATGTGCAAATAAAACGTTACAGTACTTAATTAAAGCAGCGCCCACTCTGCACACAGAATGTAAAATAAGTTTAAGAAGTAAAGTGCTCCTGTTCTATGGACCTAGTGGAAAGGCAACCAGGCCCTCCTCTCCAGACTTAACTTTTCCTCACAGGGACTCTTCATTCGGCTCCACCCCAAGCAGCTCACCAGGGGGCAGCATTTACCACAGAGCACACTTGCTTATACTTCTTGATTTTATATATAGATCATTCATTCACTCATTCATTCATTCATTCATTCATTCATTCATTCATTTTGTACACAGTATTCTGTCTGCATGTATGCCTGCATGCCAGAAGAGGGCACCAGATCTTATTACAGATGGTTGTTAGCCGCCATATGGTTGCTGGGAATTGAATTGAACTCAGGACCTCTGGAAGAGCAGCCAGTGCTGTTAACCTCTGAGTCATCTCTCCAGGCCACAATTTTAATTTAAGATTAAGAATTAATGTCAGCCCTGCCTCCCAGAGCACCTTCCCAGGACCAAAGTCACCTGGAGAGTGCCTTCTCTGTTACATGCCTCTGTCCTGGTATCTCCACACATCTTGGCTTCTGGAGTATGGTCTCTGATCCACGCTAGGCTGCAAGAAATCTGGAGGCTACAGAGTCCCCACATCTCAGGACATTATTCTAATATTTTTATAATTTATGGATTGCTTTTTCCTGTCACTTTTTAACAGGCTGCCAGCTTTGTGGTCATAACAGTTGCTTCCTGGGGTTGAGAAATCATTAGAGCAGTAAGGCAGGCACAGCCTTCCTTGGACTGGTACAACTCACCCCTCAGCACAGCACAGCTAGGACCCACACCTTAGGCTAACCCCATGGATTCTCACTGGGGAGACTTTCCAGACAATGAGGGATTTTTTCTCTTGTCTACATGTGATCATTTCCCTGCATTAAACAGACATCAGAAAGAGAAAACTTGTCCCTGAAGCATCATTTTACAGATGGAGAAAATGGAGAAAGTTCATATGCATGAAAGGTTTCTCTACTCACCCTGGGGGATGGAGGGGTGACTTGGGCTTTTCAGAGGAAGGGGGCAAGAAGGGACCAGAAAATAAACATCTATGTCATAAGAAGTTCAAAATGACGTCTCTGCAACTGGGTAATACGGCCTAGTCAGACACAGAAGACACCACCAGTGAGATAGATGGCTTGCTTCCAAGACTGACAACTGGAGTTCCACTCACAGAACCGCAGGTTGGAAGGAAGGACTAGCTTCCATAGGTCGTTCTCAGCCATCGACTTTGATAACTCTCTGTGTCATTTTCTGTGTGTGCCTCCCTGCATGAGTGTGTGTGTGTGTGTGTGTGTGTGTGTGTGCACATGCATAAACAAATGTAAAAGGGAAAAAAGGCAAGAGATGGATGACCCCTCCCCGCCAAGAAACCAGCTAAGATAACTGTAATGCTGTTCTGTGCTCACTTCCTGTGGAGCACAGTTATGGGGATTGCCTTTGTGTATGACAGCAAGCTTTTTAGCTTGGTTACACAGACAAATGACCAAAGAGTTTCAGAGAAGAAACCTGAGTTTCAGAGAAGAAACCTTCAGAAGAATGACCCTCCCTTGGGCAGAGGCAGGAGGAGGATATCCACACCCAGCCCTGGGGTGGGCCATCGCCTCCAGCTTCTCTGATAAGCCTCAGGTGTCACTCACAGGTCTCACCTTCAGGGAGGTACTTAGTGACTGTGCAGAGAAAGGCTGAAACCATGTGACAGTCACAGGAAGGCTGGAGGGAACAGGAGCTGGTTACAGGAGACCTCTACTCCACTCCAGCTTCTTAGGTTTCAGGAAATATGGCTTGAGTGACAGCACAGCCAGCCCCGTACAAAACAAATCATGCTGCGCGGGTGTTCTGGGCCAGCTTGGGTTTCACAATGCCTCCTCCCCCACACTTCCCCATATTGGTTATGTCTAAGCCACAAGAGCTGAACCCAGCCAGTTTGCAAGCTACACACTCATACACTGCTCTTTCTCAACAGACACAAGTGACATAGATTTCTTAAGCCCCCAAAAGAACAGGTACACACTCTCACACACGTATCTTTACAGATGGGAATAGCAGATATCCCAAGAACATCGGCGCTGGAGGAAAATAGCATGTAGGGACATCTAAGGAAAGGGCCACTAAGTCATCCTGACAGTTTCAGGTTCATGGCAAGGACTCAGCAGAGGGAGTTAAAGAAGACGTGGAAACCTCCAGCTCCTATATTGCTACAGGCCATCGGTCATCACCACAGACATCCCCTGGCTCCTTCCTAAAGAACCATGGCACAAGTGTGAAAACAGATCTAAAACACAAACTCAAACTTTTCTAGGAAAGAGGAAATAAATGCAAAGTGATTTTCAACCAACCGGTAGGATCTGCCTGAGACTTGCTGCCACCAGGCTGGAAGGTGGCACCTGTGCAGATGTGAAGATTGCCCATGTTTATCGGGAAGAACTTGTCAGTGGAGGTGCTGAGAAGCAAGGTAGAGTAGAGGCATTAGTCATATCTAATCATCTAAATTATTTATATAATTTGGAATAAATCCAGACTAACTTTAGTCTCAGAAAAATCTACCAAGGCAGGATGTGCAAACAGATACCTGCTGGGGTGAGGCAGGCCTGGAAGGGGAAAGTGGGCTGGGAGGGGTAGTACATGACGACGGCTCCTCCTCCTTTTCATGAATTCAAAGAACACAACCTTTGGGATTTCCTTAAAATTGGGGCGTTCAGGCTTCAAATGTTTACTACTATGTTATGACACAACTAAATATTATATGCTGAATGAAACACACCTGAAATATCATTGATACTATTTCAAAAGAAAGTGAAAATATGTCGTGCCCCCCCTCCCCTGCACATTTTCAAATGGGTACAGGCTGGTCATGAGCTCACATTCTTGGAAAGCATAGCTTTCTTACTGATAAAAGTACATTAACTGATAGGTGCTAAAACTAACTCCAGAGAAATCCAGGGATGAACCAAAACTACACTGAGATAGCCCCCCACACGCACAGGCTTAGCTGACTTAAACAAAACAAGCCGAACACAATAAATGTTGCTGAGGATTGGTGACACTGAAATCCTCCTGGCCTGTTTCCTTCCTGTTGGGAGCCTGGACTTTAAGCCTGGACACTTAAGCCAGGCAGCTGGACTGTTCTCTGCACCATCTAAATTTATGCATCTGTCAGGTAGCTTGCCCTTGAGTGCCGATAACTAGACCATCACTCCTGCTTCCCTCTTTCTTCCCTGCATCTGCTGAATAGATGAACAAGACTACATACAGTTTATTCGAGCCCAATTCACAGCCAATTGTGGACTTTACCGTTTAAAGGAAGGATAACCAAGTTCGTTGGGATTGTCCATTCCTTAGCTAAAGAGTCTGCCCACGACAACACACCTTTTTAGCTCCAGGTTCCCAGGAGTCAGGAGGAGGAAGTCAAAGAAAACTTGGAGAATCATGAATCTCTCATTCTTGTGGGTAATTAAAGTAATGCCCATAGTGATCCCCATAACATCTTTCTAAAGTAAATACATTGGAAGGCCAGCATTTAAATTTGGCACTCATGAGTGGCAGCCTGGTCCTGCCCTCTCCGATAACAAGACAGGATGTATACACAGGAGCATATTCCAGGTACTGAGTCCAGGCAGTGACAACACCACCAATGTAAAGGGACACTGCTCAGTGGGATTAAGTCCTTATTAGAACTACAGTGAAGCCCAAAGCCGAGGGTACTTGGGACAGATATTGCCCCTCTATGGCTGGACAAGAGGTCAGAGGATAAGTCTAATTCTCGATAATTCTTCTACTTAGCACTTAAGGAAAGAGATAGTGGTTGATGACCTGATAGTGACTGCAAGTGACTGCTATTGCTCACCTCTCAACAAGTTAGGGCTACCATGGAGACAGTTTCCAAAAGAATCACGGGGGACATATGGTCCCTTCCAAGAAAGGAAGATGGCTACCCTGTTCCTGGTCTGGCTGCTGCTGAACTGCAAACTTTAGACCCATCCTGGTTTGAAAAGGGGCATGTGAAGGAGTTGGGACAATTTAACTTCCTTCTCATGGGCGGGGCAAGGGAGAGAGCACCCGAGACAGAAAACTGGTACCCACTTCTGAACTAGACATTTAGATGGTACAAGGCTCAGTGCAGGATCCCCATTGAAAGAGCTTAAGAGGAAGAGGTGAAGTGTGGGTTACAGGGAAGAAGAATACCACCTCACCCCACTTCTACAAGCTCTGGGCAGAGCAAGACCACAGTCATGAGCAGGGCTGTTTTGAAAGACTGAGAGAAGTTACAGCCGTAGAAACTCCATGGCTTCCAGGCAGCTGCTGACGAAGGAAAGACCCTCACTCAAAAAGGAGCAGGGGGCACAAATGTGGCTCTAATACCTAACTATGTAAATGGGACCCTTTTTTACCTCAGAATAGGCTCTCCAGAGAAGAAGCAGGGTACCATTAGGCCGCCCTAGGAGAGCCATATACATCTTCTGAGCAGTGACATCAACTTCAGAATGATGCCCACAGAAGTGGAGATTGATGGGAGTTGCTCAGTGAATCTTGTTCCGGTTCCCGTTCTCTACTCTCTGCCCCTGCACCCTGGCACTAAAGCTCCAAAGTGAAAAGTGGAGGAGAGTTAAATTAGATGTGAGCTGAAGAGTTGGTGTTGAGAGACAGTCTAATTCTGTAGTTCAGGCTGGCCTCAAACTCATGGCTGTCCTTCTACCTGAGCTTCCCGAGTGCTGGGATAACAGGCATAACCCACCCATGCCTGGGAACTGGGGGGTTTTATAATATGCCCAGTGTGTCATTCGGAACCTGTATAAAGGGGTCAAAACAGAGCATGGCTGGAAGCCATGTCCACGGAGGTCCACCTGCTTATATACTGTCACCCCAAGCTTAAGAAATCAGTGACATGAACAGCAAGGCTAAATACATGTCTACTGCATGCTCCCTGACAAAGCTGTGTACTTTGAAGAAGTCCATGAAGACTGTCCAGTAGCTTGAGGAAGTCAGAGGTCAGCTGTGGGTCTCTGGCAGCCTCTGTCTGAGGCAGGGAGTCTTAATAACTCTCATGGTCTGAGAAGAGAAAGGTTGGGGGCCTCTGACTCACAGAACTCTGTGCCCAAGCTCCATGCCTCTGAGTAAGTGAACACACTCCCCATATGCAACAGGAAGCAGGCAATATGTGCTCCTTTACCTAACAGCTCCCCCAGGGAGTGCTGTACCCTAGAGAAGATACTTGTCTGAATGTAACACCCATAGTCCAGAAGGCAGTTCAGGATTCCAACTCTGCTCCCCTCTAAAGAAAAATGAAGCCTGGCTCTGCCCACAGTGCTGACCCGGCTGCTGCTGAGGACCAATAATCAGTAGGCACAGATAGTGATGAGTGTTCACAGTGATTTCAGAACCCACATCTGCTCAAGGAGCTGAAAAATGGAAACCATTCATTTATATTGCTAAATCTATAAAATCCGGCTTCTTGCTAGGTGGACAAAAACATAAACACTGAATCAACCCATCCACTCTGTTCCTTAGGAGCTCTGGGAAGGGAACACCAGTACTTGACAACTCCAGTCTGACCTTTAGCAGAAAGACAAAAGCGCCATTGAAGGCCAAAAAAAAAAAAAAACGAGTTCTGAACAGAATGCACCAGAACTCAAACTTGCCAAGCTGTCTGCACTTTGGAATTTTGCAGTGTTTAATGTCAACTGTCCCTAACTGGCCCTGTGGGTCTCTCTGAAATTCCACTATTATAACCCAACTTTAATGAGAGCTTCAGACAGTCAGAAGTCCCTAGGAACCTCTGCACAGTGGGAGAGTCCCATGGGGCTTCTGTTAACCTCTGAGAAGCTTACACAGGAGCTTATCTTAACTAAATTATCAAAGCAGTGAGTTTACTGCTGAGTCACTATGCAAATATCAGAGCCTCAGTCCTAGAAAATGGCACAAGGGACAAGGTTTGGTGAGTACTGAAGGTGTCCTTACGGACTGCTCTCCACCTGGGGACAGAAACTCACCAATTCAACTTACTACAGAGGCCATACAGGATCTGATTTCTAAAGACCCAGAGCCATTAAGTTCCCCAGCTGATGTGGGAATGTCTTTTTGCATGCTGTGAATATCATTTTTTAAATAAAGAAACTGTTTTGGCCATGGCAGGCACCATAGCAGTAGGCAGGAATCAGAGCATAGGTAAGGAAAGGAAGGAGGAGTCAGACATAGAGATCGACCCAGCTGCCCAAGGAAGCAACATGCAAGAAACACAGGTGAGCCACAGGCCATGTGGCAGGACAGATTAATGGAAATGGGTTGAATTAAGATGAAAGAGCTAGCTAGCAATATGCCTAAGCAATAGGCCAAACAGCATGAAGTTAATATAACTGTCTGAGTCATTTTGGGGGCCTAAGCAACAGTGAGCAGTTAGGCGCCTGGAAGAGCAGGTCTATGGGTCTGGACTTCTCCTTCTGTGACACTGGCAAGTGACATGTATAGTTATATCTCTCTTTCTGTGCTCTCTTACATCTCTCGAAAAGCATAGTCTTCTGAATCACTTTCCCAAAGGGATAAAACAAACAGAGACAGGTCCTAACATTCAAATGGCGATGAAAGTTGAGTTACTGAATCTTTATTTTTTAAAAAAGCCAATTAACCAACTAACCTACCTACCAACCAACCTACAAACCAACCAACCTACCACCAACCAACCTACCTACCTACCAACCAACCAACTTACCAATCTACTAACGTACCTACCTACCTACCTACCTACCTACCAACCAACCAACCAACCAATCAACCAACCAACCAACCAACCAATCAACCTACCAACCTACTTACCTACCAACGAACCAACCAACCAACCAACCTACCAACCTACCTACCTACTAACCAACCAACCAACCAACCAAGCAACCAACCAACCAATCAACCAACCTACCAACCAACCAACCAATCAACCAACCAATCAAAACAAACAAAAATAAACCATGGTCAACAAGATGGCTCAATAGGTAAAAGTATTTCCTGTGCAAGCTTGGTGACCTGAGCATAATCTACATAAAGGTCAGAGGAGACAACAGACCCCATAAAGCTGTCATCTGACCTCTATATACATGCCATGGCATGCATGTGCACACACACTGTAAGTAACATTTTCTTGTTGCTACTTTTTGAGACAGGGTCTCACTATGTAGATCTGGCTGTTCCAAAACTTAGTCTGTAGACCAGACTGGCCTTGAACTCAGAGATATACTGCCTCTGCCTCCATCTGCTGGGATTAAGGATGGTGCTGTGTGCCATCTCTCCTGGCTTTTTTTTTTTTTTTTTTTTTTTTTAAACACATCTGAAGAGGAAACTTTTAATCCAAGTTAGCATTACTTTAAACTACTCAAGAACATGGTTCTGGGAAGCCACTTGTGTGAAATAAGCAGTTCTAGGGGGCAGATTTGACATAATGTCACTCCTTTTTCCCAGTTTATTTCTCATTAACCACATTTGGGGAGATAATAAAACAAGGTTCTCAGATCCCATCACCATTCAATACATCTCATCTAACCATAGTGCTTACTCCTTTACTTATAGGTCATCTCCATGGGGGATAAACAAGGACTTTCTGCTACAGTGTAGTACCTAGTAGTGACAATGTTGCTCCACAGAGACACACACCCCCCCAGGAGATGTTGTTATGTTCTATCTGGAAGATGGACGCTTTCTAAGGAGTGACCTTGCCCTTTCCCGCAAAGCCACAGCCAGGTTCTATGGCACCACAAACCCACAGGCCCCTCATTGACATCTGAGCTCCTTTGATTTCACGATGACCACTGTAAATTATGTGCTGGGTCTATGAAGAATTGACCTTAACAATCATATTTAAGTGTTATACAAACAAATGATCTGTCCATGCAGTCCCATAAAATCAGCTGCCCATGCTCTAAGATCAAGTAAGGGCTGCATGACCCTCATCTGGAGCATCACACAAAATGCCAAGTCTTTTCTTCTGGACCTATCGCTGATATTGTCGATATCTTCATGTAGCCTAAGCTCTTATAGAACACAAACCTGATCTTCTCAGTCCGCTTTAAATCTGTCCATGAGTGTGTGTGTGCCTGTGTGTGTAGATCCAAGGCTGACTTTGAATGTCTTTCTCCATCATCCTCTACTGTCCACTGAGGCAGGGTCTCTCCCTGGACTCAGGTATCTCGAATTGGTTCAGCTAGTTTGGCAGCCAGTTTACTTTAGAGAACATCTCTCTGTGTTGCCAAGCACTGGAATCGCACTCAGGCCACTATATCACATCCACTAGCTTTAGAACTCTGGTCCTCACTTCTGTGTGGCGAATGCTTTACAAACTGATACATTGCCCAGCCCTATCACACAACTTTGATTGGCAGTTTCTCCTTTACTATTTAGGAACAGGTGTTTTTAAATTTCATCATGGCTTCTACTTTATTTCCAACTGCTTTAAAGTTTCTACACGATCTGAACAAGGTTGATACTAATAGACATGCTAATTGGAAGGGGAAAAGCTCAGGAAGACTCATCTCTACACAAAGAACTACTGGCAGCTGAGGAACTGAATAGTCTTCCCAAGGTATAGCGCAGCAATTGGTTATTCAATGCCAAAGGGGAAGTCCTGAAAACATATACATGCAAGTAACACTACACAGATTAAGTAGGTTGTATTTATATATTTAGAAACCACACACAACACACACACACACACATGCAAGCACGCATGCACACACACACACACACATGCCACCACCACCACCTCCAACAATTATTAAAAAATAAAAACAGACAATGAACTAAGAGAGAGTAAAGGCATGAGGTGAGTTGGAAGGAGGGAAAGGAAGTGAGTAATGATGTAGTTATAGTTATATTATAATCTCTAAAAAAACTCAATATAAATTCTCTTTAATAATAATTTCAAAGCCCCTTGGTGATACCTACCACCTTTGACATCAGCTTCAGCCTTCCCACTTCAGGGGGCTCTTCCAACTCTAGCACATTTCATGCATCTATTCTTTAGATGTATAATTAGCTCTGTTCAAAGAATATATATTTTAATCTAACACCAAAGCCTTCAATAAAGTCAGGCAAAATTCTTGGATTCCAGGTAACATCATCCCCACTAACTCTTTAAAGATTCAAGCATCTTCAAGGGCTCAATGGTCTGTTTTCACACCCATCATGCTTTGCACTGCATTCCTAGTTGTGAGGATAGAAACTTCAGTCTACCAAGGAAAGTCAGGGCAATAATGGGGAGACCATGAGAAAGTTGGTTCAAGGTCATCTAGATTAGGCGAAAGGTCATTATGTCCCTTACTACCCCTTGAAAACAGTGCTCCAAAGTTACCTAGAAAGCCAAAGTTACCTAGAAAGATTTGGGGAAACACAGAAAAGTACAGTGGGGTAAATTGAAGGCTTGCTTTAAAAAAAAAAAAAAAAGATGCACAACATGTAGATAAAAGACTCAGACAAAAAAAAGTAAAGGCTTTTGTTTGTTGTTCAGAAAACAAAAATAAAGCCCAGTTATGAATGTGATTCCTATGACTGCCCTCTCATGAGTTACAGATGCCCATCAACACGCAAGACTTCATTCCTGGTTTTACTGAAATGTTCTCAGAGTAAACTAGTCAAGAGTTTCTGTGTATCCGTCCCTGTGAGGGGTGCTTTGGATGGAGAAGTCCATCTCACTTTGGTTGCCATCTTTCCAGCCCATCCCCACTGACCACTGTGGTGACATGTTTCATATTTACTAAAAACCAGTCTGAAACATCAGAAAAGAGATCCACCCACAGTCAATCCAGGAGAATCAGAGAGTGCTAACTTGCACCTTTAATCCCAGCACAGGGAAAAACAGGGAGTGGTGATCTGAGTTTGAGGCCAGCTTGGTGTACAGAGGGAGTTCCAGGTTCCCAGGCAGGCAGTGGTTGGGCCAGGCCTTCAATCCCATAACTCCAGAGACAGAGGAGATCTTTCTGTGTTTCTGTGATAGTAGCAGCCCATGCCTTTAATCTTAACCTGGGTGTGAAATAACTAAGCGAAGAGGGTATTCAAGGCAGGCGCAGGAAGACAGATTAATGCAGTAGAAGCAAAGAAGAGGTGCGAGGCTGAGGAAGCTGGGAAGACAGCTGGGTGAGACTGACTGTGGTGTTTCCTCTCTTTGATATTTCAGCCTTTCCCTGAGATCTGGCTCTGAGTTTTCTTTAACACAATAGAATTGGTGAAACAGGCCAACCTTAGATTCCCCTTGCTTTGGTCATCATAGCTTATAATGCTGGCATTCCACAAAGTCAACTTGAAAGTGGGGGGGAAGTGTCTACACTATTCACAAAATATATCAAACAGATGAAGGCTAAATATCTACAGATTTAAGCTATTAAAATAGCAAGGCATTTGAGACTTGACTCACCATGCTGGCCATGCAAGTATAAAGAAGCATTTAGATCCAGAGCATTCATGTAAATGCTGAGAGGGGGCAGCAGCTCACCCACCAACCCAGCACTCTGAAGACAAGAGTGTCCCTGAAGCAAGCTGGCCAGCTATGACAACAGCCTAATCTCTGAGCTCTAGGTTCAAGTGAGAGACCCTGCACACACACACACACACACACACACACACACACACACACACACACACACACCATGCATGCATACACATGCAGAAAAATACTAGAATATATAAGGGAATATATTTATAACTTTGGAGAGAAAAGGCCATTAATCAAGATATAACCAAAAAGGGGGAGGGTATTTATGGGTTTTGATATAGCCTAATTCCTAAAAGTCAAAAGACCAGGTCAGGCTTAGGGATAACATTAGCTACAGAGCAAGTGATGAGTTTTCAGGAAATGTAAAATATCACAAAGTAATAAGGCATTTTTTTTTTTAAAAAAAGGCCAAATGATATTAACAGGCAATTTACACCCAAAAAGCAAAGATTAAAATGCTTCATAAATACCTGAAGAGTTACTTTGTTAATAAAAAAGTAAGACAAGACAATGAGAACCCTGTAGAATTCTGAAATGCTGGGATCTGTGTGGCACACCCATAAACCCTATTTGTGACTTTTTTCCTACTTTATGATCCCTATGATCCAAGAGTCTCACTTGTAAATTTCTAGTGTAAAGAAACAACACACACTGGTGGACAGGTGCTACATTGAATGTTTTGGGGACACTATAAGATCCTAGTGACCTAGACAGCAGGGCCATCAGACTGCCTTCCTTAGAAAATGTGTGAAAGTGAGAAAACTGAAAGCCAGCCTTTCCTCTTCTCTGCAGTTAAGGCTGAGGAAAGAAGCTGAGGAGGGCAAATGGGTGGGCACACTGAGGGAGGGCAAATGGGCGGGCACACTGAGGAGGGCAAATGGGCGGGCACACTGAGGAGGGCAAATGGGCGGGCACACTGGTGTCTGGTCTCAGGGAGAGCTCTCATTGGATCAGTTATATCCTCCACACGGGTGTTGGGCTTCTCTGGATTTCTAAACTATAAGAGTAGCAAGCTGCCTTGGCAGCCAAGGAAAGATGGAAAGGAGCAGCTGCTTGGGCCTGTCCCATCTTCTCAGAGCTCAGCAGAGAAGATAAAGTGATGTGCCCTGTGGTCCACAGAAAAGGACGAGCCAGTACAGGGGCAGTGTTAGGACCAGGCCTTTAGGCCTGTCTTGAGGAGCAACATGACCTCAGGAGGCAGAATGAAAGGCAAAGCACTGTAGCCCATGAGCTGAGAGGAGAGGGCTAGGGAATCTTTACCCAGAAAGAGAAACCCTTGAAAGAGTCGACAGTAAACTTTAATCAAGTTTCTAACACAGAAGGCCACTCAGCACAACAATGTTGTGAGAAGATTTTCCTTTTTTTTTTCCACCTCCCTTTTCAGGAAACTGTGATGAAATGAAGATGCTAACCCATGTTTCCCAAAATGCAAAGTGTGGATGCAGGTGATTTTTATTACAGCCCACATGGTTTATGTTAATAAGCAGACTTTATGAACACTTATAAATATAAACGCACAGGAAATGTCTAGAGAGACACACAAAAAAATGGGCAATAATGATAACATACAATAACAAGGTGCTGAGAATAGGTGACTGCTGAGTGCACAGCCTTAAACAAGACATTTATGCCTTCCCTTCCAAGGCTTGGGAACACACCAAAGAAGGATCTGAAAAACTAAGAGCTGGAAGATGGAGATGAGAGCTGCTAAGTACTTCTTCTGTGCAATACACAGCCATCGCTATCACAGACCCTCAGCCACAGTAGATGATCAGACTGGCCCCATCACTGGCCAGGAAAGAACAGAGGAATGACTCAGAGGGCCCTGCCCACTACTGCTTGTGATGGATTCAGGGAAAGGCATCAGTGCCTTCCACTGTGTGCCTATCTACCAGTACTCCACCCTGTGGTGTATAGTCCCAAGCTTATGCTCACACAGATAGCCTGCTTAAACTAAATGGGTCACAGGACAAAACTGAAACTTATAAATCTGGGAAAGAGACAGGTAGAAAGGAGGAGGGGGTAGACAGAGATGGGGGGAGAGAGAAGAGGAAACACATATATGAAATAGCCAAATACAAATAAAAATCTCCTATGTGCACATTATTCCTAACAATGTGAGCATTCATGAAAATTTCACTAGCAAATTTGAAGATAACTAACCCATAATATTCCTTATGTGTGCACAAATCAAACCAGCTTCACAGGAAACAAAGAATCAGATATCACTCATACTTTACTTTCAAAAACCATCACCTCCTCTGGACATCTTTCCACATCATACCCATGTCTTCGTGCTACCCATTCTCTCCACACTTGCTGTTCTCCTGGCCCACGAACTCCATTTGACTCCAGTGCTGGCTATATCTTAGCACCATTGCCAAAGCTTTCCTCCAGGCAGTGCCTACTTGAAAAAAAATGTACTATTTTATCTTATGCAAGAGTGTTTTGCCTGCATGTACGACTGTACACCACTTTGCAGGCCTACTACCTGTGGAGGCCAGAAGAAGACAGAGTTACAGGAAGATTTCCAGACAGTTGTGACCTGCCGTACAGCTATTGGGAATTGAACCTAGGTCCTCTGAAACAGTACCCAGTGCTTTTAACCAGCTTTCTATCTCTCTAGTCCCCCAATGCCTTTTTAAAAGATTTATTTATTTTTGTTTTACTTATAAATGTGTGTCTAATGCCCGAGGGGGTCAGAAGAAGGGGTTTAATTGCCTAAAACTAGAGTTACAGATGGTTGTATGCTACTATGGGGTGTTGGGAATAGAACCCAAGTCTTCTTCAAGAGCAGCAAGTGGTTTTAACCTCTGCTCCTCATTCACAATCCTAATGCCTCTTGATTCTGTTTATTTGTAGTTTCCTCTTGCTTCTAAAACAAACCAAACCTGGCCTTTAGAGTATTGCCACAGATTTTCTCCTAGCTTTATAGAATACCATTCAGGTCTTAAGAAGTACTTTATGAAGAAGGACACAAAATTAAAAGGCAAGAGCTTGACGTGGTATCCTTGGAGTCTGTGTTTCACATTCTAGGCTTCAGAGCTTATTAAAATAAACGTAGCCAGCTATGGCCCTGGGATCCCCTAACCGGCTAATGCAGATATCAGACTTTATTGAATATTTACTGTGTGATGATGTTTTACATTACAATATATTATAATCTATATACAGCACAATTATAATCTATTAAGGAACTTTAGACTACTGAAAAAATGAGTCCAGTGAAATTATGAAAGATCACAGAACATAACTGAGCTGTGAAAGAGAGGGTGGAAGCAGCGGCAGGGCAGGGAGGCAGTGTGGGCCTAAAATAGATCTAGAAGTTGGCCAAGAAAAAATGTCACAAATGAGAGGACAGAAAATCATGAGGGGGCCTGAAAACAAAAACAATTACCTTGAGTGTAGCCAGCTATTCCCAGAAGCTCTGGAGACTGTGGCCAGAAGGTTGTAAGTTTGAGACAAGCCTAGCTACATGGTGAGTCTGAGGCTAGCCTCAGCATATTAGTAAAACCCTGTCTCAAAATATAAACAAGGCCTGAAATATAGTCCAAAAGTTGGGTACTTGCCTCATAAGCAAAAACCCTTGGCGTCCACCTCCACTTCTGCCCAAACAAAATAAAATGACTTAATGAGGTCAAAGGTTAATGTGAGGAAACAGAGCACAAGATAGGTTAAGATATGAAGACATTCAGATCAAGATGATTACACAAGTTAAGCAAATCGGCAATCTTTAAACAAGAGCACACCTTTAATTCAAACACTGGGGATGCAAAGACCGCAGGTTTCTGAGTTCAAGGCCAGCCAGGACTACAAAACAAAATCCAAAATAATAAAATAAATAAAATAAACAAAGCATGATGTCATTGTCCAATATTTATGGAATATTCAATCTTTCCTTTGCTTGGACAGCTTGAAGGGTCAGAAGGAAGAAATCTGTAAAGACATTGTTGGCAGGTTAACGGATGATAGGGTTAAGGTCCTCAGAAGGGCAGATTAGGAAAATAGAGGGCAAAACAACTGTAAAGAGCCAAGAAACACTGATCAGCCATGTCTTCACTTTTCTTACCATCTATACAGCCACTCAAGCAGTAAGCACAGAAGATGGCCACAAAAATGAGAAAGGCAGGCCTGCCTACATTCTCAGACAGTGCTATGACCATTACAGACCTTTGTGACCCAACAGGTCATTTTTTTGTTGAAGACGAGCATAGATGATAACTGTAAAATGTAACTCCCATCTTTCTTACCATCCGTCCCAGGGAATGGTTTGCAATCTTTGTTTTATTACATCTGCTTCTGCATTTAGTAGTGTCCATGAGGAGCAGGATATGTTGTCTGAGAGGATTTTCAGGGGTACTGCGCTGACAGAGTCTTTGGGAGCCCACCCTTCAGGTCCCTGAGTGGTCCTGATGCAAGCAGACCTCAGGAGACAGAAATTTGGTGCACACCTTTTCGATTCTGTTTGGACACTATTTCCATCTGTTCCCCTGCACAGCTTCCTTCTACAAAGGCGATGTTCTCCTTTCTTATCTGGCTTGAGTGTCTGCCAGGTTGTTTTCATAAACATCACAAACTTGGCCAGACACTGTGAAATAAGTGAGACAATAAATATGCTTTTGATGAAAAGGAGATATTAAATGAAGTCCCTTGCTTTGCTAATTTCACACATACACTGAAGAGATGGGTCACTGACAGCAGACTGCCTGTGAGTCCATCAGAGATGTAGGAAGGCTTGCCTAGCCCCAAGCGCACACTGTTCAGTGGCCATCCAGGAAAAGAAGATAGTCTTATATAGGTATGTTTGCCTAAGGAAATACTGAGACAGAACCAGGGTATCTACTCTTTGGAGTTTCTTCCATAGTCAAGTCATAAATCTGGGTCACAGTTATGTATTAACCAGACTTCCGTCGGTTCTTCGTATATAGTGATCTGAGAAGGCAGTGGTCCTGGCCCTTCAAGAAACAGCCAAAACATACCTTGCTGCCATTCAGCTCTTGGGGAACAACTCTTCAAATGAAATAATAGAATAAAAGCTTGTGCCCAAAGGGTCTGGGTGGCAATGCCATTTCCAGTTACTGACAAAACCTTCATGATGAGCAAAGGTTATTATTATTATTATTATTATTATTATTATTATTTTAAAGAAAAGTGTGGTAGTTTGAATGTAATTGCCCCACATAAGTTCATAGGGAGTGGCACTATTAGAATGGATGGCTTTGTTGCAATAGGTATGGCCTTGTTGGAGGAAGTGTGTCACTGAGGGGGTGGGCTTTGAGGTCTCATATATGCTCAACCCACACCCAGTGTCCCAGACCACTTCCTGTTGCCTATATGTCAAGATGTAGAACTCTGGGCTCCTCTAGCACCATATCTGCCTGCATGCCACCATGCTTCCTGCTATGATGATAATGAACTTAAACATCTGAACTGTAAGCTAGCCCCGGTTAAATGTTTTCCTTTTTTCATAAAGGAAAAGCTGTGGTCATGGTGTCTCTTCGCAGCAACAGAAACCCTAAGACCTTTGGATGGACAAGACGAGATTAATAAATTCCTGTCTATATGCTTTCCAATGCTTTTTCTTCCCCACATTAACCCTGTCTGTTGCATTCCTAAGATTCAACAGCTCTTAAGGCAATGTAGAGGTAAGAGTTTTGGACTCTGGTACTGTATCTGTGTCCCTGCCTCTTACTAATACAGCTAATGCTAAAAGAAGGCAGTTAGAGGAGCCATGTATCCCCAAGTCACTGACTTCACACAAAGAGACCAGCAAGGTAGAGTGTTTCATGGTCTTCCAATAACTTTGCTAATAAGGCATCATCTGTAATAGGGTAGATAGGGAAGACTTTATAAATATTTGTTTATTTTTAATTGCATGTATGTGTCTGTATGTGCACCCCAGAGGCTAGAAACTTTTAACCACTGAGCCATCTCTCCACCACTCCCTGCCCATTATTGATGGGAAAGGTTTTTAAAGACCATAACTCATCCAATGTCATGTAACCATTATAAGGACCAATTAATATTCTAGCAAAGTTTCTCTAACTCAAGGGTCTTAATCCAAGATCCATGGGCCCTTAGTCACAGAATAGGATAGAAAAATAATTATATATTATCAATTTTCATTAACTTTCACTAAAATATAGCATTTTTATTCTATTATCAATGTAGGCAAACTGTGGTGATATATTGTATAGACTCTAAAGAAATAAAGTTGGCCTGGAGATCAGAGGCAGAGCCAGCCATAGAGTTAGCCACAGTGGTCAGGGAATGGTGACACACGTCTTCATTTCTAGTACTCTGGAGGCAGAAAGAGAGATCAGTCTAGATCTCTGTGAGTTCAAGGCCAAACAGAGGCAGGCGGTGTTGGCACATACCTTTAATCCCAGCACTTGGAATCCCAGGCCTCTGTTCCTGGTACCTGGGAAACACACACACTTTTAATCTCAGCACTGGGAAGTCTGAACCAGGAAGTAATTTGGCTGGGCAGAGAAAGGAATATGAGGTGAGGTGGGAGGAGACAGAGTCCACCCCTTACCTATTCAGTCTGAGGACTCCTGAAAACTAGATCTATCCCTTTTGGCCTGAGGCGTTGGCTGGGTGAGAAGTGGCCATGCTGGTTCCTCTGTCCCCCTGATCTTTTCAGCTTTTCCCCAATGTCTGGCTCCGGGTTTTTATTATAAGACCAATTAGGATTCATGCAACAGGCAATTAAGCACAGTATGTAATTGGTGAATGTCTATGATTTCATGACCAATAGATAATTATATCTTGTTCACTTTATAGCTAGGGACAATTTATGCTTATTAGATTATTATAGTGGCCATAAGATACCTCAACAGCCAGTTTTAGCCATGTTCACTCTAATACATCCTAAATCTGTTAAGTTTTTTCAACATCTTGAGCTCCCACTATCGTTCCATTTATCTTATTTTACATATTATTTTATTTCTTTTGTTCTTTAAATTCAGGCTGACCTTAAACTCTTCAGACTCCTGAGTACAAGGATTATAGGCAGACACCATCATACCTGCCTGCTGGCTACAAAGAAATCATACAGACTCCTGTCCTACCTCCAAACCTCACATCCATTTCCATCTCCTCACCTAGCCTGTTTCTGAATATGCTTTCCATCCTGTCTCTCACCTTCAAACTACATTAAAATACTCCTGCACAAAATGTTTAAGTCACTGAAGATTTAAGCAGTAAACCAGCAAATAAACTGTCTCCCATTAAGAGTGCTCAATAAATTTATATGCCTCCAGATTTTAAGCCCTGGGTTAGTTTTAAGTATGAGGGACAGTAATTCAACATATCATTTTGCTGACACAAAGAATGGTGGGTACTCCATTTCTCAGAAACCCAAGAATTGCTTAAGAAACTGCCTGCAAGCATGAAACAATTTCCAACAGCAAACAGTGGCCTACGTGAAAGAACAAAGTATCATAAAACAACAGTAAATTAATGCAGAAAGGGCTATCAAGCTTCAAGCAAGATTCACTAGATATCAGGTAATGTCAAGACACAGTCCCCACCTCAGATCCAGCTGTGCAGCAATGTCACACAGTCCTATGGGAGTGCTTACACAACACATCAGCCTCAGATGCATAATGCATAGGCGGATTACCCCCACAGAAAGAAGAAAGAGGAAGGGAGTTACTTCTCACTGTGGGTATTGGCTCAAGGCGTGCATCTGTGATAGGTTTTGGTGAAATCCCAGGGGGCATTGTCTTAATGTTACCATAAACACAGATGAGATTAGTAAAAATGAAAAACATATTTCAGATTTGAAATGAGTGCTACATTATAAAATCCCTCAATCTTTAATAGGCTATTTATGCTCCCTTTCTTTGCAAATGAATCTCTCATTCAATCCATTCAAGAATGGAATGCCTTGGTTACAGAATTTCTTTAACATAAGAATATTTCTCAGTTGATTCAAATAAACCATGATATCATTTGTTCCTTGGGCTTGTTCAACTCTGTGTTCTGACTTTTAACAAAGAAATTCTTTGTGGCTTCACATTAAAAGACAAGTGAGAAATCCTGTACCCTATTATGCCCAGACATGTGGCTTGACCAATCAGCACCACCTCTGATTATGTTTTTCCACAATCACAGAGATTTAGTTTATGTGTCATCGAGTTGGTATTAGCTGATCTTCTGAATACAAAGTGCCTTAGGAGAATTATAGCAACAGAGGCCTTCCCGAAGATCCTAGATAGTTAAAACTTCCTCAAGGAGCTTTTAACCAAATCATCCAGCCATAGTCATCTCTGGATGGTCAAATGCAGGTAAGTAGGTCATAGCACATAGGCTATCAGGCACAGATTGGAAGCCAGGCTGCTGAGTAAAAGGAAAACATTTAATCTAAGACCAAAGGCTTTTTGAGTTCTTATATTATCAATAACAAAAGAATGAATTTCCTGGCCCCTAAAATAAATCTGAAGGTAGAATGTCCTAAGTTCTGCTCCAAGAGATGCACACTCATCTGAAAGCACGTACCCCATACTCACAACTCATAAAAAATTAGATCTTGTAGACGTTCTTACCTGAATTTAAAACTTATTAATTTTTGTAGGTAGTTCAAAGGGCATTTGGGATCTGACTAATTCTATTTTTCTAAACAAACAAACAAACAAACAAACAAACAAACAAACAAATGAAAACAAACAAACCCCAGGATGTCCTAAGTCTGGAAAATCCCAATGCTTCCTCTGGTGCTCACCATTGCTTTCCGCTAGTCATATCAACCCAACTCAAAAAAATACGACTAATAGTCAGGGGCTCTTTATGATTTCATGCACAGAATCTCTTCTCTTCAAAGCTCTTTAGCAGAGAGAGTGCTCCAGAATGGATCCTGACCATCCCCATCCCATCCAGGACACATGAACAACATCTCTGCACAGCTGATGGGGGAGAAAGAACTCAGCCCACTAACTACACTTGCATCATGCTCCACCCCCCACCCCACCCCCGTCCTTGGCCACACAAGAGGGAGGCAGCATATACTGAAGGCATACACAATGGCAGCAAGAGCACCAAGGAGCTGAGCACAGATCTTGGGCCACAGACGTACTGCTGTGAAACTGACATGGAAAAGAAAGAGAGCCAGGTGGTGGTGGCATACACCTTTAATTCCAGCAGTCAAGGTAGAGACAGGAGGATCTCTGTGAGTTCCAGGCTAGCATGGTCTACAGAGTGAGTTCCAGGATAACTAGGGTAAGTCAGACAGAGAAAGCTCGCCTGGAGGGCCTAATTATGTTTCCTCTACCATTGTCATCAGTAATAAGGACAAATGGTATGACAAAAAGACATCATTCATGTGGTGGGCAACAGACTGACACATAGAGATAACTTGAAAATGATAAATCATCTCCCAAAGTACTCAGTTTTCTGGGTAAACAAATGTACCAATAAAGTATCGGAATCTTCTGAGTCTGCTACTGGTGTCCACAGCACACAGAGCACAGGTTTACTTGACTAACAATGTACCTTGCCACTCAACCTACTATTTCTGCTCCTTTAAGAAACATAGCAATTAATCTTTCAGTCAGTGCTAAGAGTTTTATTTTGTTAACATTAAAAAATGATTTATTGAAGGCTAGAAAGATGTCTGAGTTAAGAGTACTTGCTGTTCTTCTAGAAAACCCAAGTTTGGTTTCCAGTATCTATTTCAGGCAGTTCACAACTTCCTATAACTTTAGCTACAGGGATTCAGACACCCTCCTCTGGTTTCCACAGGCAACTTCCCACCCCCAACATCTCCCTCATAGGTACCATGGCATGCAGGGAAAGGACAGAGGACGATTTGGAGAAGTCAGTTCTCCACTTTGATGTTATAGGTCAAAGGGTCAAACACGGGCTATCATCAGGCTAATAAGCAGGAGGCACCTTTACCTACTATCCATAGTGGCCATACTTGGCCAGTGGTAAGCATTTTAGAATGAGTCATATACACTCATGCTGTAGATCCCTTTGGAATGCTAAATACTTCCTGCATCAAGGCGAAATCTGCTTTCACTCTATAAAATTCAGCACATACACATTAAAGAAACTCAAGCATCTTGGATCTTCTTGAGTTAAAAAAAAGAGCCTCAATTTTATAAGAATAATAAGCTATTGAATTTCCAAGGACTCATTCCATCCCAGTTATATGAGAGAAGGCTGCAGAAAGCAATGTAACCCAACTTTCTTTCTTCCCCTCTGCTTGGATGGTGGGTGGGGATCCCTAGGAGTCCCTGCTTCCACGTGGGAACCTGAAAACAAATCTATACCATTTCCTTGTCTAAAAGGATGGTTTTCCTGACATGTTTTTAAGATTATTGATTCTAACTTGTGACATAAACAGACAAGTTTTTAGAAGGGGTCTTCAAGTAGCTGCCAACTAGCAGCCCCTTTTTAAACTGCTAGAAATATGGTTTCAAACCATCCCATACCTAAGGAACCAGAAGTTCTGGGAATAGTCCATGAGAGCTCATATTTCATCAGCTCTCTGGGTGAATTTTTTGAAGCAGCTAATATTTGAGAACAACTGAACTAGAACATTCCAAAATGCTACACGTGACGTGTGCCAATGGACAGATAAGCCTGGCATACACATGAGCACATGGTGGCTGCCAGCTCAGAATGCCTTCTCTCTACAGGGGCTGCAAAACTTCCACAGAGCATCAACCTTATCCGAGTTAGATCACTTCCTGGCAAGGAGCAATAGCAGACGCTGCCTAAAAATGAGTCATTTTCCAAAGTATGGAGGAGTCTTATAAAGACAGAATTTGTGACTCAGTTCTTTATTGTTTAAGTGGACAACTAGTTCTAGCCGTTACAAATTGGATTTTGCCTGCCTTTCACCAAACACTAAATTTGTAGCTGAAAATAAATAGGAAACAGTGATGTGAGTTATGTCTAACGGGGAGCTGTCCTGATTAATGGAAGTGGTCCACATGGTCACTAAGGTCCTGGGCAAGAAATGTTTGACTTTCTTAGTAACCCAGCCACAGTGAAAAATGAGAAGCAAGAAAGCAGCCCTCATATCAGCTCTTACAAACATCTTTGTTAGGATATAAAAAATGCTCAGTGCATACCCATCATGTTCATGGACTGCAGGAATTACCATAATCCCTTCAAAATGACCATGATTTAACATGATAGCAGTTAAAATCTCAGAGGAATTCTTCAGAGGGTATAGGTAAGCCAGTAGTACAGATGTCACAGATAGACAAGCCAATTGAAAAAAAATAATAATAAATTGTTGTTGTTATTATTAGTTAAAGGATGCACGGCCCAATTTTAAGATTTAGTGAAGCATTGGCAAGAGGTTAGATCAACAGGAAAATACAGAGTCCACATACATTCAGCTGAGTTGTGACAGGGGTAGGAAGGCAACTCCAGGAATAAAGGCCACCTTTCCCACAATGGTGCTGATGCAGTTAGAAGTCCACATGCAAAACTCAACTTCTGTCGTAAATTATATCCAAAAATTAAGCGAGGCATGAGAACCAGGAGCTCAAGTCCAGCCAGAGCTATACAGCAAAACTGTCTCAAAAAATAAAATAACTCAAGGTGTAAAACATGAAACTACAAAAGCTTTGGAAGGAAATGACAATGGAATCTTCATGCCCTTGGGTCAGGTAAAGAGGTTTTACATATGACACCAAAAGCCAAACTATCACGGAGAAAACTTGACCTCATCAAAAATGTAAGACATTTATTTCAATGAAGGACCTGCATCCAAAAGCCCGGAGAACTATGAAACTCAAAGGCAACAAAGTTAGGATTTTTTAAAAAATAAACAAAATGTTTCGGTAGACCCCATATTCAAAGGGCATGTGAAAAGATCTGCCATAAAGAAAATGTACTAACAAGTTCTCTGAACAGCCACCTACCAGATCCACCCAGAAAAACACACACAGAATACCTGTGGACATCAAGAGTTAAGAAGTGAAAAACAGTCAGGAGGCAACCATCACAGAAAAGGGGTTGACAAATTCCTATCGATATCAACCTACACTATTCCCATGGCCCAGCAGTCATGCCTAGATAGTTATTCTCTACAAATAGAAAGCAATACCCATTTAAAAAAACTGTAATAACTAAATAACCCCATAGCATTTCTAACACATGACATAGCTTCCTCCTCTGAAATAGTATGCAATAGCATAAAAGGAAATAAATTGTCACCATACACACTGCCAGTGCAGTGTAGTAAGTAAAGAAACCAGTCTTAAAGGTATGTGATTTATAATCCTATTTATTTGAAATCCCAAGGGGGGGGGACCCCAAAACCATAGCTCAGCACTGCCATGGACAGAGTTGTGTTTGACACACAGGGAGATTTGAGGAATGATGTAACAGCTCTGAGTTCCAATAAATGTGAATGTTAAAACCTGTAGGATTTGATACCAAAAAGTAAGTTAATGAATATAAACCTAACAATAATATAAAAATATTTGAAATTCAGGTGCACTGGGTTCCCCTGGGACGGTAGACTCAGGTCTTGCTTTCTCTGCTGTAGGAATGGATATGTTTAAAATGATAGCTTTCCAACTGGAATTTTCTGGCGCATATAGATTTCAATAGCATAAAACACAAAAATTCAAACAATCCAGCGACTCTGGATGACAAGGTCATTTTTGACTAAATTTATAAAGTTTCCTAATGAATTTTTAATATTCTCTACACATTCTGAGCGAAGACTTGCAATGACTCTTCTCTGTAGTTCACCCACTCCATCAACAGTTTCTGGGTGGGGGGGATAAATTTGAGGACCTGGACAAACAGCTCCTGGAGTTCCCTCCAAACATCAGCAGTGGAGTCTCCACACACCGATATATAATGTCAAAGACGGTGTAAGCTTGCCCTGTTTACATGCTTTTTCTACTTCTGTTGTCTTCTGAGAATAGTTACATTAGGATTTTAGTGAGTCCTACTATAAAACTGGGGCATTTGATAAAGTTTTAAAATTTTTAGTTAACAAATGATAATTATTTTATTTTGTTATATTATATTATATTATATTATATTATATTATATTATATTATATTATATTATATTATATTATAAATACAATGTAAGATACAAGGAAATCTGAAGTACACATTCTAGAAAGACTCAAGAAATAGATTAAGATTCCTATCAACTCAGCAACTTCTTCAATCTGTATGAAGATAACATCTTTCTAATTAACATACTAACTGAATAACACATGTTTTGTCACATCACCCTCGTCCCCTTTTGCAAACAGCACCTGGAAGACAACATCTTCCCTTGACCCCTAGTGTGCTGTGGGAATATGTTCTGGTACGTTGTTAATATTTGTCCCTCCTACTGGTTTAATAAAAAGCTGATTGGTGAGAAGGCAGACAGGAAGTGTGGGCGGGGCTACCAGACTGAGAAAACTCTGGGAACAGGAAGAGCAGAGCAGAGATGCCAGAGAGACACCAAGAAAGATGCCAGCAGACATGGAGGAAAGAAGACCATCATATTGCTCTGAGAAAAGGTACCAAGCCACATGGCTAAACATATTAATGAAATAGATTGAGGTAAGATGAAAGAGCTAGCTAGCAATATGTCTGAGCCATAGGTCAATTAGCATAAAATTAATATACACATCTGTGTGTTTTTGTGGGACTGTGGGTCTGTGGGTCTGGACCACAGCCACACAGGTCAGAAACTTACTACACTAGTATTCTTTAGTTGCTAGCTGAGGAAATTGCAATCCCATAATTCAATTGTGTGCACCTAACTTCTAGTTCCTACTACACAAGGATTTTCTCTTCAGATGCCAACTCCTCCAGCAAACAGAGGGAATGAGAAACCTCTGCTTCCCCTTGTCTACCAGACTCAATAATTCCTGAAACATTACATATTAGAATATGAAAAGAAGATAACAGTTACTCCAGCAATGCACGTATTACATACATGTTATATCTTCTGCCTAGTTGTGAATGGAATAGGTAAATACAGTTAGGAAGGAACAGTAACTGAGAGCCAGTTCGCTGGGAGTCTTGAGTTTATGCTCACTTCCCTGAAGTCACAACACATGGAGGTATGTACATTATGTCTATGCATCTAGTGACGTGCACATCAAGTCAGAAATACCCTTGAAGCATCAACCTGCCTTGGAGGAAGCATCTTCCATATTCCTTGATAGATTATGCAAGTTGCCAGTCATTATTGACCATTATTACTTGACTCTGGCTTCAGATTCTCTCTTTCTCATCAATTGTTTCCCTAATATGTGGCTGCCTTAGAGCTCATGTCTATAGAAGGGGACACAGAATCTCACCTCGCCTCCCTCCCTTCCCCTCTCCCTTCTCTCCTTCCTTCTCCTCACCTCACTCTAAACAGGAATGTCTTTGTAAGTTTTTAAAATATAATGTTTTTCCAACACTAGGAAGAGCATTTTAAGATGGCAACACTCCTTTCAGAGAGCAACCAGATTCCAAGCTTCGCCACACAGTGTGCTGTCTTCTCTATAAATCACTAGTACTTTTGGGGTGGGGGGGTGTTGGTTCCTGACATCAGGCTGGATTGTAATTGTGCCTATGGAAAATTCCACCTTGGCTCTTGTGGCCCCTCCTCCCCAAAGGACTGAACCTTGTGACAACTAGGGGGATAAACATAATGTTTTCCTGCTCTACAGTTTTCTTGTTATCGCTGCCACCCCAGAGGCATTAGTGATTGGGATCTTCCAAGACCTTGGGTGTGGGCTGACTAAGAGCAAGTGAGGAGTGAAACATGGGAGAAGAATGAGAGAGTGTATTGAATAAAGCTCGGGTCTCTCTTTGTGATCCTGGATGATGGAACCTGACCACTCCTGAGTGCTGATTTTAACCTCGACGCCCCTCACTTGGCTCGGTCCACTTCAGCCGGACATCTTATTGTAAATATTCAAAGAGTTCATGCTCCTTCCCCTGAGCCTATCGTAAAGCACTAGGAATGCTTTGCTCAACCTCCCATCTCCCACAATCCCTTGACTCACACAAGTCAAGTCCCTTTTCTATGGAGCTCATCATAAACCTTTGGTGAATATGCTTTTATTCACCTGGAAAATTAATAACTTTTCATTAAGATACAACCCAACATGGAACTGAAATAATTCTATCTGCAACACTGTTAGAAGACAAATACCACAGGTGCACCACAGTGCCACAGATTTGGGGTTTTCATCAGCTTGAAAATTTGTAGCACCAGACACCCTCAGAAGATGTTTTATTTTCCCTTAAAACAATGGAATATATTAAAATGACTTGATTTCAACCACAATGCCTTATGGATTCAGATTCATTTTACAGTTGATTAAAATCTCAAGTCTATTTTCTGTGTATTGCCATGGAACTCCAACACCTTTTTACAAAGATTAGCCCAGTTTCTCTGTGAAGACTTTGAAGGCTTTAAAGCGACTTCTGTTCATATTTTCCTGCTGGGATCTACTCTGGTCTTTATTGTTAAAGAAACAAAACAAAACAAAAACTACTTTCTTCTTTTCAAAGAACATTTAGCATTTGGAGCCCTGCCATTAACATCTGGACATCTCTCAAGTGGAAACCCAGCTTGGTGAAATGTGCTTTGCTTTGGCATGTTTTGAAGCACATCCTTTAAAGTTGACAGTGAAACTGTTCCATCAGTGGTAGATCTGCGGTACTGGAGTGTTTCTCTCACTCACACCCTTTCTTGACTAAAAGCCTTCAGTGGAATTTAGTCTCAAGTGGTATAACAATAAAACATTGATAACAAACAGAAGAAAACCTGTTTAACAAACTTGTCACCAGATTCTCCAACTGTCCTCAAGTATATGATCTGCAATCTCAGCAACACCATTATTTAAATATCACCCTGAACCTAAAAGGACAGACAGGAAAAGGCATCAAGTCATTATGGACGAAGAATCTGTTTTGGAAGAGCATGTGGATGGACATTTGAGCAACTCACAGTGTACTGGTAAAAGGTGAATACCAACAGAAACTGTTTACTCGAGCACAGAACAGCCAGAGGGGTAGAAACCCCAGTAAATGTGCCAGTGACCAAATACGCAATCTTCCAGTAGTCCCAATGTCAGAAGCAGCTCAGTTGTGAAACTGTGGCTCTTACTGGCCACCCCATTTCTCCAATGGTGGAGCTCCGGTAAAAGAAATGGAAACGGATACACATTTCACTGAGAGCATTCCTAAGGGGCCTACCATGTTCTAAGCACTATGAATGAGTCAGAAACAAACGCAGAGAGAAAGCCTGGTCTTAACCATTGGGGAACTTGTAGTTCAGTTGGATAGGAGGAGGAGGCAAGCACAATTCAAAAACAAAATAAAATAAAATAAATGAAAGATGATGAGAACCAGCATCAACAAAGGTACTGTAATATGCAATCTAACAACCCTGATGTCAGCAAACAACTGCTTGTCTTCATGGTGTATAAACTGGAAGGAAAGTGAGACATGAGAGGGCTGTGAAGGACTCATCTGATGGCAGCCTGCAGGGTAGGCTGGGAGTGGGCAGAGCATGGCAGCAGCCTGCTTTCAGTCAGCTGGAAAAGGAGGACAGCTGAGGAGAAAGTGGCAAGAACTTAGGGGGGTTTTGTTTTTCAAGGCAGGGTTTCTCTGTGTAGCCCTGGCTGTCCTGGAACTTGCTCTGTAGACCAGGCTAGCCTCAGACTCATAGATATCCATCTGCCTCTGCCTCCTGAGTGCTGGGATTAAATGTGTGTGCTACAATTGCTCAGCTTCCAGGAAGAATTTTAAACATAACCAGTATTTTAGAGTCTTAAATCATAAACTTCAAAACTGAAGGAACCCTGATATTTTTTTGGCGGGGGTGGGGGCTTAGTGGGATTTTGTTTTGTTTTTTAGTTTATAGAAAGATTAGAGGAGAAATGCAGAATTCTTATGTATCTTCCAAATCTGGCCCTCGGTTTCTTCAATCCCATCTTACATTAGGGATGAGCCAGTAACAAAACATCATTATTAACTAAAGCCCCTCATTTCCATGAAGGTTCCATTCTGTGCTATACCTTCTACAGGTTTTTGACAAATGTTTAACATCGTGTAAGTGGCAATCCATCCCTCCTCCCCTGTGATTAAGGCCATCCATCACCTGTCTATTTTGAATCCAGTCTTATCTTTCCCTAAGGTAATTGGAATGATACTGCACAGAGCTCTTGGAGGCTTCACTTTTTCAGACGGCCAGCTGGCCCAATAGCTTTCACTAACCCATATCAGATGGGAGGGGGCATTTGTGACTCACCTGAAAGATAAAAAGGTAGGGATTCACAGCCAAAAAGAACTTCATATGGAATCCTTGGAAACTAAGGTCTACACACAGACCAGCATAAGCATTTGATGATGTTGGATCTCACACTTCCCAAGGGCATCATCCTTGTATGTATAATGCTATGATGGCAGGCTTGGCTCAAACCCAGAGAGAGAGACTCTAGCTCTAACCCTGAGTGAGCTGGTCTTGGCACCTCAGTGGTTCCTAATGTATTTTTGGAACAGGATCCTAATCCTCGATGGGGCTGAGACAAGATGTGTGAAATGTTTTACATGATGCCTGGCACCATGCAGCACTCCAAAGATGGTTGCTATTAATGGTTCATAATCCCAGCAAATTTTCTGCCAGTGAAGAAGCAGTAAATCTAGCCAGGTCAAATGCAATGTTTAATAATTGTTTGAAGGCAAACGATTACAGCTGTTAGGATATATTTCCAGACAGTAGTAACCTATGGAATCTATGAATCCAAAATTCAGTGTCCATCATATCCTTGTCTGGACATATCGAGGAAATATCTAAAAGCACTCCAGTACCTCTGTAGCTCTAGCTAGCCTTTCTTGCCTAACTCAGTGGATTATATCACACCTCAGAGCTGGGTTTTCTTAGGGATGAGCACTAATTAAAAACAAGTTCCCTCCTAAAGCCATGAGTAAAGAGGACAATGAAAAGGTTTCAGTTTCATGGAACTGAAAGATTAGCATATGTGTGATCAAAAAAGATCATTAAGGCTCAAGGATTGAAGGCTCTGAATTCTTCCAATGAGATGAAAGACCTTCTCAGCATGCAAGCTTCACAGTTCGCTTATCTTACAACTTGGTGTTTGCATGGCCCAGAGGCGGTCTTGGCCCAGGATTCACAGTTCTCTCCTTTAGCAGGTAATTCTACCTTTGATAGAACTAAAAGCTCTGTCTTTGGTTAGGAAGAACTGAAAAGAACCTATTCTCTCGGGAATATGCTAGAGATCATCAGGAAAACACACTGCGGCAGCACACCAGAAAGGCTTCCCTTTCCTCTATTAGTCTGTGGTGAGGGTACCCCAGCCTGGGCATCATGGCCTTCTTCCTTACTCCCTGCCCAGACAGTCTGCACCTCTGGATGTACTTTGATGGTCTTTTACACATGAACTCTCTCATTTTACTCCCTATCATCCTTGTTTCCTAATGGTGATCTTGCCCAACTGGAGCTAAAACCTCTCTCTTAAAAAGTAAAGTGTCCACACTCTCCTTCCACAGCAGACCCCACCTTACTGTGTAAAGAAGCTGACTGCAACAGGGGATAAAGGCAGATTCCACATCTGGCCTTCCTCAACAACAGTCTCTAAACTTCCTTGATCACATACCCCCAACTAGCAAAAATATTCTAAACATATGTGGCTTTATTTACAAATTTTAGAAGAGAGGCTATAACAGAGCTCTAGTCCTAGCCTCCCGGGGTGGGCAACCTACTGCTATCGGCTGCACCAGCAAGTTATTAAGCATGAGAATGTACATACAGGCATGTACAAAAGTATGTACATAAATACACACACACACACACACATGACCATTTCCATATCTGTAAATGAGAATGATATCAGTATTCTTCATAATTTTCTTGTGATGATTGACAACTGTGAGATACCTAGAGCAAGGCCTGACACATAGATAGATCTGTGTTACGGACTGCTCTGCTACTATATATTAATGCTGCCTACATTTTTACAAATTGCCTTTCTTTTTGGTACAGTTTAGCGGCAAAATTAAGTAGAAGGTGCAGACTTCCTACATCCCCTCCTCACAATGAGTAATTTCCTCCACCCTCAACAATCTCCATCTTTCTACAGCCCGTGAAGCTACATTGGTCATTATGGCCCACAGCTCCTACTTGGCATTAGGAGCTCCTTAGTAGTTCTCAATGGATTTGGACAGCTGTGTTGTCAAGTGTCTACTGTTAGGCTCCACAAAGAGGTAGTCTGGAAGCTTGTAAAGCTTCATGTTCCTCCCGTTCATGCCTCACACCCTCAGCCCCGGGCAAACCACTGTTGCTATATTTTATCTTTTCTACAACACAACGTAGTTAGAATACTATGTTGTTTTTTTTAAAGTTCCCTTCTTCCATTAAGTAGAATATATTTGTTTTGTTTGCCACCTCTTTGCAAGGCTTAATGGTACATTTCCTCTTAGTGCTGGATAATATTCCTTCAAGTGGATGTACCACATTGTATCTGTCCATTCATTTATTGAGAGATGTTTTGGTTGCCTTTTTTCTCCTATGTTACCTTCTAGAAGTTTCTGGGTTTGCATTTTATAGTTAGCTTTCATCTGTTTTGTGAAAAGAATAATATCTGTCCTGGGTTCATTTTTCTACAATGTGGATGTCCTATTGTTTCAGAACTATTGTTGAAGACAACAATCTTTTCCTCCACTGTATTTGTCACTCCTTTGTCAAAGATGAGTTCACTGTGTCTGGGTGACTCTAGCCGGGCTACAGTCTGCCACACTGATAGACTTGTCTCTTTCCCCCATCACTACAGTGTCATACTTACTATAACTTCACAGTAAGTCGTACATTGCCAGCCCTCAAACTCTGTTTTTTCTCCTTCGTTTAGAGAGCTTTACCTCTGTATTTAAACTTTTAAGCAGTCTGTCAGTGTCCATAATACGTCTAATAGGCCTCGCATATGAGCTATGTAATGCAGGTTGGGAAGAGCTCACATCTTTTAAAAAATATTTTTATTCATGTATTTGTATGAGTGTTTATGCACACCATGAATGTGCCTGGTACCTGCAGAGGTTAGAAGAGGGTATGTGATCTTGGAGTTAAGGTGGTTGTAAATCACCATGTACTGAGAACCAAACCCAGATTCTATGCAAGAGTATCAAGTGCTCTTAACTGCTGAGCCCTCTCTCCAGCTACCAAGAGTTGGCATTTTGACAACATTGAATCATTTATTTGTCAACATTGGATCCTGGACATTGACTTAGTCCCTCTTTGATTTCTTGTGTCAAAGTCTCATATCTTATACATATTTTGTCAGATTTAACATAAGCATATTATTTAGAAGATGCTAATGCCAATGATATTGTGTTTATAATTCTAAATTCTATTTGTTCTTTCCTGGCATGCAAGAAAGCAATTAGCTGAAATATTAATGTTGGCCACAATTTTGCTATAATTAAGTTATAAAATATTTAATACCTCTGCATAAAAGAAAAAAGGAGAAATATAAAATCATGAATAAAAAAATAAATACCCTAACATTTTCTTTATACTTTGGGCCCTGGAGACCACTGCTTTTGTCTATTTTTGAGTCCTGTTGCTTTAACTACTAGGCCAAATTCAAACTGATAGATTGATTTGTGTTCAATGGCCAATATTTTGTTATTAGGCTCAACTCTAAGATAAAACCACTGCTTTGTGAAGTTCAACAGTGATACAGATTGCCTCCTATGTGCACATTTTTTACTGATAGTAAATTATATATGCTTGGAATAGGTTGGGGATGGGATGAGAAGGTCAGAAAGGATCATAAACCAGGTCTTCACACTAGGTTCCTTGAGCTACTTCTGTAGAGTTTTTTTTAACCTAAGAATGAATCAGGCGTCAGATCTGTGCAGAAGCACTGTACCACTTTGGTGTGTCTCCCAAACTCTGTAGACGCTTCCTGACTTCATGTGACTTCATCTGCCCATTCCTGCCTGATTGATGGTAACGTATATAGGTCAGGAGGCCCTGAATGTGTACGTTTCCTTTTCAATGCTAATTTTCACACAATACTGGCTACACAGCAAGTATTTGATGCATATGTAGCTGTGTAAAGATTTATAATTAACCAGAGTTCCTTTAAAACTTGGGGGTTGATGAGCAGAGCCCCAGTGGTGGGGACTATTGACAAGAGATAGCTGGGTATCTTCCATACTGCTTCAAATATGATTGGTGCTTACAAAAATACCTCAAATGAACAAATGGGTTCTAAACCAACTCAAACTAAAATGGTAGACAGAAAAGCAGCTGAGGCAGTTGGGATAAACTAAAAGCTGGAGCTGATGAATATACTCGTGTGTCACTGGTAACCAGGACACCTCAAGGTCACTGGGGTCTGGTAACAAAGTTGTTAATCTATCCCTACAATTCATGCTGTTAACTTACAAGATTATTTTAAAAGAGACTAACCAAGGAAACTGGCATTTATAAAATACAAGTTTCTTCCTTTGTGGAGCTAAGTATTAAAAGAAAGACCCTGTAGGTGTTAGGCAAATGTTCTTTCATAGTCCACAGTTTTATCATTTTCTTTATAGCCCGCAGGTTTATCATCTCCTTAATTTCAGAGACACTGGTGCCCCTTTCTCTCTTGGAAACTACAGATTTTTATCAAATAACTCCAACAGCAGCAACTATTTTGCCCTCCGGGAAGCCAGACAGCAGAAATACCCTGGCCATAGGCAAGAGCCCACCATGGGTGGACTACTGATGCACTTTCTTCCTGAGTGACCTTTGAAAGGACCATTAGCAGTCCGAGGATGGTTTCCAGATGGAATGAGATGGTGCTTGTGATGCAAACCCCTTGGCACAGTGCCACACATTTATTCTCTCACCTGTACATTTATTTACCCACCAAAGTCCTATCACGTGCTCACCTGTCATAATCCCTGTTGTAGACACTGGTGTAGGATGTCAGGACACTACTGTTGTTCCTAGTCTACATGAGCCCTATGAGTTTGTTCCCAGAAAGTGATACCCTGTGAGCATCAGGGGAAGGCTTTTCTAACAGCAAAAGAATGGTGGACAATGGTCTGGGAGAAGGCACTCAGCATGGAGGGCTTGTACCAAGTCTCAAGATAAGAAAGTTCTCCCTAGGAGCTGGCTTGAGACAGCTGGGATGAAAGAGGTGAGTGGGCCAAAGACCAGATTGTATAGACCTTTATGTCACTCAAGTGGTGGGGACCACAATTGCCTGCTTAGAGAGGATAAAGGACAAGCTACAGTACTCTCTCCCAGGTCGTGAGGCTCAGTGGATAGATAAAGGCTACACAGAAAAGGGTAGGAGAGATGGCTCAGTCAGTACAGCCCTTGCCTTACAATCATCTGAACCTAAATTGGAGCTCTAGAACCCATGTTAAGAAGCCAGGCATTTTTGGTATAGGCTTATAATCCCAGACCCAGGAAGGCAGAGACAGGAAAATCCCTGCGGCTCGCTGACCGCTGGTCAGAAGTCTATCTTTCTTGGGAAGTTCCAGGCTGTATGTCCTGTGTTTTTGAAATAACAACAATGATAACAATAAGCTGGTGAGCACCTCAGGACTGATACCTAAGGTTTTCCTTGGACTCTACATGCAAGCACACATTTGTACACACATAACAGCCCCTTACAATGAAAAGTATATAGAAGAGACCAACTTTGTTATTTTGTAAGGGATGAGTTAGAGGGGGATACACACAGAGGTCTGGTCTGAAGTATGTCATGTGAGACAAGAAGAATGAGTTCTCAACCACACAAATCTGGAACTCAGAGAAGTTTCCAGGGTCACTGAACACCTGGGGGCATAGGAAAGTTCTGCCCACATCCATTTATCCCAGGAGAATAATACACTGTCTGGGGAGACACAAACCTAGATCTGTGTCTTGACAAACTGTGATCCACCTAGATGCACATCACAGAGGGCAGAGCTATAAGAAAGATTAAAAAGCATGGGATCATATGAAGCAAAGACTCTAACAATGAAGGTGGAGGTACCAGTTCACTTGCTCCTCTTTGAAGGAATTGGGTCACACTGTAGCCAGAGACTGCCTGCTGCCCACACCATAGTGGGCACTGTCAATAGGACTTGGCAGCAAAAGGGTCATGCCAGGTTAGAGATATCTGGTAGGAGGGGTGAATGTGCTCCATGGACATGCCTGAGGCCTGGGCTTCACTTTGACACAGCTGTGTAAGGCAAACACTTCTGTCAAGGCCACTGATGAAGTCTGAGCTCTGAGCTTTGATCATTGGGAAACCCTGGGGCTTTGGTAGAGCACCTGATAAAAACCACACTCCAGGCAAGTCTGGAAGGATACCAGATTCCAGGCAGTTATCTTCCAAAAGCACCTCAGTAATAGAGAATACATACACCCCAAAAGACTATCAGTGCAGCCTAAGACAAAAACAGCCTATGGATCTTCCTTTCCTACTAAGATCCTACACTAATCCAACACGGTACATCCAACAATACCACCATAAAAATAAAAATAGTAAAAGCCCATCTGAACTCTCTTTGGGTTTATCACTTTCTGGAATAAGCAACCCATAAGAAAAATATCCTGAGAATTACTAACTTTAAAAAGATTAATTAAATTTTATGTGTGCTAGTGATTTGCCTGCTTGTATACACACACACACACACACACACACACACACACACACACACACACACACCATCTACATTCTTGGTGTTGGTGGAGGCCAGAAGAGAGCACTGGATCCCTTGGAACTGGAGTTATAGAGAGTTGTGAGCTGTCACATGTGTGCTGAGAATTGAACCCTGATCTTCTATAAGAACAGTAAATGTTCTTAATGGTTGAGGCATCTCACCAATCTGAAGAATTACTTCCTTATTTAGAGAAAATTTTTTACATATACTTTATGAGTTCAGACCACATAAATCCATGTTTCCTGTCATATTATTTCCACAATTAAATTTTAGGAAATTCATTTTAATCTAGGCATGGTTCTGATAAGCATTATTTAAGGTCAGACACTGTTGTCAAACATCCGCACAAATGATGGCTGGCTGACTTCCTTTGCTGCTTTGATCATCCTCAGCAAATGGCAATGGCTGCTGGGGCATTTAGTGGCCGTTTGAAAAGAAGAGCTCAATAGTGTTTTTCTCTGCCATTGGCAGTGAATTTTCATAACTTATGAAGATGTGGTAGAGGTAATGGTGATGCCTTAATTAGTAAACACGGGCGAATCCAGCCATGTCACTTCATTACACTGGATAAGAGCTTACATCATGCTACGTGAGGACGAACATTGTATTCAGAAACAATGCTTTTCAGTTTGAACAGCCTTGGCTTTATTCATCTTGATTTTATGCACCGATGTAATGCAGCATGGCCCTGTGGTTACACCTGTATAATGAACAGGTCGTGTCTGGGTCACACTGACTCTCTTTCCACACAGAAGCAGCACAACTTACTAGTCAATTTTGAGCTTGACAACGTAGTTGCCACAGTAACAAGAACAAGCATTGTATTGTCTTAGGCATAGCAAGGTAAATGTTTCTATGAGCAAAGTAAAGGTGAGTGCCCCCTTCTCTAGACATGCCCCGATTACTGATGTACAGTTAAAGAAAACTGCAGCGGGAGGCTTCTCAGAACATAAAGGTTCAGACTTCACAGTGCATGGGGGTGGTGGGAGCTGGAGGCTGATAGAGCCGCAGACCCAGAGCTTTGCATGCAATACTGTTAGGCTATGGAGTAAGATCTAGTCTCCAATCCAATCAACTATACAACCAAAAACTAAAAAGAATTAAGGCTTTTAAAAAGATAATTTCTTTTCTTCACTTAGAAGCAGGCAGAAACAGGGCATTTAACCAGCATTGCTCTAATGCTCTTTGTGTTTCTAACATACTCCCCAGGAAGAAAGTGTCAGTGGTGGGAAGGGCTGGTGTTCTATCAGGTTTCTGGCCTGGACTTTCAGGCCTAACCTCAAGGTTTGGATCCGCAGATCCACAGATCCACAGAGACACACAGATGCTTACATTAGTTTTATGCTGATTGGCCTAAGGCCCAGGCATATAACTTGCTAACTCTTTACCCTTGACTAACCCATGACTCTTATCCTGTTCAGCCATAGGGCTCAGTACCTTTTCTCAGAGCAGTATAGTTGCCCTCTGCATCTTCTGGCTTCTCCCTGGCATTCTGCTCTGTTCTTCCTGTTCCCAGAGTTCACCTAGTCTGGTAGCCCCGCCCATACTTCCTGTCTGCCTTTGGCCAATCAGCTTTTTTTTTTTTAATTAAACTAGTAGGCGGGACAATTATTTGCAATTTAACAACATAAATCCCCTACAGGCTGAGGCTTGGAAGATTTAGGGTTGAATCTTGGTTCTTCTGGTACATCACCTTGGCAATTTACTGAAACATTCTGCAACTTAGATACCATATCTGTCAAGCTGGCAACATCTGCAATTCAGAGAGCGACATCAAATTAAATGAGACCTGTCAAAGATCAGGTCTCTAGTAGCAATTATGATTAAGATAAGGCTAGCCTATGACCTGTGATTATATTATCTTTTAAACATAAGAAAAAAATCTAAATTAATGTTAGTAAAGTAAAAATGATTATGCCAGAGTAGGGAAAGAAAGACAATATCAAACTACAAAAATAGAACATAGTTCCTAAAAGCAGAAGAGGTTAAAAAGATCCTGCATGAATGTGTTTTAGTTCCTGAGTTTTAGGCTTTAGGTAAGAAAAATTCACATGTTCTGTGATCCCTGAGTTGTATATATACCATCTACATAATATATAATTTTGTAGACATAATCTTTCTCTCTCTCTCTCTCTCTCTCTCTCTCTCTCTCTCTCTCTCTCTCTCTATCTCTATCTCTATCTCTCTCACACACACACATAAACACACAGGCACACATACACACACAAACAGGCACGCACATACCCACAGGCACACATACAAACAGGCACACAACACACACAGGCATACAATACACACACACATAGGCACACACACACATACACACACACACACACACACACACACACACACACACACACACAGAGCAAAAAACAACCTAGAAGTCAAGAGAAGATAACAAAGACAACAAAATGTGAGCAAGATGTGCTTTTCTATAAATTCCTGGGAGTTCTTCAGTGACGGAGATAAACCCTTTAAAGTTGTGATAACACTGTGATGACAAACCCCAGGCACGGGGTCAAGCTCTGGGAAGAACAACTCATTTTCCAGGTCCCTCGCCTCCATTAACGAGCAACTGCTGTACTCCAGGCTAGTGGCTTCATTCTCCATGAATTGCTTGGGAGACTCAGGAAGCAGTGCATGTAACTGCAGAAAGATTTAATTCAGGCACTGGGCAGGCAGAAGCTGGTGGATCTCTGTGAGCTCCGGACAGCCAGAGCTGTTACACAGAGACAGAAAACAACATCAAAACAACCAAATCCTAAAACAAGCCCCACCCACAAAAAATAAATAAATAAATAAAAAAGAAAAAGAGGAAAGCAACAAACCAGCTAAATTCAGAGGAAATTAACTTACGGATACTTGCTGTCCACTACCCTGTTCGCATGTTACTAAGTTACTAAAGCAACTTGGCCAAGAGTCAGGGTAAAAAGTAAACTTTTTTGTACAGCCAGGTACTGTCTTACCTTTACATGGTGGCCTTTCATTAAAATCTGATGGGCACCAATACAGGACACCATGCTTTAGTCAAGTTACGATATTAAAAGACCTGGGCACTGCGCACTTTTACAACCCATTAAGGTCTCCAGCAGGAAGATGGAGACCATTCTTCCTACAGAGTCAGCTTGTTTTTGCTGAGGGAGACTGAGAGGTAGGAAATGGGGAACAACAGCAGCGGCATAACTTAAGAGTGAGTCTGTCAGGAGTTCTGAGGAAGGTTTTTTCTAAGTCACAGGCAGAGGGCAGAAAAAGGACCCAACTGCTTGAGTTCCCTGCACACAAGGAAAGATGGCCAACTGAATACAGCATGGCAGGTATAGTGGATGCCAATGCATGATGGGGTTTCCCTTGTGAGGGTCACAGTGATAGAGCTGAAATGTACTAGAGGATGAGGCAAATTAGCACTAACCCTTCAGGCAGGTAAGGAGACATCACACCTTCTCTGATGTCACAGTAGGGGAGTGTTACAGAATATTCCTTTATGCTGTGTGAAGATGCATTTTATAAAAAACTAAATGGCCCAAAGCTAGGCAGGTGGTATTTCAGGGACTTCTGAACAGAAGAAGAAAGCCAGAGCCACCAGCCAGATGGGGAGAGAACAGGATGGGCAGGCAGTACAGAGTAAAGATAACCAACCCATGTAAAAGAACGTAGATTAAAAGAAATGTGTTAATTTAAATTATAAGAACTAGTTAGGAACAAGCCTAAGCTAAGGCTGAACTTTCATAACTAATAAGTCTCCATGTCATTTTTTGTGAGCTGGTGGCTCAAAGAAAAATCTGTCTACAGGGAAATCCCATCCCATCCCCATGCTCTATTTTTCTTTTTCAAGGAATCACTAATATACCTAAGTAACCAATCAAAGGATCTGTGACAAGCCACTCTGTGGTCCAGCTCTCCTCTGCTCATCTTCTTCCTTCAGTCTTTCATCACAAATCATGGCAACTCTCCATCTGAGAGACTAACCAGAACTCCAGAGAACAAGCCGTGATCTGTGCAAACCTCAGCAATACCTGAGCATTGTCCTTGGACTAGGAGGTACAGGCTGAAAGTCCTTGACATCTTTCAAGGAGAGACACCAGTGAGCTCATTCATCTGCGTCACTGGACAGGGTGTTTGTCAAGCCCAACATGAATTATAGCATTAGCTGTCATTCACCGAGTGCTTGCTGGGTTTAGGGAACACATCAAACCTTCATTTAACCTCAACTCTTGGCTCTTCCTACAGCTCATTAACAAAATGTGCCTGAGATTGGAAATGAGAAAGCTGAGGCTCTCTGTAACTTCTTAAGGCTGAGTTTTCCCATAGGTAAAGTGGATATAATGCTGTCTGTCACACAACACCCCTCCAATACCCAAATTTTGTCAAGGAGACAGGAAACAATCTGCCAAGTCAAACATTGTATACATATGTGACATTAAGAAAGTGCTAAAGCCAGGCGGTCCCACATTCCTACAAGCTCAGGCATAATTTTCATAGTTGAAAATCTTCATGGCCACAGGTTGTTTGGTCTGCTCTTTGGTAATAGAGTGGGAGGTTTGGTGTCATTATCAGGTGACTGATAACAGTTACTTGTTAAGTTTCATCAGTTAGCACATGCTGAGTTGGGGGAGTTACAAAATATTCCAGAATCTTTTTCTCCAGACTTGCAGCCATCTGACCTAAAGATGTGGCTGCCAGCCCACCTGTGCATAGCAGGGGATGCAGTCATGAGGACTGCTTAACACTGTAAATGGTGTGTCCAGTCATCCTTTCTTATGTTCTAGGTTGCAACTGTATTTCCCAATCATTCCTTTGTTTTTTTGTTTTTTTGGGTTTGTTTTTTTGTTTTGTTTTGTTTTGTTTTGTTTCAGTCTGCTCTTCACACAGCAATCTCATGTTAGATTTTGTAATATTCACTAGAGGCTTATCCTCGTTCATCAACATTTTCCTATGAACAAGCAGATTGGCTCAGCTAACTCTGAGTAGGGGTAAGGAGGAGCCCACAGAGAGCGCCCAGTGTTAGAATGCCAGTTCAGAACAACCTCAAAGGCTATTTTTTGTTTTTTAAATAGACAACAAATGAAACGTTAAAGCTCAGGGATGACTCTGCTTATTTGCACTGTTACAAAGACTGCCAAACATCGACAGGGGTGACACTCATACACTAGTAAGGGTGGCTGAAATCATCTTGGAAATGTTATTTAATTACTTACTCTTTGCAAAGTGGTTCTTGAGGCCCTGAAATACTCCCTAGACTGGAAGATCTTAGATAATAGGATTTTTTTTTTTCAGGAAGACAGCCATGGGCTCAATGTGTTCCAAATTGTAGAGGGCAGAAGGCACTACTATCAACCGCTCACAGTTAATTCTGAACAAGCACAGTGTGGCTTCATTTTGCTTTTCAGCCAAAGCTATTAAAATAGGAGCCGATGCTTTCCTCAGACAGTCTCCACTATTTTCTAAGACAGCACATTTGCCTGTTCTGTGAGTATCAATGCCACTTGAGGAAACTGATGCTCTCTACACCATTCCCCGGGGAAAGAGGCCACACTTCTCCTGACCTGTGCTTGCCTCTCAACATCATACTGGCAAACGGACAGACTGCCACTTTTGTAGACCAGGGACGACACCAATTCACGTTGTGTCCTGCTTGTCTTCCTTTCCCCACTTTCCTGGCTCTGAAAGGCAAGTTGCCATGAATCCTGTTGCCTCTGGGAACTGAATAAAATACCACCAACCACAGCAGGAACAGGTCAAGAGCCATGCTTTGCTAGCAAAGCTTCCTAAAGAACAGTCAACCTCAGTAACACATTTGTTGAGCGACCCAAGGTGAAGGACTCTGTGTGTGTGTCCAGATTGCTCATCTACAGCAACAATGTGCTGATAACAACAAGAAAATGTAACCTGTTAAAGTTTATGAAACAGAAAACAAATACAGCATTACGATGGTCCTCCATAAAGTGACCAATCACTTGCCAAGTCATACTTTTCTAGTTTGATTCTTTTGAAAGAAAGATCATCCTGCAAGTATGTCCTCGTAAGAGCCATCAGGCTAGGCGTGATGGCACTCGCCTTTAATTCCAGCACTGGGAAGGCGGAGACAGGCATCTGGGCCAATCTGGTCAATACTGTATGTTCAAGGCCAGGCGAACTACACAGTGACACCCTGTTTCAGTAAAATAAATGAGGTGGGGGATCAGATTACTGAACTACTCAGTGATCTACACCACTCTAGCACTCCCAGATGGTGATCTTATGAGGACAGAAGTGGTTAGCAGCATTTCATGAGTAGGAAAGTTAAATAACCCATTAAATGTCACCACCACAACTAACAATCTGAGGAAGCACTCACTCCATTTACTTTTCTACATCAATTCCACTGAGCTCATTGTTCTAACAACCTGCAATGTAGTGTAAATTAACACCAAGAATATTTTTATCAAAGCTCTTGTCCTCTGTGAATCAGTAGGTAGAACTGTTAAAGACAAAGCTTTATTAAAGTACTCTACTAATGGCCAGTCCATTACAGAGCTAAGAATCCTATTTCCAGATGGCAAGCTGTGCAATCTTTAATAATTTGACAATTATAAAGACTTAAGGAATTCTGAAAAGTAACAAGGACCTTTATTGCTTTACCCAGTAATAAATATAATCAGTATTAAGCAGATTTATATTAATTTATACAACATTTACTTTAGATATTACTTTGTATGATTCTGTCAGTTACATAAAATCATTACCCTTCACAAACCTAATTTTCAATGATTAAAAACACACCTTCATGTTTATACAATTCCATCAACCAGTCACTTCCTCCTAAACACACAGGTTGCTTATGTCTCACTTCTGTAAATAATGTGACAGTAAGCATGCTTGGGGAAGAATCTGCTGAACTGCAAAGAAGTGCTTTGTGCCAAGTCACCCTCCCTTGGGAGTGTATGCTTCTTACACTCCCACCTGAAAGGCATGGATAGATGTCCGTTTCCCTTTGCTCTTTACAGTAGCATCAGTGTGATTGGTGAAATGCGGTCTATTTTATAATTTGCACTACTCCAACTTGGTGAGTTTGTATGTATTTCATAGGTAGTATGCATGATCTATTACCAAAGTTAGCACAAGTGTTCCAATAGAGCATTTATCCCATATTGGAAGGAGGTTCCTTATGCATTGAGGAGATTGCTGTTGGCTTTATATGCAGAAAATTCACCTCTACTGCTTTATTTCCTTCATAAAATTTTAAATAAAAATTGTAAAAGCAAGTAAAAAGAAATAAGAACTTTCCATAGCCTGGAAACCATGGCTGGAACACAAAACTTACTGTAAACTTTGAATGTGCTAAACACTTAATTGTTGAAGATGCTGAGGGAACAGATGAAGATTACAGGATTATATCTTCAAGTGTCTTGAAGCTGCAAATGCCATCTCTGACATATCCCAAAAGGCCAGGTCCAGTTGGACTTTGCTGGTAGTAAGGCATTAGGCATACCTGGGCTTAAGTCATTAGAAAACTTTTGCCAGGCATGGGATGGTGGCATTTGAGAGGCAGAGACATACGGATCTCTATGAGTTCAAGGCCAGCCTGATCTACATAGTAAGACCTTGTCTCCAAAATATACAGACAAACAAACCAGCAACAAAACTACCACCGTCACCACCAACAAAATTTCAATAATTTTTGTCCAAGTAGATGCCGAAAGGAACTGTGGAAAAACCCCAGGTGATGATCATTACCAAGTGCAAATACTTAAGCCAGGGATTTAAGTCTCGAGAGGCATCTGAAGACTCTACACAGAGAACCCATCACAGGTTTCCAGAGAACAGTCTTAGGATATCCTTAGGTCCAGGAAGCTGTGTGTGGCTCTTGGGTAGCACATCCTCCTCCTGCTAAAGTAGGTAGCTAGTCAGAATGAGCAGGACGGAGGATGATGTCATGTATATCCACCCCTTCTGTGGTTAGGTACATCCTGACCAGATAGACAGTTACTTAGCTGTATGTAAAGTAACCAAGGAAACCATGGCTGTATTTTGGTAGCTGTGTCTCCTGATGACTAAAACACCTCATTGTGGATTGATGTCCTTGAAACTAAGGTTAGGTTCTTTCAGTCATATCAGCAATGAAGGTGACAAAGCACTTTTCCACTAAGTATGTGTGCCACAAAGAAACATCTTGATAAGCAGCCTAGGAAAAATTATAGGGACAGACACCTCAGCACCAGGGCATGCGCATAGAGTTAGATGAACCAATGTGGTACCCAAGGGACTCAATGCTTAAATTACAAGCAGGAAAGGCCTATGAGACACCTCTTAAAAATCCACCATGCAGAGCCCAGTGGGCTTGCCTGCTACTTCCCTTTGAGGATAGCCTGTTCCAATCTCTCTCTAGAGTGCATTGTGCTTTGATTTTGATGACTACAATTTTGCTTAAACTGTATTTCCAGACTGTATTCCTTCCTTTAAGAAGACAAGAACCAGAGAGAACCTTCTGCAATGGGTGGCAGCATCCTTGGGCTGCCATAGCTGGCAAAGGCTGCCTATCTTCAGGGCCAGAGTATCTATCATATCAAGCTGCTCCACACAGTTCTAAAGTCCAGGAACAGAATGTGGTTATCGATCTTCTCTTCCAGGACTTTGAAACAGAAGTGAGAAGACTGATCAGTTGGAAGAGTGGACTCACCATGGCAGGCAAAACTACACAAAGAAACCCTGTCTTGAAAAACCAGAGTGAAGGAGGATGGGGAAGAAGAGGAGAAAGAGGGCACCCAAAGAGAAAGAAAATACAAAAGACTTCAAAGGGAACTATGCAGGTGGCAGAGATTTAGAGTCAGGAGCACAAATGTTGGCTTCTGGCAGAGATATCTACTTATGTTGGACATTTCCAACATTTGTCTCCTGTTCCCAAGCTCTGCAACCAACAGCTAGTCTCACCAAGTGCCTTTCAAGACTTGAGTTGGCATGAGAAATCCTAAAGGCCCAAAGGGTCTTGGTTTTGATAAGCCTGTGTTCTAATGCTCATGCCCTGGGTGCAAATCTCTCCACTAGACTATCAAAAGCCCATACTCCAATATCCTGAGTGCAGGACAACCACTGATGCTGGACCCCTAAGGATAGCTCAGACCACAAATTTGTTTCAGCTTCAATTCCCACCTCTATTCCTACCCCACCCTCATTCCCATCTTCAGGAAGATCCTGATTTTTGTTCTTAAATTCCTGGAAGCTTAAAAAAAAAAAAAAACACATAGACATATTGTGCATCAATTTATGTACTATGTGCATATCTATATTTTATACATAAAAAGTTTTTCCCTCTCAGAACCAGTGTTTGCACACCTAAGGAGGTAACTGCTCTGAGAAATGAGTTACTGGGCTATGGTATTAAAACAGTTCTTAGAAAATACTCCCATGTTCTACACGGAACCTTTCAGCATGGGAATAAAAAGATAAAGCTGAGCGAGCTCCAGACATGTCTAGGAAGACTAAGTCTATCTAATCAAAGCTTCATCTGTCTCCAAGTTGTCTTCTCGGATCTAAATTTCCTTAAACACTTTCTTTTTTTAATGTAGTAGGGGGAGAGAGAGAGAGAGAGAGAGAGAGAGAGAGAGAGAGAGAGAGAGAGAGAGAGAGAGAGAGAGAAAGAACGAGAACATATGCACTCATGTGCACACTTTAGCTAGGTGGCAAGATATTCTAAATATACAAACACCAACAGAGACCCACTTCCCAGTGATTCTTTTCTCCATACTGTATGTGTCAGAGTCTTGGGGCACGGGGTGCATGCTGGAACAATCAGGGGCTGAGAGACAAAATCCCACAGGGGGAAACAATGAAGCTGTCATTGTTTTAGGAATATCAGAATGCTTCATGAGACCAAAATGGCCCTACTGCCTCTTTATAGGGCTTTAATGCTCTCTTGTAGCCTTGCAGATTATAGATACTTCAGAATATGGGATTTAGCCCTTCTGCAAAATGGGTTTTTCTTTAAAAAGCTGCCTCACATTTTCTTCTCTAGTTATTGTACATTTTTACAAAACTACCCTAAAAATTTATGAGAGAATGCATTTGAAATAAAACAAAAATGAGGGGAGATATATAATTTATTTTTATACAGGGTATCACAGCGTTTGATCAAATGTTCTTTCTTATAATGAAAATCTGCTCTGTAGGGGGAAAGTTAGCTAGATCCCGTTCATTATGGCAGATAAATCATAATTTACCCAGCCAATATCACCAGCTTCATCTGACATGAAGAAATAGCTGTAAGTGATGTAGCTTTAGCCACATGGGTTGGCCAGGGCCTGAGACATTAGATCAGGAGGGCACGGTCACAGGTCCCAATGCATTCAGTTTTTACTTTTAAAGTCTTTCTAATATTTTTTATTAGTGTTACCTCTTTTTTGCCCTAAAAAACAGCTTTCATTTATTTATTTGATTTTGGTTTTCATACATGGTTAAGGAGGGTGGTATAGCTTTTCTTACCATTTAGGAGGCAGGGGCTGCTGGGGCTGTGTGAGTTTGAGCTCAGCCTGGTCTATATAGTGGTCTAGACCAGCCAAGGCTATAGAGTAAGACTTAACTCAATTAATTAATTTTCATAGAGGTATGTATTCCCATTGAGCGTACCCCTCTCTTTTTCTGTGCTTTCTCCAATCCCTCTGGATGGTTCTGTTTTGTTTTCCTTGTGTATACATGTGCACATGATTTTTTTCTAACTATGAACCACAAACAAAAGAAAACGTATTTGTCTTTCCAGGACTGGCTTAATTCATTTCACATCACCATCCCTAACGGCATCTACTTTTGTGACTCTATTCTTCTTTATGACCTAAGGAATCCCATTGTGTCCAGAAAATTGCTTTTGGACATCTACGTTGGGTTCACAGCTTAGCTATTGCAAGAAATGTCAACATGCAAGTACCTCAGTGATGGGTTGGTATGCATTCCTTCAGGTAAACACCCAGGGTAAAACAGTTGGGGCATAAAGGAGATCTCCTTTAGATTAGCGAGGTCCAGTGTCACGTAGGATGGTTGGGTGGCATATAACAATCTGCTTCAGATATGTGATAATCTGACCTGGTGACAGGCTCGATGAGTGAAAAGGCCCAAAGGGAAGCACTGAGGGACAGGAAGAGCCTAGAGGAGGCCCTTTGCCTGGAGCATGCAGAGTGGGAGGAGACAGAGCTGGAAGTGTGAGGAGTACACAGTGCCTTACTCCTACAATTTTTCCTTTTAACTGAAGTATGGCAGGTGTCATTGTAGGGTTGCAGCCAGAGGTAATGTTCTCTGACTTTCTAAAAAGACCCACTAGATACTTTGTGTGAGAGAGGGAGAATGATGGGGTGAGGGAAGAGGAAGGGGCTGCAGAAGACAAACAGATGGACAGACAGACAAACACAAGTATGTGTATGCACGCACGTGCCAGTGTAGCACACCGAGTCTGTGCTACAGTGTGAAGTACAGTGTGAACAAAGCCCAGATCCTGATCTTCCTACAGTTCAGATCAGCTAACTAACACTGCACTGCCACCTGTGGAGGACCCTCCAGGTTGCTATTTTCTCACTGTTGGGTGACAATTGAAGAGTTTTGCTTCCTCCTTTCCCTTTAAGGGACTCCCATATGCCTATGAGTCCCCACTGCCCAGTACACAGCACTCTACTTCAAACACATTCATGGTAGGCCCAGTGTTTTGCTCTCTTGGGTCGCCTCACTGCAAGAGCCTCTTTCAAGGTGGTCTTCCATTCTGTTCTTATTGGCATCCATCTCTTGGATCCCATGAAACCCACACTTGGATAAAATCTAAACATTCTGACCTGGCAACCATAGCTCTCCAGATTCTCTTTCCTAACCCCTTCTCTGCTCTCTCTCACTACTAAGTCACAGGAAATCTCTACTCAACCCTTTTGCCCAAATACCCTGACTTGTGCAACACTAATCTTTTCCTTGTGAGCTTTTCTCCCTCCCCCACAGTTTACAGAAACCCTATTCATCCCAAGGCAGTGTCTAGAGCCACCCTTTAACCCAATCTTTGACTCCTGCCATGTATTTGTTCTCACTCTGGACTCTGGGGACAGAGCCCATTAGCTGGAAGATGGCACAGTCCACAGCTCATGCAACCCTGGCCCACTTTACAGACCCTTGACTTCCCAGCACATCAGCGTTCTTACACTTTAATTCAATGGAAAACCATCCCTGCATCTCTTCCTCTAACTCCCAAGCATCTCTAGCATCAGTACTTATGAAAACCAGGTTGTAGTGATACTCTGGTATTACTACAGCAGAGAGCAGGATTGTCTCAATGTACTTTGTGGTACAATGATGACTGCCCAGGGCAGCAAGTGACAAGAACAGTAGCCTGAGAGCATTGAGCCCTCTTAGGCTCAGAAGGAGCCCTGTATGCAAAGCCACAGTCGGGGAGGGAGCATGAGTAGAAGGGAGCATCTAGGAGAACTTTTGGAGTCCACTAAGCACAGCTCAAACATCCTTAGGACATGTCAGAATTAGTCACACAAGGAAGAAGAGGGTAGTGGATAGAAGACAGAGCATGCTGCATGTTGGGGGACAGGCAGATGACAATTTATGCAGACAACTTCCAGGCACACTGGCTGCAAGCAGGAGGCAAGAGTGTCAGGAAAGGGGAATGAAAAGGCTGGAGTGGCTAGACATTCCTCCCTTCAAGGGTTCGAGCACATGCAGGAAGCACAAATTAACAGTTATGGAAAAATAAAAAATGCTATAAGGGGTTCTAAGTATCTCCACAAACAGATAGAACGCCCCAGAAAAACCAAACACTGTTGACCAGCTCTATACACAAATCACAGAGAGGGCCCTGCCATTTCATTGTTTACATGAAGTCTGCAGTCAAAAGCATCCTCACTTTTTATAGTTGCTCCAATGAGATGCCACTTTTTCTCCCTTTTATTTCACTGAAATTGTCAAGTAAATTTTTGTTTCCTTTTATAAGCATTTTTTTTTGAAATTATAATTGCACCATTTTTCTCTTTCCTCTCATGCACACTCCTTTTCTCTCAAATTCATGGCCTCTTTTTCTTTAATAGTTGCTACACATATGCATATTTGTGCATATACATATTTTCCCTGATACCATGAATACAACCTGCTTAAGATTTAGCAGAGAATGAACATACACATGCATTTAGTAATAAACGTTAACAGAAGCAGCCACAATGATACCAATTGGCTCCCCATAACTTCATGACCATGACATACAGCATAGCAAGGACAAGATCCAGGGAGAAACTTGTCTTTCAGGAATAAAGAAGTCATTTGAAAGCACGCACTAACCACACTTGTTCCTATGTAACTATACAAGCATGACTTTGAAAATTCCCAAATGATAAACTCAAGGTTTTAGAAAAAGAGGTTGTAGGAATCTCTAAGGCACATACTGCAAACAACATCCTCACTTTACAGGGCTTCCTTTCCAGGGGAACTATAAAATATATCTTCAAACTTGCATAGGGAAAGCAAGATGTCCAAGAGTACTTGGCCCTGTGGTACTAACACTTTCATGCAAACTAATTCCCTTAAAGATACTCTACCACACAGATGTAATGGTATTGTTACAATGGAATGATCATGATTAAAAGTCAGATCATTAGCCAAAATAACTCCTGGAACAGCAGCTTTTTCTTACGGTCACATTTCTACCCTAGGTCTCATCTTACCCATACTGCCCCACTTCCGAACCTCCAGGTTTTATGCAATTCATATTAAGTCTCTCACTCTGTCTACCTCAGAGTTTACAAGTCCCAATACTCTCTGAAACACACTCTAAACACGGTTATTTTTAGAATTAAGGCATTACTTGATGGATGGCTTCAGGTCGTTCATTGGTGGATGACAAAAAACTGAAAACTGGTGATGGTGGCTAGGGACATAGGAATGACAACCTCAGATACTATGAGAGCCAAAATTACATTTTTAAGTCTTAATTACTGTGCCTACGAGATCTAAGAAACAAAAATGCCTCTGATCTGCAAGCCCCTTGCCCAAGGACAGATAGTTCCTGAAATGCTGAAGGCTGTTGCTTATGGGAGATAACAGCCCACATGTTTTCACTTCTCTACAAGTTTGTTTGACCCAACTACACAGATGTGCTTGATCACACATGTGTGGGAGGTTCACAGGCTGGAGGTACAGCAGTATGTATGCTTGCCCCTGATTGGATCTGATGGGAAATACAATGAATAATGGGTTTTCCTTCTTAAGTGGCTACAAACTGAGCCTGGGCCATTTTCCCTGGAACCTTGGTATGGGCCTGGCCAGAGCCCATCCACCTGGCCAGTATTTAATTAAAACGTGCTTCAAATATGGCTTTAAACTGTGGTAGCGGTCTTATTCTCAATTGGTGGGATTAATGATTTAAAAAAAAAAAATCATCTTCCACAAGCTCACCATTCAAACGTCCAAATTGGCTTCTACTGTGAGCTATTTGCTTCAGCAGTAGGCCTGATTTGCCTTGGTGAATCATGTTAATCTTGTAGCACACTAAAAAAAAGTTAGGGGGTGGGGGAGTTCTCTTCAAAGCTGGCAAACCAAACAGTGTCATCTTCCAGGGAAATCAGCAAGAATGAGAGGCTGCATAAGGTAATTTCCATTTCAATGATAACCACAGCCTAGGATGACTGGAGACTTTCACCCAGCCCTCCAGACTGAGGCACACATTGAAAACATTCAATGTGTCAAGAGCATAGAAATGTCCCTGCAGCCTGATTAGCAAATCCCACTTAAACGTGATTCAACTGGAAGGTGGGCGGTGCAGTGCCTAGTGTATGTGTGTGTGGTGTGTACACCAAGTGCCTTTGGCCGTGGGGGCGACAGAGAATTGAGAAACAGGAGCCAGGATAATTCTTATGAAAACCATAGCTTAATCAATTCAACATTTCTCAAGAAAAACTATTGTCTTCAAAATGCAAGCAGGGGAAAAAGAGAGAGGAGAAAGGTAAAAAATGAGAGATCATCTTAACCAGCAAAAAATACTTTCAGTCTGAGAAGCAGGGCAAACACAGGAGTCAGGTCCAGAAAACAAGACTGTGCAGGTTTCTTTGTTGATAAAAGTTTTACATATAGGACTTAGAGCTCAGTGGGAGAGTGCCTGCATAGCAAGGGTGAAGGCCTGGGTTCAGTCCTCAGGCACGCGCACACACACACACACACACACTTACTTTACTTACAATAGTTTCGAATGACTGGAAACAACCTGAGTTAACCAGATCATTTTGGAATTTTGGCATAGTATGCAATTAAATAATATTCAGGATCAAAAGGGGCGGGGCTAGGAAAGTTGCACATAAATGGTGCAGCAATTGCTTGGCTTGTAGGAGGTCCTGGGTTCCATTTCCCGTTCTGCTCAAAAAGTGAGTAACAATAAATCGTAGACTACTTACTATACCTGAAACAAGATGGGTGAACGGTGCCCAGAAAAAGAGCTGGCCACGCACACAAAATAGACTATATAAAGTTCAAGAAAACTGAGGCAGGAATCTAACTAGTGAGCCTGGACATGGTTATGTACACCCACAATTCCAGCAAACTTTTCTAAACTGGGAGCTTCCTGTTCTTGAGGGGAGCTGTTCCTACAGCCTTATCACCAGGACAGATGATACAATGTCTATCTGAAGAGACTCTATCCCAAGACCATGTCTAGCACTTCAGAAAGAAAAGATCCTGCTATCTAGTCTGTAACCCTACTGCACAAGGTGGGGGGGGGGGGTGTCAGGAAGAAGAGAGAAAGGAAGGGAAGGAAATACTGATATAACAACTCAACTTTTGTCTTGGAGTAATCATAACTGTATCCTTATTCAAACTGGCAGACCCAGTGAGTAAGACGCGACACTGTCACTTTGGAAACACCCTCATGTGATAAGTCACTAAACAAGCATTTAAATGCCTTCCAGTCCAGCTAGATTCTGATCAATGCTGGTGGGAAAAGTGTGGGAAGCAAGAAGGAAAAAGAAAAACAGCTTCTGAGGAAGTAAAGTTTATCAAACTGGCAAATTAATCCATAATTGTTTGGGAAATGTGACCCAATGAGCTGGTGGGTTTTAGGAATGCTTAGTTAATGGCGTATTTTGCCAATAATTGTGCCTTGGGGTGTGAAATGTATGTGTCAAAAAAGAAAATGAATTTATTTCAACCTCAAGTAGAATATTAATATAAACCTGAACTATAATTAATATTGTAATCCAATCAACAGGGAAAGTCATATAGGAAAAAAGGAAGGGATCAACGAGGCAGGTTTAAAATCCATGCTGTATAGAGCAAGCAAGACCTAAGGTGATAATATTTATGTAACTAAATGAGACTGATTTTATTTTAAAGATAGCTAAAAATTTCCATGGTAAGTTATACAAGCTATAAGCCTTATTTATTTTTAGTCCCTGGCAACTCTTTTCTTCAGGGTTCAGTGGATATCTTTATGCCAAAGTCAATTCTTCCTCTGCATTCTAAAGGAAATCTACTGCTCAAACTTATTGAACATATTTGCATTAGTACACAGGCTCAATTGCACCAAAGTTGCCATGGCAACTCTTGCTAATTGGGCCTTGGCTTCATTTATAAGGGTAAAAAAAAAAGTGAATCAAAACAAGAAAGACCAAGTTTTCACAGAAATTAAAATCAGAATGAGCATGTATGTTGGGGAGTCACTGATAACAGGATGTGATAAAATCCAAATTAAATACATATTTAAATATATCAAACATCTAACATATAATTAACTGGAAGTTAGACACAGTGGAACAGCCCCATAAGCCCAAGCACTAGGAGGTGCTTGGTGAGCGGAGTGGTGAGGTTTAGGGTGAGGCATACCTCGGTATAGTGAGACCCTAGCTCAAAAATACAATCCGATGAGAGTGTCACTCCAGCCCAACCATCCTCCGCTCTAGGGAACAGAACCTCCTGGCAGCTCACAACTCTCAGTATTTCCCAGCATCCAAGCAGCAGCTCAGACCCCAACTTTGGTTCCTTCTCTATGATCATAGATCATGTAGACATGAGACCCCCACCCTCCTATAAGAACTAGATATATAGAGAGATGGTTTCTATTTTTTAAAATGACAAGCATTCCATAAAGGAGAAGTGAGCACTGGATGTTTGAAATTGGAGGGGGGGAAATGCATCAAGTTGAAGGACAGAAACCAGTTGGTACCCAGGCAACCTTCCTCATCTCCTAGCAATTGGAACCCCACCCACAAATGTACAACAGCTGGACTAGAGGATTCTTGTTCACCTAACAAGGGACCTGTGGAAAACCACCCTCAGAAGCCTTGATAGTGTACAACACTGCTGCTCTCTTTGGGGCCTTTGAAATCTTTCTTTGGGGGGGAGGGGCATGGCCCAGATACACATTTGAAAAAGAAAAAAAAAGACCTACACAATGAAATGCCTGGGGCTCGTGATGGATGGATTCAGTCCCGACCACTCTCTATTTACTGAGAACCTGCTGGAACTCAGATGTCCCATGAGTGATGGAAGAGAAATCTGTGATCAGCGAGATAGTCTGGGACCTCAAACAACCTACTGTCCTTCCCCCAAAGTCAGGCAGGCTTTCACTCTCTGCCCAAACTACAGCTGCTGGTTACTTTAAATAAAGCAGTCACATTATTCAGCTGCTAAAAAGCAAAAGATTTATGTGATCTGAAGAGAAAACAGTATCATTCAGCTGTTAAGAAAAACCTAACTATGAAATTCACAGACATATAGGAAGGGAAATAGTGGCTGGAAATAATCACTCTGAGTGAAGTAACCCAGACCGATGTTCTTCTGTCATTCGCTGGGTCTTTAAATATGTATGTTCCATTCAGAATACCCACACAGGTCAGGCCATTAGCAATGATCATTTGGTGTGGTGGTGCTCCCAAGGGAGGGGAGATAGAAACGGCAGCATAAATGGGCACAGGAAAGGAAGGTTAAAATGGGATGTGGAGAAGGAAAAGTACAGTAGGACAACCATGGAGGGATAATTCATACAACAGAAGTTTTGAAAAAGTCCTATGGAACTTAGGACCATAGGAGCTTCCTCAAATACACACATATATACAAAAGGACTAAGTGGAGTTACCCAACAATATCCCTACTACATTCCTCAGGCCAACAAAAAGCTCAGTGGCAGAAATAGTTACCTCTTTTGGAGTTACTGGGGAAGCAGGTCACAGAGACCCTCAAACATTACAGGCTATTTATTGCTTGTCAGAGGCCACAACTGGTCAAGATGTAGAGAAGAGACTGCTAAATGCTCACCACCAAACAGGATATCTATATCACAACCCCTCTTCCCAAGGCTTGGAGATTATTGCGGGAGATGGGGAGGAAAGACGGTAAGAGCCAGAGGAGGCAGGTGACTACAAAGAAACAGTGTTTTCTGGACACAGCAGGGCAGTTAGTTGCACATACAAAATCACAGCAGTTTTGGCAACATAGGCAAGACCTGCATAAACTCAATCCCAGCATGGAGAAAGGAGAGGTATCCTAGATGATGGCTATTGGCTATCGGTAGTTTGTAGGAGAGGGGAAGCAGTTCTCTTTAAGGGTGTGACCTCTGATAGGTTGACTATGCTTTAGTGGAAAATCATATACCCAAGAGTATATGGGAAGCACAAGTTGGACTTAATGAGTCTGAGAGAGGGAGGGGGGATACAGAGTTATGTGGGTAGAGAAAGGGGGTTAGATCTAGGAGGAGTTTGGGAAGATTTAAATATGGTCAAAATGTGTTGTATGAAATTCTCAAAAACTAATAAAGATGTAACAAAAAGGCAAAAGGCAAACAAGAAAATCCTTCACAATACCTGAATCTGGAGGTTCTCAGGGGGAGAAAGCTATTCGCGACAGCCTTATCCCTCCATTCCTCTCCTCCACAGGCTCTTGGAGCTAAGAGGTTATCTGTAAATCTGATGTCCTCTGTATGGGACAGTGATGGAGAACAGAGTTATGGAGGCAAAAATGGACAAAAATGTCAGGCGTAGGCGGGGCCAAAGCAAGTGTGCACACACATAGCTCACCATGTAGGAATAAGGCTCTAAACTCCATGAGTTTTATAAGAATTTAGATAAGGTGGCTGCCCCTGTGCTCCAGATGTTCAGAAGGGAAACTTGCTACCTTGTTGTCCCTGACTCCAGGAAGCCCGGGCTCCCTGTGACAGCTGTGACTAAGTGCCAGCTCTGCCCAAGGGAGGCCAATAGGGCAACTCGTTTCAATCACTTCATGTTCCTTCCCGGAAGAGTTGATAATCTTGGCAGTATAAATTATATCTTGAGATGAATTTGCTATTATTTGGTCTGAGAATTTCCTTGATGAATACTTTACAATGAAAAGATGTTATTTACCATGGGCATAGATTTCTATGTCTAAACAATTATTTCCTTCTTTTTCTTGGTGCTATGAGTATATCTAGTATTGAAAAGCACTATTTACAGAAAGAAGATTGTACTTGTAGGGTGTTCCAATATCATCCTTCCCTTCATAAACCCACTCCACCTATATTTGTGCTAGACAGAAGCAAATGTGCAAACAGTACCAATAAAAAGCAGCTGAAGGTGCACATTCTTGGACTCTAATTAAGCCAGGATGCCTGATTCACAGCTGTTCCTACTACTGAAAATGTTTTTATAATAAACAATGGAGCTTAAGAGTCATTTTGTTCTGTTTCTACATTCTACAATTTATACCAACACACTGCTTGATTCTTGGTCTGGTATTTATATGCTGCAACATATAGACTTAGGTCCATTTCACAAAGGTGGTCATCAGTGCTTCCAGACTGCTCTTCTCAAGATCACACAACAAGAACCAAGAAAGACATCTTCCAGGCTCCACCCATTGTTTGAGAAAAACAAAGTCAGGCTATGAACTCCACACCATGCAATCAAGGCCAGATAAAACACGGTGCCTGATCATGTCACTTGCCTAACACTGCTCCAATAATTCCATTTCCCACTGTTTCTAGAGCTGTACAGAGCGAATAACTGAGCCTTGCTCTTCCTGGTAATATAATTTGGTCTGTAAGTTAGCACTGCCCTCCTCCCTGCTCCAGTAACACCCTCATAAAGTTAAGTAGTGTGGACATGTCTTATCTAACTCCACCAAGTCTAAAAGTAACTGCCCAATTTGTCACAGTGCATCACTAAGTCCTTTATTAAAGGAAAGGACAAAAATGACATAGATTTCCTGCCAAGAGAAATGCCTACTGACCTTGATGTGGCTTTAGGTCACTTCTTTATAAAGATCATCCTGGAAGCAGATCTGGGCCCTCGCCAGACACCAACACTGATGGTGCCTTGATTTAGACTTCATTGTCCAGCCTCAGGAAATTTGTTACAGCAGCACAATAGGTAAGTCAGTAAGTACACAGTGACTAGTCTTGTTATACATGGCCTGAGCTCCAGGACTTTCCTTTTTGGCCACAGTAACTGTGTTCCTTCCTGATCTAGTTCTGTCTTGTAGTTTTAAGAGGGTGGAAGACCTTGGTAGTACCCAGAAGCCTAGCTGGGAGACTTCCTCCTCCATTTCACCTTCATTGTATTACAGCTCCACATGGGCTCTACCACTACCTGGGAATACTCCACCTTTGTGTTGCAGACTTCCAAATCTCTGGCTACAGCCTCTGTTTACTGGTCTCCACTTCCTTGATCTTAGGGATCCTGCCCTTCATCCTCATCACCTCATCCCCATATTACCCATTCTGGCTTCACTAGCCTCATAGCCAGATGGGCCCTCAAGGCTGCCTGATTTCAGTGATATTTACATTAACACCATAGGTCTTGGTGTCCCAGGACTTTGCCAGAGCCCATTGTACTGAGGCCTGGCTACCTCATAAAATGACATGAACCAAGTGATTGGCTTTGCAAAGAAAACTTTAAACTTTAGCTGTCTCCTCAGAACTGCTCTGGTTTTCTGTCCATCCATTCCACTCCTGCCCTGTCAGTGTCCTGCAGTATCTTGCCTCTCCCCTCCATCCCAAAGGGGGAACCCACATTCTTTCAATCAAAGCCAGGTGGAAAAGCTGGAAGCAGGGACAGCATCAGCCAAAAGTGCTTCTGTCCTTACTCTCAGCACAATTCTCAAACTTGAAGTGGCATTAAAATTCACCTGAGCAGCTTATTAAAATGTAGACTCTTAGTCAGGCAGTAGTAGCACATAACAACATTGGGGAGGCAAAGGCAGCTGGATCTCTGTGAGTTTAAGGCCAGCCTGGTCTAAAGAGTGAGCTGCAGGACAGCCAGGGCTACATAGAGAAACCCTGTCTCTGGAAAAAAAAAAAAAAAAAAAAAAAAGCAAAGGTAGTTGGATAGATAGACAGACTGACAGTGGATAAACAGACAGATTCCCTGGACCCACTCCTAAGAATTGCAATTACACCATCTGAATCAATTTCCTAAGCACCCATGTAACCTTAATGCAATTGTAACTGAATTTGGGGACCTTCTGTAATGGTTTGAAAGAAAATAGATGGGAAAGGGAGCGATATTTTTGGGAGGTGTGGGCTTGTTGGAGGAAGTGTGTCACTGTGGAAGTAGGCTTTGGGGTCTCATATATGCTTAAGCCATGCCCACTGTCTCAGTTCACTTTCTGTTGCCTGTGCAAGATGTTGCCTCTCAGCTACCTCTACAGCACCATGTCTGCCTACAGTATCATGTCCTACCAAGATGATAATGAACTAAACATCTGAACTGTAAGCTGCCTAATTAAATGTTTTCCTTTATAAGAGATGCTGTGAGAAAAAAGAAAACAAAAAAAGTTGCTACAGTCATGGTGTCTCCTCACAGCACTAGAAACAAACCCTAACTAAGATGCCTCCCTAAATTTCTTTCTCACAAGTGATAACTTCACCAAATGCTATGTAAAATACTAATGACACCAAAAGAATGCATCACAAATTATCGAACAGAAGAGAAAAAAAGTCAAGGGATATTTAACCCAATCGAGGCAAGACTCAACGGGGAGAGTTTGAAGTAAGTAGAGATGTTAATTTCTAGACTTTTGTTCTAACACCTAAATGGATTTGTTTGTCAGCAGAAAACCAAAAACAAATAACAAAGACATACACACAGCTAACTCCCCATGCTAGGAAGGCAACATCAAACTGAAAACTTAAATCAAATTTATCAAATAAATGCAATATCCATTTTTACTGTTGAGCTTAATAACTAATATATTTCCTGATAAATATGTCTTAGAGACTCACAGAGTGAAAAAGCATTGCCAACCCCAAACTGATTACTTAATTAACCATAGATAAGAGCTCTCATAAACTCCTGAGTCTAGTTGCTCTGCATGTGAAATGGTTGCCAGGTCCCATGTGAGGAACACGGAACCTATACTGAAAAAAACAAATAAAGGCCACTTGACATTCTGCAGCCATTCTAAGAAGGAAGACATGAGAAATGTGCCCATAACAGTCAGTATCCTACAAAGGTTCCTTCAGAGCCTGCAGCGTGAATAAAGATATTGTTTTATATGTTTTATGCATCACAGCATGAGGCAGCATCTGGTTCACACAGGAAGGAAGATACCGCAGGGGTGTTTGCTATTCATACCTTTTGATGTCTCAACCAAAAGCTAAACACACAGTGAAACCAGTCAAAACAGTGGCAGAACCAAGAAGACTTATGAGCTGAATGAGAAATCCAAACCTAACCAGGAACAGCAATGAAAGAAGGCTATCTTGAATGAGGAGAAAGTCTGTTGTAGTTCTGAAAACTGAACATTCCTATCATTTTTTAAAAATAAAATCTTAAGAGATGGGGAAGGAGAAGAAAGAAGCTACATATGAGGTAAAGCCCTCCATGATGAATGGATCCCAACAGTAGCCCTCAGAATAAAATTGAGCCAGGGGTAGCAGTGGTACATGCTTGCAATCCCAACACTCAGGATGCTGAGATGTGAGACCATATAGTCAAGGCTAGCATAGAGAGAGAACAAGCAATCGAAAAAAAGAGGGATGGGGAAAGAGAGGGAGAGAGGGAGGGAGGATGGGAGGGGGAAGAGAGGGAGATAGAGGGAGAAAGGGAGAAACAGGGAGAGAGGGAGAGAGAGGGAGGGAAAAATGGAGAAAAGGGGAGAGAAAGAGAGAGAGAAACCTAAATGGACAATGATACTAATCTCTCTAAACTTAAAAAGTAAGAGACCATCAAGTGTTGTGAGATATTTTAATTGCACTGTGACACTCCCAAGACTGCCCTTAAGTTTGCTTTGAGTCAGAGGGTGGAGTTAGCTACTAGCTGACCAAAGAGGACTTACAGAGACACAAGAAGTAGTAGGGTGAGGCTTAGAAAGATTTGGGGCCCCTGTGGATTGAGGAAGGATCAGAGAGAGATCGCCTCACCATTGCTTCTCTGATTATTCAGGTTCTTACCCCAATATTTGACTCCGAAACTCTAATAATTTTAATAAAAAATTATTAGATAAACATTTCAATCAAGAGTTGTAAAGAGCCCATGAAGAATAAAATCCTAGACTAGCATGAATTTACAGCAATTAAGACATCACCAGGTAGTAGGAGCCAGGTATGCTCATGAATATCTGGAATACCAGAATTTTAGAGACTGAGGCAGAAGGATACCAAGTTAGAACCCAGCTGGGACTACATAGCAAAGTTAAGGCCAGCCTTGGTGATATAGAAATACCAAGGAAGGAAGGAAAGAAGGAAGAAGGAAGGAAGGAAGGAAGGAAGGAAGGAAGGAAGGAAGGAAGGAAGGAAAAAGTGGGGTAATGTTTTACACTTTAATGCATACAGTTGACATCACATAGACCTGGTCATAATGCTTTTCCATAGCTTGTTAGCTGAAACATTGAACAAATACGGAAGTCTTTCCAGGACTTGGCTTCTTCATTTATAAACTGAGGATTGCCCTTCTTCCCAGGATGTCAGGGAAACTTGAAGCCACGTGTGGTGAGTGCTCAGAATATGGTGTCTTGTGAATAGTCACTCATGTGACACCTTGTTTGTAAAGAACATTTGAGACCATGGAAAGTTTCAAGCCACTCCCAGGCCTCCAACTTTGAAGAGTCTGAGAAACAAGCACAAGCATTAGAGTCAAATATTAGTTGCTCAACTTGTCCCTGGCTTGAGATGATGAACATGAACATACCTGCCAGGGACCTATCCAATAAACAGCCACAGCTAGAACATGATATATAGACCAAAACCAAAAAAACCTTTCCAAAGAGGTGTCTCATGGCCAGGCTTAGTGACAGAGATCACAAACTGAGTTCCTCTGAGTCACAAATCAGTCTAGCATGCCATTTCCCAATGTCCACTACTGCCCACACTTGGTTCTCTGCCAAATCCCATGGCTTCTTCCTTTACATCCTTAATTGCCAACTCCATAGAACCTCCCACTAGTACCACCTTGCTGGACCTCAGCAACTGTACTTCCTCTTCTGCTCTAACTGTAGGCTGGCTGTAGGGCTGTCAACATCCTTCATCTGTAGTCTGAAGTTTCTGTCCTGCCTAGCCCTGAGATATAGACCAGCAGTCCCAAATAATCACACAAAGTCTTATATTAATTCTATGCTATTTGGCCTGTGGCTCAGGCATATTATTTGCTAACTCTTACTCTTAAACTAACCAATAATTAGCCAAGTGGCTCAGGACCTTTTCTCTGAGCAGCATGGTCTTCTTTCCTCTGCATCTGCCTGGCATCTCTGCTCTGTTCCTCCTGTTCCCAGAGTTTTCTTAGTCTTATAGCCCCGCCCACACTTCCTGTCTGTCTTAGCCAATCAGCGTTTTATTAAACCAATCAAAGTAACAAATATTTACAATGTACAAGAACATAATCCCACAGCATGCATCCTTTGTCCTAAGAACATGCTTATCAAGACCACATCCCATTCTCTTCCAAGTTACTCCAGCTGAGACCATTTTTCTGGGAGACTATTCTTTTTCCCATGGCTAGACCTGCCTAAAAGGGTAGAACCCTGCTATGTGTAACTGCCAAAGAAAACTAGTTGGAATCACAGCCCCCAAACAGGCCAGTGATCCTCACATCAGATCCTCCTCTCACCTGAGAGCCAGACTTGAGAGGGATCACTGCTGTGGACTGACCACCCTGCCTATTATTCCACCAGCTGCTACACAGAGTAACTCAGTATTCTTTTTCCCACAGCGCATCTGAGGTAGCAGCTGGTGAGGACAAAAAGGGGGAGAGATGCTGTTACCATTGAAACAAGAAAGCTGTTTATGAGCTGCAAATACAATTTAAAAATTCCTTAAAATAATGTATAGAGCAACAAGTCTCTCAATAAAATGCATACCAAAGTATTACCCTCCAAATTCCAAATTTTTATTAGCTGTGCTTATGAGGGCATCCCAGGATAGGGTGTTATTAAGAATAAGGACAGAGAGACCCTAGCATGGAGGGGAATTCAGTAGATTCTGTGAAGTAGTTCCCAGGCATGGCCATTTTCTTTTTAAGTAAGCACAATTATTCATTGTAGGCGGAAACCACACTTGTGGCTTCTACTTGCTTAGACATCTGAAGCACGTTTCTTTTCATGCCCGATTTGCTATTCTCTAGCCTGCTGCTAGATCAGGTTAGCACTTGAGACTTGATTTAAACAACAAGGTATCCTTTCGGCTTCTGAATTATAAACAGGACACAAAAGAACTCATGCCCAAGTTTTGTTTTGTTTCCAGGGGACACTTAAAACAAAAAAACTTACCCCATATGTAGGATCTAGGGAACAGCTTGGTCACACCTAGCTCTATCAAGATAGTATTTCTAAACAAGCCCTTCACTAAGAAAAGCCCCCCCACATACACACTTATTTTTAAACTCAGAGTAGAAAAGGGTAAGCATAGCAAACTTTGTGTATGCATTCTCTCCTTCCTTAAAAAGAAATAAGATACCACAGAGACCTTCCTTAGATACAATAGTGGCTCCATTCATAACTACACACATTCAACTGTAATGTTCAAATTCCCTGTCCATTTCTTGCCAAGATTTCTTCTCCTGTTCTCTGACCTTCATAATGGCCCCAGCTGGATTTCCTTCTTCAGCGCAGTTCTCCCCAACTGAACCTTCAGTTTCAAGTCTTTTATACTTGTCCCCAACAAAGGACTGGCTTTCTTAAAATGTACTCATTTTCATGATTCAAAATATGTTTTACATAAATTAGTAAGGAGTTTCCAGTAGTACTAATTCTTTAAATAAAAAGAGTAACTTTTCCAAACAGTAGGATTTCTGGCATCAGCAAGAACTTTTCAAAGCCCACAGGAGCAGCACATGCCTGCCCAGTCCTGTGTCAGCAAAATTCTCACCACTAAGCAGCTATACAGCCAGGTTGCAAGATATCAGAAAAGAAAACTTAAAAGTCTATTTTATGTAGTCTTAAGTTTTAAGGCAGAAGAGTGAACTAGCTCAGGTCTGGGAGTGTGGCTCAGTGGGAAAGCGCATGTGTAACAAAGAAGAGGTCCTGGGCTCTGTCTCCCCCAACAAAAATAACAAAAGCTCTCAAAATTTAAAAAAAAATCAAGGCAGTGATGATTTCAGTACTATAACCATGAGGTCAAGATGTCAGCCAGTTCCTGGCTGTCTGTCTGTCAGTGACAGAAGGATGTGTCCTTCTAGTCCCCACTAAGTGTACTGGTCAATGGCAAAGAAGATGGACACAAGGTGTGTAATGTAGCTTCTAGGGTGCTCCCAGAAGTCGTCTCCATGAATTCACAGTCCTGTGCATTCCCCTCACTCTGAACATGGCCTTGATTCTAATCAGTAAGATACACCAAAGGAAATCTGAAAACAGGCTATAGACTACCCTGTCTTGCATTTCATGTGGTTACATGCTCACTCTGGTGGAAGATGTTAGCTAGCTATGTCCCAGTCCTGGCAACTGAGAGAAAGAAAGGCTCTACCTACCAGCAGATAGGAACTGAATCCTCCCAACAGCACTAATCTAGCTGGAAACGGATGTGTCCCATTGGGAATCTTGACATGATTGCAGCCTTGTAAGAAATCCAGAACCCAAGCACCCACTCAGGCTATGCCTGGGCAGAATGTATCTGCTAAGAACCAGCTTCTCACCTGCTTTAAGATCTGCACTAAGGACCCTCTTCAAACCCCTCTACCTAAAAGAGCTTCAATCACTTTTATTTATAGCTAGTTCTTATACCAGATAACTCATCCTTTCAAAGTCTGCAATTCAATGTCTTTTCTAAAGTTGTGCCACATCACTACAGATGATTTTAGAACATTTTTTTAATCATCTTCAACAGAAACCCCAGGTTCATCATCAGTCATTCACAACCTGGACTTACCAACAGCCTTCACCATTACATATTTGTCTAGTCTAATATTTTTGATGTTTATAAATATCATAACACAAATCTGTGCATCCTATCTTATAGCTGCCCTTTATTCCATTGTGTAGACATGCTATATTTTGTTCATTCATTATTGTGCTGTGGATGAATTTTGGGTTGATTTTTACTTTTCACTAATATAAATAATGGATTAGGTGGACACTTTCGTGTGGACATAGATTTTTCAGTGCTTAAGAGTACATCCACGTTGTGCAGTAGTGGTACCTGTCTTTAATCCCAGCATTTTGGAGTTACAGGCAAGCAGATCTGTGAGTTCTGAGCTCAAGGCCCGCCTGGTTTGCAGAGTGAATTCTAGGACATCCAAGACTACACTGAGAAACCCTGTCTCAAAAAACCAAAAAGAGTACCTAGCAGGGATTGGAACTGATAAATCACATGGCAACTCTATGCTTAATAATCTAAAGACCTGCCAGATACTTCTAAAGTAGCAGTACCATTTTACAATCCAACCAACAATTCACAAGGCTCCAAATTCTGCATATCTTTGGTGACATTGGTTACAACTTATCATTTGCATCACACCTAATAATAAGAAGTGTTGGCTCCCTATCTTACCACAGTTTTATTTGTCCTTTATTTATCTGCTTCAGAGAGGTCTATTCCTAACTTTTGTCCATTTTCAAATTAGGGGGTTTTGTTTTTGTTTGTTCTCAGCCAGGGTGTATATGCTACAGCGCACAGCCTGTCCACTGTAAAATTTGGCTCTTCACTTTTTACACTATAAGTCCTATAGTCAGATAACACTGTCATTGTACTTCCTTCTTAACTTGATTTTATGTGTATGTTTAGGCTGCATGTATGTCTGTGTACCACGTATGTGCTTTGTGCCCATCAAGACTAGAAGAAGGAATTGGATCCCCGTGAACTGGAGTTACAAATGGCTGTTATCAACTATGTGGGTGCTGCAAACAGAACCCAAGTCCTCTGCAAGAATCACAATCGCTCTTAACCACTGAGCATCTCTCCAGCACCTGTGCTTTCTTAATGGGACATTTTAACAGAAAACCAACAGTCCCACAAAAAACAAAAAACAAACAACCAAAAAAAAAAAAAAAAAAGCCCCAAACAAACAAACCCCAAGCATCAGCTTGAACTTGGCTAGGTATTCATTAAGTCTCTATAGACTGTTTGTACATATAGGTATGTAAATGTGTGTTTCCTGTGAATGTGGGCAGAGGTCACAGGGCGACCTATGGGTTAGTTCTCACCTTCTTTGGAACAGGGTTTTGTGCTGTTAACCAGGCTAGTTGGCCTATGTGACTCCACGATTCTTTTTAGCATGGCCTCCCATATCACTACAGGAGTGGACCAGCTTTAGTTTCTTGAGATCTGACCTCAGGTGGTCATATATGTATGGCAAGAAATATTAAGCCAACTCTCGAGCTCTGAAAACATTATATTCTTATAGTCTATTATTTCAAAGACATTCTTTCTAAGGAAGTTTTCCTCGAAGAATCTAGGATTATCTTTATGATTAAAAATACAGAAAAAAAATTCATAAATGAATTGCAGAATACTGAAGGGGATTAACAAGCTTAAAGGTTCATTTTTGCCATTTTGCCACACTGAGGAGAGAGCTATGCTTATGCAACTGCCACACCAGCAGCTGGCTTTTACCAGCATTCACAGAATACTTTCTGTGAATACTTACAAATAAATAAATAAAATAACATCAGAAAGAAGGCAGGACAGGTAGTAGTGCCTTTACCACACGATTTACAGAACAAAATGGGACTTGCCCATTGGGTTAGATACCCTGCCCATCATCACATAGTACAAGCTGGGACCAGGAAATCAGATCTACCAACTCTGGGTCGTCTTTCTCTCCCCCATGACACACTTTCTCACTTAGGTAAAAAGTAAAGCGCACACCTAGGGTGTGAAACATATGTCAGCAAAGAAGAAAAAAACCCTTCCATTAATTCTCAAACTTTGTCGGGGATGCACATCACGTTTGAGTGCCTAGCAATCTCTTCCTTTATCTTGTTTTTTTAAGCAACATTTAAGTGGTGTATGTGTTCAGTTATCTTATACTGGCTAGGACTCTTCCAACCTAAATGTGGACTTTACAAATGTAAGTAATTCTTAAAAGTTGATTATTAGAGCACAAAGCTGCACGGCACAGTTAAAAGATGAAAGAATACTGAGAACCCCCAGCAAAGCAATGTCAGGGCCAAAATCGACCATGGATTAGTATTTTATAAAATACCAAATAAAATCCTCTTCCTCTCAGATCTATAGATAAATACTTATCAGTGGCCAGAGATAATTGCCATCCATAACCAGTTGACAGAGTATTTATTGGCTGCATAGATCAGAGGACACCCAGCTCACCTGTCTCACAAAGCTAACTAGTATCACTGGCTCAGCAAAGGGCAGAGTCCTAAGGAGGCATTTGTACTTTGGACTCTTTATCTTCACTTTCTCCAAGGAGAACCCAGCCAGCATTTACTTAATCCAAAGAGTCTAAAAGAGTCAACGTGATTTTATAGACAATATACCCAAGTGACCACACACCCACAAATTAAGGAGATTGAAGTCATAAAACTGCTTCACAGTTTAGTGACCCATGGACTTCAATCACATAGGCCCTGAACATTTATCATCATAGGCAGGAGGTCACAAAAAGGCCTCCTGAGGATACTCTTGGGGAAAAGAAATTGGGTTTAAGTTATTGTTGATGCCCTGTATCTAAGTTAGGAAGATACAAAGTGTGAAATAATCTAATTTGTCCTGGAGTTTCATGGGAGGCTCTGGGAAAGGGCAAAGGAAGATTTGCCTCCTGATGTCTCAATTCTCCATGACCAAAAATGGTTCTCACAGCCTGCTACCAAGAAGTCCATATCTGAATTATTGCTTGCATATGCACACGAGTGTGGTCCCCATTCAGCTGTGCACACATGAGTGTGGTATCCATCAATCTGTGTATAAACATGAGTGTGGCACCCTTCCAGCTGTGATCCAGGTCTGACCAAATGAGCTGAGTCAGTCATGCCACACTGATGTGGCATTGGCATAACAGGTCATTTAGATTTGTGTCCAAATCTAAATTATGGGCCATAGGTAATGTCTCCCTGGCCGCCCACAATCCTGACAATTCTTTGGAATGGTTGGCCCATTCAGGAAACTCAAGGTCATCAAGAAGAGGGTAGGACAGGTAGTCCTTTACCATGCAATCTAACCTCAAGGCTGAGCCTCAAAGACAGACTAAACCTGGACCTTACCTCTTGGCTTCTTCCAGGTGGCACAAATACTCATAAGCAATGTTCTGACGCCTCCTCTCATCCATCTCCTCTGCAGACAGCCTTTCATCATCCACAATTGCTGGAAATACAGGAGAATAGTGCATTACTTTAAAATATTTCATTCTTGTTAATAGCACAATAATTAAACATCTACTTGGTGGTCTTATCAATAAATGTTCCTTACTTAGAAGTGTGTAAGTTTGCTCCATTTCCTTAGCAAGAGACAAATCCTTTGCAGGGACAAACCCTAGCTTAAGTCAGGTTTTATGTCCAAGAGTTGTGATAGATTTAATCTGGAGATACCATACCCAAAGTGGATTTCATTATGACATGTATGCCATCCTCACTCAGCATCCCTCCTTTCTCCAACTGGTCTACCTCCTTTCCACTTCTGCTTTCTTCACACACGCACACACGCACATGCGCGCACACACACACACAGAGAGAGAGAGAGAGAGAGAGAGAGAGAGAGAGAGTCACACACACAAATATTAAATAAAAAATTTTAATTAAGAAAAAAAAAAAAAGCAAACCCACCAAGGGCCTGGAAAGATGGCTCAGTGGTTAACAGCACTTGATGCTCTTATAAAAAGACTGTTTGGAGTGCTTAGTAAAGCACTCACAGCTGGCTCAGAAATGCCTGAATCCACTGCTAAGAGATCTGACACCCTCCTCTGGCCTCCTTGAGCACTCTCACATATATGGTGCACAAACACACTCAAACACATAAAAGCAAACACATTTTAAAAAATTAATCCCTTTCCTTTTTAATAATTTTGTTTTTAATGATTTGTCTTTATAAGTTTTAATTATGTATGTGATCACATGTACCCACTTATGTGCCTTGAGTGTGTACATGTGCCTTTGTGTGTCTCTGTACATATGCACAGGTAAGCTTGTGTAGGTATGTGCATGTGTACAGGTGCCTGCTGAGAAAAGAGGTATTAGATATCCTGGGGAGAGTTATAGGCAGTAGTTCTGGAAAGCAAAATTGGCTCTTCTGCAAGAGCAGATGTGATCTTAACTCTTGAGTCACCTCTCTGGCCTCTGGCTTTCATGTAGTTTTAGGTTTTTTAATTGTTTGTGGGTTCTGTTTTAGATTTACTTATTTTTTATTTTATGTATATGAGTGTTTTGCTTGCTTGTATGTCTGTGTACAATATGAGTGTCTGGTACACACAGAGGCCAGGAGAATGCATCTGATCCCTTGGAACTGAAGTATTTGTGAGCTGCCATGTGGATGCTAGGAACTGAGTCCAGGTCCTCTAGAAGAGTAGTCAGTGCTCTTAACTGCTTAGCAATCTCTTTAGCTACATAGTATTATTTTTAACAGAGTAAAAATGGGTCTGAGGTTAAGGGTTGACACAAACTGAGACTAGCAAAGAGGTTTCAGAAGCAGAATTCCATGGAATTCAGACAGCCTCGAGTCAATTAGAATCTGGCCTGCTAGTAACAACACTCTAGAAGGTGTCTTGTGGCTAAACTTGGAGTAAGTGACCTTATGATGCATCCCAGAAATTTTGGGGTTGGACAGTAAACCTACAAGTGTTTACTTCTTCTTAATCCCTATGGAAATTACTACTCATCCATCCCCAAATACCAATGAGTCCTACTATAGAAAGAACAGAGACTCTGAAACATTCACCTTGCTATTAACAACTTTTCTGGTTAATAGATATCTAAAAGGCAAAACGAAAAGAAACAGGAAGGAAGTCAAGTTTACAAGCCTACATAGTTTTATTCTAGGTCAGGATTAGTTTATTAACCTGAACACCTTGTCCTAGAATTTCCGTGGAGAACATAGCCTCATAATTTCCTCACTGTACTTCTTCTGCCCACAGCATCCAGCTATCACTTCACCAAAGCCTTCACTGTTTATTCGCATGGCAACATTGCTTCCTCATAGAAAGGACCCATTCTTTTGTGTTTCTAGGCTGGTAACTACAGTTTGGTCATTTTTACACGTGGAATCATGTGAGGAGCAAGTGCAGCCCAGTATTCAAGAGCATTCATGACATGAGCATAGCCATGTCAGCGACTCTAATGCCTCAGATCCATGGAAATGGCAAGACCTTCCCTGGTCAAATATGGATGTTCATGTATACAGAAAATGCAAACCACAGCTTCCTCCTTCTAGATGACTGCATCATGAGACTGTTCTCCTACAAAGACCCTCAACATATAGAAACACACAACACACACACACACACACACACACACAGAGAGAGAGAGAGAGAGAGAGAGAGAGAGAGAGAGTAACTAACACACCTCCTTATTCAGCTATGTATACTAAGTGGAGCTATGTTTCTGGGCTGCTGACACATCTCCATCAGAGTGAACAGTCTACCTGACTCCAGTTCTTCTCTCCATATGCCTGTATTCTTCATTCTTATCACCCCAGTCCTATATAGGTGAGTCCCACAGGTTGGGGCAGGACCACTAGTCACAGCAAAAATTGGAGGGACTGAAGAGCATCTGTGCACTCTAAGATGACCAAGTCCAGACTTGACCAATGAAGAGTCAATCACAGAACCCTCATGGACAAGAGGAATTAAATCCAAAATGTGAACTGTTTTTCCTGTGGAGACAAGGTCTCACAGTGTAGCTGAGGCTGTTGTTAAACTCTTGACAGTAGCCCATCAGCCCTTCTCCTGTATTACAGCTACAGGTGTATACCAAGCACATCCCACCAACATTTGAATTTTGCTACAGCAGGTACTTAAGATCTAAAATTAATACTGAGCCCTCAGGGAACTCAAAAGAAGGGAGATTAAATTTGAAATGGTATAAAATTTGGCAGATATGCCATAAGCACAGAAATATGTGTTAGACACTTATTTACTGCTCACCTTCTTTGCTTTAAGGTCTTAGGGAATGTGTTGTCTGTTTTGTTCCATTTATACCCTGTGATTCTGTGAGTCGAGTAATTGCCCATTTACCAGTTAAACACATAGGCTGAAATGTCTTTTGCACATGCAAACAGCAGAAATATGGGGGCCAAACAGTGGGGCATAAAAAATAAATGTAGGAACATAGGGAATGTGTGTAGCTGAAATAGAAAGGGGTGCAGCAGACGAGGAGAGAGGGATGGGAGGAGATGGGCAGCTGAGGTTGGACTATCACAGAAGTGGTATCCAGAGGAGCAGGACTCCACACACTCTTGCCCATCTGTCTTCCCACTATCCTCCACTGTGGCTCCATTCCTGCAATAAGAACCTCATCCCAGACCAATGATACCAGGAAGGGACAGCAAAGGCTTACATTTGTCAAAGCATCTTGTTTTTTAATGAACTCATTCTTATCTAAATGCTAGTCTCTTTATTTGATTGGTTGTTTAATATATGGTGGGAGATCAAAATCAAGGCTTTATGAAAGAGGTCCATCACTGATCTACATTTTCTGTTCCTGATCTGAACTTTAAAAGTTACCACATTCCAGAAAAGTACTCATTCTTTCCAACAACCTTCTGAACTCTGTACAGCCCCCTTGCATGTGCTCAGGTCTTCCTCATCTTGCCTACCCTGGTCCCAGGTGTCCTCACTTGGCCACGCTGTTCCACCACTGAATCACCTTTCTAAACTTCGGGTGTGTCCTATTTCCTAAGGAATAAAGTTCTAAACAGTTTTCCTCTCCTTCATACACCGAACCTACACAGCTTATTCCAGGCAAGTACTGTATTCCAGGACCTCTCTACTCCCTTCCTCAGGCTTCTGCTCTGTGTTTGACACCTTCAACAGCTACTGAGGCAAGCTCTTGTGAATTCCAGGATCTGAACCCACCCTTCTCTGCCACACTTCAATTCACATCATTATCACAAGAGGCCACAGACAGGCCCCACTGGAAGTCAGTCATGGCTCCATCTCCAAATTGGTGGTTCTGTAAAGAAGAGGCTGTTTTGACTCATTTTCCCCTCTGCCTCACATCTTAGATTGCTCCTTATACAGAAAGCTCTCTAACATTTAGTGAATGAAACATTACCTTAAAATAAATCTTTCTGAGACAGTTAATGAGTACCCCATAACAAACATACTTTGAATCCAATTATGATTTCTCTTATCTAGCTTTTTCCTAAAAGATATCTAAAATGCTATGTTAGTCAGCTGTTCACTATTGAAACATCATACTTGAAATTAATCAACACATAAGATGGAGAGTTAATTTTATTAATTGTTTTCAGAGATTTCAGTTCATGCCACTTGATCCTGTTTCTTTGGGTCTCTGGTGACACGATGTATGATGTGAGAGCCCAAGGCAAGTGAAGGGTGTTTGCTTCATGGAAGATGAAAAGCAAAGAGATAAACAGAAGAAGACAGGGTTCCAATATTCTGTTAAGGAACTCACTCATGACGACCTAACTTCATCCCACTAAGCCTCACCCTTTAGGTTTCATCACCTCCAGATAATACCACAAGATAGTGGCGAAACTCGTACTACACGAGTCTTTGGGGGACATTCAGATTCGAATCACTGATCAGACCCACATACTGTCATCTAATCTTTAACTCCGCTTCTCCTAACCCTGTCACCTAACTCTCCCATTTTAATGACAGCTAAAATCAAAGAGTGTTTATTATTTCCAGTAGAATATGTTCATTTATGGTCACCTCAGAAACACTAAAACCTGAAACCAACTTAAAATTCCTAAGGAGTGTCTATCTCTAACAATCCCTAAGCTGTGTGTGAACATTAGGGTCCTAGGCAAAAGAAAACACTCTCTAGCCCCAACCATCTATCTAGAGGAGGCAGACATTTCCTGTGACCTTGACCCTCAGACATGGTAGGAAAGAGTTGTTATCCTCAGCAGCATCCTGTCCCCCAATCTCTACCCCAACTGCATCCACAACCACCTTCTCATGACAGCTGCTGAGAACTCCTAGGTTCTGCTATCACCCTGTCTAGGGAACACACACACACACACACACACACAGTTTTAAGTTAAAATTGCAATCGTTGAACATCATTGATGGTATCACATCTTCAAGTCTGAGTATTAGGGCCATTTCCTAACTGTCCTAACTCAAGTTGGCCTCTTATCACTTCCTGTATTTTAGTTTAGTTTTAAAATTTTACTGGGTTAATATGTATATATTTGTCTGTGTGTATGTATGTGCACCACATTCATGCAGTGCCTGAGGCCATAAGAGGGTGTCTGATCCTTTAGAACTATAGTCATAGGTAGTGGTAAGCTACCATGTGAGTGTTGTTGACCTGAACTGGTCCTCTGGAAGGGTGGCCAGTGCCCTTAACTGCTGAGGTGTCTCTGTAGCCCAGACTATCTATATCTTAATAATAAACCCATAGAAGATACACTTTATATCATGGTACCCAGCATACTTCTCTTATGTTCTCCCATCCAAGTACTAACCAGTCCTGACCTTGCTTAGCTTCTGAGAAGAGATGAGGGGCTGGAGAGATGGCTCAGAGGACCTGGTTTCAGTTCTTAACACTCACATGGCAGCTCACAACTGTCTATAACTCCAGTTCTAGGACTTCCGACATCCTCACACATACATACATGCAGGTAAAACACCAACGAACATATAATAATTTAAAAATAAATTTAAAAAAAGAAATAAGGTCCTATATTTCTAAGAAATATTTTCAGGAAGGCTAATAAAAGGATCCCAAATATCTGTATAAAATGAATTTACTTTTGCCTATTTGCAGGGAGGAAGAGGAAGTGAGGCTGCAAACACGGGCATCCTATAGATGTCACTCTACTGACGTCTAATTATCGAACTTAAGTCCAAACAGCAGGTTGGGAAACAGACAGAAGTACTTTCCCTCAGGGCACCCCCATATGCACATCTCTCCCTACCAATCTTCCACATACTGGTCCACTGTCCTTCTCACCACATGCTTCAGCCTCACCTACCTCCCTTCGGGGTGGTGAAGGCTTCTGATGAGCTGCCACCCAAGGGCAAGCCAAGGTTATGAGATTGAGAAAGTTTTCACAGAAGAAGCAGATGCTTCTGGACCCCAGAGGGTGCCACAAAGACCTTAGCTTTACTCACTGTTCACTTAGTGACTTCTGATAAGAATTCTTGGCACGAATAACAGCCCTGCCATTTAAAGGGCCATCATGAAGCTAATAATTCATGGCAGACATGACTTTAGTGCCTACAAAGCACTTTCCCGTTTGTTACTGTGTGGTTCTCACAATCAGCTGATAGGCCCTATCTCTTATAAATTAGGAAGCCAATGCCAGGACTATTTTCTGGGCCAGTGACACCCCCAGAACTGGAACTGACATCCTCTGGGACCACATAATCACCAAATGAACAGTTACCACCAAACAACAAGGAACCAGTCATTCAAAAAGCTCTGGGGTTCCTTTGCCTGAAAACAACTTGGTTATCTGTGATTTCCTGTGAAGAACATCTTCATTAGCTGCCTTGAACCCCCTATTCTTAGAACTGTGTGAAGGAGAGTTCCCTCATGTATTAGCAATTCACAAATGCCATTAATGTCAACCAGTTGGCTACCTCAGTTGGTTTAAGTGGTGCTAATGAGGACAAAATGCCATTAACAAAGTCAGCTGATACCAGCTGAGAGACAGAAACAATTGCATTCCATGGCAATCATACCATGGAGATTATGCGTGAGGATCAAAATAGAAAGGAGCTGCAAGGCAAGACATGGTAATAGACATGTAAGAAAAAGAGGGAAACTCAAGGCAAGTGCCAGGAACACCCATACAACCCAACATAAACCAGCCCAAGACCTATCTTCTGGTAAGGTGTGGCCACTGTTTAAATGCCCCTACCCACTTCCTGCTTCCTTCACACAGATACCAAAGCCACCATATCCTCAGAACTCAATCCACTCATCTGTTCGCAAATATTTGAATGGCTATTTGGTGCCAGCCCGTTTGGACACAAAGCGTGACTCAGAAGGTCTCTTCTGGAATTTTTATTACAGTTACACAATTGAGATTTGGCATAATGACAAGGTGCTTGGGTTTGGGAAATATACTCAAGGAAGGGTTGGCAAGAGTAACTACAACCCTGGATGGCTTCATAAAATGGTATTATTAAGGGTGTATTCCTTTAAGGAAAAGCAGATTAGAAGTATGATCGAATAATCAATTCCAAGAAATACACCCACCATTTAGTATTTTAAGTACACATTGTTATTCTGTGTGATTCAAACTCTCTACAAAGAATCCTAAATATGCTCAGGTATGTAATTCAGCTGGGTGGGGAACCATATTCCACGGCTTGGGAACAGTATTGCTTTAAAGAACATACTTAGATCAACAGTTTTCAACATGCGAGTGGGTCAGGATCTTTTTGTGGGGAGGTTGAAAGATCCTTTTGCAGGGGTTGCATATCAAATATTATGCATATCAGATATTTACATTATAATTCCTAACAGTAGCAAAATTACAGTTATGAAGTAGCAATAAAAATAATTTTATGGTTGGGGGTCAGCACACCATGAGGAACTGCATTAAAGGCTACAACATTGGGAAGGTGGAGAACCACTGACCAAGATGGATATGACACACTCTCAGAGTTTAAGGGTTGTTCATGGGAGGTAGCACACATCGGTACCCACAGAAGACACTGAAGAGAGAATACATTCTAAGACACAGAGGAAGAGATGGGAGGATGGGATGAAGAGACAACAGAGGACCGAGACCTCAAGAAAGCCAACACACTTAAGGAAATGTGACCTGTGGGAAATTCTGGTTTCTTGCCAGCTTCCTGAAGCCTTCCATGGCTAAACTCTAAAGAACCCCTGACCAAACTTCCCTAATCTTGATTTCATTTTGAAAAACAGACAAGCCTGAGTTTGACGGTGTTGGCAACCCTTCTTAGAGGATGAGTGGGTAATGCAGGTGGACAGCCGTGGTATCTGGAAGCCTGGAGGCTGCATCAATTCAAGGGATGTCATGCACACAGCTGCCAAACCCAGGCCTTTCCTTCTCTCTCCCCAGGACCAACAAAACAGCAGGTACCAAAGTGAGAGCTGCTGGGAGGTTATGTTTGACCTTGAATTTGAAGGCATGGGCATCAGGTCCTTCCAGGCTTCATGCTACCATGTCTGCCATTGAGAGAAAGTACAGTCATCTTTGCCATCTACGGAGGGAAGGTGGACTTTATTTGAAACATGCCTTGCACAGCATTCCTAGAATTTCTCCCCATCACACATTTCTAAGATCTTCCTAATGCTGCAAATCAACACCAACCCAGGACCATTTATTTAGGTTAGGCAAAGCTGTAAAAAGCCCATATTTTTAACAGGAAAAAACTTCTAAATCTTTAACATTGGAAGAATTGCTGAGATGGGGCATAACCAGGCAATGATGGTGAGTAAGCTGCCAACACCAAGACCTTACCAACAAGTGTCATAATCTCATCTCACTCGACTATCACTGGGGTCCAAAGGTTTAACAAAAGTGTCTAGTGCCTATGTTACATCTAAGCAGGAAAATGGAAGAGGAAATAGCTCAGGTCTTAGTAAAATGATCAATCATTTTCTGGAAATATGTTTGCACTGTATAAGATGCACAGAGGAGGCCAGAAATAATGACAATGCATGCCTGCAATCCCAGCAACTTGTAGTTGAGGTAGAAGGATCATGAGCTGCATAATGAGCCCAAGATTGGCCTGGAGTACATAGCAAGACCTGTCATTAAATTACACACACACACACACACACACACACACACACACACACACATACACAAAGAGAGAGGGAGGAATGGAGGGAGGGAGTGAAAGAGGGAGGGGAGGTTCTTAGATCCCATTCAAGCAAAAGGACCCAACATTTAATATAAACATCACACTTGATCACTTAAGTCTGAAAGGCAAAACCCAGGGCACCTTTTCAGAGTAGAAATTCATCACTAATTAATTCTGTCCACTGTAAATTTGAGCAGGAATATCTAACTTTTTCAAAATTTAGAAAGCCAAGGTGGACTGGTATTGTGAAGGTGCATCAGGATGAGAAAGAAGTCCTGGAATTCTGCTCAGGTTGGGAGAACAAAAGCTGACTCCTTGATTTGGTATTATTTACTCATAATTTTTATTTGCATAAAGATAATTTTCAAGAAATATTTTAGGAACCAAATCACCTCTTGCTGCCAGGAAGGCCCAGGGAATAATCCATCTAGCTACTGCCTCCTTTCAACACCCCATCACCCATGTTTCTCACAGATCTCATTGAAGAAGAAAAGAGTGTTAAATTTCCAGGAGCTAGCTGAAAGTTGAGATTCTAATGACAGAGGACTATTTTCAAATCTACACAATGGGAAGGAGTTTAGCTCACCTCTGCGCAGTATGAGCTCTGTGTTTATGGGGTTCACAGCCAAAGGTCTCAAATTATTTAAATCCAATGCTAAGATGATGCCTTCTACTCTCTATAAATAATAAGTAAAGGCCCAAAGGTCAACTCAACTTTAATGCCCCATAAGAATGAGCCTAAGTTAGAGCCACTAGACAAACTTAGCAAGTTAAATATCAGTGGTCTCCTGAGCTGATCCCAAGAAAGTCACTGCTAACATCTTGTTCCTATTCTCTCAAAGGCTACCCAACATATACCGGGCATGGTGCTACCCCAACAGTTGGGAGCAGAATCAGGAGGATCTTGAATTTGAGACCATCCTGGGCTACAAAACTCTGCATAACTAGTTTCACACTAGTGTGGGATAGATTGTTAAGACTGTCTAAAAAAAAAACAAAAAAAACAAAAAAATCAAGAAAACATAGTTATCCTACACAGTAAAATATTATTTTATACATTATTACAAAGCTGAAAGATTTACAAGACAATAGGGTAAGGAGTCATGGCCTGCTCTTCTCTTAATTCATGGAAGAAAATAAATAAATACAGCACAAAAGGAAGAAAATAACTTTTTGGTTCTGAACAGATTTCTTTCTCTCTCTCTGTGTGTGTATGTGTGTGTGTGTGTGTGTGTGTGAGAGAGAGAGAGAGAGAGAGAGAGAGAGAGAGTCTGAAGGTTGTGTTCTTTCATTAGTCTTTTATACACACATGAAAAGAAAGCACAGAAATTATTAACACTTAGTGAGGCAATGTTTCATGTAATCTCTCTGTCTCTATGTCCCTCTCTAAATAGGAATACTATTCTCCGATGTCCCAGTGGGAAATAGACTGAAGAGAGCCCAAGTAGTGTGGACTAATCAAGATTATTAAGAAGTCAATGATAGAGCTGGAATGGGGATAACTCTGACTCCAAAGTCCATGGCCTTCTGCAGAGCTGCCGCCTCCCAGAATGAGGCACTGGCGCCTGTTCCTCGCAGCTCCTGATAGTTCCCTAATCAGCAGACAGATAGTAACATTACTGTTCCCACTGGAAACTATATAAAATTAGTGCTATATAAAAATTAGATCTTCAGAAAGTAAGATCAAAGGCTGATTTCTCACAGACATAAAAACTCAAACATAGTTGAACAAAGGAAAAAAACAACAGAGATAATATTTAGAATTCAAGCTAGACAATAGGAATGCAAGAACTATGTCAAGATGTGGCATGCCACACCAACAAAGCAGTCATTCACATGACCCTTGCATCTGCAGAAGATTTAACACATTGGAGTCATCCTTCTCCGTGCTATGCCCATCTCTTTCCAAAGGTGGAAATCAGCCTCACCCAGCAAAGATTGCTGATTAAAATGGTGTGTGGCTCAGCAGAAGAGGAGATAATGATTTAGGGATTGAATGTATCTGTAAGAACGTTACACTTAATCAGGGACAAACACTGAACACTCAGGTCCTCACCTATAAAACAAGAATAATGATACCTACCTTATGAAGCTATTTTATAAATATCACTCATTCTCTCTGACACACACACAGGCTCTCACTATGTCAACCAGGCTGTCTTTGAACTCACAGTGATCCATTTGCCTCTGTCTCCCAAGTGCTGGGATTAAAATAGAGGTTTCTGCCAACACAGCTGGTCTAAAATCCTGCTTTTTAATTTTTTTATTTTCAGAAGGGGAAGAAAAAGAAGAAAGAGCCAAGGGAGGAATGCTGTAAACCACTGATTTCTGAACATGACAGGCCTGTTTTACCCATGATCTCACAGTAGAAATGGTTACTTTTAAATTAGTAGCTACATTATTACATAATCAGTAAGTAAACAATTTATAAATTCAAAGTGATTTACAGTTAGCAACAGATTATATGAACTAATATTTCAAGAGTAATTATGACTATATTCAATGCTCTTACTTAGTGACTTTAACATTTGTCTCCCACATAACTTGCTACAATGTACTTATGCTGGTTTGAATGAGAAAGCCCCCCTAGAGACTTGATCACTCCCTAGTTAGTGGAATTGTTTGGGAAGGATTAGGAGGTGTGGCCTTATTGAAGGAGATATGTCTGGGGGGGAGGCCTTTGAGGTTTGAAAAGCCCAGGCTATCCCTGTTTATATCTCTTTCTCCTATTTGAATTTAAGGAAGCAAGCTCTCAGCTACTGCTCCAGCAGCACACCTGTCTGCCTGCTGCCATTCTCTCCTCCATGATCATCACATACTCTAACCCTCTGACACCATGAGCCCCAAATTAAACATTTTTTATAAGTTGTTTTGGTCAGAGTGTTTATTTATGGCAATAAAAAAGTAACTAAGACAGTATTTACAGGTATATTAAGATAAAACACACATATGTTTAATTCAATACATCTATATACATATTAAATATGTATTCTTTGTATTTTTTAATTGCATGCATTGTAATTAAGCTGAAAGCAAATAAGGAAATGCTAAAATATAAATAGAGTGTTTTCAAGAAGGGAGCTCCAAGATTTTTTTTATATTTATACTTTACTCTCACACATCTTCCAAAAACTCTATACCATTGGCATATAGCCTTTTAGGATGTCAATATTGGAAAAAAAAAAAAAACAAAAAACAAAAAACAACCCAAAAACTATTGTTCAAATGTTCAACTATAGAAAAATAAGATGAAGATGAAGCCCTAATGACAGATGTGGTACAAAATGGCTTCCCACATCGAAATGATTCATCCGAACTTCTAGAAAGAGATTTCAGCCACTTAGAATGTACAATGTACTTGTCGGCTTTGCTATGCAAAAAAAGGGCAATGACAGAAGTTCCAGGCAGCAGAGAGGACATGATCAGATGATGACTAATGTGGGAATGTTCTTTCTTGTTCTATTAGAAGGCCCAACTGCCTTGACAAAAGCTGGAGCGATAAACGGAAGACAGAAGGCAGGTGGGGGAGGAACAAGGAGTGAAATGAATGGAAGGGGACCCGATCTGGAGACTCAAGAGAAGCCTGCAACAAGCCTGTGCAATAGGAAGCCTTAGCAGTCTAAGTTCAGGGGAAAGGAAAGAGCTGTGAATGAGTAGGATCTGGCAAGAGGAGGGACAGGATGACGAAGAAGGCCTAGGTAGGTAGGGGGAAGAAAGAGGAAGCCAGCAAGTAGCAGCCAACTCATTTTGTGACTTCAGATGGTGGAGGTGGAAACTGTATCAGAAAGTCACCCCAGTGTGCCAATTTGCATAAAGACAAGCTTGTATAATTAAGGGGAAGAAATATGGATGCATCCCACTGTGTTAAGAATCTACTAAAGAGCCAACTAAGCATTGAAACTTTCATTTGGAAGAGAAGTTGAGTCTAACAGGCAGTGAGGAGTCTGCTGGACACAGAAGGACTCTATTAATACAAGCATATGCTGTGTGTTAGTGAACGAATTAGCACCTAATCTAGGACAGTTGACTCTTAAAATATTGCCAACAATCCAGCCCTCAAATGGGCCATACTATGCAAATGGGGATGTGTTGACAAACAGTCTTGGAGCAAAAATGCATTTCAACATGACTATATCCTCAACCAATGCAGATCGAGCTAGTTCTCAAGACCCATGAGCCTCTCCAGCTTCAAGGAAGCCATGAAAGACAGCATTTGTCAGCACATGTGTATAGCTTTCAGGAGAAGAGGTTTATGAGAAATCATAACACAAAAAAAGATATGGTTAAGCTCAAGCAGCAGGCCTTGGACCTTGTATGCTGAGCTGTTTACTTCCATGGGATCATATGTTTATAAAGTGCTATACTATACATGATCTCATATGACTAGACCAGCCTTCAGACATGTGGGCAAACTGCCTCCACTTGGCGAAGACAAAAATGAGTTGGCTATTTTGCTCCAGGGCCAGGGCTAGTTGATTACAAAGCTGACTTGTGTTTTTGAACCTCTCCTGGGTTTTTATTTACTTTTCAATGTCCTTTGTGTTTCCAGTAGTACACCTTTGTAGCAGGGCAAGCATTTTTATCTCTTTCAGTCAAAAGCACAGGGAGCCAAAGGAGGAAATGGAATGGCTGGTGTGGGGAGTTGAACTGGTAAGAATGGGTGAGGCTCATGTGCAATTTGCAGGCTCAAGAGAATACATACGACCCTTGGCTGTGTAAGCTACCTAGAAAATGTACAGACGACACAGAGAATACTCTCTCATGGGAAGGCACTGCCCCATTAGAGCAACAAACCTGCAAATATTTTGGGTTTGACTAATTCTAACAGGCAGTACACCACTGTGCTCAGAAAGTGGATGGTCCCAAGTTTTGGAAAATGGATATTCTTGTAAATAGAAGATAGACACAAAGGCTTTCAGATAATCTGACACTTACTCAAAGTGCTGGACACAGCACACAGGAGAATACCACTACCTTAAATATAATACATGCTGTTCTGTCTCAGACTCAGTCTGAAGATTGGCCCCATCCCCCCAGGCACTGCTTTCTTGGCCAAGGACTAGACCATAGTACTGTATATAAATTCCCCCTCACCATGTGTCTACTGCAGCCCAGAGGAGACAGCCAAGCTTTAAGCTTTCTCTGTGTATCAGCCATGAATCTCTCTGAGGATTTGAACACAATTTCAAAATTAAGCCATTGTTTCTACTCCAGACTTTCCAGCCCTGCCAGCATTTGGAAAGCAGAAATATCCACAATTATGGAGCCAAGAAGGATGGAAATTCCTTCTTATTGATGGTCTCCTAGGTACAAAATGTTGGAAGAGAATTACAGAGACCCAGAATGTTCAAACTCATTCCAAATGCCTCATAATTAAGGCTGATAGATGCAGTGAGATGTGTTTCTCTTGGTTTGAGGCAAAGTCCCCAATTCAGAGCTTACTGGTTGGAAGGCACTTCAGCCGGGAGTGAAGCTGAGGTGGGAAGAGCCTGGCCATAACTGATCTCTAATCCGGCAGAAGACACACACTCCACAGCAGAGGAAAGTTCCATGGCTCCTTTGGAAAAGGCACAAAAAAGTTACAGGACAAAGAAAAGGGAAAGCCGAGGGAACAAGAGACTGCCCAATAATAGGATTAATCTGAGCGGGTTTTCTTGATGAATGTAGTGTGAAGTCAAGCTTGAAGGAGGGAAGAGAAAGAAATCTGGTGGGAAATATGCTTGGAAGGCAGGCTGGTGGCTCTTGTCTATAATCCCAGCACTCAGGAGCCATGGCAGAAGTTCAAGGTTGGTCTAGGCTATATAGCGGATTGTCCAGCAAGACCCGACCCCCCTCCCCCCCAAAAAAGGTTTAACTAGATGTGGGGTACACACTTGTAATGCCTGCACTTGGGAAACGAAGCACGAAGATCACACATTTAGGTCTAGTCTGGGATACTTAGTTGAGACTTTGTCTCAAAAAAAAAAAAAGAAGAAGAAGGCGGCAGTGGAAAAACCGGAAAAGAAAGAGAAATGGGAAATGGGAAACTCATTCACTCCCGGCTGAAGTGGTTTAGTTCCTCGGTCTGCCGGCTTCTGCTCCATTTCTCTGCTTTCAGAGCTTGTTTAACAAAAACTCCTAAGGCAGTTCCTACCTTCCCAGCCCTCCCCAAAGTCTCTGAGCATCCCAGGGAAGGATCGAGGAAGGTCCAGGTGTTTCCAACATGTAGGTGTGAGGCCTTCAGCTGTGAGAAGACAAGAGACAGCTCCATACCAACCGTGCAGAGCTTCAAGCCACTGTTACATGTTCTTCCAACATAGACATCATCTGCTCCCCGCCCTCCCTCGCTGTTACTAACACATGTCTCTGTAATAATAGAACCAGTGTAGTTCCTGGGACAGTAATTGTTAACTTACAGACACAAATCACCACAGTCACTATTAATTTAAACACTCAGGGTTGGTGACATGGTCCAGTGGGTAAAGCACTTGCTGTGCAAAGGTGAGGATCTAAATTCAGATCCCCAGCATCCCAAGCAAAGCCAGGAATGGAGGTCTGCACCTGTAATCTCAATGCTAGGAAGCAGAGACAAGCAAATTGGCAGAGCGTGCGGGATATCCAGTCTATCTGAAACAGGGCGCTCCAGGTTCAGGGAGAAACCTTGTCCCCAAAAGTAGGATGGAGAGCAATAGAGAAAGAAGCCTGGCTTCCACACGTGCATGCACTAGTGCAGACATGAAGGCAAACACACATGCATGCACACACACATGCACGCATACACACACACATGTGCGCAAAATACATAACATACATAATATTTCAAATCCTCATTAGCCAGTTCACTAATATTAACAATACACTCCATCAATTTTCCCAGCAACATATTTAGAACTGCATCCATGGTACATGGGACTAAAGAAAGATGAAGGAAATGGCTCTTGCTCTGTTCTCCTTCCCTATCCACCTCCCTCCTCTGTAACCACCTTGATGCCCCCTTCTGTGCGTAGCCTTTCACGGTCTGAGCTACATTCTTAGGAATCATTCTAAACAATCCTCTAGGTCCTTGCAGGCTGTCTGTCCTGAGTCACCTCCTTCCTTCTTGCTATGAGGCCAGTAGGAACTAGAGCTGTTTTGTGGAAGTTGAAGGTCAGAGAGTAGAGTAACAAGAAAGGGAGGCTGCGGAGCCCAGGATAATCTTGCTGCAGGTCTGAGCGGGAGGGAATGGCCAGAGAGGCTCAGAGAACAGCAGATGAGACTCACTGATAGCTAGAATAGGGATGGCCCCTACAGGCTCATATATCTGAATGCTTGGTCATTAAAGAGTGGTGCTACTTGACAGGGACTAGGAGCTGTGGCCTTGTTGGAAAAAGTATGTTCCTGAGGCTGGGCTTCGGGGTTTCAAATTCTCAAGCCAGGCCTAGTATCTCTCTCTCCTCCAGCTGCTGACGATCAAGATGTAGAACTCTCGGCTCCTTCTCCAGCAGCATGTCTGCCTGCATGCCACAATGCTTCCCACCATGCAGATAAAGAACTAAACCTCTGAACCTGCAATTGAGCCCCAATTAAATATTTACCTTTCTGAGAGCTGCTGTGGCCATGGTGTCTCTTCACAGCAAAGAACAGTGACTAAAGCAGGATCTATCTCCTTGATGGTCACATGCTCACACAGGCACAGACAAAGCCAGTGTTAGTCCACACACACACATACACACACACACACACACACACACACACACACACACACACACACACACACACACACACACACCTGTGGTAGCCTTAAACTCTGCACAGTTTTTCTTATGCTGGAATTACCAAATTTCACTCAAAATTCTACAACACTGGTTTGTTCCTATGGTAGATATAGACCCAGACTTGAGAGTGCACAATCAGTTTTCCATGGTCAGAGCTGGTATATACTGGTCCCAGCCTATCCATGTTTTTTGTGGGAGATGCAAAGCAGCCATTGAGAATACCTTTTTGCCCTCCACACAAGCCCAGGCTTCCTGAACTGTGAATTAAGTAGCTATCCATAAAACAGGATCAAGTTCTGTAGTATGAGGTTTCTGGCCCGGACTTTCGGGCCTAACCTCAAGGTTTAAGACCCACATACCCGCAGTCCCACAGTCCCATAGAGACACACAGATGTTTTCAATAGTTTTTACCTGATCAGCCTAAGGCTCAGGCATACAACTTGCTACCTCTTTACCCTTAAACTGCAGGACTGTGGGACTTCGGGACTGCGGGTATGTGGGTCCTAAACCTTGAGGTTAGGCCCAAAAATCCGGGCCAGAAACCTCATACTACAAATGGCAGCCCAACATGGGGGCAAATATACCCACATAAAGCCATAGAAAGATTAAAAGTGGTCTAGAGCCCAAAGCAGCCTCTGAATTGTGTCTCCCACGTGAGCCGTGGTACAGAGATGCCCTGGTGAGGCACATGGGCTTGAGCTACAATGGCGGGCTTTTGGAGTGCAGCTTAAGGTGTAAAATGGCTTGTTCCAGAAGTCTCACAGGACCCTCAAAATAAGCAAAAGGTTGTAAATGATATTTAAGGTTTCTATTAATAAGAACAAAAAGGGAACAGAATCAAGGATGGCTTCTTAGCGTCGATGTTTTGTTGGATCAGCTCTGTTTGCAAGGGGCAAGCAGAGGCTTGGCTTTTTGAAGAAAAGATTCCTGATTCAGCCTTAAAGGCAAAACACTTCTGAGTCTTTTAAGAGGCCCTGCTGCCAAATACTTAAATGGAGTTAATGAGCAGCAGATGGCAAAGCTTTACTCGGTGAATATATGGACCCTAAAATTCCCCAGAGTACCTGGGTTAAAAAGATAAATTCTATGAATTAGACTAGGACCTGGGTGGAGCCATCCACCCATTCTACCAACCTTGAACCTTGGCAGATTAAAGGTGTGTTCAGAAATTGAAAGAAATAGAAGAATCCTTGGCAGATTAAAGGTATGTTCAGAAACAGAAAGGAATAGAAGAATCTGGGTGGAGTCAATCACCCTAGCTAAGCAAAGGTGTGGTCAGAGACAGAAAAGGTTAAAAAATAAATATACAGTAAAGACAGTTAAAAAAAAAAAAGTCTAAGTGGTTTAGAGTGTGTTGGAAATATATATACATAGGCTTAGAGAAAGAAAAGGAAAGGTAGAGAAAGCCTTTAAAAAAGAAATAGAGTAAAATAAATAAATAAATAAATAAATAAATAAATAAGCCACATAAAAATGGAAAAAAACAAAGAATGTCTGGATACTGTATGTTATTGTCTTATCTTTAAGCCTCTTGACTGAAAATAACTTAGTAAAACCTGCTAAAAGACAGCTGATTATAAATGTTGTTGGATTAATTCAACCTATATATTTTGTAAATGAGTTTACTTTAAAATTGAAATGCAAAGATACGGTACTTTGGAGAAGAGGTTTTCCTTTTATTTTCACAGAAAATGAGAAGCTGTGGATTTATTTCTGGATAAAGAACTGGATAGAGGAAGACCCCCTGAGAGATCTTCAATGGAAATGGATGGCCCAGATTATTCAGCATTTCAGAGCACCTGTGTTGAAGTTTCCCGAGCTATGTATCCAGAACAATTTTAAGGAGACTGGCTGAGATGACCCAGGCTTACAGACTACTCCACTAAAGACTTGTACATAATCCTAAATTTTTCTTCCGATTCCTATGGGATTGCCAGCATCCCCATTCAGCAGGAAGTAGCCTAGAGAATGACACCCACATTCCCAAAACATGGATTATGAATGTTTGTGTTTATTTTCAGTGCTGTTTATAAATTGTTATAGATAAGGGGGGAAAAGAATATTAGATTTGGAGTTCTTTTTGTTTTAAAAAAGAGAAAAGGGGATATGTGGGAGATTATGTTGCTACATTGTAAATAATTGTCCCACCCCTGGTTTAATAAAAAGTGCTGATTGGCCAAAGGCAGGCAGGAAGTGTGGGCGGAGCTACCAGACTAAGAGAACTCTGAGAACAGGAAGCACAGAGCAGAATGCCAGAGAGAAGCCGGAGGAAGCAGAGGACAACTATGCTGCTCTAAGAAAAGGTAACGAACCCCATAGCTGAACAGGATAAGAGACATGGGTTAGAATAAGGGTAAAGAGTTAGCAAGTGATATGCCTGGGCCTTAGGCTGATCAGCCCTAAACTATTGTAAGCATCTGTGTGTTTCTGCGGGTCTGTGGGCCTAAACCTTGAGGTTAGGTCCAAAAGTCAGGGCCAGAAACCTCCTGCTACAAAGTTCAACTGGGAAGAACTGGGGGTGAAGAAGATTGTCTGAGGACGCAGCTCAAAGGCCAACTGGTATAAATAATTTCTTGTTGGCATCACCAATTGATTTTTCAGTATTTAGTAATAAGGGTTTCCTGCCTGTAAACCCAGACAAGACAGCATTGCTACCGTGCCTTGTATACCTGTGAGCTGCGTGGACCTGCACACCACTGGTGTCTGGCTCAACAGTGAGTAAAACAAACTTCACACTCAGCAAACCAGGTTCCAACTGCTCAATTCACATCAGACCATATAAGTGCAGGAGATTGGCAAACTCAGCTAGAAGGTAGCATTCCCAGGAAGCTCTTACCCCAGCCTCCTGAGCCACCTACAGGGCTTTCAAAAATCTGATTAGCAATGACCTGACCCCCTCACCACTTTGGTACCCAGAATTCACAAAGGTAGCACACCAAGGAAAAAAAATGTGTCAGTCAAGAAAGAGCCAGAATTCTCTTAGGCTATTAATCTTTTCTTTGTTTTTTCTCAGGGCTAGAATCCCTTCAAGCTGGATAGTTGAGGCACTCAAATTTTACCAAGTACTTGTGGTATAAATTCATTCCAAAATTCACTCCAAGATATAGATTCTTCATACTCTAGCACCTACACCAAAAAATCCTTTTTGTTCTACTAATATTCTTATCATAAACTTATTACCTGTAACTTGCCTTTCTCCTTCAAAGCAGGAAGCATTGTGTGTGGAGTGGGGTGGGGAGCTCTCAGCCCTTGAGAAAGGCTAAGTGAACCCCAGAAGAAGGTTCTGATACAAGCTGTGCTAGTAAACATCGATGAACTAGCATGTGATTGGCCAGACTTGGACTGCCCAAATGGTTTACTCCTCCTTTCTCTTTAAAAAGATTAAGACAACAAATCAGCAGACACTGTTTCTATTCATTAAATTACACATATAAAAAGAAACCAGAATATAACAAATATTGGAATGGGTATAGAGAAACTGGAGCTGTGGGGGGGGGTGGAATACAAAATGGTGTAGCTCTATGGAGACAGTGTACATCCTCTTCATAGAAGTGAACATACAATTGTTATCAGATCTAAGGATCCCGTCTCTGGGTACACACTCCCACCCTCAAAATCGAAAGCACCTGCTCCAACAGATATCTGAACTCTCATGGTCACAGCACAGTGATATCTAGAATAGCCCAAAGAAGGAAGCCATGGAAGTGCACAAAGGAGCAGATAAACAGTGGAGTGCATACAGGCTATGGAATAAGTCCTGAGCCGCACTATTCCGTGAGTAAACCTTGTACATATTATCCCAAGAGCAACAGCACAGTCATAAAAGCCAACTGCTATATGATCAATTTACATGAAGTACTTAGGGTAAATTCAGAGAGACCGGAAGTAGAAAAGACATTTCAAGGGGACAGCAGAGAGAGATCAGTGTTGGCAGTTCTCTGTCACCTTAATCACACTTGCACATGGCTAGGCTGGTAGCACAATTTTAAACATTTGAATGGCATTTCCTATACAACAACCAACTTCTCCACAAATGCCAACTCATTTGATCTTCTCAGCTGCAAGGGAGGGTGTAGTATTACCATTGTTTTCTCCTCTGTCATCTTGATTAGAGCCACACTAAGCCCCGACACCATGTCTCGATATGGTGGGCAGTACTTTTACCAAGTTCTGATAACTTAAGATGAGCTTTTCATGCACAGAAACACTTAAAATGTAAACTGCTGTTCTCATAATTCCAACCACCAGGAAAGAAGGGTACAGGAAGATAAGATAGTTCAATTACTAAAGTGCCTGCCCCAGCACCAGGTCAAAAGCTGGGTGCTATCGTGTGCACTTGCAATCCCACTGTTCAGAGTAGGCACCGGTAGATCCTTAGGGTTTGATGACTAACCTGTCCAGAGCCAATCAGTGAGCTCCAGGTTCAGTAAATGATGTCATAAAAAAAGTTAAAGAGCAATTTAGGAAAATACCTGACTCTGACCTTCTCTGGCCTCTGTGTTCAACTACACACACACACACACACACACACACACACACACACACACAGAGGGAAGAGAGAGAGAGAGAGAGAGAGAGAGAGAGAGAGAGAGAGAGAGAGAGAGAGAGAGAGAGAGAGAGAGAGTTGGTTGGCAAAGAGTTCAATAATGACTATCAGTAGCTCTCAAGCATTGCTCCTGGAGGCCTACTCAGCCTCTCACACACCATTGTCACTCAGCTGTCATAGCACACACAGTATTTCACTTCTGCTCAAATTAAATGCCTTCTCTCTACGTCAGCATCTGTGAATCTCTCCCCCACACCACACTGGAGCAAGAATACAGCCAGCCAGATACAACAATGTCAATGGCAATGTAAACCTCTCTAGACCAGGGTTGCAAGCTCTCTGCCTTTTTCAGTATGCTTCATTTTATCATATCATTTAATAAGGACATTCTATTATGTAACCTCAGTACAATTACCCAAATGAGGAAATTTAATATGGAGACAATAGTGTGATATACACTTGGGAGCTAACCCTTTCTGAGAAATGTCCTATGCAGCCTTCTCCTTCTTTCCTTTTTCTTTCTATTATTTGTTTTTCAAGCGCAGCTTAGGAGCTCGGCATGCTAGGCAAGAACTCCATGTCTTAGCTACATCCTTGATGCCCTGTGGACTTTTGTGTCTGGCTGTCATGTGTCTCCAGCTTTTCAAATCTGTCAGCTTTTGTCTTTTTTCCATCTTTTGTTTTTCAAGATTTCTAGCCAGTGGCTTTATTTTTTTTTTTTTAATTTTTATTTATTTATTTTTTTTGTCGCAGAACATCCATTTCAACCTATCAATGACCTCCTTGTAAGTAAGTAAGCAAGCATCTTTTGTACTTAAGCACATGTGCAAAATGAAGGTTCTGCTTGCTTGACTCATGTATATCACGTGATTTAGGGCTGTCACTCTACGGGTGAGGCAATTCCAAGAATAAGAGCTGTTTCTCCACACCTGTGGAGAGACAGTTGAAGAATGTATGAACATCCTTTTACTCACAAATCCATTAATGTGAGCATACAGTGATTTTTCTAATGTTAACATCACCCCCCCACACACAATTGTAAGGAAGCCTCCCTTTCTCCCCGACTTATTGGTCAGCCTAGACCTGTGGATTCATATTCAGCCTACCTCAGTTTCTAATTATAAAAAATGAATACACTGAGCATGATGGCACACGCTTTTAATCCAAGTACTTGGGAGGCAGAGGCAGGTAAATCTCTGTGAGTTCAAGGCCAGTCTAGTCTACAAAGCAAGTTTCAAAACAGCTAGGGTTGTTACACAGAGAAACCCTGTGTTGAAAAATACACAAGAGTAAAACCATCAAAATGGCTTTAAAGTAGGAAAAAAAGAATTATCAAGAAAAAATTAAAATAAAAATAGCTCATAAAGTTGGTCCATAGTGAATTGAGTATGTGACCAGCTTCCACTACAAACCTACAGCTCCATAGCAACAGTCTGCCATGGGTGTTCTCCAGGCTCTGTGCTCATGATCCGATGCCCAGTTAACCCATCTTCCCAGCAACCCTAGTAAGCTGACAGCCTGTCTTTACTGAAACAGCTCACACAGCTGAGGATGTGCCCGGGACTTCAGTGCCAGGGAGCCTGAGGCTAGGGTGTGGATTCTACAGTCTGTGCCCTTTCCTACCAGCTCTGTCTTTCCACTAATACACAGTGAGACAACATTGAACTTTACAGTTTGTAAATCTATAATAACCTTTGCTTCCATCCACTTCATATGCCAGATGACTATCAAAATGAGGTTCTATAATGAGGGCATGATCTAAAAGTCTGGAGATCATTAATGTGTGTATGCCCTCACTATAACTTAGAGTACCTTCAACACTACTGGGCAACGGGTACTCCCATTGCTAAGCCCCTCCAATTTTCAACCAAGGTATGGGTTGTACATATTTTTATTCCATATATCTTCAGAGCTAAGTAGGATGAATTTGGTCATTATTCTTGGTTTTATTTGTTTAATGATTTCTAGTTCAGGAAGAAGAAAAATAGAGTGAGGGGCTGTGCTGAATAGTGCCTCCGGTAATCAGGGTGAGGTTTGTTTGTTTTTAAGTCCTAAAGGGTAGCCTAAGGGGTCATGTCTGCACCTTCCCGTCCCTATGGCACACACAGCTTACTTACACGCTATAACTACTACACAGCAGAGCAAGACAGTCCATAGGTCTGCAGTATGGCAAAGAATATAAATGTTACAATCACATTTTATTACTGTAATGGAATTTCCACTCAAGAATATGAACTGAGAGTTTAAAAGGTCTTTTAGTAAATGATACTATACACTTGCTTTTTTATATGAAGGCTAGCAATAAGGGACTTATAACCCAAATACCCAACACACACATACACACACAAATTCACTGTTAAGAAACAGAATAAACATGTTTTCATTAAAGGCCATTTAGCCCAGCATATTTGTACAGTCCCTCACCTTTCTCCATGGGTTTAAATGAATGTTAGTACCTCCCCTAGAGGGATAATCTACCTCACTCACAGGAATTCTTCAGGGTTTTTTCCCCTCTCATGACTATGTGTTTATATGTGGGTAGGGTTTCCTTTGCTGCCTCCCTCAGTTACTGGACAGAGTAGCCTCTCTGGGCTTGTGGTACCAACACAAGAGAGCTTGGCATCATCTCCTATGCCTCAGAAATCCTGCCCACATCCCCTGTTGCTGCTACCTGGGACAGCTCATCCTCATGCCTACCCTCTTACACTGATGGCACAAAAGGGTCTCCAGGTCTCTTAAGTAAGGTGACATTTCTTTCAAGCTGATCTCCTTTACATGTCTGGTGCGAAAGATGGTTGTCTACAGTTTTATCAATCCACAAGCTAATGGGGAGACAGGGGAATTACAGCCTAAGGCAGAGAGACACATATGGGAACTGGCAAAAGACACCTAGCTATCCCCAACTGAACCAAAAGTAGAATCCAATCCAAACCCATGCCTAAGCCTCACAGAATCCTGACTGCTGACTCTCGGAACTTTTCTGTACCAACAAACTTTCTTACTTTCCCTCCAATAATCCTCCTCCTCTTCTACCTCCTTTTCTCATGACAAGCATAACATCTTCAAAAGTATGTTTAAGGGCTGAGATGGAGACTCAGCCAATGAAGTGAAGTATTTGCTGAAAAAGCATGAAAACCTGAGTTCAGCCCCAGCACCCATGCAAACGTTGGGGGTACATGCCTATATTCCCAGCAGGGAGACAAAGACCTCTCTCGCTCTCTCCCTCTCTCTCTCTTGCATGTCTGGTTATGTAGCTCAGTGACAGATCATTTGCCGAGCACACTCTCCAGAGAATTCTAGTTCAATGATAGACAATCAGCCTAGCACAAGGATGGCCTTTGTTTCTATCCCCAGTCCCAAAGGTAAATAAATAAACAAAAAAAATTAGTAAATACTCTGGGTAATTTCCATATTCTTTCCAGGAAAAAAATAAAATGAGCACCTGTCCACTGAAATGTGATACAAAGACCCACAGCACAAGGGAGTTACCCAGCCAGAGGAAGGGTCAACAAAATTCCCCAGCCTGTGAGGGTGCTGATGAGGACAGCAATGAAAACCAGATGCTAAGTGCTATGGAGCACTTACAGCTGGACTACATGGTCTCTTAATCCCTTTATGAGACTAATTTAATCCTGACAAAAACATGTGTGTGTGAGGTATGATTATTCCCACCTGTCAGGTGATGGAAGGAAGACCCAGGGCTATAGACTCTGCGTGATAATTTGTAGAACCTGAGTGTCCCCATAGCAAGTTGGCTCAGGGCCTCAGCTCTTGACTACGGGGGAGCCTGTGCAAGTTCCTTTGCAGGTCAAGGAAATGGATATGAGTTGGGGTGCACCAGGGTGCAGCAGGTAACCTGAAGAGGTCCTGGTATTTATAACCCAAGAGGTCACATTCAGAAAGAAATATTCCATCTTTCACAACAGTCAGCAAAAGCCCCGTGTGCTTTGCAGCTTGGTGTCCATTATGGAGCAAGTCTTTTGGGTAACACCAGCTCAGCTGGGTGCTTCTTTTAACTGTCCTTAAACTGGGTCATCAGAGATAGATTAGATGTTTGCGAGCAACCAATGTCAGCCTGACTCTATAAAATGAGGAGTAAACTGATCGCCTTTATCTTAACCTTCCTGTCTTAAAATTATTTCCAGGACAATTTGAAAGAAATGAACAAAAAGCCAAGCATGGTGGCACAGGCCTGTAATACCAACATCCAGCAGACAGAAGGATTACAGGTTTGAGGCCAGCCTGGACTAGGAAGACCTTGTCTCAGAATGAGAGAGCAAAGAGGCAAGCTAAGTAACAAATCCTTCAAGTTATTTGTGGATGGGGAGGATGTTAGCGTTTTGTCTTACTTAGCCTCAGAATTTCATAGATCCATTAAGTTAAAACAAAACATTGTTTTCAAGTTACTTCTCAATTTCAAAATGACCGTGAGAATCTGTTGGTCACCACAGGCAGACAGTAAAGTTCTGAGGCTATGAATTGGGCTTTGATATAAAATACCCTGGCTTGGGCAGTAAGTCTCTAAGCCTCAACCTACTCATTTGCAAAACAGGACTGTCATCTATCCAGGTAATGTTTGTTTTGGTTTTGATTTTGCTGAGATAGGGACTCACCAGGTATTCCAAGCTAGTCTTGAACTTGCAATAACCTCCCAGGGGCTTGGGTAGAGGTGGGTCCCACCACAGACAGCTGAACAGAGAGTTTAACCAAAGAACTGTTGAAAAAGTAGGAAATCTGTTATGTACCAAGGACTGTGGATGCAGGGGAAAAGCAACAGCAGATAGCCATCACCTCCCCAGATTTGAAGAGGCAGGAAGAGGGATGGAGAGAGTAATCAGAATCCAGCCAGAATTTAGCTGGGACAGCAGCTGCAGAAGAAGGCTACCCTAGAGGAACCCAGACACTGCCCCTTCCTCTCCCTCCTCATCCTCTTCCTCCTACCCCCCCTCCACACACACACACACACACACACACACACACACACACACACACACACACACACACACACACACACACACACACACTTAACGTCTTCTCAAAGCCAGAGTGGCAGAGCCCATGCTGGATCTATAGCAGTTTGCCTATTAGAACACAGAGTACGGGGCAGAGGGGACATCAGAGTAACCCACCCTGCTGTCCCACTTAAGGTTGTCATGAGCCAGCCTTCTCCTTATCAGTTATTCCATGTTTCTGTCCATTTTAATAAGTGGCAAGTACCAGAAGGGCAGGAAGTATTGGCTAATTCACTACTGGGCCAGAACGTATCTCAAGTCTTTGAATGTGAATATAGGAAGCCACTCTTTCTTACAAACTCATTATGATACTATTTCAAATAATGCAATTATTTTTTAAAAATGAGATATGACAAAACCATTATACAACTCAGAAAAGATGTATGGACTAGTATCCTTAAAACCAGAGTGGGGTCTTATTTCTGTTTCCACTTGTTTCATTAGATGGAGGGGTACATGTTGCTCCCCTCAACCCACCCCCAGAATATTATCTTGGAAATACTTTGGTTTGATTAAAGCCATACATCTTCTCTAATAGCACTGAATTTTCCTGATTTGATTATATGAGTACAGTTAATTTCATTTGAGGGATCATTTAAGTTTAAATGTTTTAACCCAACATAAGTATGCCTATTCTTCATTTCTACTGAAGTCATTCTAAAGAAAAAAACTATAGGCATGGTGCTCTTCCTGAGGACTCTGCCTAGCAGTAAGGGAGAGAAAGCAGAAGACCACAGGGCATAGTGGTATACATATAATCTCAACACATGATAGGCTGAGGTGGGAGGGTCACAAGTTCAAGGCTAACTTAGACTATAGAGAGTGCTATGTCAGCCCAGAAGATTCCCCTTTGAAAACAAGAAAAGACAAAAGACCAACACTGTTTTCTAAAATCTGTTGCCAGCTACCATGCATGCCAAACAGTCTGGTGCCTTCCTGTGCATGTACCCCTCCTATGTTCCTGACAGCTGGCTGAGTTATAGAATTTCAAGATTTGCTTTTATTTTGTATTTATGTGAGTGGGTGTGTGTATGTTCCTGCATGCCACATGTATGTCAGTATCTGCAGAGACCAAAAGACAGTGTTTGATCCCCTGGAAATGGGATTACTTGATATGGGTGCTAGAAACCAAATTTGGGTCCTCTGCAAATGCTTTAACTCTCACTGGTTAATAAAAAGCTGACAGGGTGGGAGCCAGGCAGAAAGTATAGGTAGAACAGCCAGAAACAGAGGATTCTGAGAAGAAAAAGGCAAAGTCAGAGAGATACCGGCCAGCCACCAAGAAAGCACGACATATAGAAAATGAGGTAACAAGCCATGAGCCACTTGGCAAAGCACAGATAAGAAATATGGGTTAATTTAAATGTAATAGTTAGATAGTAACAAGCCTAAGCTATCGGCTGAGCATTTACAATTAATAAAAGCCTCTATATAGTAATTTGGAAGTGGCTTCTGGGACAGAAAAACTCCACCTACACATCTTGTATGGAACTATTTCCTAAATGTTACATATGTGTGTGTGTTTTATAAAAATACTAATAATCATTTCATTCATGTTTTCTATAGATAATCTTTTGCATGCAATAGATTTTTAGGTAGATTTCTTATATGATAAAGCTATTTCAGTTTTTCAAGGCTATTATAACTTAGATAAATATTTTTAAACCATTTCCCAACTACTAGGGACATAAATTAGCACCAATTTTCTACACGCTTCAATTTTTCATTAATTCTGCATAATACTCATGGTTCTTTTTTCCTACCTACAATTAATTCACACTTGATACAGCATGGCAGATTTCTATACAAACTAATTTTCAACTGGATCAGTGCCATGGTACAGTATAGATTTAATAATTGATGTGCATGAGAGAGAATATGTTTAAGTGGTTAAAAATACCCCTTAAATCTGAACAAACTTACAAAGATTCCAGCCAACTGAGCATGGCAGAGGTGATGTCATGTGACTTACAAAGTCAGGTCATTAAAAACCCATGCCTCTTCCACACAGGCTCTCCTTGACTACGGTCCTCTTAGAGGCCAGCCACCATGCTGGGAACGAACTAGTTGGGACCAGCCTTCAGGTCATCCCAGCATCGAGTACCAGGTAAATAAGTGTAGAAACTGCCTATAAGTGGAGATTCCAGCACTCAGCTGCAGTTTTAGTCTTTCCAGCTAAGGCTCATTAATTTGTCCAGTAAACCGAGCAGAAACAAGCTACCCCCCACCAAGTCCTGTCTGAATTCTCAACCTGGAGTCAGTGAGCATAAGTTTTGGGATGACTTGTTATTATACAACCCCACAGAACTGAACAGGGTGCACGCATAAGTCCACCCGCCTTATACAGGCTATTATTCATTCCCTCATCTGAAATTCTGTTACATCTCAGTAGAAAGACTTTGAGATCTGGACTAGGACCTCCAATTAAACCATGACAACTCTCCTGTCCTTGTTGACTAGTAAGAGACATCTGTTCTCTCTACCTAGAGCATGGAGGCATTTTGAGAAAACTGATAAATTGCTAGTGAACGTAGGGCTTAAGGTCTAGTCGGCTGGTCTAGACTTGAATCTCCCACAATGACTTTCATAGACTGACAATTTCAATAAATTGTGATTCATAACAAGAAAGAAGTATGTCTAAGAGCTTATAATGATTACAGTTAGTAAGAATAAAGCTTAATTTATAATATTCTAACTCATGTTTTTTTTCCCTAGCTTTATTACTTTCAGGGTCCCCCCCCCTTAAAAAATAAGAAGTTGCCATACTGAGAAACAGCATCATATCTGCTAGTTCATGGTCAAAGCCAGCTCCTAGTACAGAGCAATGGGTTCCTGGGCTCCAACCCTCCCTCTGTATCACCAGAGTTAAATATCACTCATTTCACACAGCGCTCCCTCTCATTTGGTAGGTACCCAGCAGCCAACGGAGACAAAGACCCAGAGTCATAGAGCATCACAATTGCTCATGTCTCCCCAAACCCTGGGGTACATGCTGAGCAATCTATACCTGGGTGCCCATCATTCTCGGGAACTGAAACCACTAAAGGTAGGCTGAAAATACTCTAAAGAGAAGATTCCCTTGTGTGATTTCTGCTACAGAAAATGCAGAGAGCCCAGATCTAAAGCACCCCACTGTAGTGCCTCTCTGGACCTGTCCTACTCCTTCCCTGCCCATCCAGACAGTGCATCCATCTGTCCAAGGCTGTCCTGCTAAAGCACTTATCACAGCACCAGGGAAGTCTCTGTAAGCCTTGGGCTTCCCGTTGTCTGGCTGTTATCAAGGCTAGGGCAACCCAGGGCCACAAGAAGTTTTGTGATCCACCTTGTACAAAGAAGACTAGGCCGACCCCACTCTGAACATGATTTCATCCCCTTGGTAGATGTGCCAATTTTTCTTTAGCTGCTAAGAGTTGGACTTACTGGAGACATTACTCCACATGTGGCCTGAAAACTCAGGAGCTAATCTTACCTCGAGCCCAGCCTCACTGGAGTAGAATGCAGTTAAACTAAATCCTCACACGACACCTGCCTGCATCTAAGTGTGAGCAGCTCTTCATTGGAGAACCTCATCTGGTATTAGACATCTCTGTCCCAATAATGCCCAAGACACTAGTCATAGGAGACATTTTGAAAAGGGGTTTATAAAGCGTGAGAAAAAGCATAATCCTCTTTCTTACAGAAAGATCTCATTATTCAGGCAGTCTAGATGTGGGGGAAGGAAGCCCAGATCACTTTATCTCAAAGCCAAATCCAAGGGCAAGAAGGTGAGGCACTTCATCTGAAATCACTACCCATCATCACAAACATTAATTGGTCTAGTACATGGCATTATAAAAGCTTCAGGTGGGAGGCAGGCCAGAGGAAACACAGCCACACAAAACAAAATGTTCAGTAACTGAATATGCTTCTTTACCAAGAGTAATGTTTCTCCACCACAGATATCTAGTAGTGCCTGGAGACTTCTCAACTTGTCATAAATGACAATGAACAATTACAAGATACAGGCCAGTCCCCACCCCACCCCCCGAAAAACCCAGCAAAGAACTCTCTGCCTGGCCTCAGGATTCCCTAGCATGTTATTTTCTCCCCTTCCTCCAGACCCTCCCAACACATACTTGTCACCCCAACAGGCAGCTATAGAAGTGGCCTGCACCTCTTTCTTCTACAGTTTCTCCCATTGGCTCTAAGAAAAGTCTGCCACTGAGTATGTGACAGCCTGGGGACCTGTTTCTCCTGTCATTAGCCACATAGCAGAAGCTCTGGATTACCTAGTATAGAATCCTGCATATGCTATGAAAGCTAAATGTGGCCATAGCATACCTTTGGGCTGCTCCCTAGGATTTGAAAGGGACCACCACCCTGGCAGAGCACCACCTGCACAGACCCTGTCCTTTATGACAGAAGAAAAGAAGCAGGATTCACAAGGAAACTGAGCAAAAGCATAATAGCACAAGCCCCGGCTTCTGAAAGTGCACACAACTATTGAATGGTGCCTCCAGCTTCTCAACATTGCTGAAAAGGAGCCCTGCTCATTCCTGTTCTGAAATGTGCCCTCAGGCACCCTTTCCCACTGCTTTGGCTTCCGTCTTCTAACTTCTCATCCAAGATTGCTGTAAAGAAGCTGTCTAGGGTAGTCAGTTTCATTTCACTGAACAGAGAAAGACTGGTCCTAAAGGCAGGAAAACCATGCATCCTGGTTTGGCCAGAATTATTATTCACAGCCTCCTTTTCTAGGTATCTCAGTTTGGACAATGAGTTATCTTGCCCTTTCTTCCGGGGCATGCTGTTCCCAGAGAGAACAAAGCTGCTGGTTTGGCATACTTTTAAAGAGCACTTTATGCCATAGACCCTTAAAGTTAAACTCATGTGCAATTATGTCTAATTTGGCCCTTGCTGGTGATGTGCCCACTGACCGAAATTCTGCTTGCAGGTAAATGACTGGACGCTGAGGAAAAGAAACCTAGGGCTGAGCAAACATACTCTAATCTTGTGACATGGGGACATCAAGAAAGAAGGATTTTACCTGCTGTAAACCAGACCCATGAAGTTACTCAAGAGTTTTCAACTCAAACTCAGATTCCAACTGCTGATCCTAGCATTGCATGAAAAATTCCATTCCTGATTGACGTGCGGGAGCTAAGCTAAGAGACACAAATGGTGTCACGAGTCCTACAGGACCAGTGAGGGTAATGAAAAGGTGAGGCTGGCAGGCAAATCGCTGGCCGTTCACCAAGGCACCTCACGGCTGATTTCCATGAAGACTGTAAACCTGGAAACATGGGTGCAGACAGGAGAATGTCTCTCACAGTCGGAAGGAATCACATAAAAAAACCAATGTGATTTCTTCCTTTAATGTGATTATAGGTCTCTCTGGGAAAAAGGAAGCCTGTAGAACAGGAAACATCATTCTGTTTAAAACAACTGTTAACAATCTGACCCATATCCTTCCAGGCCTCCCTCATGCAGTGAGGCTCAGACTCCTCAGTATGCCCTGCTTTTTCACCTTATTACAGAGCATTTCTCCAATCATGATAGGCTATTTATTTATGTTGTGTCTGGGATTCTCCAATGGCAACGTGAACAGCTGTTTGCTATTCAGACTTCAGAAGTTTATGCACAACAGAAGGCAGTAAGTGAGGACGAAGAAAATGTTAATGAAGATGCCATCTCCCCGGACAGCATCAGCCCACAGGGTGGTGGTTTTGAAGCCTTCTTTCCATCCTGCTAGACAGCACTCTCAGGCTTCAGCCTGTCAGGCAAATCAGGGAAGGAAGCTGCAAAAAAGACCAGACTCCATCACAGGTGAAAAAACAATGCCAAGAGAGGGAGCAGAAAATGTGTTTGGGGATATTTTGAGAATACTCAACCACTGGGACATTATGGTCCCATCTCCCAACCAAACCTTACGTATGCAGTCTTCAAAGAGTCCTCCTCCTCCTCCCCTTCTCCACTCACTGAGCACTCTCTTTGCCCAGAAAAGGCTTAATACTTCATAGCTTGTTCAATGATGTCATCAGATAGGGACTACAGTAGCCATAAAGAGATGTATGCCCCTTCATTTGGATATCAGACTGATAAGACCAATAAACACTATAGAATTATGGTTTCTCCATGAATCCCATGCCAGTGGATGGGAGAGGCTGAAGCCCTGGAACCTGCCAAAGGAGGAATCTGTTTCCCAGGAAGGGATTTCACACAGTCCTGGGACCATATGAGAACAGACCAGAACCAAGACGATGATGGGTCAGTGATGGGTGGTACCACAATTTGACCAGAACTCCATAACTGTATCCCTCTTCTTACTTAAACCTAAATCTCATGTCCAGACCCCCCCACACACACTCCAAATGGTTGTGAGGTGGTCCAGAAGGTAAAGGCATTTGCTGTGAAGTATGCCAATCTGAGAGCTATCTCTAGAATCCATACAGCAGAGAGAATAATGTTTTCTTTTTAGGACAGGACCACTAGACCTCTTCATTTGCTGCTCTTCCTGATAGAGTCACAATGAATAAATCTCTTCTCTGTTTTCACTATTATCTGTCTCTTTCATTAGCATATAGGGCACAGGCGGATGAACCTAGCTTATTGGGGCAGCCAGGTCCCAAGCTTTAATCCTAATAATTGTGCTAACACTGTGACTTTTCTGCTTCAGATCACAGAGAGAAAGCCAGGACTGGGTGATAGTAAATAACAAGCCACATGGTTCTAAGTCACCATGGTCTCATGAGAGCATCAGTTCCCTAGGGGCGGAGGTCTGTTCATAGAACACTAATATCTCACTTCTTTCTGCAGTGTTTTGAGATTTACAGTCATCAAGAGTTGAGGAAATCAGGTAAAGGAAAAATAAAAGGTCAATGAAAGCCGAGGACCTATAAATACACTGGGAACCAAACTCAAGCCCTTCACAAATTCTATAGTTACATTCCAAATTTGGCTGTGCTTTCTATAAGCCAAAGCAAAATGCAGAAAGTGGATAGTCATAAACACAAGTTATATATTTATTTCAGAAAGTCCTGTTGCTATAGAAATTCTCTTAGAAACATTATCATTCTCAGGCATCTACTCTGATCAAAGGGCTTCTAAATGAGTCTATTTTCTGCTGAACTGTTGGCTAAACCCTACAGTTGCTGCAGTATAAACCTGGCAGAAACTGTTCTAAAAAGGGACCCCATGCTTCCCCAGCTCCCCTACTCAGGATGAGCTAAAGACACTAGGAGACAGTTGAAGATGTGATGCTGTGTCCAGGAGTGGATGTAGGCATGCACTCACTGTCTTCTCTACCACGAAGCTAGGCCCAGAGTGCTTCCTTACTGTGATACCTGCTGCTTCTGCGTTCCTCTTGCTGTCTCTCCCTTTTATGCTGAAGACCAAACCCTGATGTGATAGCAGACATGAGGCCTAGGAATGTAGCTCCAGCTGTAGAATGCCTGCCTAACATACCAAAGACGGATATACTTGAGGAATGATGATGGTGGTGATAATGATGATGATGATGATGATGAAAACACATGAATACCAGCTAATTCTACTCTCTGGAAATGCATGCCACTGTTTAAGATTAGCCGGACACTGAGCTAGGATATCTAGAAGTCTCCTGGCCCCAAATTGAATGGCTAGCCTAGATGGAAAAGTGACTACTTGTCACAGCAGGGACATAAAGAAAGATAATACAATGGATAAATAATTTACCCAGTATACTGAGTGCAAAGGAACTGAAGTTGACTTTAAATTTGAATTCCACAGGCACAGTGGGCCCAAAGCCAGAGTCACACTACCTGAGTTCAAATCATTCCACCACCGATGAGCCATATTTTATGCAAGTACTGAATCTGTCTGAACTGGTTTTTCCATGAGTAAAATGGGGCTACTATCACAAATCTCAAAGGACTGTTGTAAGGACTACTTTGGATAATTCATTTTCTTTTAAGTGCTTAGAAGCCAGGAATGGGTGTATTATGCTAGTAATCCCAGCACTTTGGGAAACAAGCAGGAGGGCCATGAGTTCAAGGTCATATACATATAGAGTTTGAGGTGAATCCTGGATTATAAATAAATAAACAACTAAATAATTGCCTAGTTTATCACCTGGCAGATATAAGCATTTGGGTATCTAGTGCCATTACAATTAAACTGGCAGAGAAAAATAGAACCAATCCCCCTTTCTTAAACTGAGCCTATAATGTCATGTCTCATCCTGTCCCCTCTGACCAGATGTGGAGCACAGTCTCCTCACGCTTGACTTGAGGCCTGGATATAGGATCTAAGTTTTCTGCTGAAGTACAATTATCTTGAGTTTCAAAACATACTAGGTTCCTCTGCAGAGCCAACATTTTTTCTTGTTAAATGACCCTGGGAACTCAGCACAGTGTACTTAGTGCAATCTCTAAACTAATCATTAAGAGACAACAATTGGAAAGCAGGGCATGGTGGTAAATGCCTGGAATCCCAGCACTTGGGAGCTAGGGAAAGAGGCATCATCATAAACAGAGCTTATTCCAGGCCAGCCTGGAACACATGAGACCCTGCCTTAAATAAAACCCATTAAACCAACAACTTGGTGATGTGGAATTAGACTGTGGTTCATACAGAGCTCTTGGCTCTCACAGTCAGCCAAGGGATAGTAGAATAAGTTGCCTTCAGATTCCATAGTCTGGCTAGTCCCTTCACTTTAGCCAAAGCAGAAGGAAGCCTGGACCACCCAAACACATGTGCTTTCCCTACACTCCAGCACCTCAGCAATGCATAGAAACTTCTCTCACATACTCTAAGAAGCTGTTTTCCCTAGCTTGCATTACAGTTCCTTAGAGTCCACCCTCATGCTCCCTAAGATTCACAGTTCTAGAGGCCTCAGGTTGCCAGTCCCAAAACAGCTGGATAGAGAGGCCAAGTCCAATAATATAGTAATAAGACATTTAAAAATAGCAGTTTCTGAGGACAGTTGAGATTACCTAAGCATTTTTTAAGCATACATTATTCTTAATAGTCTATGCTGAATGAATGCCTTCTAAGTAGCAAATGCTTCATATAGATTAATTAGTTTAAATACAGTTATAATTATTATCTCTATTTTATAGGCAAACTTAGCATCTTGCTTAGGTCACATCACCAACATTCGAAGTAGTTCGGTTAATATTGGATTTTTAAATCCCATATGATCTAGGAAAGCAGTCTTTACTTCATTTTACACTTCTTACAGGGAGCACAGTCAACTCCTTTTCTATGCACTATCCCAATTTACCAGTCAAAACTAAGGAAACTCTCTTAAAAGTCATGAAAAACAAATTAAGCCCCACTCTAACCCTGTCCTATGAATTTCCTCAGATTACACCAAGAAATAAATTTGCCACAGCTAAATGTAAGCCCATAACACTTAATCATCTATGAAGAAAAGAGAGATCCACACCCAGCCTACTGAAGGTCATCTGAAAAGGAGGCTGAAGATCTGCAATGCTAATAAGAGCATATTTAAGTTCAAAGATTACTCATTCTTCTAAATGTTCTTCGATTTACTCCATTTAAACTGAGGGGTGAGGGGTACACAGTGGCTTCTCAAATAATTAAACACAGAATTGACGATGTTATTCAGCAATCCCACTTACCAGTACATATCCAAAAGAACTGTATGCTCTGTTCACAACAGCTTCCCCCACACACACACAATAGGCAAGTGGCCATCAACAAACCAACAGATAACATGGTGCATGTACACAGTGCCCACAAATATTATTTGGTCTTATTTATAAGGAAGAAAACATTGATTCACACTATGCCCAGACTAACTCTGAAGACATGCTAAATAAGACACGCCTGGTCCAGAAGGCCTAATACTAACTATAGGAAGTCTCCCACATGAAGTGTCTATAGCACCATTACAGAGGGGTAACAGTGGGAACGAGGCTGTGGGTGGAGAAAAGAATGAGAAATTGCTGCTATTTCATAAGCTCAGAATTGCAGTTCGAGAAGTTGAAAAGTTCTGCAGATGTACAAGAAGGGTTCATGTAATACGTTAAGATTAATTTTATCATAAAATTTTTTGTTTTCATATACATGTCATTGTATACTGCTCATATCTGCTCCCCACATTCCCCATCACTTAGCTCCATTCCTGTCTCCAAATAATTCCCTTCCTTGTTTTCATATCACATACATTTATGATATATATTTATCTTTATTTGTTCTTTGAGATAGGGTGGCACAGTGTAGCTCTTGGCTGGCCTCGTACTTATAATGTAGCTAGAACAGGCTGGCCTCAAACTCAGAAACCTACCTGTCCTCAAGGAGGCCTGGCCTTGAATGTACATTCAAATCTATACTTTGCATATGAGAAAATATGCAATATTATGTTTCTCCCAACACCCTTCTTCCCCACCTCCCCAATACCTCCCCCACACGCCCCTTCTCCCTTTGAATGTCCTTCTGATGCCACCAGGCTATAGTGATTTTACATTATATGTCAGGTCTTTATTCTGTAAAGTTTCAAGCCTTGGCTGTACATTGCAATTTCCAGGGAGGTTTTTTAACAAGTATCTACTCATCCCTAGGAATGGTAGGCTGGTAGGTAGGACACTGTGCCCTGACTGATGCACAAAGCAAACAAACATTCATGAGGCACCCACATCAGGAAATTGGCCTGGGCTCTCCAAGGACTCGGTGTCTCTAAGCTGCTGGGAAGGCAGGAGCTACATCCCTCCAGGGAAAGGAACAAAGCAGTCAAAGGCAATGGGAATCTTGACTGGACCCTGAAGGATGTCTGTAAAGTACAAAATCTCTGTGTAGAATTAGCACTGTCCAAAAAAATTGTGCATCTGTGGAAGAATGTCCTTATTCTTGGTGGCTGAGATGTGTGCTAAAGTGTTTAGAGATGAGCTGTCCCAAAGCCTGCAGATGGACGGGTGGTGCTGTACTAACAAATGGAGAAGGTGAGAGAAAGAAACGGATGCTCACTGTGGTCTTGGAGGCACTGAAAGCTCAAACATTTTTAAATGAGGAGAGAGGGAAAAAAAAAAAAAAAAACCTTATTTGATTTGTTATGATTGAAAGTCTCTTTGTGTGTGTATGAAAAAGAGAGCAAGAGAGTCACATTTATTTATTTATTTATTTTTAGCCCTTCACCCATTGATAGACAGCTGCTTTGACTGTGTAACTTGGCTATCATGAACAGTATGTGATAAACACAGGAGGGCTAGGCAGTATCTTTGCAGTAAGTTAACTCTGAGTCTTTGAATGTGCACCCAGGAGTGGTATGGCTCCATCAGATGGGGGAATCTATACTTGACTGGGGAAGGAGACTTCCATATTAATCTCTACAGTGACAACAGTTGAATTTACATGTATACCAGCAGTGAATGAAGGTTTGCTTTTCCTTGTGTTCTCATCAGCATGTGTTGTCTTCTTCCTGGGAGGGGCCATTCCAACTAGGGTATGAAAGAGAGAGACCTGAAAAGTAAAGGGACAGCCTGCCAGGGATGTACAAAGCAAGAGAAGATAAAAAAGTAGCAGAGGGGGTGAACGTGATCAAAATACATCACGCACACTTGAAATGCCATAATGAAATTGCATCACATGATTAATATATGCTGACAAGTCACTTTTAAAGGCAAAAATGATATAATAGTTAAATCCAAAGACATCCTGCAAGAACAAACAGAAACAAACAGAAGATCTGGGGGTAGCATCTTGGAAACAAGTGTTTGCTTTGTAAAGCTCCTTAGAGTTTAACAGGCAGCCATGTTGACTTGTTAGGGTTTCTATTGCTGTGAACATCATGACCAAAAGCAGCTTGGGGAGGAGAGGGTTTGTTTCATCTCACACTTGCAGGTAAATGGAGGCAGGAGCTGATGCAGAGGCCACAGAAGAGCGCCATCTCCTGGCTTGCTCCTCAGATCTTGCTTTCTTATACTATCCAGGATTACCTCCGAGCTGGGTCCACCTTCATCAATCATTAATCAAGACAAAATACTACAGAGTTGCACACAGGCAAATCTTATAAGGGCACTTTTGCAATTGAAAATCCCTCTTCCCAAATGACTCTCATTTGGGGCAAGTTGATAAACAAACAAAAAAGCTGACTAGGATACAAGTTGACCAGAATTAGAGCTCTGGGTTAAAATGTGAGAGCATGTCTAGGAAATACATTCAACACATGACCAGGCTAGTGATAGCCATGCTCAGCCCTGGGAGAGCTCAACCTCCAGCTGCCCAAGTGTCAACTAGACCTCCACTACTTTCCCAAGAAGTCACAACATCTCACATTGTTAAAAAAGTTCTCTACTTACACAAAAGGAGACAAAATCGCCTTTTGATTACCTCCCCCCCTCCTGTAAATACCAGAAATGGCCTCTGTCTAATACAATGTCCTTTCCTTCCCCAACCACTTTTCAATTACTCCAGATTGAAGAAACTCCTCTGAGGAAGGCTTTCCCATTTTTGGATTTGTACCATTAATTAGCAGCTTCCATTTTTACACTATCAGAGAAATGGGCAGATGAACAAAGAAGACTCTGACTGACTAAAAGGTTTAAATTTAGAAAATTTGGAGAATCAGGGAAAATAATTTAATCCTACAACTAGCTCAGTTTAAAAAAAAATAACAGTCAACATGATCATTTCTCTGTCTTTTGACTAAAATTAAGTGTAGAGACAGGTGCCATATGACCTATGACCAAGTGCTGGGAATGCAGCGCTGACCAAAAAGCACACTCCTGACACTCGTCAATTTTAGTACGCTCTGTTTCACTCACATTATTCTCAAAGTAATCAATGTGATACAAATAGTATTTTTAAATACACATTTGCCTTATTTTTTAAAAGCAATACAAAGTTAAATAATATTGTAAATAGTTTCCTTGCTCCCAGGCCCTTTTCTAAAGGCAATCTTTAAAACAATTCTACAAAACTTTCTAGAACTATCACACAAACACAGGCTGAACAGAGCATTCCTTGTTGGTGACTTGCCTGTCTTATTTAACAGACCAAAGGCACATGTGTGGAGGTTCCAAAACTGCCATGGAAAAGCACATTAGAAATTTAATTTTTTTCTCAGAATTTACCCCATTAAATATGCAAAGTTACAGCTCACACTGGGGAGGAATAGACCCGCACAAACTACCTGCCAGTTCAGGCTAACAATAATGAACACTGCAGGAGACCGGAGGAGAAACCTTTCAAGACTTTCCCCAGAATCAACACCAAAGGACAGACCTGGTTTGATGGAGAGAGGGAAAGTATCTTTATATATACTTTTAAAAATATGAATGTTTTCCATTTGCAGAATAAAAGTCATTAGTAAATGTTGAACAAAGCAACTACATGTTTGTATTAGTTCTGTAATGATCATTTCTTGGACAAACTTACCAAGGGTTTAATAGGCAGCAAGGCTCCAGGAAGCCGCCTTATTAGAACTCACATGGGAAGCACAGTGTAGGGGGGCGGGGGGCTGGGGGGGTAAGAGCTCATTCCAATGGGCTGTGTGACTGACATCTTGCCAAGTCCTCCAGTGCAACCCTGCAAAGCTTGCTCTGTGAGCCCAGCAGAGGCAAAGAATGAGAAAGTGACCTCCTCAGGTTCCCATTACAGAATCTGCGAAGTTTGGCTGATGGCAGCGGCTCCCTTTGGGGAAGTGGGGAGTGGGGGGTGGTGATAAATGATTAAAGAAAATGTATGGTTTGAACCTGAAATGTTCCCTGATTGATAGACCAGCTTGTATTTCAAATCCTTGTTCCCTAGACAGTGGTGCTATTTGGGGAAACTATGGAACCTTTAAAAGATGAGGCTTGTCTGGAAAAAAAAAATTGATCATTAGGTTGAGAGTTATATTCAGCTCCTAGTGCCTGCTTATCTGTTTCATGGCCAGCTATGATGTGAACAGTCCCTGACACTGCCTCCGCTGCCATGAACTCTCTGCCATGATGGGCTGAAGGTCTCTGAAATCCTGAGCCAAAATCATTTTTTCCTCCTGTAGGTTATCTTTGCCAGGTACTGTGGTAACAACAATGCAAAATTAGCCAGTGCAGAAACTCCGATATAAGTAATAACAACAACAACAATAATTAAATAAAAGGAAAAGGTCAAAAGGAGAAGGTAAAAGAACAAATGAGTTTTCTGAAAGTGAATAGCCAAAGATTTTTATTTCTTAGGGAACAGGGCTAGGGAGGTAGCCCGGGACCTCAGTCATGCAAGGCAAGAGCACTGACTTCTATGGAGCTCCATCCTCAGGCCCCAAGGCTCTCCAACATCCTAGTTACCACACAGTTCAGCTTCGCTGGGTTCGTGAACTTCAAATTTGGCAAATGTTCTGGAAGCAGTGAGGTCTAACGAATCCAATGTACTTCCTCTTCCTCCTTCTCCTCCTCACCTCCCTGCTAGCCTCCCTCAGGACAGCTACTCAGAAAGTCAGTGAACCCCGGCAATAAACTGCAGTTGAAGCCAGGTATAACAAATCAAGACATTTCCAATAGTTTCTTCTCATTTATCTGGCACTAAACCCTTCCAAGCAGCAGCAGCGGCAGTGGCAATGATCAACTTAACCCTGGAAGACTAAATGAGGCAAGGTAAAGGTGTGCTAACTTCAGAATGATGACTAGAATATGCTGCTGGCAGTTGTAAGACCACTGTGAGGAGAAAACACACACCCCGGAAACCCAAAACCCTCCCCAGCCTTATATGGAAACATTATTAGAATCCAAGATTCTACAAGGATTAATTTGATCCCCAACCAAATTAATAGACAGAACTCAATGTCCTCAGCAAAGACTAAAGAATTTTCACATGTTCAAAGGTGAAGAGATAGGAATGTAGATATATTTTGCATTGAAGACAAAAGAGCTGGAGGGTGAAGTAACAAATGAAGCAATGATGGATGAAGGGGATTCCAGCAATGCTACCTACCAATAGAGGCATGACCCTTTGAAGGTCCATTCTGGGTACATACAGGTCCATATGAAATCATTTAACCTTTTGAGAAAGCACTTTCCCAACCACATGTTGCAAATAAGATCACACAAACATTTGAAATAACTTGCTTGGGATCCACAGGAGAAAGTAAACCTGAACTCAGGATGAAATGTCTACTCTTTCCTTCAGAACTCATTGATTGGTAATGGAAATGTTGCCTTATTTAGATATAAAGTAGAATAAAGACATACTGAGCTAAACTTACAGCCTTATCCTTCTAACTCCTATGATTTAGGTTCAATATGAGGCAAAGTCCCCCTACTTTGCCCAAGCTAGTTTTTAACACCTGGGCTCCACTGACCTGCTTCCTAAGTAGCTTGGCCTGCAATGCATAGGATCACAGCATCTAAACTTTTGTTGTCATTGTTGGTTTTGGTTTTTAAGGTAGCCATACTCGGCCAAACTGCTCTCAAAATCATGGCAGTCCTTCCGCTTCAGAGAGAGAATTGTATAAGCCACGGCACCCAACTCCATTTTTTTAATTAATTATTTATTTTTTGTATTTTATGTACATTGGTGTTTTATCTGCATATGTGTTTGTGTGAGCATGTCAGATTCCTGGAACAAGAGTTACAGACAGTTGTGAGCCTCCATGTAGGTGCTGAAAATTGAACCTGGGTCCTCTGGAAAAGTAGCCAGTGCTCTAACCACTGAGTCATCATCTCTCCAGTCTCCACCTCCCCCCAAAACACACACACAACTCCAGATTTTAGAAAATATACAAAAATGTCTTTCTTCGGTAGGAACAGAAAAACAAAATCAGCTTTCTTAACCAAATGAAGTAGCTCATATCTGTAACCCAGCGCTCAGGAGGCTGAAACAGTAGAATTCCGACCCAGCAAGACTTGGCCTCTCCCCAAAATAAACAAAACAAAATAGTTTTCTCTCCACACCATTGTGCTTAGTAAGACCTTATCATGAAAGAAGAAAAAAGGAAAGGGAGTGAAGGGAGGGAGGGAGGGAGGGAGGGAGAGGGAGGGAGAGGGAGGGAGAGGGAGGGAGGGAGGGAGAGGGAGGGAGGGAGGGAGAGGGAGGGAGGAAGGAGGGAGTGAAGGGAGTGAGCGAAGGGAGGGAGGGAGAGAGGAAGGGAGGAAGGAGGGAGCGAAGGGAGGGAGGGAGAGAGGAAGGGAGTGAGGGAGGAAGGGAGGGAGACAGAAAAGTTTTTCTCCTTTGGGAACCCAAACCTAAAATCATAAGATCTATAGTTCATCAACTGCAGGATGAATATTATCTGCTGTTTCTCCACAAGGTGTGAGGCCTGGGTACACTTGTATCCTTACATCTATCCAAATGATCTCTACTAACATATTGAAATATTCTTAAAACTGTAAGTGAATGAATGAAAGCAATGTGAGTTATCTAGAGGGAAAATAAAATCAAACACATCGTAATACTGTCCACTGTCTGTCCTCCAGTCCAATGTCTAAGGATTAGAAGTCTGAAACTGGTGGGCACAGGGGCCTCCATACTGTATGAGGTTCTGCAGTTCATCCAATCTTTCCATGTCTTACTTTGGTTTCTACGTTGTAATAAAACACTGTGCCCAGCAGTCTGGGGAGAAAAGGTTTGATGTCATCACCATCACAGGAGAGAGGCATGACTTCATGGAAGCCAGAGTGGCAAGCAAAGAGTTCACATATTGAACAAGCATGAATCAGGGAGCATGAAACAGCAAGTGGCTTGAGTTGAAGTGTTCCCAATCAAAGCCTGCTACCTATGACATCACTTCCTCCACCAAGGCCCACCCACTAAGCATCCCAAATAGCACCAAGTACTCAAATACTTGAGCCTACGGGGAATGTTCTCATTCCAACCATCACGCACTGACTCCAGCAGCACCTCTTCCCCTGCAAATCACTGGGCAATCAGTCCATAGAGACTAGATATTTGTGTCACATTCATCTCCAGAGGACAGCAAAGAAATCTCAGAGCCATGCTGAAACAAATTCTACACAATAAACACAAACCTGTGTAGAAGTCAATGCCAAGGTTGGGACATGGTACATCTGCGTGCTCAAGTAAAACACAGATGGGTGATGTAAACAAAGTATTGTGTAAAGTATCTATGTTCGCACTTACTTCGCAAAAACCTGCCAGCACAGTTAACAGAGGAATAGAAAACTGGAAATGGCTTTTCACTCTTCTAATGTTCCAGGCATCAGCATCACCTAGAAGGATTGCTGAAACTCGGGGAGGAGGGAGTAAGCCCAGAATTTGTACAGGCTGAGAAGGCCATGCATCTGCCTTTTCAGCAAACAAGTTCCCAAATAATGTTCTACTATTGCTACCCTAGCAAGTGTCCTTTGGAAACCACTGTACTGATAGTCACTCCCTTGACAAAGACCAGCCATGCCCAATACATGATTGCAAAATGACACTTTATCCTAGCCAAAAGACCAAGATGCAATACATGACTATAAAGTCAAAGGAGAATCCTACTAAACGTGGTAAAATCTGTGGGTCTCCTGCCATAGACAGTATAACTATTGAAAAGTTCCCTAGACAATTGCCAATAAGCTGCATACATGGTCTCAGTCATTCTTCAACCAAACCAGGATGTTGATCATCAAAAGGCAATGATTACAGGTAGAATTTGCCACAAGTCACAGGCAAAAACCATCACAGGTAACACAGAGAATGGGGAATTACAATGAAGAAGAAGCCCCATCCCCTGATAACCTAACTGTCAAGACTCATGTCCACTATAACTATGCATGTTTTCCTTACCCGTTCTCAGAGAATTTACTTACCTTCAGCAAAGCCATCTAGCAATGCTGCCCGTCCTAAAGGTACTCCCAAACCCAGAGGATCTTGGACCAGTCTGAACAGAATGTCCCTCACTCACACACCCCAACTAACCTCATACACACTCCTTGTTTTACTGTGCTATTACTCAAAAACATTTTGTTTAAAAAATAATAATAAGTATCTCAAAGCCCAGGAGGTAGCTATTACTCAGGCACCCATAAGTATCACAAACTGGAACGCGGTTGGGGCTGGAGAGATGGCTCAGTGGTTAAGAGCACTGACTGCTCTTCCAGAGAATCTGAGTTCAATTCCCAGCACCCACATGGCTGCTCACAACTGTCTGTAACTCCATCTGTCTGACACCTTCACACAGACAGACATATACATGCAGACAAAACACCATTGCACATAAAACAAAAATAAATAAGTTATACTATTTAAAAAAAAAAAAAAAAAAAAAGATACCACAGAACTGCAGAGATGGTTCAAAGGTTAAGAGCACTGGCTGCTCTTCCAGAAGTCCTGCGTTCAATTACCAGCAACCACTTGGCGCCTCACAATGAGATCTGGTGCCCTCATTTGTATACTGTTTATGTAATAAATAAATAAATCTTTAAAAAACATAAACAAAAAAGATACCACAAACTGACCTTTACTGCCCATAAAGAACTCCATAATGTGTCTCCTTCTAGTTACTTCTTTGCTCCTCAACATCCCCCCACAACAAGCATCAATCCTGGCTAAATATTTGCACACAAACACACCAGAATATCTTTAAGCTTTGCTCCTGACCTACCTGAAGGTCTTAGACAAATTCAGAATCCTCAACAAACCCCTCTCATTGCTCTGCGCCACTGCTCTCAAGTTATCACTTCCACGGAACGTGAAAATGTACTAAAATGTGTTATCCCTTCTCTCTCAGCCAGCCAGCCAGGCTGCCTCCCTCCCTCCCTCTCTCCCTCCCTCTCTCTTTCCTTCCTCCCTTCCTTCCTTCCTCTCCACCCCCTCCCTTCTCCTTCCCTCCCCTCTTCTCTTCTGATATATATTAGCTCAGGCTGGCCCCAAACTCGTAAGTAGCTGAGGATGGGCTTGAACTTCTGATCTTTCTTCCTTTACCCTCCAAGTGCTGAGATGACACAGCTATCAGGTCCCTACTTCATGCAGTGCTGGGGATCGAACCAGAGGCATCGCATATGCTTGGCATTCATTGTACCAACTGAGCGAAATCGCCAGGTCTCAGATTTTCTTATATATTATAACGAGCCATGTCCCTTCACTCCCAATGTTTTATACATATGAGATAGATGCTTGAATAACTACAATTTGTTTAGCCCTGTGATCCAGGAACCATACATGAAACAGGTCTATAATCAACACACACCCCTCAAGGTGTTGGAGGAGACACCAAGGCCACTCTGGTAGGGATCGGAGTCAGAATTCAGATCCAAATTTAGTCAACTTTAGAGCTTTAGCCATTTCCTTCACACTAGGCTGCATCCAAAGAAGATAAAAAGGCACAATAAAGAGAGAGTGGTAGCTCACTGGTCGGTCAGCCAGCCATCCCACTGCAAGTTTTTCCCATCGAACCCAGACTTCGAGGGATGGATGGTATACGTAATAAAATGCATTTTACAAATTACCCTATTTAAAGTCATTGGTGCGTGCCATTATATTATTATGAAAAAGCTTCTTTTCACATCAGGGCCCCAGAACCTGATGGAACGCCTTTATGTATACACAGAATCCTTTGCATGAATGTACTCTATGAATAATATAAGTCCATGAATTGTCTAGGCTTTTTCGTGAGAAAAAAAAAAAAAAAAGCATCGGAGTTGACCTTAAAGAATACAGCGCATCTATTTTTAATAGCAACCCATCCAAATGACTATAAGTTTCTGGACTTTGATAAAATCATGACAAACAGCTGAAAGAGACAGAAAGGAGTAAGCCCCTACACACACACACACACACACACAGGTGTGGCATCTTGGCAAATGGTGGATGAGGAAAGACTTCAAGGTCTAGCCATGTTGCTTGAAGCTGCTCCTGTCACCAACTAGCTGTGTGGCCTGACAGTACATCATGGGTTTTAACTTCTGTGAGAATTTTCAATATCATTGTTTCCCAATCCCCCAAAAGTAATAATGAGCAGATAGGAACAATAACACACTTTTTTAAAGCACCCAGGCTTATATCAGAAGCTTTAGTTCCATAGTCCATGGTAATTGCCTGTTCTGGAACTGCGGGACCTTAGCCTCTCCACTGGTAACCCTAAAGACTGAGCCAGCATTGATGCTGTTTGCATAGGAGCCTTGAACCAAAGGAACTGCTGTAAAGATTATGGATGGTTATAGATCAGTGGAAGAGCGCAGGCAAGGCCTGGGTTTGGTTCCCAGCACCATGCACACAATAGAAGCTTGTAGAGTAGGTGAGTAGAAGGCACTGCAAACTAACAGTTCCCTAGAGAAAAGGTCAGCTAACTCCCCAAATAACATGAACTTTGAAAGCAGACTTGGTATTACAAGCTTAAACTCTCCTGAACAAGTCATTCAACGTATGTAATTAAAAGTTAAAAGCATACTAAAATAACACTTTAGCTGCTGACCTTCAGGAGCTCAACCAAAACATGAGAACATAAAAAAGTAGCTGGACTTTCTGTCTGTGGAGACAGCATCCCATGGCAGCACTGCACACACACACACACACACACACACACACACACACACTCCCACCTCTCAGATGAAGGCGCATTGTGAGTTAGAACTGAGCTACATGCAAGAGGCACAGTCACTGCCCTTCCTCACAGCTGTGTTGGCTACTTCAGAACTTACATTTCTCCATGTTAAATGGGTAAATGTAAAGCATTAGTGGTATCAACCACCTCAACAGTCCAGTTCCCAGGCAAATTAGAAGCCATACCATCCAGACTTCAGACAAAAGCATCCCTCAAAAATTCAACATTATTAGCTAAAGCTTTTCAACAAGAGAGGGGGAGGAGGGAGGGAGCTAGTGAGGGAGGGAGGGAGAGAGAAAGAGATTTAAAATGCCCTTGGCATGTATATACATGGGTTGCCTGCACATGTCAATCTTGAGTCTTGCTCCTTAGAAGTTAATCTACCTTGTTTTTAGAGATGGGGTATCTCACTGGGATCTGGGGCTTTCTGGTTAGGCTGGCTCACCAGTGAGCCTTAAGAATCCTCTGCTTCCCCAGCACTCTGACTATAAGCACGTACCCCCACCACATCTGGATATTTTCTTCTTTATTTGACGAGGGCACTAGGCATAGAAATCGTATCTTCATGCTTACTAGGCATGCACTTCACTGACTTAGCTATCTCTCCGACCTTTATCTTGAACTTTTTTCTTTCTTTCTTTCTTTCTTTCTTTCTTTCTTTCTTTCTTTCTTTCTGTCTGTCTGTCTGTCTGTCTTCCTCCCTCCCTCCTTCCTACCCACCCTCCCTCCCCCCCTTTCTTTTTAAAGATCTGGCTATAGAGCTCAGGCCAACCTTGAACTTTTCACATAGCCCAAGTTGACCTCAAAATCATAATCATCCTGCCTTAGACTTGGGTATTAGAATTACAAGCTTGTATCACCACACCTGATTGATGCATCACTTTCTAAAGGGAACAAAGACACATTGGTCACTGTTCTTTTTACAGTGTAACTCATGAGAAGGACCTGTGTTTCTCAGAGTGGAGGTCCATCACTCTTGCAATAAATACAATCAATAGTGACCCAGAATGACACTGTGATGTTGACTGGATTCCTAGTGAGGCGGAACTTAACTGTTGATAACCGGCCTTCTTTTGCTCTCGCTCGCCTTTTTAACTCTCAATTACTTAATGAGAGTAAAACTTTTGACAGACCTTGGTGGCAGTAGGTTTTTCAGGAGTAACTCGGCAGATGCATCATAATTCAATACAATAGTAGAAAAGGTGTTTGTAAGTTGTACCTAAGCATCCAGCATTTGTGTTGTTTAAATGTGTGTCTATATAGATGTATGTCGATGCTTGCATACAGATGCTACCTCCTCTGTCTTCCTCCTGATCTTTCCTCAGCATTGCATTACTGAGATAACAGCTCAGCACTATCCTCTTTCTATCACATCCCATGACTCTGCAGGCTGCAGGAGAATATGGTCAGGAGCAATGGGAATAAAATGGAAATTAGCCTCTATCATTTTAATCCAATACACACCTGTGTCCAAATCAGGACACCTTCAGCAATCTATCAGAAATCTGAGAAGGCTCGAAGCTACCATGGACATGCTGACAAATCCCTCAAGTACAACTTGGGATGTGATATTTTACAGACACAGACCCTGGAGGGGAGGAGGAAGACTCGAGCCAAGTTAATTCCAGGGGCTAGAGAGCAGAAAAGCCCACACTTGAAACAAGTAAAACAGCTTAATCCAGCCACCAAAGGCTATCTTTCCAACAGTTTACAACTGTCTCAAAGACTTAGGACTGTTAGCACCCAGCTGACATCAGAACAAACTATTGGTTCAGCTTTTTTTTTTTTTTTTTTTTTTTTAAATCTTAGAGATTCAATCTGTGTTGCAGAGCTAGAAGCCTCCTGAACTCACCTGCTTACTAACCAGTAAGCAAGAAAAAGCAAGCCCTATAACACAAGGTGAGAACAATCCTGTTGTCCTTGCTGGCATGATGATGTCAAGCCTTGACAAGGGGCCCAGAAAACCAACAACTCACATACCAAACCAGGCCTTTCTGGGTGGAGCTCAGCAGTGCCTGTTAACACCAAGGCATACTCTGCTAGATACCCGTATGTACCTGTGGAGGGGTCAGTTCTCTCTGTCTACCATGTGGGTCCTGGGAACTGAACTCAGGTCATCAGGCTTGGCAACAAGTACCTTTACTGGCTGAGCCAACTTACCTGCTCTACATATCCTTTTAAAAAGCATTCTGTAAATATATTCTAGACATGAACATGGTATCAAACGTATTATTTAAATGTTCATTTAAATGTTGTAACTATTAAAGCCTTCATATTTCATAGTGTGGTAACACATAAGCACAGAGTCTCTCCCCGTTTTGACTATGTTGAGTCAAGGAAGAATAGGGAAAGTAAGTCACTCCAACACTGGCATTCCCCCCCCCCCAACTCCATACCTTCTACCCTCCATTCCCCTCTCACCCACCCCTGCTGCAACACTAGATTAGCAAAAAAGTTAAGGAAGATATCCAAGGAAAGACACTCTACAGAACAAGCTTCAGGCTTGCCAGGTCTATGCCTCCTTGCCTAACCAAAGTTTTCTAAGACAGGTTGATGCCACAGATGCCATCCTAGGGCTAATGGAAAAGCTACACTCCTGGGCCACATTCATCACCTCTGCATCACTATTGAGGAATTAAGGAATAACGCAGAGCTGATGATGTCAACCATTTTGTAATGTGTGCTCACCTAGTTTACAGACTTCATAAGTTATATTACCAGCTCGACACAGAAAAACCACCTTATGTCCCAAGAGTCATGTGAAAGGACTTCCAAAGGCCTGAGTTTGACACTGCAGCTACCAGATGAGCACAGGTCTCCTCCAGCCCCGGGGGCTCTCTGTGTGGTTTACCAACTGCAAACTGGCCCAGGCTGCAAAATGCTAGGTCGCACTGAAAGCATTTTCTCACTTTACAGAAGCTATAGCTGGCTTCTTCTTGCTGTCAAAGAAAACGAGCAAACAAACAAAAAACAAATAAAACAAAAAACTGAACCTCCCACCTCTGACATCCACTCCAAGGCTGGGACGTGAGTGAGAGGGTGGAGTGAGGAGTCTCTCTCTCTCTCTCTCTCTCTCTCTCTCTCTCTCTCTCTCTCTCTCTCTCTCTCTGTGTGTGTGTGTGTGTGTGTGTGTGTGTGTGTGTGTGTGTGTGTGTAAATAACTTAAGTTGACGACCCTCTTCCAAAAATTTCATCTGTCTTCCTACCAAACACTCCAAACCACGTGAACACACTAACTCTACTGCACACATCACCACCTAAAACCTAAACATGGTACTTCGGCTACCAAGGCCAGTCCAAAGGAAAGATTAACCCATGGTTCTCGGCCATGGGTTGGCCCACAGGGCCAACCCTGGAGAAAAAGCCAGCTTAGTGTTTGTTTTAAAGGAAATACTTACTAGCACATATTTAGGACTCTGAACTCTGCACACGGGGCCACGTGGTTTGTGATAATCTGGCTCCCTCTTGTTAGTCAAAGCTACCTCTTTCCGAGGGCTGCCTGCGACTGAGTAACCAACACCACCACCTTCAAGGCAGACAGGCTTCCCTTCCTCATAGAAATTCTCCCGCGCGGGGGATCGGGGGCGGGGAGAGGCGCCGGGAAAGTGTCTGGGAGCCGGACGTGTCCCCGTGAGCTCTGGCTGTTAGGGCCTCACCTGTGGGACCCAAAGTGGCTCTAGCTGCTCAGGTGAGGCCCAAAAGAGGCTAGGAGGAGAAGCCTGCCCTTCCAGGAAAGTGTGTTCAACTCTCGCAGAGCGCGCAAGCACAGTACTTGCAGTGCCCACCTGTAGCCACAGCAAACAAACTTTCCGCCCCTATAGGGTGGGAAGCATCAGACCCCCTACGCCACCCCCTGGCCCGAGATGGCAGCGCTTGGAGCTAGGCGGGCTCCTCACCTGACACCCCTAAACCACAACCTGGTCTGCGCCCGCGCCGCTGAGGCTTGCGGGGTGGAGGGACATGGCTGCAAGCTGCGGTTAGGAATTTGGAGGACAGGGGAGGAAATAGAAGCTCTGCTCCTTTGCAATTCCACTTCCCAACTTTGCCAGCCGCTGCCCTCCGCGGCGCGCACCGGGCCCCATCGCGCCCCCCCCCCCCAACCCTCCAACGCCGTCCCAGGGAGATGGGCTCCCCAAGATCAGCGGGAGCCCGCGCACTCACAGCCGTAGCGGGGCCGCTGCAGCGACGGCAACTCTTCGTGCGGCATCCTGCGCTGCTCCGGGGGCCCTCCCGGGGCGCGTCCCCCGTGGCTCCCCTCGCTGGCCAGGCTCGCGGGCTTTGCGCCCCGCGGGCGCGCTCCGATCCCGCCTCCGGCTGCCCTCTCCGGGCTTCTCCGAGCTGGCCCAAACGCTCCCTCGCTCCCTCGTCGGCACCCGCGGCGGCCGCGTCTTGCTGACACCGGGGCAAAAGTGAACTCTCTCCTCCCTCGCTCGTCCGCCCGCCCGCGGGCCGCGCCGCCTCCCCCAGCAGGTTTCCTTTCTCCTCCCGCCCGGCCCCGTTATTCACCGCGGTGCGAGCGCGCCGCCGAGCAGCGACCCCTACTGGACGCCCAGTGCAACGCCGGGGAGCGAGGACCCGCCTCCCGGGAGAGGAAGGGTTTGAGAGGCATCCTAGACCCCTGCAGCTGGAGCCCTGCGCACAGCTGGAGGGCGCCTTGAAGCGTTCGGAGGGTGGAAGTGAACTGGCGCAGGGAAGGACAGGAAAAACCACACGCACTCTGTTCGCCTGGGTGTTGCTCAGTGACTGGGGGACAAACCCTTCAGTTTCTTTTCCTCTGGGGAGATTGTACGAGAACACCACCTCCCCTGCCTGCTTTCGGATTGGGGGGGGCGGGGGGGTTTAAACGAAAGAAAGTTGCTTGTGACTTTTGGTCTGTGAGACACGGGACTGCCCTTTCTGACAAGAAACCGTAAGGGTGAGCTCCTGCGTGGCAAGATAAACAGTGTGCAAACAACACTCAGAACCCAACTGCCAGTCATCCACCCATCCCTCTGCCAGCCCGCCCCAATGTGCAAAACTGTCGCTCAGGCCCAACCGGGGTCACACAACCACAAACCCCCTTTCAGGCTCAGCGTTTGAGACAAAAACCACAAGTGGCTGCTTTAAAAGCTGGGGTTTCATGCGGTCGCTTGGAGCCTGGAGGAATGTGGAGCCCCTCTAAACCTGGACTCTCGCTTTTTCACAAATGTGGGGTGGGGGTTGACCACATGACTGGAAAAATAATCGAAAGACAGTGGTCTAGCGACACTAGTCACTTTTAATTAAGCAAAGCCACAGAGAGTGGCCAGCCATTTTCTTGGAGATGCAGTGGACTCTGGAAACTTGAAGTTCAGAGTCTTGGGCCGCACCATCAGTCTCTAGTTGGTCTAGAACTTGGCATTTCTCTCAAGTAAGGCTGAGGTTGAGCTAGCTTATGCGTTTGATGAACCCGAGAAGTTTAGATTGGACTTGAGACTCACTGGATGAGAGCGGGGGGGGGGGGGGGGGGGGGGTCTTTTTCTTCTCTTCCCCCTTCTTTTTCTTCCTGGAGACATTGGATCCTCGCCTGGTTGTAATGTGATACAAGGAATTTTCCTTTCTCAAAAAGTAGATGCCTCTAATGTTAAGGACAACTCAGAGAAGGAAATGGCTACAGTCTGAGCAAAGATCATGTCAATAATGCTCATCTAGAGGCCAGCTGGTTCTTCCATGTCTCAAGAGACACCAGTGTTGGTCTCTAAAATGCAGTCTTTTTTGTCTATCAAAAACGAACTCCTTAGGAACCAGTTTGAGTATGAGTGCAGGTTTTAGGGCCTCAACAAATAGATAGTCATTGTATCTAGAGGTGGGGCGAAATCACTGTAAACCACAAAGACCTGAGAAGATAAAGTGTTACATCAGGCAGAGTTTGAAGAATAGGGCAAGAGTTGGGTGGAGAATACCCTTTCCTAGGAGACAGGCAAGGGCGGTAGACAGCAGGCTGGGGAGGAGTTGGGAAGTTGTTACTAGCCTATAGAGAACTTTCTGAATGTCAGACCAAGAACACTGAATATGACCACTGAAGAACCTTTGGGAGTCATAAAAGCTTGTCCAAGTGGTTTTGTTGTTTGTGTATTTTTGAGACAGGATCTTGCCCTGACCCCTAGCTAGCCCTCCAACTTATGATCTCACAGCCTCAACCTCCCAAGTACTGGGATTACATATGAGGGCCACCACAACCACCTATTATTTCTTGGTTTGGGGCAAGAGAATAGCAGAATGTTCTGGAGTTGAGGAAAGGTGAATTCTAGAGCATGTTATAAAATGTATTAGAGCAAGCAAGGTGGAGATGCTGACACTGAATGGTGGGGCTATAGCAGCCCTTAAGAAAGAGGATCTTCTGTGAAGTCAACCTCAGAAAGCATGCCCAGGAGCTGCTTTCATATAGACATATAGACAGACTGAAGGATTTCAGCCCTTACAGAGCAATCACTCATGCTCATAGGTGATTTGGAATATTAGTTAAAGATGTGTTACATTTGTTTATACTGTGAAATATTTGTTTAATGTGCAAAGATAACACTTTATATTACTATAGCCTCAAGTCCTGGCTATAGTAATCTGTGAAGCTGGTTCATCTCAGCTAGCTGCCTCGAAAATGTCCTGAGCAGTTTGTAGTCCAAATCTGATCTTTGGTTGGTATTTGTCAGCCTACTGGCTTTGTCAGAGTCCACGTGAAATCATCATTGTGGGGCCCCATCTTCCTTTTGGATACTTCAAGTTCACAATTAGACATTGTCATGGATAACAGCAGAAAACTGATAAGAAACTAAAACCCAACACAATGTACAGGAAGCTAAATAAAGCCTTTTTCTATAATTAATTAATATTCTATATGAACATCAATATCACAACAAAAAGTTTGAATATATATATAAAATCTCATAGATTTTAATATAAACATTTATTCAGCATAGTATTAGTAGCAATAAAATAGTCCTTTATTTTTAGTTATTCTTCTGTCCCATACCAGGTGGCTCTTCTGATATGATACAGATATTTTGCATTTTCCTTTAACAAGTATGTTTGGATTTAAAGAATGAGAGAGCCACACTCCAACTCTAAAGCCATCTTTAAATTATAATTAAACTGGGACTTCAACTTACAAATAAAGATTTATAGAGGTTAAGCAATGAGATTTTACCCTGTAGAGTATACTGGTACCAATAGGTTCGATATTCTTTTGCTTGTAAATTTTTCTGGATAACCTTCCTTCTACATTAGACGTCTAGATGTCCAAAGTCTTTTAACTTCTTGAAAATAAGCATTTCTAGTTTATGTGGTAGAAATATCCATTCTAATATAACATTTTCCCTTTGCATTAAAATTCCTGTAGGAGAAGGCTTAGAGGGCAAGATAAATACAATGCAATTAAGGTCTGGATCCACACAATCCACAGGTGCATCTTGTAATTTCATTTTCACCAAAGCCAATTCTCTCTCTGTTTCAGGTGACAATTCTCTCAGACTATGTAAGTCCTTGTCACCAGTTAAGGTTTGGAACAAATTGTTCAGTTCATCATTTTTTATTCTAGTAGTGGGTCATAAATTAGCAATGTCTCCTAGAAATTTTTGAAAATCATTAAGTTTCTTCAATCTATCTCTCCTTATTTGTACCTTTTGGGGTCTAATTTTTTGTTGGCCTATTTTGTAACCTAAATGAAATCTCCTCTTTGTATTTTTTTCAGGGGAAATTTATAATCCCCAAACAGGCAATTTTTTTACTTCTTCAAAATTTTTTTCTAAGGTATCAATATTTTAATCAACCAACAAGATGTCATCCATGTAATGATAAGTTATAGATTGTGGGAATTTGTTACATATTTGTTCTATTGGCTTTTGTACAAAATACTGCACAGAGTAGGGCTATTCAGCATTCCTTGAGGGAGGACCCTCCACTGGTATCTCTTTACAGGCTGAGAATTATTATAAGTGGGCACTGTAAAGACAAATTTTTCTTTGTCTTGTTCTTGTAAAGGTTTGTAAAGAAATAGTCTTTTAAATCAATAACTATAATAGGCCATTCTTTAGGTAACAGAGAAGGCAAAGAAATTCCAGACCCATTGGCTGAATCACCTTGTTTATCACCCTTAAATCTGATACCATTCTACACTTTCCAGATTTCTTTTTAATAACAAATAGAGAATTCCAAAGGCTGGTTGATTCTTCAATATGCTGAGCATTTAACTGTTCCTTTAACAGTTGCTCTAAGGCTGAAATTTCTCTTTTGCTGAAGGTCATTGATGAACCTGTATAGGCTTATCTATTAGCCCTTTCAGAGGTAGTGCTATGGGTGTCTTTGAAAGATAAGAAGTTGTTGTGTCTTATATAACCTGAATGGTCTGTAACTGTTTCTCATAATACCTTCTAATGTTTTTTCCAGGAACATGTGCTAGTTTATGGTTTATTTCTATATTTCCATCAATGTTAATCTATGTGTTGCAGTAAATCTCGCCCCCATCAATTTATAGCAATGTTAGCCACATATGGCTTTAATATTCCTCTGTGTCCTTCTGGTCCTATACACTCAAGCCATCTCGCACTCTGTTTTACCTGGGATAATGATCCAATCCCAAAAATTGAACATTTACCTCCTGAATGAGCCAACTTGAATTCCATGACTCTGGTAAAATTATTAATACATCTGCCCCTGTGTCCAAGAAACCTCAATAATAACATCATTTATTCCTACTTTTAACTTCGGCCTTTGTTCATTAATAGAAGCTTACCAAAATATTTTATTTATAATTTTTCCTGAGTTTTGTTTTCTTTTCTATAGATTCTTATCATTCAGTGTAGTATGTCTTTTTGAGTTTTAATTTCTTTAATTGTTCTGGGAAGGTGTTTCCTCCATGGAAAGATTGAACTGGATTTGATGTTGGGACTTTTGTAAGTCCCCTTGGGGCATTTCTGGAAGGCAGAAAGTTACCTTGTCTATCCCTTGTTGACCTGCACTGAATAGTCCAATGTCTCCCTTCTCCACACCTTCTGATACTCCAGAAGGGAGGGGTGGTCTCTTGGGATGATTCCTAACAAAGGCACTGTTTCTGGGAACACCTTGTTTACAATCTCTTTTCATGTGACCTTGTCTTCTACAATTGTAACATTTAACATTCTGACTTTTTCTTATACCTCCAGAAATAACCTCTCCTACCCAGTTATCGTCACAGTCATAAGGCTCTAGATTAATTGACTCACAAATCCAATCCTCCAAGGGTGCTGATCTTGCTTTTAACGGTCTAATTATTCTTTTACATTGTGTACTAGCATTCTCAAAAGCCAGCGATTTAATTATTATTCTTCTAGCATCTGAATGCATTACCATTCTGTTTACCACCACACTTAATCTCTGCAAAAAGTCTGTAATAGTTTGGGGGGGGGCTTTGAATTATTTTTGTGAAGGATTCAGTTTTCTTTCCTATTTCTTCAATCCAGACTCCCAGGCAGGCGGTGGTAGTGCCATACCTTTAATCCCATAACTCTAGAGAGAGAGATCTTTCTGTGTTTCTGTGAGTTCAAGGTTAACTACCAAATAGCAGCAGCCCATACCTGTAATCTTAACCTGGATGTGAAACAACTGGAGAAGAAGGTATTTAAGGCAGGTGTAGGCAGACAGACAATGCAGGAGAAGTGATGAGGAGCCAGGCAGAGGTGGCATACACTATTAGTCCCAGCACTTGGGAGACAGAGGCAGGAAGATCTCTGCGAGTTTGAGTCCAGTCTTGTCTGCAAAGAAAGTTCCGGGACAGCCAGGACTGTTACACAGAAAACCCTGTCTCAAAAACAAAAACAAACAGGGAAAAGGGTGGGAGGTGGAGGGCTGGAGAGATGGCTCTGTCCTCTGATATTTTAGACTGACTTTATTAAATATATAACATAGCACCACAACTTTGGTCTCATTGCTTGTTTAGCCTAGCCTTGCCCTCCTCAGGCAGCCCTTGAACTTGTAACACCCCCCCCCCCCCGCCCCTGTTTCCGACCAGGGCTTGTCTTTTGTTCTGTTTTCTTGAATAGAATCTGGCTATAGGCTGGGGCCAACCTCAGACTCTCCATCCTTCTTCTTCAGCCTAGGAAAACCTGCAACTTAAAAAAATAACCATAAGAGATTGTTTACATAAAAAGAAGACAAAAGTATGCTTGCTTGTGTCAAATTTTTAACATGCGACTTTAACTTATCTGTTCATTTTTAAAATGGTTTAAGGGCAGAAGAGACAGTTAAGCAGTTAAAGACACTTGTTCTTAAGAGGACCCAGCACAGGTCCCAGTATCCATGCTGCAGCTAAGAGCATTCTATAGCTCCAGTTCCTAGAGATATGACGGCCCCTTCTGACCTCCACAGACACTACACACATGTGGTGTATAGACTTACATGTAGTTAAAACACCCACACACATAAGATAAAAAGTAAATAAAACTTCTAGAAAAATAATTTACTTTTGCAATAAGATAGCATTATTGCTTATTTGAACAAGTCTATCCAAAGCGTATTGGTAACTTTAAGCATGAGGCATGAAGAGACCTTAGAAAACAAGTAAGGCTTTCCCAAGGAATTCGGAGACTTGGTGTTGTTAAAAGTTTTCAAATTTGTCCCCCATTCCAGAAAAGGAAGAACTGTGAGAAGAAACCAGAGCTGAACTTTACAGCAATGGAGACCTCTATATCTAAAAAGGGCAATTATTACACTTACCATCCAATTGAAACAAAACAGAATCAGAAATGAAGGAAACAGTTGGTGTTTCTGTTCTTCAAAACAAAAGTGGAATTGAGATAGTGGAAGAAAGAAAATGGCAGAACTGGATTCCCTTAGTGTTATCTTATGGACAGGGAAATTCAGGTACAGCTTTAGTGCAAGAACAGCACTGTAGTACATTTCCTGCTTCTTGAGGGTCTCTGCCTATTGTTTTTCATATTATATGCATTTGTTTGCCCACATATATACAATATAGTTTTTGATGAAAAGTCCTTTCCTCCTTCACTAAAGCCTATAATTTTGGACACCTTTCAAATTTTATAAGTGTTAAAATCAGTAAAGCCTTCCAGCAATCGTTCAACCTTTCATCTCCCCACTTTGTTTCAAGGATAAAGTTGCAAATCAAAATTGGAAAGACTGTCTGAACTTGAATCTGAGCAAATTAAATAAAACCACCTACAGTATAATGATTATTTTCCCCTTTCATAGTTTAAGGAAATTAGAATCCCAATAATGCTCAAGAACTAATTTCAGGGTCGTCTGTAAGGGAACAGACAGAGAGAGCAGCATTGGGTACCAGCCCTACCCCTTGACTGCGCATCTCCAAAACCTGGAGTCCATTTTCCCACTTGTATTCACCTCTTAGTACATGTTAACTTACTGTTGATGATTGGTCACCTTCCTTTAGAATGTAAACTCTATTTTTATTTTATTATTCAGGTAGTGTCTTGTGATTGCAGACTGGCCCTCTATTCTATATAGCTGAGGATAACCTTGAACTTCTGGTCCTCCTGTCTCTACATCCTGAGCTGAAACTACAAGTCTGGGCTACTGCACTCATTAGTGCTGAGGGGTGAAGATCAAATTCTGGGCTTCCTACATGTTAGGCAAGCACTCAACCAAATGAGTTACATCCCTATCCCCTAGAATGATAACATTTTCCCCAGGGGAAAACACAAATGCAGTGCCCCACTATCACAAATTATATTTTCCCACATTTGAGGAACTTGAAGAGGTCAACACATCTAGAGTACAATGGATAAGCCTCACCCTGGGGAAATCACCTTCTTAATTCTGGTATCTCCTCTGCCAGGTAGGTTTGAATAGAAGCTTCTTGACAGCTATGTCACCTAATTGCCTTACTGCAGAGCCTAGTCCTTTCTGGAATACATAACTACTCATTTTGTTGCAAAATCAAATGTATTAAATTCTTACATGTAGCCTTTCCCCTTCTAGGAATAATTGCTGCTCTCTATCTTCTGTGTAAGGATTCCCGGCATGTAGCAACCACGTGGTAAACTCAACATGGTGCTGGCAGAACACTCCACATATGGAGAGCAATCCCCTAGGCATGGCTATATAAATCCGTTTTCTTAAAAGGAGCTCCCTCATGAAAGTCTGCCTCTCTTTCTCTTCTGCTTCTCTCCCTCCATACCCTCTCGGCAACTCCCCTGAATAAACTCTAGTGTGGCATCTGGTAGTGTGTGTCTGATCTCATGTGCGAAACCAACACTCCGAGTGCCAAGGAAATAAGTAGTGGACTGGATTCACCCAGGGTATGTTTTCCCCAGCACAGAAACCTATCAGACAGATAGTGTAGACTATTCGTTTCTGCTGAGCACAGACTCCTACCCCACAGTCACCATTTCGCTATCTTTGCAAAGAACTAGGAACCTGGATCTAATCCACTTTGCATCCAGGATCTTGCTTCCACTATCATTTCTAGGCTAATCCTTCAAGATTCATAATGTGTGTGTGTGACTTGAGTGTCATGTGAAAAGTGCTTAGGAGGTGTGCCTCCACATATCTATAAAGTTCTAAATCAAACTTTCAAAACCATCTGAACCTCCCTATTGACTGTAATGCCACGTTAACTTAGATTCCTCGGGCTTTGGCAGAAGCAGTTCACCTTGACTTTCATTTCCCCAGCCCGACTCTCAATAGCCCCTTGGCCCCTGCTAAAGATTGTCTTCGTTAATTGATGGGAAACAGATTTCCAGCTGACTAATGAGAGCTTGTGTATTTTGAGAGAAGTTTTTCTGGTTATTATTGGAGCATGGTCCATGAATGAAGCTGTATAAAATGTCTGAGAACTTGTGAGATAGTTTCAAGGAAACAGGCAAAAGTCTTTTAGCCTTGATTCTTCATAACATGCCTTGTTTCTGGAATATGCTTTCTTGCCCCTCCCAGGTGTCCTGAATGGAAATGGCTTTGCTTATCCTATCATCTTACTTTTGTTATTCAAAAATGTTCCCAGCACGGGTTGTCCTCATGACTGTATAGAGCCTAACCTCATGTGAACTTTGTTCAAGACCTTGCTTAACCTCAGGATATAAATTGCTTGGTACCCAGACTAAAGTTGGCTACTGTATGAGACTTTAGTTCACCTCATTTTTAGCCTCCACTCTGGTAGGTTCACACTACCAACTAGAGTGGTAACAGTTACCAAGAAATAAAAATCAACACACCCACTAGGTGACAAAATGGTTAATATTTAACAAGTATGAAGAGTCACGAATGCTGAGGAAGGAACACTTACAGCAAGCATTTCAGGTTGGCCATCTCTAAGGTAAAGCACATTTATCTGCTATGGTCCTCCTGTGAAGCAGCCATAATACACAAGAGCGCACGAGCACACACACACACACACACACACACACAACACACACACACACATACACACTCAGGCAAGCATATTCATCCCATGGGAAAATCAGAAATAGCCAGTGTCCGCTGTGGCAGAATGGATAAATACATTGGAGTATGCAGCACTGATCAATACAATTTGACATCATTTGTGTGCAATTATAAACACACAAAGTAACATTATATACTATAAGTTGAGATTAGATACATAATAAAAGTATAAAAGGCAAATAGAAAGGATACACCATTTCAGAGTGGTAATTACCTCTGAGAAGTTAGGGGAGGGAATATCAAAGACATAACATTTTATTTTATTCAGTAAAGAAAAGACTTTGTAGGCCAGGCTGCCTTCAAATACATGGCAATCCTCCTGCCTCGGCCTCTCTAGTGCTGGGACTACAAGTCACTGCTCCTAGCTTTCATTTTCCTTAGTCATGTGTTTGCTTGTTCACACCTCTCTTGCTCTCCTTGCCCTCTACTTTTTCCTCTCTCTTTCTTTCTCTCCTAGGTACTGTGGTTTGAACTCAACCTCCTACATATGAGCTATTGAGCATCCATCTAAATTAAAAACAATAACAACAAACCCTAAAGCAAATAAGCCATTGTAATTTAGGCTGCACAGGTGATGGTTAATTTTCATTACAATTGACTGGATTTGGAATCATCTAGGAGACATGTTAATCCCACTGGGTGAGAGTAAGATCACTAACACAATTTTTGAACCAAATTTGAAACAAGCTTTATTAAATACTGGCCAGGATGATGGAGACTGGCTAGGTCCATATCTGGGATTCTCAGAGAATGGCTCTGAATTATGTTAGGAGTTTATAAAAGCAAAACCTGAAAGACTATGGGCTTCCTGCCTTCATCCAAGTCCTGACGTACTTCCTGCCTATGTGTGATCAAGCACGTCCTGCACAGTTGGGGCAACCAGCCTTGATTATAGAAGTGAAAACAGATGGCTTGTTACATGAACATCCACGAGCATTCCAGGAAGTTATCTGTCCTTGGGCAAGTAGGGCTTACAGGTTAGAGGCATTTTTGTTTCACAAATCTCTTAAGCACAGTAATTTAAACCTAAAGCATAGCTTTAGTCCTCACACATACTTCTACACGTGTTCTGTGGAGGTGTTTTGACTAAAAGAAATTTAACTAAGGAGGCGAGATCCACCCTGAATGTGAGTGGTGCCATTTCATGAGCTGGGACCCCAAGCTTAATGCAAAGGGAAATCAGAGAAGGGCTAAGTACCAGCATCTATGTTTCTCTGCTTCTGTAGTATGAGGTTTCTGGCCCAGACTTTCGGGCCTAACCTCAAAGTTTAGGTCCTCAGACCCGCAGACCCGCAGACCCACAGAGCTGCAGACCCGCAGTCCCACAGTCCCATAGAGACACGCAGAGGCTTACTATAGTTTTAGGCTGATCAGCCTCAGGCCCAGGCATATCACTTGCTAGCTCTCTACCCTTCATCTAACCCATGTCTCTTGTTCAGCCATGCGGTTCGGTACCTTTCTGTAGAGCTGCATAGTTCTCCTCTGCTTCTTCCGGGCCTCTCTCTGGAATTCTCTCTGGTGTTCTGCTTGGCGTTCTGTTCTCAGAGTTTTTAGTCTGGTAGCCCCACCCACACTTCCTGCCTGCCTTTGGCCAATCAGCTTTTTATTAAACCAGTGTGTGGGACAGTTATTTTCCATGAAACAACACAGTACCCCTACATGCTTCCTGACTGTGGAAGCAATGTGATCACATGCATCATGATGGACTGCACCCTCAAATTCTGAGTCTGAATAAGCCCTTTCTCCCTTGGGTAGCTTATGATGGGCAGTTTGTCACAAGAGAAAAGTGACTGATGCACATAGGCATTTGATATTGTTGCCTGGACACTCCTCTCCATGGTTGGCATGTTTTAGAAAGAGCATCTTGTCTTTCATTTTGGCTCTCATTTGTTTGTTTGGTCCTATTATAGTTTTGTTTGTTTTCCAATTGTCTATTGTCTAATGAAAGAGAAGGAAGGAATGTGATTTGAGCTGCAGGGGCAATGGGGGAGGATCAGGAGAGAGAGGTAGAGAAGAGAAACCATGATTAGAATACAGTGTGTGGAAAAAACCCCTACTTTTAATAAAAACTTACATTATAAATAAAAAGGGAACAAGCATTTTGTAACTGTCTTTAAAAAAAGAGATTATGTCATAGTTTCTTGATTTATCATTGTTTTGATTCATACTGTTTTGTTTCCTCAATAAGACAAATCCGTATTTAAAAACAAATCCCCCATTTCAATAAATAACGGTGACAACAGAAATCTGCAGACATGAATATCTTTGTAGGGAGGGTGTTTACCATTGATTGAAGTTGTGGCTTATCCCCCCAACTCACCTATTACTTAAGGGACTGCTGGGCCCATCCCTGATGATTAACTTCCATTTAGGTCATTGTTTAGTGAGTCCTGAACACCTGCTTAGTACTCAGCAAGGGTAACTTTTCACTTCCTATGGGGTGGGAGATGGATTACTTGGTCTGTTGGTCTAGAAGAAGACCTGGGCACACTGTTACAAAGCCCCATTCATTGCCTTCTCAGGGATTTTTATAGATAATAGGCTGATAATTCGAAGTGACTGTATAGGGTTTAACCTCACACAGTGGATCTAGTCAGCCTGGGGCCATTTGTGAAGCCAATGATTCACCAAGGCACATCCCAGCAAGAAAGGCCTACAACACCAGTGACTGCCTTTTGTCACCTCACACTTTGTAGACCAAGTCAGAGTCACCCAGGTCTATCCTACTCTCCTTCCAACTATTTCCTCTGGATTTCCACATGTCATTAATACATTTTTAGTCACTTAGGTTCAAAACCTCCATCATCTTTCATTCCTAGGAGTCATTTCTTGGTGTCTAGTTAGTCACTAAGCCCTACTGGCATGCCTTTGTGGATGCTGCTGTCCTTGTGAACCACTACTATTATACTTTAAACTGACTGATGTACAAATGTACAGTTTCAGGAGCCAAACCTGAGTTGTTTTTCCTCTTTCCAATTTGGTTTACTTTGCTTCCTTCTCTGGATTCCTGAACCAAATATTTTCATTGGTATTCTTCTTTGGACCTTTAGCAAATGTTTGTGTTTCCATTGTTCCCCTTGAGCAGGAAAAAAAAGAAGTTGATACCTTCAATAGCCTCCTTTGCTTTTATTGTCCACAATGGTAAACTAAAAGGTGCCTCCTCCAACAGTCTAACAAAGGAAGCCATCACTGATCTTCCATGGATAGACTTCCAAAGCTAGATTTTCCATCCCGGGGATGCCTTAGCTTTGTTTTTCTGTCTTGAGCTAGAATGTCACACTGTATAGCCCAGGCTTCAAACTTCTAATCATCTCCTTGCCTCTGCCTACTAAACACTGGGACACGTGTGTGAGCCACCAAGCTCTGCTTTTCCTATAGATTTTCAAAGACTAAAAACAGAAAGCTCTCGTGAACTTGGAATTTGAACTTCATCAAGCATATAGTAAGTATTCAATAAAGTTTTATAATTATAGTAGAGATCTTGCTGGATCTTGGTAATTAACAACATTACCAGGAAGTATCTGTCTACAGGAAGTGACTGCCTACTACTTGTAAAGATTGTCATTGAATTTCTACTATTTCCTAGTCATGTCAGTAAAAGCAGCTGACTTGAGAAGGCTGTTTTCACTTTTGCTCAGACTTCTGCATTTCAAGCATATTAGAGGAATTTTAGAGTTTATTTTACTGCATTATACATTCTAAATTTTCATGAGAATTTAACATGAAAAATACCCCATGTCCAGCACAATGATCAGAATAGACTCCCCTGATGCTCCCAAGGCTGATTTAGGGTGGGAGGGTGCCCCAGTTATCAGAGGAAATAATTCAAGGTTCTGTCATTTTAAACCCTCCTTGTCTATTTAGATTTCACAAATATCCCCACTTCCCACTCAAAGTGCTACATATTTTCTCGTTGTGTGTAAGGTTTTTAAAATAAAGGTAACCTGTTTTCACTTTGAGAGTGACTCTACAAACTCTTGAGAAAATGGGAGATGTGTGGAGAGAAAATTGAACAATAAAATTAGTAATTTATTAATAAACTCTAATGTTAGGAGTTAGAGACAATGGTGTGGGACCCTAGCTCTTTGATTTCTAGGATTTTCTCTCTCTCTCCCTCTCTCTCTCCTACCCTCTATCTTTGTCTCTTTCCCTCCCTTCCTTCTCCCTCCCTCCCTTTTACACATACAATGGCAGATTGAATTCTGAACTTTTTAGCATTTATGTATTCTCAGAAATCTTTTAATTAGTATAAACTTGAGGTCTCAACAGTGCTTCATTGAAATTGTATGAGGTGCTCCTTCAAAAAGCATTCTGCTAGAAATGTCCTCAATAGCATAAAAGGACTGTTCACTGAGTGGGAGGTCCTTTTAACAAGCAGGAAAACCTTGGATGAAATTTTTGAAAAATTGGTCTCTGTTCACATGCAATTAATTTTCAGCATCATTCCATACCTCACAAGCTCTAATTTTTACACTTGTTTATTTGTAAACAAATTTATAAATAGTACTTCTAAAATTTTAAATGGATTTTCTTGCTCTATTCTATTTTTACAATATGCTGGCTAGTTTTATGTTAACTTGTCACAAGCCCATGTTATCTAAAAAGAGGAAGCCTCAATTGAAAAAAAAATGCCTTTGTATGATCTGGCTGTAAGGCATTTTCTTAATTAGTGATCAGTGGGGGAGAACCCAGCCCATAGTGAGTGGGGCCATCTCTAGACTAGTGGTCCTTGGTGCTATAAGAAAGGAGGCTGAGCAAGCCATGATAAGCAAGCCAGTAAGCAGCACCTAGCAATGGCCTCTGCATCATCTCTTGCCTCCAGGTTCCTGCCCTGTTTGAGTTCCTGTCCAGACTTCTTTCACTGATTAACAGTGATGCAGAAATGTAAACAGAATAAGCCCTGTCTTCCCCAGCTTGCTTTGGCCATGATGTTTCCTCACAGCAATAGTGACCCTAAATGGGGCATAACACTGCTCTAACTTTTTCTAGTCTTACATTAATGTTTCTCTGTGATAATTTTTAGTAGCATTCAACTCACATTCAATAACCAGTGTTTCTGGGTCTAGGTTAATTTTATAACCCTTGGTCTCAAAAGATAGGTGTAGTATTAGGTTTCTAGCCTGGATTTCCTGGTCTAGCCTGGTGGCCCAGATTTTCAAACCCACAGTCCCATAGACCCACTGAAACACACAGACACTTATATTAATTGTACATTGATTGACCTGGAGCCCAGGCATATAACTTGCTAGCTCTTGCTCTTAATCTAACCCATGATTCTTATCCTGTTCATCCATGCGGCTGGGTACCTTTTCTCAGAGCAGCATAGTTGTCCTCTGCTTCTTCTGCCTTCTCTGTGGCATTTCTGTGGTTTCTTCCTATTCCCAGAGTTTTCTTAGTCTGGTAGCTCCACCTACACTTCCTTTCTGCCTTGGGCCTATCAGAGTTTTTATTAAACCAGTAGGCAGGACAGTTATTTACAATGTAACATAATCCCCCTATACTTAGGTGTTAGAGCCAGCAACTTTAAGTCCAGCACATACTTTAAGTCCCATACTCAGAAGGCAGAGGCAAGCAGATGTCTATGAGTTCAAGGCCAGCTAAGGCTCCACAGTGAGTCCCTGTTGCAAAAACAGAAACAACAACAGAAAGTGAGTTATTGGACCAGGCAAGAGGTAGTTGTTGGTTCAATAATGGCCTGACTGTTATGGGAGAAACTCACAGAGTCCTTATTTGATCTTAAGTCTGTTCTACAGAAGAGACCTCATGCCTGGTACTGAGTCAAAGGCTCATGGCTGAGGACACTATAGTCACTAGGGCTACCTTACTGATTTTGTCTTGCTAATTGGACATGCTTTCAAAATGCCTCTTGAATAGTTAATGTTTGAGAAACTTATCTTTGCAGTGAATGGCAGTTAATGCAGAAACTCATGGTTGGTCTAGGTACTGAGGATTAGTGGCTATTGTGTGCTGAGCACTAAAGACATTCATATCAACCCATGCAAGGTTTAGGGAACATTGCAAAATGGGTAGGAGGCAGAAAGAAGTAAAAGTTAAATGATACAGATGAAGGCTGTGAAATGCTGTCTTATGGACATGACAAAGCTATGATACTTGTAAATTCACAACTGTGACGGCCTGAGTAAGGCTCATAAAACTAAGCCAGTAAGTATTAAGTCATGAGGAAGGGGGTTCATGGGGCCCTGTTTCAACTATGGGAGTTAATATTCTTGAGGGATGCTGTAAGAGATGAAGTCATTGTCTTCAGTGACATGAACACTGATGAATGGAGTCACTCAGCTTTCAGTGGCCCTGGTTAAATCAATAGGATTATAAAGTAAAAAAAAAAAAAATCAATAAAAAGCAAAAGTGTAGTGGGGTATGGTAGAAGGAAGGTGAGGTTTTGTTGGGCATTAGGAGAAAAGAGAAGTTGAACAGGTAAATATGAGCAGAATGTACTATATACACATCAAAGGATAATTACTTTTTTAAAATTGAGTATTGGCATTTCATTTATAAAAGATTCAAACTTTACCTGCACATAAAATCCACACTTACAAGCAATTTTTGTTTTTCCCCAGAGAATTCTTGAGTCCCTATAACATGTACTCCTAATAACTCATGTTGCTTTGGTTGACCAGTGCTCTAGTTTTATTCACTGATTATAGGTCAATACCCAAAATGTGTTTGTCAAATCAATGAATACCTTTAATATCAGTTTTTCTAAAATTAATTTCTTGGTCCATGTTTGTGGTTATTTGAAGAGGTATGGCCCCTATGGACTCATGTGTTTGAATGCTTGGCCTGTAAGGCATGGCACTATTAGGAGGTGTGGCCTTGTTGGAGGAAGTATATCACTCTGGAGGTTGGCTTTGATGTTTTCTATGCTCAAACTATGCCCAGTGTGGTACTCAGTTCACTTCCTGTTGCCTGCAGATAAAATACAGAACTTTCAGCTCCTTCTTCAGCACCATGTCTGCCTGCACACCAACGTGTTCCACCGTTATGACAATGGATTATACCTCTGAACTGAAAGCCAGCCTCAATTAAATGTTTTCCTTTATAAAAGTTTCTGGGGTCATGCATCTCTTCACAGCAATAGTAATCTCAGATAAAACAATCTGCTACCACTTGCCTCAAACTGGAGCTCCTACATTGATTTCTTGCCTCTCCCAAGCTCTCTGATAACAGTAAGCCCTAATGGAGAAAATAATTATAGCAATGTCCCATTTGGGATAGATGGATAGATAAGCATCCATTCAAATAGCATCTGGTTTCAACAGGAAGCTATTGGTAGACATGTATAAATTATTCAGTGCCTTATACTGCAGGATCTCCTACTCTACAGAATATTATTGTGGGGTATGGAGAGAAAATTCACTGTGACATCCCTGGGGTGGAGGTGAAGAAACACATCATATAGCCTCTTGGGAAGTCACTTACATGTTTCCAATGTAAGATTGCTATGACAATCAAATCAACTTCCAGAAGTGGTCTCAAGAAACAAAATGACATTTGGAGCTGACGTTCTCAGGAGTTTCCCTTTACAGACAGGCATGCCCACATGGTGAGAATGGATCCAGCCAATGACAAACCCTGTTTCTTCAGTAGGTCATACTTCAGGGCTCCAGCTCCAGGAAATATGATGGGGCAAAAGTATCATCAACATGTTTTAATAGCTCTACTGTCTAGGGAGTTGAACAAAGGAGAGGGGGGCCAGGAAAAACATAAGCTGCATAAATAAAGGGATACTGACTGACAGGCTACTGGTAAGAGAAGATGATGGAAAATTCTAGTTGTTTTAGGTATTGTTGAGCTTAATATATCTTCAACAGAGTACAGTGTGTGGCTGGCTTCTGCTCAGTCATAAAGAAAGCTTGGGGTAGAGACACAGCTAAGTGGTAGGAGCACTTGCTGAACATGTAAGATGCCATAGGGTCAATCCTCAGTATTGCTGGAGAAGAAAACTTGAGTGGAATCCACTGCTCATGTCCTATTGGTGGCTTCTGAATTACTTAAAGGAAAGTTGTCAAAATCATTACTTTCTTGGGAGAAGAGAAGAAGCCAGGAATGGAGTAAAGAGTTGTAGCAATGGGGTTTCTTGGTCCCAGGCAGCCAGAGGCCCAGACCCACAGACCTGCCGCCCAAGACCACTTAGCTGCCAACCGCCACCACTCAGGCCCCCAGAAAGGACTCAGACACTTATATTAACTTTATGCTGTTGGGCCTATGGCTCAGGTACATTGCTAGCTAGCTCTTACACCTTAAGTCAATCCATTTCTATTCATCTATCTGCCACGTGGCCCGTGGCTTACCTGTGTTCCTTACATGTTGCTCCTTAGGCAGCTTGCTCAGGTCTGCCTGACTCTGCCCCACTTCTCCTACATATGCTCTGATTTCTCCTTCTACTTCTTCTGTGGTGCCTGACATGGCCCAAAACAGCTCCTTTATTTAAAGATTGATATTCACAGCATACAGAAAGACATTCCCACATCACTTCCCCCTTTCTGTCTAATCAAAAAGGAAACTTTCAATTATAACATAGCAAGAAAGTAGAATTAAGTAGTCCTTGATGTAGAGTGTATTACAGACTTTTTTCTTGGGGAAAAACAGTAGGCGCATGTGTGCACATGCACACGCACACACAAACACACACACACACATACACACATATATACACACACAGACACACACACACACACACAAACACACACACACATCTACTCACCCCAGAAAAGGAGCCTACATCAGAACAAAGCAGTGATTGCACCAATGTCTAAATGGGTGAACCAGTAGGTTTTACTGAGGTTACACAGAAATATGAGTGAGAGGTTACTTACAGTAACAGAAGTGATTCAAAGATGGCTGTATAACAAAAGCTTGCTCCAGCATAAGCACCAGCTCATGAAGGCTAGAAACCTGGATTGCACCTGCAGACAGCTCAGCAGGTTGGAGAGTGTCTTTTCCAATGACTACGTTGGTTTGAGCATCTCCTAAGCAGTTTTGCCTGTTTCCTCTTCACTGTTTGGCTTGTGTCTACTTCTCTCAGGCTGTTTGTATTAGTGCTGCTTCTCTCAAGCATGGAGTGAGCCTCTTCCAAGCAACTCAGCTTGTCTGAGAGTAAGGTTGATCAATTTTTACTATTGATATACTCTAGAGAAGGAGGGACCTAGTGAATCTGTTCAGTTTTAGGAACTTCCTAAAACTCTTTTGAGTCACTTCCTTCCCATCTTAATCAGTTTTCCCGCAGGATGGAATTTTCCAATCTTTGAGAAGACTGCTAGAACAGGAAGATGAGTTGGCTGCAAGCAAGAAACTTTGCTCAGGAGAGAATCTTCCAGAAGGAATTCCAGTACAACACAGGAAGCCTGGGGAAGAATGTGCTACAACCTCTGTGCAAAGCCTTGTCAAGACTGTGGGCAGGGGAATTTCAGTCAGCAGACACCCTTTTAGCATTCCTGTTGACTCTCATCTGCCATCAGACATAATAGAATACTAATGAATTCTATTAATATAATAAAACCCAGAGCCAGCGTTGGGGAAAAGCTGAAATATCAGAGAGAGGAAACAGACCACAGACATTTCTCATCCAGTGAACTCCTCAGGCCAAATGAAATAGGTCCCATCTCCATGAGTCCTTAGGCTGACCTGGTGAGCAGGCAAAAGAGCAGAACTTCTGCCTTCTCTTTATATTTCTTACCCTGCCCAGCAATTTTACTTCTTTGTTCAACATTCCTCAGGCTAGGATTAAAGGTGGATGCCATTACCACCTGGCTCTTTTTAGCCTTGAACTCACAGAGATCCTGGGATTAAAAACTGAGTCACCACTCCTTGACCTTCATGGTTTGGCTCTGTCCTCTGACATTTCAGGCTATTTTTATTGAATATACTGCCACAATAACTATACTATTGTACAATTCCATATACTCAATGATTTACTCAATCATTATTTTGTGAACAACACTCTGCCCAGGCTTGAGAAAGGTTAGAAAGAAAAGTATAAGCAAAGAGCTTTGCACACACCTTTAATCTCAGTGCCCAGATACAGAGGCAGGTGGATCTCTGGGAGTTTAAGGCCAGCCTGATCTACCTAGCAAGTTCCAGGACATCCAGAGCTACATAAAAGAAAGACCTTTTAATAAAATAAAAGTATAAACTAGGAGCTGGTCTCTGCAGCATCTTACCATCTCATCTTACTCATTGTCTAATATTTATGCCAATCTGTTTCTGAAGGACAGCTGGGTCTAAATAACCTAGGGAAGTTAATGAGTGGGTAGCAAAATGTATTTTATACTCTTAGACAGGGTTGCAAATAATCATGAAAACATTGTTTGCATCTTATTTTTAATCTTTTAAAAATAGTTTTAAAATTAAATGACTGGACTGGCAATGTAGTTTAGCTATAGAGGGCTTTCCCAGCTTGCGAAAGGTTCCGGGTTCAGTCCTTGGTGTAACAATATAAATAAATAAACAACTAGCTCTAAATGAACTCATCGCTTGGTGATATAGAGCTTGCTTAGTATATGTAAGGCTCTGGGTGTAATTTCCAACACTGCAATAAAATAAAATAAACTTAAAAATTATAAACTGAATTTTATAGAACCAGGTGTGTTCTCACACTGCTGTAATTCCAGTACTCTGGAAATAAGAACAGGAAGATTAGGGACCATTCATGGCTACAAAGGAAGACCTTGTTACAAAACAACTAAATAAATACACAGGGTCACAGAGGGGATGTGAGAGAAGAGACTCACTTGTATCATTGCCTCCATTGCCTCTAACTCCATGGACTGTTTCTTACTAAGCTCCAACATAGCCCAGATTCTCTGATCTCAATAGCTGAATGGCATCCAGTACAGAGAAAAATGTCCTCTCCCCCAGGAAAAGTTGTCTGTCCAGTCCTGCAGCTTTTAAAACTCACAGAGAATGACACTCTGTGCCTTCAGATATTTCCTTTTATGCTGAATAAATACATTTACTTCCAAGTCAGTACTAGGAGAGAGCCCAACACTGAATACTGTATGGCACTCAGCAGGAGAGTTCTGTGTGTGGCCTCTGGGATCATCAGCTATAGCATTCTGAACACTGAAGAGGAAAAAGTGAATGAACCAATAGTGTGGGTTTGGGCACTATAACATTCATATGTTGGCATTTTCCTTGTATGAGAGATATGCACACATATGCCTTGTATCACTTAGTAAAATGACCTACAATTTTACTCAGTCATATGTCCCTAGGGAATCTAAGGTTCAGCTAAAAGGCATCCACTAACTAGAGACAGGTGGATGGAGGGCAAACAAATCTGGGAATCCACTTGGCACTTTGGCTGGGGGTACTCAGTCCCACTGAGAGTGATACCCACAGCAAAGGCTGTAGACCTACTGCAGTGACATGGCAGAGGTAGATATTGGTGAGTGAGATTGAAGAGATGGTTGGCATGTTGGGCTTTTAATTCACTATGGAAGTTTTCCTTGCTAAACTAAAAAAGAGAATCAGAAAAGTAAAGAAGTTCATCCAAGGTTGTCTGTGTGTGTTCAAAACATTAGCATCTTGGAATCTACTTGGAACATCTCTAAGTGACTAGGTGACCAAGTCTTCCCCTGGAGAGCCAGGTTCTGCCTCTGCTGAGACATTAGCCTGGAGTAGCTTTGCAATATCCTTGAGCTGGCGTAGGACAAGAAAAAATAATGGGTTGTCTTCAGGGTGAAGACTGGGGTCGGGTGTGGTGGCTCACACACATCTATTGTTTCAGCACTTCGGGGAGGTTAAGTCTCAAACTCTGGGACAAATAGCTAGGGTGCCTATTTAACAAGGGATTGAAGCAGGAGACTAGGCCAGCCTGGACTATAGGGTAAGACTGTGCCTCCAAAAATAAGAATACACAATAAATCAACAAAAAAGAGGAAACAATTGTGGTCTGAGATGTGAGGAGGTTGAAGACAATGTTGAACTTGGCTCTTACTTTGAATGGCTTGGTTGAATAAGTCGTTTTAGTCATTAAAGTTGGGAATGTGAGGTTTCAATTGCTCTGTAAGCGCATATGGCCCTGTGCAGAATCTTCCTGGTAGCCAAGCAGAGTGTACAGACATTTCTTTTAGCTTATACTGTTTGGGCCCACACAGTATTTAAAAATAACTAAAGTCATTGCCAATGTGTTAAAAATTTAGTTTTTACCTCTTCAAACAAAAACAAAAGCCTAGCCAGTGAAGTGGACATCCATCTTCAACAGCAGTTGGAAGGGAGTGTTCTGGGTTGCCTGCTGCCCTGGACCAGGCGCCTAGTCTGGTTGGTGGGCAAGCCTGTACTTTCCTGCCCTAAAGTCTGTGGAATGTGGTGCTGGGTTTTTTCATAGCCACTTTTGCTGTTGAACACGTTTCTGACCCCACTTTGCCTGTTAAAGTTCTGTTTCTTCCAGGTGGCCTCCAGCTAATTCGGCTGCCTTCATTCCACCTACCTGGGTCAGTGCTGGAGTGGTGTGTGTCTTTTTTACTCAGGGTTTTCTGAAGGACTTAGAAAGAGCCTTTAGGCTATGTGGAGCTGAATGTGGTGGTGCCCTCTCTAAACCCAGGGAGCTAAATGTGGTGGTGCATTCTGTAATCCCATCACTTCAGAAGCCGGAACTGGAGGATTAAAGTTTAAGGCATGGAAGAAGGGAAGGAAGGAAGGGAGGAGGAAGGGAGGGAAACAGGGAACAAGGAAGGTAGGGAAGGAGGGAGGGAGGGGAAAAAGGAGGAAGAACCAGGTGGGAAAAGAAATTTTGCTCTCAATGAACTTGTGTGTGCCAGCAAGTTCAGACTGAGTGAGGAGACCCCATCACTTCTTGAGGAACAGACAAACCCCAGATTTTAACCTGTAATTGCTGGTGGGGTGGGAGTGTTCACACCCCAACCTCAGGGGCCATTTTAGGGAAAGGGAGACTTTCCCACCTGGCATTCACTTATGATGAACTCCCCTCAGGTAGTTCAAGGCTTCCCCAGGTCCCCTTCCAGGTCCAGGTCAATCATTGACAAAGCACTGTAGCTTGTGAGGAGGACACTAGGGGCACCTGGGGCTCCGTGCTGGCAAAGTGCCTGGCACCGATTGGGGAAACATCCGGCTCCTCCCTTGCCCTGCAGGTACAGCTTCAAGGTCAAACAGAGTGGGAGAGTGGCCAAGACAAGAGTCAGAGACATGAGATCTTGTAATCCTGGGACCAGCTCTGCCAGCTTTGCCCCTGTCGCTCCACTGCCCCCAGGACTGGTACTGTATTTTTTCTCTGAGCGCCAGACTGGCAGCTTTTGTTCTCTTCAAGACCTGCAGATAGGTCTCAAGTTTAAGTGAGAACCCTAGGAGCCCTAAGAACTATAGTGCAGGTCCACAAACCTCCCTCGGAATCCCCTAAGTTTTGTTTGCCCAGAAGTTACTGTATGGATTTTGAAAAATTGTACTATAATCTCTAACAGAGCAGGGACAGAGGAGGAGGCAAAAGAGGGGGAAGGGAGGGGAGAAAGAGAGAAGAAAAAGAAAGGGGGGGAGGAGGAATTCGGGAAGGGAGAGGCTTGAAATAGGTCTTAGAGCTATGGAAATCCTGCTAACATTTCCAGGTTGCCTGGGTTTCTGAGAGCATGAGATTGACCAACCAAATTCAAATTATACCACATCTAATCTGTCATTTTACAGGCACAGATTCACAGTCTGGATTTAGAAACAGGGTGGAAGAGAGTAGAGATAGGAAAACAGAGCATACAGTTCAATGCTCAAAAATAAAATTGATGATTTATCTAAGTGAGAAGGCTTTGATTCTATAGGGAAATTACATTAACAGGAATGGTTTTCAGGAAGTGTGGTATGCCTGCTACATATCAGCTAAGGGCATATGGTCTCTCAGAGCCACAGTCTGTGAGTTCTCGAAGGCCTTGGGAAAGGAAGGATTAATACCACACAAAAAGGGCCAGAGGGTTACAGGAGAAGGGTATTTTTTGCAAAACCCACTGCTGGGAGTTTGTTTGTTTTTGTTGTTGTTGTTTTGTTTTTGTTTTTTGTTGTTTTTTTTTTAACCACAAAGACAAGACAAAATCAGAATCACCAGGAAAGGTTTTCTAAGTATGTCATTTAAAATGGTTTATCTTCTACACAATGGCAATCCACCTAGCCTTTGTCCAGACAGAGCTACACTCTATTTCTAGCATCCTACCAGGCCTGATGCCTGGCTGAAGCACAGGATTCATGCTTGTGGAATGGATGCGTGAAGAAATAGACTCAGGTGAGCAGGCAAACAGGTTCTACCACACATTCTGTCTAGGTGCACCTCCAAGCAGAGGGTGAATGCAGGAGTCACATCCCTCCTACATTGGCTATCCATCCTGTGGGCACCGCTTTGGGAGGACAGTTGGGTAGAGTGATTTTCCTACTCTGACTCTGCACAAGACCCTGGCCCCATCAAGTCCCTGTAACACCATCCATCAGGCATAGCCAGTTACGTGAACATTAGGTGACATAGACAAAGCTCACTACAGTTATGGCTCAGTGGGCAAGCACTTGCCAACATAAGCAAGGCACAGGTTCAAATCCCCAACAAGGCAAGCAAATGAGCAAATCTAATAATAAAACAAACTCTTAGCAAAGGGCCAAGAGAAGCAGAGAATCTGGAAATTACACATGAATTAATACATTGGCCTACCCCAAGAGACTTTTATGTATGTGGGTGTGGATGCTCCTGTACCTGTGTACATATATATGTAGAGAGGGAGGTCAACCTCAGGTCAAGAGCCCATGTCTCTCTTTTGAGACAGGGTGTCATTGACCAGGAGCTCACTGAATGCACGACACTGGCTGGCCAGTCAACCCCAGAATCCACCGTCTCCAGTTCCTCAGTACTTGAACCACAAATGCACACCACCACCATGGGCATTTTAACATTCCAGGTATCAAACACAGGTCCTAGTGCTGGCTTCCAGGAAATACCTACCAGCAAAGCAGCCTAGAACCATCACAGAAAGATGCAGACCATTGTCTCTCTCCAGAACAGGGCAGACATCTTTTCTTTTGGCCATACCATGATAGCAGGCTGGAGGAGGTTGAAGCATGGTGGATTTGAGCAGTACTTTTCAGGTAACAATATGAAAAAAATCACAGCACCCTGCAAACTATAGTTCTCTCCACCATCTGCCACCCTGGAGATCAGCCCTCAGAGTGTCCTGGTTTGGGTATGTGCTTATCAGTGCAACGAGGTTTAGATGAAATGGATCTGAAGTGGTCACTTGCATATCTCCACAACTTCACCATCAAGCCAGGTTACTCCTCCTTGAAGCCACGACATCTAGAAAAGGCCAGAACAAGATAACGTGGCTTACTAGAAAGGAAGAAAGGTGGCATGGTTTCCAGGAAGCTGTTGTGGCTTGAGTGGCAGGTATACCCTCCAGCTTTGGAAATGGAGGCAGGAAGGCAGTGGGGATCTTGTTGGGTCCAGGGAGGGTCTTAGGGATGATTGGGAAATGTAGTCAGAACTTCCTGTCCGGGATGTTTCCTGACAGATCCTGGGCAACATGAAATCAGAGGATGAAAAAACAAATCTCTTTACAAATCAAATACAGGAATAAAATGTTTTAACTTTCCAAGTGGGGGAGGAAAGGAACATTCAGTGGGCAAGAGAAGCATCTGGGAGTCAGGCGCTCAGTGAGGGGCACTACATGTGCTGGTTAAAACTCAGATCACAGCTCTACCATTCACTACCCATCAGTGACTCAGATCTCTCCAAGCCCTGGTTTACACACTGTGCACAGGGGCAAGCATCATATCATATTCTTGGGGTTGTGGTGAAGGTTTAATAGTAAATCCTTAGAGAGACAGGAAGTGCACTGTAAGCACTTAATTATTGGTAGTAAGTCAGACTCCGACAAGGTATGGAGACCCAGAGAGCAACCAGTGTTGCAGTTCAAGCCCCAAAACAATCAGCTACAGATTCCTTCTTGCTGGTGCTGACAGAAGGAACATTCTAATATGATTCTGTTGCTGCGGTTAATCCTATGGCTAAAGCAATATAGGGAAGGAATGGATTTATTTCAATTTGCAGGTTGCAGTCTATTGTCTAAGGAAGTCAGGACAGGGATTAAAGCAAGATTTTGAGACAGCTGGCTCTCTCACAAATCATTACTTGGCTAGCTTTCTTATATAGACTAGGACCAACTGCCCAGGGAATGGTGCTGCCCACAGTGGACTGAGCTCCATAGATTAATGTGGGAATCCCTCAGTTGAAAGTCCCTTCTCAGGTGATTCTATTCTGTGTCAAGTTGACAGTTAAAGTGAACTAGAATGGGGATTATCAAATTTTTGTTCTATTTTCACTTTCAAATGATTGAATAAGGCCCATCATTGAAAAGAATTTGCCCAACAGTTTACTTTTTTCTACAGTAGTGGTTACTGTTTTAGAATGTGTATCTTATTTATTTCTTCTTCTTGAGATTTTATTTCTGTTTTGGGCAGGGTAAACTTAAATTCCTAGTCTTAAGTAATCTTCCCACCTCAGCCTTCCTGGAAGCTGGGCGACAGCATATACCACAACATATCCATTAAGTCTACCAATTCAAATATGAGTCTCTTCTAAGAACCTCATAGAAACATTCAGAATAATGTTCGACCATATTTCAGGGCACTGTGGCCCAGCCAACTTAACACATAAAATTAACCAATGTTTTTAAATTGATTAGCTCTATTTTATTTTATTTTTATTGATTTATATGCATTTGAGTTTTTGAGACAGGGTCTCACAGATAAAGCCCAAGTTGGCCTCAGGGTCCTCCTACTTGTCTCCCAAATGCCGTGATGACAGGTATGTGTTTACACACACAGCAACTAGCTTCATTTTACATGAGGCTGGGAAGACCTTGAGGGTCTGGTACTAGAGGCAGAGCAGCTTATTCCAGACTTGGAATTCTTTAAGGAGCTAAGAAGGGAACTTGAGGCAAAGTCTAGAGACACAGAACTTGCCTGGCATACCTAGATCCTGGTTTCCATTCCCAATAGAGTGCATTTACCCCCTTAGATACCATCATTATAGTCTCTCCCTGGGATTTGAAAGCAAGCTCTTCTCAAGTGATTACTTTAAAAGTTATTAAGCTTTACATCTAATTGTTAATTGAGCAAGGTTCTGCATATGAAGTAGCCTTCACTGATCTGCTGTTTGCTTCTCACTGGCATCTGAAGGCAGAAGCCCAGAGCAGTGGCCAGACTTCAGTTCTCTATTACCCATATCTCCTGGGGGCTGTCAGTGGGTGCTGATCAAGAACTCTATTGGTCCAGAGCAAACCGCACATGTGCAAGAGAGATGACTGGCCCTTCTCCTGGAAGAGAGCCTCAGAGTCAAGATGGATTCTATTAGTTCTGTGGGCTTGGTGGCACATGCCCAGCAATCCCAGCGTTCAGGAGGTAAAGTTTGGAACATAAATAGTTTGGGGTCAGCCGAGTATGCTGAGGCACACCTTCAATTCTAGCAGTCAGGAGGCAGAGTCAGGTGGATATCTGTGAGTTCAAGACCAGCCTGGCCTACTTAATGAGCTCTAGAACAGCCAGGGTAATATAGAGTGATCCTATTTTAAAAAAAGGAAGTGGGGTGAGATTGCTTAGATACACACCCTAGGAATGTAGTGAGACATTGTCATTAAACATAACAATAAAAGGACAGTTAATTTAAGGACATATAAATATAAAATAAATAAATATGGCTACAGAGTTGAATCTTAAGTCTAAATGCTAACCATCATTCTACTCCTCCTCAGATACCTGTGAAAGGCTTTAGGAAGTAAATATGAGAGCAGACGTGGAGAAGAAATGAGCATCAAACAGAATAGAGGCTCCGGAGGACTCATGGAGAAGCACATCTGGAGGAGCTACTGTATTTAGGTCTTCAAACAACAACAAAAATAGTTCCCAGTAAGATGAGAAAAACGTGTGGGAAGGCTAAGATTCCAGTTCAAAGAGGCCACCAGAGACGATCTTCCACAGCGGAAAGCACCAGTGAGCTGCCTGCTGTTTTTGTGATCTTCAGGGAACCAAACCCAAGGGCGGGAACCAAACCCAAGGGCAGAAGCTCTGTGTCACTGTCTACAAACTCATCTCTGGCTCCCAGGCCTGTGGTGGTGGAGAACCAATGAGAGGCAGCCCAGCTACTGTGTCTGGATTTAAAATGCTCATATGTGGAAGGAGCAGCCTGCTTCACAAAGTCCCCTGGGGAGGAAATGAGGTATGCAGAGGAGGACACCAGGTAAGGCAGGCTCCTAGGTCAAAGGTGGCCAGTGGGCAGGCATGCTGTGAGGGTGTCAACAGCTGGGCAGGGAACTAAGAAAGCTCACCAAGGCTGGTGAGATGGTAGGCTCCAGTTCCTCAGATGCTGGGGACCTTGTTTTTTCTTTGAAGCTGAGGGAAGGTCAGTGAGGCAGGACCCCCACCCCACCGTCTTCATACCCCACCCCACACTTGTCGGGGCTGATCAGCGGTGAATGTGTGTGTTTAACTAACATGCACTCCCTTTCTGGGGAAGACACAATAAACTAGTAATGTGTACTAGGAAGTTCTTATGTAACTGTTATGGCAGAAGATTCTAGAAAAACTTTTGGAGCTCAAATAATCATATAAAACCTGGTAGCCAATTCAATCTTATAAAAATATTTTGTCTGTGTACTCTTTTCCCAGAGCTTTGCTCTGGGATGGCTGATTCCATTTTATCAGATCTAGGAATTGAACCTAGGAATGTAGATGTTAAGCAAGAGGCCTGGTCTAATTCTTCCAGCCTCTATTTACCTTTTCTTTTGAGACAGGTCTCACTAAGTAGCCCAAACAGGTCTTGGAATTTAACAGTTCTCCTGTCTTAGCCTCCTGAGCACCTGGGATTTCAGGCCTACACCACCAGGCTTTGGTTTATTTGATTTTTCTTTTTGTTTTTTTTTTTTTTTTTTTTTTTTTTTGAGATAGGGTCTTTGTGTAGCCCTGGCTGTCCTGGAGCTTACTCTATAGACCAGGTTGGCCTTGAACTCACAGAGATCTGCCTGCCTCTGCTTCCTGAGTGCTCACACTAAAGGTGGGCTTATCTGATTTCCATAGTAACTCTGCAGTCAGGTCTTTATGGGAGAAGAAATGAAAGTATAGCTCATCTTGGTCCACAAAGTCACCAGGACTGAAAACCTCATTCAATTTTCTACAAATTCAGTGCATTTTCTCCATTAAACCAGGCTTAGCAGTGCAGATTCCTCCACAGTTGCAGATGACTCAGCTTCTGGTGATCATAGGGTCAGAATTTTCTTTTTCAGGTGCCAGATAGTTTGAGAAACCCTCACACAAATTGCACAGTTTATTTACTATCTTTGATTTAACAAATGAATAACAAGTTAGAAACAGGAATTCAATAAACAGTCAAAATAATACATTTTATGGCTTTGTTAGAGGCAAACAGACCCAGGAAGTCAGTTTCTGGCTACAAGCGTATTGGGAAACTCCAGGTAAACATGGCGTTTCTGGCCAGATGCTCAGTCTCATGTGAATGTTAGTGAGCGCTTCAAAGTATTCTCTAGAAACGAGGCATTATTCTGAATATGTGCACATGTAACTCCCGAGGCTGGCGTCTTCCCTCACAGCACCAGGAATGGGAAACACAGACTGGTCAGGGAAGTCCAAGATAAGAGAACTAATTTGTCAATGGGCTGAGAATGTAACACCAACAAATGGAATGAGCCAGACAGCAGTGGGGCAGGTAGGGAAAGGGGCCGTGGCCAAGGACACTGGGTGAGAATGGTCCCTGTGGCTCCTGAGTTTAAATACTTGGTATTCAGCTCGAAAGGGGCCCGTGGCCAAGAACACTGGGTGCGAATGGTCCCTGTGGCTCCTGAGTTCAAATACTTGGTATTCAGCTCCTGGGACTGTTTCAAAGGTTTAGGAGGTGTACCACGGAGAGCCTCCAACTTTGAGGCTTCAAGCATTCTCCTTCGGTATGTTCTCTGCCTCCTGACTGTAGTTTGAGATGTGAGCTCTCAAGCTGTTCCTGCGGCCATACTTCCCCTCCACCAACAGAGACTCTAAACCCCTGGAGTGGTAAACCCAATCAAACACTTTCCTTTATGAGCTGCCTTGGTCACGGTGTTTTATCACAGCAATAGAAAAAACGACTAACACAGACAGCACGGTGCTCCCTTCCTTTCCTCTGTTGGCTGGAGACATGGCTTCCAAAGTTCTCCATTCTGCTGTGCTTGTTTGTCTAACTATATCTGAGCCAATTTTTGTTGTTGTGTGGCTTCTTTGTTGCCATCTTAGCTTTAGGATGTATCATAGCAGAGACTAGGCTGGCTGAGAACTTCCTATGTATCCTAGGCTGGCCTTTGCGTCACTGACTACTATTCTCTTCTCTGTCCTTAACGTCACTTGTTCATCCACAGGGATCTATGAGAAGGGTCAGGTATCCCTTTGACTTGCCCTTTATCCTTTGTCCCCTAAGACTGGTTCCCACATTGCAGTTAATGATCTGAGCATCCCTGCTGGTACTGGAGTCAGAGGTGCCACAACATTCTTGAGTCTTCTCTGTTTTCTGGTTGGTTTATCACTGGGTGATCCTGAGGATGCTAATACATAAATACTTTTCTAGGATCCCTAAGTCATTCACTGTGTCTTACTGTCAGTTACTGTCTGTTGCTGTTAAACCACCATAACCAAAAGCAACTTAAAAGTGAAAGCATTTAATTAAGAGCTTGCTTATAGTTTCAGGTTAGACCATTTCTGTTATGGTAGGAACACTGCATCAGGCATACAATCATGGCACTGGGGGCAGTAGTTGAGAGCCTACCTCCCGCTCTGCAGACAGGAGGCAGAAAGAGAATGAGACTTGGCCTAGTATAGGCTTTTGAAATCTCAAAGCCCATTCCCAGTGACACACCTCCTCTAAAAAAGCCACTAATCCTTCCTAAACAACTGGAAACCAAACATTAGAATGGAGGCCATTCTTCTTCAAACAAGCAGAAATTGTCACCACTTCAGGTCACGACCTTTCTTTTCTGGGTCTGTGCAGTGCTGTCTTCTACCCTGATTTTGTTGGCATTCTCCACTGCTCTGAAGTAAAAGGCTCCACTCTGAAGAGACAAGGTCTTCGTTCATATAACATTCATCCTACCAATATCATTTTCCAGCCTCCCCTGCTACTACTTTGCCAGGCCAGTTCTTTTCTTATATAACCAATTTGGTGACCTCTGGCTTAGGAGGTCATTTCTGATTTCTCCTATGTGGTTATATCCATGTTGCTGAAATTCCTTCCCTAGAGAAGACATAAATACTGTATACCTCTTCTAAGGTCCCAATGACAATGAAGGCATGATTCACCACCATGGAGAAGCCCATGAGTTTATTGGGCTTCCTTACAGAGTACAGGTGAGGGGTTACTTACTGAAGCATAGCTACTTCTGTTGTAAGAAATCCCAGTGACTGTGCTAGAAAGCATTTCCGCAGCAGGGATGACGACATTCTCATAAGCACAAAGACGGCACTCCCTGCACTAAACTTCCTAGCCTATATAGTCCAACCTCCTCCCCAAGGCCCAAGGTCATAGGCTGTGAGGAATCAAGAAGTTTTTGCTTGATCTGAGCCTTAGGAACTGGGCTTATAATCCCTGACCTTGAACACTGTCCCCGGGTGGGATAAAAACACAGAAGGAAAGCACTCAAGGGAGGGTCTGGGTATGGTAACCAAGGGGTGTAATATCAGAACTCAGAAGGCAGAGACAGAAGGATCATGTGTTCAAGGGCAATCCACGGGACAGAGTGAGATGCAATCTTAGGCAAGCATGAAAACAAAACCCTGAGAATACTCAGTTGGCCATGAAAGATTTTGGTTTAAAAATGTGGAAAGGCTACATAGAGGAAGTGGAACCCCTTGGCTTTTGAAGGAAAAGTCAGAGAATGGGAAGTAAGCCATTCTAGGAGGAAGGAAGAGCCAGAGGAAGCTGGAGGGGCTAGGAGGGCTGGGTGCAAAGGAGGTAAGTCCCAGAATGTGGCACCCAGATAAAACACATCAGTCTCACTGGGAAAGGATTAGACTCACAGATCTGGGTGTTTCATGCTACACCAGCAAAGATGAGAACCACCTTCAGGTGGTTCCAAAAGGCCTTACACTCCAAGATCCATCGAGTTAGATCATTCTGTAGAATGGTCTGTAGAATTTAACTGTCATGTTTTGGCATCCATGGACACTCAGATTTTCTTGTCTTTGAGATCCTGGAGGGCAATGTATTTCTCAGTGCTGACATGCCAGCCAGTTCCATTGTTACATTATTTCTGTCATTCTCGGTGCCCTGCTAGGACTCTCACCTCATCTGTGACCTATGTGAGTCATAATCACACTCTCAAATGGGTCTTCCCAATTTCTTACTGGAAATTAAAGCAGGGTGTGGTGGAGCATGCCCGTAATCCCAGGACTTGGGTAGCAGAGGCAGGGAGTTGCTGTAACTTTGAGCCTGTCTGATTGATATAGTAAGTCCTAAATCAGTCAGGGCTACACAGTGAGATCCCGTTGAGAGAGAGAAGGTATAGAAATAAAGGGAGGGAGAGAGAGGTACAGCCTCCACTCCTGCTGGCCTGGTTTCTTCCATCACATTGCTCAGCCTCAATCCCATGTTCTGCTTTCTATTTTGTCTGTTGTCCGTTCTTCCAGACCTAGCAGAAGGTGGAATTTGCCAAGGTAAAGTCTTATGTTTTTACTTATGTACATTCTCCATGCTAGCACAGATTTGATTGTACCGCATAACTTCATATGTGGCTTTAGTTAAATTAATTGGCTAAGGTAGACTTTAGCCCCCAATCTAAAGACAGTTCCCCATCTATTTGCCTAGTTGAACCTATTAAATCCCATGCACTGGGAGTTCGCTAGAGAGAAGCTGACACTTGGAACTGAAAGGCACCGAGGAGAGAACTCAAAGATTCAAGAGGCAGAGAGGAGGGTAACAGAGGGACCTGGTGAGGAGAGACAGATGTGGAAGCGGATGGAAGAGAAAGGTCATTCTAAGGTTGGAGAATATAGACTCATGATTCCAGAAAGTGACTCAGAAACTGTGGCCGGAGTGAAAGAGCTACCACAGGCTACAGTGCTGACCCTGTCTTCTAGATAGTATCCTGGGTGTATGGGGATATGTTTCAAATATAATAAAAACAGTCAGCGTTATCAGAGGATAGATCCATCTCTTCCAGTCTTTGTTTTTGTTTGTTTGGTTGGTTTGGTTTGGTTTGGTTTTGAGACCGAGTTTTCTGTGTAACAGTCCTGGCTGTCCTGGAACTTGCTTTAAGGACCAAGCTCGCTTTGAACTCAAAGATTCTCTTGCCTTTGCTTCCCAAGTGCTGGGACAAACAGTGTGAGCCATGGCTGCTTCTGCCTTTTAGGCTCTTTCATGCTCTTCTCAAGCCTTCTTCATCCTTTCTATTCTTTCTTTTATCTCTTGTTCTTCATGTTTTCGCTCATATTTTCTCCAGTGTTCAGCAATTCTTTGAGCCCAAGGTTGAACCTCTTTCGGCATTGCATTGGCATCCTTGTCATAATCCAGTTTACAGGCCAGGGCAAGATCATGAGCTGCTTCTTCCCAGTGACCCAGGAATCTGTGCTTTCCCTCACCATTTGTATGGCTGAGCTGAATCAGGGTTATTTGTAGTAAGAGGTTTCTAGCCCAGACTTTCAGACCCACAGTCCCATGGTCTCAATGAAACACACAGATGCTTGTATTAATTGTACACTGATTGACCTGGGGCCCAGGCATATAACTTGCTAGCTCTTGCTCTTAAACTAACCCATTATTCTTATCCTGTTCAGTCATGTGGCTTGGTACCTCTTATCAGAGCAGCATAGCTGTCCTCTGCTTCTTCTGTCTTCTCTGGCAACTCTTGTGGCATCTCTGCTCTGTTCTTCCTGTTCTCAGAGTCTTCTTAGTCTGGTAGCCCCGCCCATACTTCCTGTCTGCCTTTGGCCAATCAGCGCTTTTTATTAAATGTTAGGCAAGACAATTATTTGCAATGTAACATCATAAATTCACTACTTTTCTCTTTTTAAAACAAGAACCCAAAATCTAATTTCCTTTGTATAATTTTTTCACTGTTATCTACAACAACTTGTAACCAACACTGTAAACAAAGACAAACATCCATAAACCATTTTTGGGGGAATGTGGGAGTAGTTCTCTAGGCTACTTCCTGCTTAATGGAGGCGTTGGCAATTCCATGGGGACCCAAAGAAAAGTTTAGGATTATCAACAAGTCTCTAGTGAAGTAGTCTATGAGGCTGCATCATCTCAGCCAGTCTCCTTGAAATAGTTTGGATACAGAGCTCAGGAAACTTCAACAGAGGTGTTCTGAAATGCTGAATCATCTGGGCCATCTGTTTCCATTGGGAACTCCTGAGGGGGTCACAAGGCCTGGCCATTGGGACATCACCCTTAGTACTAGTCACTACATGCCCTAAACGCAGATCACCAAGGACAAGATAACATGAGGTGAGGGGTCTCCAGTTCCTTCAACAGAGTCACCTGACAATACAAACCGGAGCACCATCTGTCTTGTCTGCAACTCCTGGGATCAGAGCTGGCTATACTGGGTCTCTGTTGTCATCAGGAAAGCTCTGTGCCCAGGTAGTTCTTAAGGTGGGTGGGGCAGCAATGCCCAATTGTGCATTTTCCCATTAAAGTGTGGTTTCCTCATGGGAAACCTACGTGATTCATTTTGAATTCGTCCTTCCTCTTTATTAAAAGGTCAGAGTTAGACCTTGTTGCTAAGCCAAGTCAGCAAACACAATCCCATATTTACTGTTCTAACACAGCCTGGGCGGCTCTTTTGAGGCAGGCTGGGGTGAAGTGGGAGGAGTCGGACATTTCAGTGTGTTTGGGAGGACTGTGCCCCGCTCACTGCACTTTTCCTGGAACCTCTTTGTTACCTGATGCTCCACAGGGCCTTGGCCCCTTCCTGCTGGTCCCTCAGCCACTTATTGTCCTGAATCTTTTCCAGGGAACATTCCTGGAAAGTTTCCTACCTATCTAGATGCAAGGCCATTTTTTTCTAGAGTATTTAGAACAACTCTAAAACATTCATTGTGGTATTGCCTGACATTGAATGTTAAAGGCCATTCAATCTTCTTAAATGAAAAACACGCTGTCCAGATAACATGATAATCAAACTGGCTGGTTCACCAATTTTTTTTGAGACACAGTCTCATTAGGTAAACAAGTCTGGCCTCAAACTTATAGAATCTGCCTGCCTTTGCCTTCTAAATGCTGGGATTAAGATATGCTGCCATACCTGGCCGTCACTGCATGAATGCTGGGATTAAGATATGCTGCCATACCTGGCCGTCACTGCATAAATGCTGGGATTAAGATATGCTGCCATACCTGGCCGTCACTGCATAAATGCTGGGATTAAGATATGCTACCATACCTGGCCGTCACTGCATGAATGCTGGGATTAAGATATGCTGCCATACCTGGCCGTCACTGCATGAATGCTGGGATTAAGATATGCTACCATACCTGGCCGTCACTGCATGAATATTGATCCTGTTCCACCAAGTATAAGGATCTAGAACAGATCCTGAAGGGAATAGTAGTGACTAGACAAAGCTTCACTCAACAGGCAAAATAGATATTAAATAAACAATCATAAACAAGAGAGAAGGAGTAAGTCCAAGGCACCCACCATGGAGCTTTTAATAGGGGCACTAGACTCAGGCTTAGCACCCAAAGCAGCACCTGGAGAATGAGTAGGAGTTTTAGCTAGGTTGGAATAGTTAGATGAAGTTACATACATATGTGTAGGTCCAAGATGGGGGGCGGGGGTCAGTGGGAAAAGACAGGCACAGAGACAGGAGGTAAAATGTCACAAAACTACAAATCCCATGTGGTGGAACTGTAGGAAGCGAGGTGGGGCCAGTGAAAAACAGGCTTGATTCTGCACAACCTCCAGAGTTTGGTATTTCATGGACTGATGGCTGTTTCTCTCCCAACTTCTTATGACAAACCATTTTACCAGATTATAAACAGACCAAATCTCTGCCATGCTCTGTCTTCCCTGTTCAAAGTCTACTTATTTATGTGGTAGTGATATAAATGGAGCTCAGAACCGTATGCATGCTATGCAAGTGTCTAACACCAGGCAACACTCCAGCCTTTGAAATGCATTTAGAGAAGTGTTGGCTATAGCATGTCATCAGGGCCAAGACAACTGCTACCAAGTGAAGTGTGTGACCCCAGCAAGAACTTTCTGGATTAGCTTGTTGCAAAAGCTTTGTAAAAATGGAGGAATTCCATACCAACACACTAGTGAGAGAAAAGTCTTTCCATGTAACTTCCAGTTACAGGCATCTGATAGGACAGCATTAGTCTGAAGTCCCTGCATATGAATCTGGCTGAGGTTGCTGACTGAATGCAGTTGTGAAATCTTACAGTGGGAAGTCCCCAAAGCCTGCTACAGGGTACCTTCAGGTCACCAATGCACAGTTCTGGCCCCTGAGACAAGGTTGTGAGACAGAGAATCCCTTTCTCCAATTCTCCAGTGCATCCCTGTGATAAAGCTCACTTACTTGCCTGACCCTGATTTGGGGCCCTGCCAGCAATCCACATTGCTAAGCTGGGAAAGTTGGCTGTGCTTTGTATCTGGAAATGTGGCCTCAAGGTATCCTACAAACACTGGCTGCATTTCCTCTAATAATATTGCCTCTGGAGTGGGGAGAGAGGTCATGAAGTCTGCTGCATGCCCATTGTATGCGGGCAGATCATCAACGGTCAAAAGAATGAGCTTCTGCGGTATGGCCAAGCTCTGCCAGCTGTTTGAAGAGAAAGTCACTATGGAAACCCAAGCTTTTCTGTTATTCTCCTGCTCAGTCTTGCTATATGTTGCTACCTTACGCATACACTTTAAAATGGTGTTTACAGGGCTGGAGAGATGGCTCAGGTGTTCAGGGCACTTACTGCTCTTCCAGGGGACCAGAGTTCATGGTCCACTATGTCAGGTGATTCACAAACACCTACACCTCTATCTCCAGAACATCTCCAGCTTCTGGAAGCACTTGTCCTCATTTATACACACACACACTTAAAAATATTGACTATATAATTTTAAAATACATACATACTATGTAGTTGTTCCAGAACTCACTGTGTAGACAAGGCTGACATAAATAAAATATGCTGGATTCTTTCTGCCTCAGCCTTTTGAGTGTTGGGATTGCAGGTATGAGTCACCACTTCTAACAATGATATTTATGCAGCCCTGGATGTCCTGGTACTCATTATGTAGATCAGGCAGGTCTCAAACTCATAGTGATCTTCCTGCCTCTGCCTCTAGAGTGCTGGGATTGATTAAAGGTGTGTGCCGACATGCCCAGCGTCATAAAGGTGCACTTACACTGTTAGGGTGCCTTCTATCTGTGATGTGACTCTCCTCTCTTAAAGCTGAAACTGCCCTAAGGGAATTCTGTTTTATTTTAGCATCTGCAGTTTTGAGTTTCTCGGGGTCAGTAATTTGCATTTTCTGACAGAAGGTAATTATGATGAATTAAGTAAAAAAAAATATACTGAAGGGTAAAATTCACAAGGTCCCAGGATTTTAACAACAGCCTGCTCAACATTGAGGCCTTATTTTAAATAAGAAAATCACCATAAGATATTTTAAAGCACTTGTTTATTTTTATGTATGGTAAGAGAAACAACATTTAAAAAATATATTTCCATAGTACAGAAATAAGACTGTCTCCTTGGAAATAGTGAACATTTATTTTTCAAGATGGTGTCCTGCTATGCTGATTAGGCTGATCTTGAATTTCTAGGCTCAAGTGACCCTAGTTACCCAGCCTCAGGAGTGCCTTGGGCTGCAAATGGTGAAAAAAAATGACAAAAGCAGGCATATTGTCTTGCTTTGAGTCTGTGTGGCCTGGATTCAAACTAGTAAACAGGTGTGCCTCACAAAGCCTGGGGCCACCTTCTTTCCTTTCTTCTTTCTTTTATTATTTTTAAAAGACCGACGTTCAGCCTGGTCTACAGAGTGAGTTCTAGGTGAGAAACCAACCCTGTCTTAAAACAAACAAAAACTGAAGTATTCCTATGTAGCTGTTCCAGAACCAGTATCTAGACATGCTTGTCATCAAATATTCGGGGTCCTTTTGTCTCAGCCTTAAGAGTGGCAGGGTTATAGGCATGAGCCTCCACATCGAGCTTCTGCTAACAATTTAATTTTCACTTAAATATAATCTTATTGATGATTTATCAAAATTTCTTTCTTTATCTGTCTGCCTATATTCCTCCCTCCCTCCCTCCCTCCCTTCCTTCCTTCCTCCCTCCCTCCCTTCCTCCCTTCCTTCCTTCCTCTCTTCCTCCCTCCCTCCCTCCCTCCCTCCCTCCCTCCCTCCCTCCCTTCCTTCCTTCCTTCCTTCCTCTCTTCCTCCCTCCCTCCCTCCCTCCCTCCCTCCCTCCCTCCCTCCCTCCCTTCCTTCCTTCCTTCCTCCCTCCCTTCCTTCCTTCCTTCCTCTCTTCCTCCCTCCCTCCCTTCCTCCCTCCCTTCCTCCCTTCCTTCCTTCCTCCCTCCCTCCCTCCCTTCCTTCCTTCCTCCCTCCCTCCCTCCGTCCCTCCCTCCCTTCCTTCCTCCCTTCCTTCCTTCCTCTCTTCCTCCCTCCCTCCCTCCCTCCCTTCCTCCCTTCCTTCCTTCCTCCCTTCCTTCCTTCCTCTCTTCCTCCCTCCCTCCCTCCCTCCCTTCCTCCCTTCCTTCCTTCCTCCCTTCCTCCCTCCCTCCCTCCCTCCCTCCCTTCCTTCCTTTCTTTTTATCTGTCTGTCTGTCTCTTTTTCTGGAACCTGCTATAGTTTCTATATTCTGGGCAGCCTGACCCTTCTGGAAGTTGTATATGACATTTCTCCTTTGTTAGAATTTAGACACTGGGCCACTTGAGTTTACAAGAATGGTTAGAAATGTATTTGTTCTGTGGTTATACACCTGATAAGAAAGACGGAGGAAGGAGGTGGGGGAGAAAACACCCACTTGGGGTAGCAAAAGTATTCTGGGGGTAAGGTGGGAAGAATGATATAAATATTTAGGAGGAAATGCTTTTGAAATTAAGATAATGATCCTAAGTTTCCTAGAAAGACCAAGGGACAGGACTGGAGATGCCTCAGTGCTCACCTCAAACATGAGGACCAGCATCCACCCTCCAGAACTGGGAGGGCAGGGAGGCAATCCTCAGAGCAAGCTGACTAGTTACATAAATTAGTCGTGTCGATGAGGTCTAGGTTTAATATAGAAAGTGGTGAACAACTGAAGAAGAAGAAGACCCTATGATGTCACACACACACACACCACACACACTCCACATGCCCATACACTTGTGAACAGGCATACATGCATGCACATCACACACACATATATGTGAAGAAAGAAAGTAAGAATAACAAGTGTGGCTGTTGTTTATTACTCTAGGGCAGGGCTTCTTAAACTTTCTCCATGTATAACCTCTTTGCCTGGGAAATTTTTATAAGATTCCGGGGATGGATATATATATATATATATATATATATATATATATATATATATATATATATATATATACACACTGATATTAAATCATAAATAATTGACTTTAAAATAACTCTTTAGAATGCATGCCATTTTATCATTTTTAAAAGACAAAGTAAATTCTCATACAAATGAGGTGGATGTGCTTGTTTGTATGTTTTTACATAAAAATCAAGTCTTGAGGTTGGGAAGGTAGCTTAGTTGGCAAAGTGCTTGGCACTCAGCCTGGGGACTTGAGTTCGGCCTTTAGCGTCTGTGTAAAAACTGGGGTGGTAGCATGTACCCATACTCCCGGTAATGGGAAGAAGAGGGGTGTTGTTCTCTGGGGCTTGCCGCCAGCCAGTCTAGCTAAATTGATAAGTGCTAGTTTGCGAGAGCATCTTTGCCTCAAGAAATAAAGTAGAGAGCTATTGGAGAAGGTGTTCAACATCAACCTCTGGCCTCCACACCAACATACACATACATATACGCAAACACAAGTAGATCTTGAAAGAGAGTTTGACACTGTAGTATGTAAAGTACCTTTCACATTTTTCAGTTCATTCATGCATATTTTGATGATGTAATTATTGATGCTGTTTCACATGAATATGTATTATAAAATGGCAGGAATGTGTTTAGGGCCACTTCAGAAATGATTGGGACTTTTACCCTGGTCCAAAACCAAAATTCATTTAATGGTTGATTTTGAAATTCAGTCCAGCAAATACAAGTAGTAGTTTTAAAATCAAATATTCTAGCACCATCCGTTCTAAAGATAAACCAATCTAATAGTTACATGAGGGGAATAATAAAAAAAAAAAAAAAAGCGAAGACCTTTTTCTATAATCAAACTATTGCTTTTCTAAGAGTAGAGAGCTTTTATGAATAGTAAACACCCTGCAAATCATAGCTTATAGGAGCCTGGAATCTGAGCCCAGGCTGTTCGGGAAGTGTTCTTTGGCTCTGTGTGGGAGGACAATGGCTGTGATGGATGGAGAGCAGAGTACTCAGAACGTAGGCTACTCTGATATCACAGGCTGCCATACAGGTGAATGACGCCAGAAATGCCCCCAGTTTGGTAGTATCTGATTGTGACTTAATATTGGGTCATTGTGCATTCAGAAACTTTGTACTATTTTGCTACAACTTTCATGACCTACCACATTCAGTTATGTAACCCCTTCGAAGGTCATGACCCGCAGGTACAGTACAGTAGGGGGTAGCTTTGTTACTGATCGCAGTGATGAAGAACTTTCCCAAAGAGACAAGTCATAGGGAGTGACACTTGTCATTGATGAATAGATTTCAGAGCAAAGTTTGGGCTCAGGTCTAGCTGTCTGATGTTAATGGTCAGACAGAAAATACCACAATGTCCTTAGTGGTTATTCCCAGCGGTAGCTGCTCAGGTCACCTGCACCTGTTTATCTCTTGGAGTTGGGCCAAATCATGAGTTTGGATGACTTGAAATTTGAGCCGTGGGGAATTTAATAGAGGCTGCAATGTTTTCAAGTCAGATGTTTTCAGGCACTTGTTCCACTGAAACCTTTCTTGTTTTCTTGTGCTGCTGAGGTTCAGATCCAGAGCTTCATGCATGCCAGGCAACTGCTTTATCACTGCACTCTACTCTAGTTCTGCTGGAGTTTAAAAAGAGGCCAAGTCCATGGTCACTCGACTTTTAGGATCTACCAGTGATTCCCCACATAGCTTTTCAGCATGAGTCTTTCAGAATGGGGGAAATGATTGGTTATGTAAGTCTAACTTACAATACTCATTCATTGTACAATAGTCACTGAATATCTTTTAATGTACCAGGACTCTTAAAGGTACTGGAAACATACAAGCAAATGAAAGAAACAGAAGTCTTTGTTCTCATGAAGTGACCATTCTACTGAACAGACACAGAATCCCAAAGTGCAAAGGTGCATCTCATGCCAAATGATGACAAGAGCTGCCTAAGCATGTTGAGGTGAGAAAGTGGAGCAGATGAGAAGGACATTTTAAATAGACCAAGCTATAAAGCTCTGTCATAATCTTACCTGAGCAGACATCTGGTTGAAAGAACAAACAAGTCTTGCAATTCGTTGGAGAGAGCATTGTAGAGGTACTCATGCAAAACCAGGCTCATGCAGGACCATAATGCATTTTGCAAGTGAGTAGCAAGGTTAAATATGCTGTACCTACCAGTGGTGCCCAAGAGCAGCTTTAAGAATTGGTCTTGTTCAGGCCTTGGGACATACCCCTTGAAACACCACCCCACACATCTCTCCCCTAAATCTGGGCCACAAGGGAAAAACCCTGGAACCAGAATTCCCCATTCAAGTCCAGTTTACTGGACACCACCATCTACAAATCCTACCCCAACCCCCAATCTGTTGCATCACCCGGCGGCTGCACTGGCTACATGAGACTCACAGCTAATCAGCACCTATTAGATCAAGAGCTCCTTCTGGATCAAGAGCTCATGGTGGACCAAGATTAGATCCCAAGACACAGAAACAGCCAGTTCCTATTACACCAAGAACACTAGAGACTTAACAGTAGAGCTGAAATCTCTAGAACAATTGGAAGCAAATTCAGCCAGGAGTAGATGGCAGGAAATAATCAAACTTAGGGCTGAAATCAACAAAATAGAAACAAAGAGAACAATACAAAGAATCAATGAATCAAAGAGTTGGTTCTTTGAGAAAGTCAAAAAGATAGACAAAGCTTTATCCAAACTGAACAAGAAGCGGGGGGGGGGGGGGGGGGGGGGGATATCCACTTAACATAGTAAAGAGGACATAACAACAGACACCTAGGAAATCCAGAAAATCATTAGGTCATACTTCAAACACCTGTACCTCACTAAATTGGAAAACCTAAAATAAATGAACAGCTTTCTGGGAAGGCATCACTTACCAAAATTAAATCAAGATTAGATAAATGACCTAAATAGGCCTTTAACCCCCAAGGAATTAGAGCTGTTATTAAAAGTCTCCCAAACAAAAAAGCCCAGGGATAGATGGTTTCAGTGAAGAATTTTCAAAGGACTAATACCAATACCCCTCAAATTGTTTCATACAATAGCAATAGAAGAAACATTGTCAAACTTTTTTATAAGACTACAGTCATCCTGATATCCAAGCCACACAAAGATGCAACAAAGAAAGAATTACAGATCAATCTCCCTCATAAACTTTGATGCAAAAATAATGAAATACTAGCAAACTGAATTCAACAACATATCAAAAAAAATATTCATCATGTTCAAGTAGGCTTCATCCCAGAGATACAGGGATAATTCAACATAGAAAAATTTGTCAATGTCATTTATCATATAAACAACCAGAAAGAAAAAATAACCCAACACAGGATCATCTCATTAGATGCCTAAAAAAAGCCTTTGGAAAATTCAATACTCCTTTATGATAAAAGTCCTGGAGAGGCCAGGGATACAGGGAAAATACCTAAATATAATACAGCCAATATACAGAAGCCATTAGACAATATCAAATTAAATGGAGAGAAACTCAAAGCAATCCCATTAAAATCAGGAATAAGACAAGGTTGTCCTCTCTCCCCATATCTATTCAATGTAGTTCTCAAAGTTTTAGCTAATGCAATAAGAGAAGAAATGGAAATCAAGGGCATACAAATAAGAAAGGAAGAAGCCAAATTATCATTATTTACAGATATGATACTATACATAAGTCACCCCCCCCCCAAATTCTACCAGGGATCTCATACAGCTCATAAACACCTTCAGCAATATAGCGGGATACAGGATCAACTAAAAAAAAAAAAAAATCAGTAGCTCTCCTATACACAAATCATAAAAGGGCTGAAAAAGAAACAGGGAAATATCACCCTTTAAAATAGCTGCAAATAGCATTAAATATTTTGGGGAAAACTTTAACCAAAGAAGTGAAAGACTTATATGACCAAAACTTTAGGTCATGAAGAGAAAGAAATTGAAGAAGATATTAGAAAATGGAAAAATGTTCCATGCTCTTGGATTGGTAAAATTGCCATTTTTACTATGTTGATACCAAAAGCAATCTACAGATTAAATGCAATCCCCCATCAAAATCTCAATGCAATTCTTCACAGACTTTGAAAGAGCAATATGCAGTTTCATATGAAATAACAAAATTGACAAAAGCAATCCTGTTCAATAATAGAACTTCACGGGGCATCATCATCCCTGTCATCAAGCTCTACTATAGTGCTATAGTAATAAAAACAGCTTGGTACTGGCAAGAAAAAGACTTTTGTGGATCAATGGAATCAAATCAAAGACCCTGACACTAATCCACACAGCTATGAACACTTGATTTTTGACCAAGAGCCTAAAAATATTCAATGGAAAAAAGACAGCATCTTCAACAAACAGTACTGGTATAGCTGGGTGGTGGCATGTAGAAGAACGTAAATAGATCCATATCTATCACTTTGCAGAAAACTTAAGTCCAAATGGATCCAAGACCTCAAAATAAATCCTGCTACACTGAACCTGATTTTTAAAAAAATACCCTTGAATACACTGTCATAGGAGACCACTTCCTAAATATAATACCAGTAGCACAGACACTGAGTGCAACAATTAATAAATGGGACCTCCTAAAACTGAGAAGCTTCTGTAAGGCAAAGGACATGGTCAATAAGACAAAAATATGACCTACAGAATGGGAAAAGATCTTTACCAACCTTGTATGATACAGAGGACTGATCAAGAAACTGGAGGTTAAAAAAAAAAAAAACAACCAAGGAACACAATTGGAAAATGAGGTTCAGAGCTAAAAAGGGAATTCTTCTCAACAGAAAAACTCCAAATGGCTGAAAGACACTTAAAGAATTGCTCAACATTCTTAGCCATCAGAGAAATGCAAATCAAAACAACTCTGAGATACCATCTTACACCTGTCAGAATGGCTAAGATCAAAAACACAGATGACAATCTATGCTGAAGGGGATGTGGAGCAAGGGGAACACTCCTCCATTGTTGGTGGGACTGTAAACTTGTACAGCCACTTTGGAAATCAGTATGGTAGTAGTTCCACAGAAAACTAAGTATCAATCTACCAAATGATACAGCAATACCACTATTAGGCATATATCCAAGGGATGCACATTTTTACCCCAAGGGCATTAGCTAAACTATATTCATAGCAGCAGTATTTGTAACAGCCAGAACCTGGAAACAACCTAGATGTCCCTCAACTGAAGAATGGATTAACAAACTGTGGTATATTTACACAATGAGATACTATGCAGAAGTTTAAAAAAATGACATCCTGAAATCTGCAGGCAAATGGATGAATTTGTAGAGTATCATCCTGAGTGAGTTAACACAGACCCAGAATGATAGACATGGTATGTACTTACTCATAAGTGGATTCTAATCTACAACCTCCCTCTCCCCGGCAGCCAGATAACAGGAAGAAGCTAAGAGAGCCATCCATAGATTACCCTGGGAAGGGTAAATAGAGATCTCTTGAGATCTCTGGGATCATGGGGGGTTGGCAAGGGGAGGTGAGAAGAGAACATGAGAGAATAGGATGGTTGAGTGGGAAGAGCAACAGAGATTGAGAGCCAAGAAGTGCATATCCTGACAGAGGGAGCCATTTGGGGATTAAAGAGAAACCTGGTGCTAGGGAAACACCCAAGAACCTATAAAATGAGCCCAGCTAAGACTCCAAGCAATAGTGCAGAGGGTACCTAAACTGGCCTTTCCCTATTTGACCACCCTAATTGCCATTATAGAATTTTCATTCAGCAACTGAGAGAGGCAGATGCAGAGATCCATAACTAAATACTGGGTCAAGCTATTGGGCCAGCTGGAGAGAGAGGGAGGAGATTGTATTAGCAGAGGGATTGAGATCATGATGGGGAAACACATGGAGTAGGCTATCTCATTGCTGTTGGGAGCTGCAGACTCTGAAATGACAGATGATGAACTTTCATGGAATGGATCTGGGCCCTCTGAATGTAGATGACAGTCGAAAGTTGCAGTCAGACCAGAGTTTATTCCTGGTGTCTGAACTGGCTTCTCCCAGCCCATTCCCTACAGAGGAACACCCTACTCAGCTATGATACCTGGGGGAGGGACTCTGTCCTATCTCAACTGGGTATGCCAGACCAAATTGACTCAACTTGGGATTCCTTGAACTCTCCGGGGGTTAAGGGAGAGGGGTTGCTGAGGGGAAAGAGTCAGGGAAGACAGGGAGAAGGGATGAGAGAGGAAATAGTGGTGAGTATAGGAAAAAATTAAATAAAAAATCATGAACAGAGAAACTGGTTTTTAATAGTTTTAACCCAGGGTGGTGGTGGTGGCTAATTCCAGCACCCAAGAACCAGAGGCAGGTGAAGTTCTATGAGTTTTGATGTCAGCCTACTCTACATAGTGAGTTTTAGGATGGCCAAAACTCCACACAGAGAAACTTTGTCTCAAAAAAGCAGAACAACAATAAAACTCAACTAAAAAACAAAAGAAAATACCCTGTAGTCTCAAAAGGTAGCAGTCCTTCAATTTGTTTACAATGATTTTTTTTCCTCTTTCACATTGGTAAGTTCAAGTTCAGAAGTAGATCCACACCCAGTAATGAACAGCCAGTGTTGTGAACTGGCTCTATCTTTCTGGGTAACTTTCTAATACATATGTTTATCTAAACCAGTGATTCTCAATCTATTGGTTGTAACCCCTGACTAACTCTATCTCTAAAAATATTTATGATTTATATTGGCAGAAAAATTAGTTATGAAGTAGTAATAAAAATGATTTTATGATTGGGGGTTACATGACCACAACATGAAATCACAGTATTAGGAAGGCTGAGAACCACTGACAGACTTCTTGCTACTTTTGCTATTGGTATTATTATTACTATTTAGATAAGAGTCTTGCTGTGTGGCACAGGCTGGCTTCAGACTTGGGTTAATCCTCCTGCCTCAGCATCCTTGTGATGCATATAGCTGCCTAATGTACTTAATATCAGCTATAAAGCTATTTGTGCCCACTGACTTAGTACTTTACTTCATGATGTTTCTTTGCTGCAAAAGGAGGAAATAAATAGGCAAAAAAAAAACTTTACCAGAGTTCTTTATAGGACTTCATATAGTATTGTGATTATTTCACAATAATTTTTCACAATAGAAAAGAATAATCACAATAAATAATGAACATTAACATCCTCAAAGTCTGCAAAGCTATAAGAATGACACGTGGGAACAATGGTAATAAGTAGAAATTCACAGTGTGGAGTGGGAAATAAAAGATGTAAATGTAGTGGGATTATGTTACATTGTAAATATTTGTCCCACCTACTAGTTTAATAAAAATAATGATTGGCCGAAGGCAGACAGAAAGTGTGTGTGGGGCTACCAGACTAAGAGAACTCTGAGAACAGGAAGAACAGAGCAGAGATGTTATAGAGATGCCAGAGATGCCAGCAGATGCAGAGGACAACTGTGCTGCTCTGAGAAAAGGTACTGAGCCACATGGCTGAACAGGATAAGAATCATGGGTTAGATTAAGAGCAAGAGCTAGCAATATGCCAGAGCTGTAGGCTGATCAGCATAAAATTAATGTAAGTGTCTTTCTGAGACTTCACATGTTTTCAGTGGCCCCCCCTTGGGGATTGGCCCTTGTGCACATAGCATCTCCTTTATAGTTATATTCATCCTCACTCAACCAGTACTTGTCAAGAACCAATCACAGAGAAATCCTGAGTCCTTCAACTTATGGAGCCCAGAGTCACACTGGGCCCCAAGTTGGGCACCAGATGTAGACGGAGTTTTACTTTCAAGGCGCCAGTCCAAAATTAATATTTATTAGAATATAAATTAACACTCACGATATTAGTAACAGCTTATAGTGGCACCTGAACAAGGACTGGCGTATCCAAGCGATGGACGAGCCATGGAAGCGCGATGAAAGGACGATGGATTCCAATTCTGTCTGTCCAGCAGCCAGCAGCCAGGAACCAGAAAGAGAGAGCTCCTTGTGTCCCAGCAGCCACTTATCAATGGGGTTGGCCACACCCCCTCCAGGTTGGCCACACCCCCTCCAGTGTCCCAGAAGTGTCTTCTGACCTTATTGGCTGACACCTTAATCCTGCCACATAAGTGTCTGTGTATCTGTGTGGGATTGTGGGACCAGAGGCCAGAAACTTAATACAACATGTAAGTCTGCAAATTCATGATGATTAAAATTAGGAAAAAGATATTGATATATATTAAAATGACTAAAAGAGAATTAGGAGAGCATTAAACATACAACCAACGCTCTGTTTAGGTGGACTGTAAATTCACATTAGATCTTGTTTTCCTTCGGTGAGTTAGTTCTACATGTCAGCATTTATTTTTTATTTTGTTTTCTTTTTGTTTTTGTTTGCCACAGGTTTTTCTTTGTAGCTTTAGCTGTCCAAGGACACACTCTGTAGACCAGGCTGGCCCTGAACTCACAGAGATCCTCCTGTTTCTGCTAGCTTAGTACTGGGATTGTTTATCTGAGGCAGAGTCTTGTTATGTAGCCTAAGTTTGCTTCTAACTCACAATTCTTCTGCCTCAGCCTACTGTGATTGCAGATGTAGAACACCCCATCTGGGCAGACTTTTTATTTATTTTCCTTTTAACCTGAGGTTTAGCATCTGCACAGTGCAGCTTTTTGAAAATTCTGCTTAAAAGGACAGGACTACTCTGTAGGCACTGTGCTCACTTTGCAATGGTAAGAAATTTGCACAGGGGATCTCAGGAACAGGATATGGCTTACATAGTGGCTGGGGCTATGCCTCCGCAAGGTGTTGCTTCTTGTGATTTTGGAATTGGAGCTGCAACACACGAGCTCTGCCAGAGGTCACTAGGTATCAGCTGTAGTAAGAGGTTTCTGGCCTGGACTTTCAGGCCTAGCCTCAGTGTCTGGACCCACAGACCGGCAAAGACACACAGATGCTTACATTAATTTAGGCTGATTGGCCTAAGGCCCGGTATATAACTTGCTAACTCTTTATCCTTAATCTAACCCATGACTCTTATCCTGTTCAGCCATGTGACTCAGTACCTTTTCTCATAGCAGCATAGTTGTCCTCTGCATCTTCTGGCTTGTTTGGCAACTCCAGAGTCATTGTAATATTTCTGCCCTGTTCTTCCTGTTCCCAGAGTTTTCTTAGTCTAGTAGCCCCACCCACACTTCCTGTCTGCCTTGACCAATCAGTGCTTTTTATTAAACTTATAGGCAGGACAATCATTTACAATGTTACATCATAAAGCCACTACAATCAGCTAAATGGAACTTACAGATTGCCATTTTGGGGGGTGGCAGAGCACTGGGTTCCCATAGACTAAGCTACAAGTAAAATTAGAATTGTCAACCCAGAAGTTCCTTATTTTTTACCGCACAGAAATTCTTCTCATCCAGCAAGCAGAAACAATGTTGCACATAGTGGGGGCAGGTTTTTAATCCTAGCACTTGGGAGGCAGAGGCAGGCAGATCTCTGAGTTTGAGGCCAGCCTGGTCTACATAGTTCCAAGACAGCCAGGGCTACATAGAGAAACCCTGTCTCAAAAACCAAAACCAAGCAACCAACCAACCAAAAAGAGACAAAGTAGTTTATCTGCCTTTCTCAGAGGTAAGGGGTAAGAGGTATAAGGTCGACTGTCTCAAAACAGGTCACTTTCTATAGCACTGAGAGTGAAGTTTCCTCTGCTCTAGTCTCTATATGAAAGAGCACACACCACCACACAGCAGACTTATGCTCCCATGAGTTTGTTCCTGTTTTCTTCAAGCCTTTTTCATCCATAAAACTAAACTCTTAGATAGGTGTGTCCACCCATAATCCTAGCTCTCAGAAAGAAGAGGTAAGAAGGCCTGAGAGTTGGTAATATAGGCTTGTGCTGTATAGTCAGTTCCAGGTTAACTAGCCTGAGCTACATAGTGAGGCACCATCTCAAACAGCCAAAACCAAACAAGCACACAAAACCCCAGCCACCAAAAAACCCAACCTCTTTTTACTTGGGCTAATGGGACCCCTCTTCTACTTAAGAGAATGAAATACTGTCCAATTCTAGCATCAAGGAAAATGTAAAATCAAATAGACAAATGTGCTACATCGTTGTAGCCCAGCTACTCAGGAGACTAAGGAGGAGGATCACCTGGCCCCTTAAGTTTGGTACTAGCCTTAAAAAACAAAACAAACAAATAGAGCCAGAAAATATCTTTAAATAAATTTGTTGTAACGGTGTCCTTTGAGGTGGCCACTATTGCAGAACTGAAGACCTGAAGTGTTTTTTCAGGACCGGTGTCATACATTTGGATACAGCCCAGCATCCAGTTTCACAGTCATCTTTTTTTCTGGGAAGAGGGACAACCCAAAGCAAAATACTGCAGATTGAGCACTGAGGCACTTTCATGTTGTTCCTGGGATGTCTTTCTGTACTGTGAATATGTTTTATTTACCATATAAACAAAAGAGGCTGTTTTGGCCTATGGCAGGCAGCTTAGAGGCAGGTGGGAAATCCAAACAGAGATAAAGATGAAGGAGGGCGGAGACAGAGAGCAGAGATGTCAGAAGATGCAGAGGAAATGGGATGAGAATGCTGCTCTGAAAAAAAGGTACTAAGCCAGTTGTCTAAACATAAATAAGAAATATGGGTTAACTTAAAGTATAAAAGTTAGATAGTAATATGCCTGAGCCATAGGCCAACCAGCTTGTAATTAATATAAGCTTTTGTGTGGTTATTTGGAACTAAATGGGTGTGGGATTTTGGGTCCAGAACTCAGGGATAGGCTTGGCAGGACACAGAAACTTCTGGCTACATTCATGTCTGTGGTCAGCAACCAAGTTCTCTCTGTTCTGTGCTTTGTGTACCATCTTGTATAATCTTGCTTTTAACTTTGTGTTTATCATTTCTTTTTCTACATTATTATGTAGACTTGAGGACAGGGTCCAAATCTGTTTTATTTTCTATTGATTTCCACCTCTTACGTTTCCTGTTTGTTTTGGTTTTCAAACAGGTTCTTGATATGCAGACCAGGCTGGCCTGGAACTGCCAATCCTCCTGCCTCAGCAAGCATTTGCTACCAGGCCTTGCTCGATATTTACATTTTCAGTGAATGAACAAACAACCTTGGAGCATTGCCATCACCATCCGCAGTCTGTCTAGCCCTCTACAGCTCAGCTGGGTGTCTTACTCAGCTGTCCTGAACACAGATTTCACACTGGAAAATGAGAAGACAAAACATGGCCACCACAGAAACTAGAATCTCAGCAGGAGAGCTGGGGGAATGGAGCTCAGTGGTAAAGCACTTTCCCAGCTTGCTGAGGACTCACACACACACACACACACACACACACACACACACACACACACACACACACACACACACACACACACACAGCTCAACAGGAATTTCACATTATCTGTGGCTCTGGGAAACAATGGGGGATTCTTTTGCCTCTCATCCTTTATCCCTGCCTTCCTGCTTCTTCTCTCTTCTCTGTTTTCCCTGGGGAACACAGACCTGCAGTTTGTAAAGCTATGGTGAATTTTCTCCAACTTCTCTTACTTCACTGCTTCATAATTTGAACTTGTGTTTGCAGCACTGGGAATTGAACTCAAGACCTTGCTCATGCTGAGGCTCTCCCATCCTGTCCCTTTGCTTGCTTTTGTCCCAGGTTTGGAGATCTCACCGCTGAGCAGTGTATCTATCCTGTTGGTTCCTGACATCAGGCTGGATTGTATGCATAGAATTGTGCCTATGGAAAATTCCACTTTGGCTCTCGTGGCCCCCTCCTCCCTGAGGACTAACCTTGTGACAGCTAGGGGATAAACATAATGTCTTTCTGCTCTGCAGTTTTCTTGTTATTGCTGCCACCCCCAGGGGCATTAGTTATGGGATCTTCCAGGACCTTGGGTGTGGGCTGACTAGGAGGAAGTTACGAGGAGAAAGTATTTGAGAGGTATAAAAGAGTGTGTTGAATAAAGCTCGGTTCTCTCTCTTTGTGATCCTGGATGATGGAACCTGACAACTCCAGAGTGCAGATTATTTAACCTAGATGCCCCTCACCTGGACAAGATTCGGGCCACTTCAAACCTACTATCCCCTGTTTGTTTTGCTGCAGATAATACCTTTGCCTTGTGAATCATGATGATAAATGTTGCTTAAGTTAAATTTTTTCAGGAACTAGTAAGAAGCTTAGACCAAATGGAAGCCGCATATCCTTCATGTTCCCTGACAAGTGTCTGATGGTGACCTTTTGATATTAGAGGGCCCAAACTATATGCTCAGAGCATGTAATGCCATTTGCTATAGAGAACTGCACACTATGCATGTGTAGGCTACCAGTCCTTTACTTTATCTCGGGTCACATTAGCCTTCTTCTTTATCCCCAAAGTCTCTTGCCTTCAGGTCAGCTCTCCTGACTCCAGAACATTTGCTGCCATTTGGAAGCTCATTGTTTCAGAGATTGGACCAGTTCGGTACAATGCAATAGGCAGGACATCTTGTTGAATGTATTTGTTTTTTTCCTAGCAGTTGCAGAGCCCCAAGAAGACAATCGCACCTGTGGAGAATGGAATAGGGGAAATGGTAACTCAGGACATGTAGATTTGTGGCTGTTCAGTTCTTGCACCATTTTAAACAGTCAGCTCCCAAGGGGAGGAGCTTCACAGTGCCGAGCCTGTGTCTGAATAGCAGCAGAAGTCAAGGTTCCCACAACGAGAAGTTGGTTTCTGTTGGTTCTCTGGAAAATCTCTTGCTTGTGGCTATTAAAGTAAGTCTCCAACTGAATACTCAGGTCATTGCGGTGTGCCGTGGTAGCACATGTCTGTGGTCCCAACACATAGGAAGCTGAAGCAGGCGGGCTCTAAAGACCAGCTTTCACTACATTAGATCTTGTCTCAAAAACCAGGGACTGGGGATGTTGCTCAGCAATAATATAAGAGTAATTGCCTTGCCAGACCCAAATTCAATCCCCAGCATCAAGGGGGGTAGAGTAATCTACCAAAGTGAAAGCTAAAAACATATATCTAATTCTGTGTGTTCTTGTTGGAAATCTTTGAAAGATTTGTTTGTTTGTTTAGACACTCATTGTCCAGACTGGCATAGTATTTACTCAGGAGAGCCTTCAATTGTAAGTAACCTTTTTGCTCCAGCCTTCAAAGTGCTGGAATTATGTGTGAGCTGCCATGCTTAGCTCCGAAATTTCAGCGGTACATAGAATCAAACTCTTTGTGGTCATCCTCTTCTGGTACAGCTAGGTGCTGGATTAAGTGTGTCAGGGACACAAGGTAAATTGGTATCAGTTAGAGGAGACAGTCCTTATGCATTTTTAATCCTGTTTTGGATGCCATAGTAAGTCAGCCACAGAGCAGAAGGAATACCAAGGTAGGCAGTCCAGATCTCTTTCCTTCTCTCTCTTTCTGGTATTTCTCTCCGAGCCAGGGAGGGGTACTGCTCCCTAGAGCCTCCCACTGCAACACCTTAGAGTTTTCTCTCTGCCATGCCCTTTTCTCATTTTAGGCTGCTATTCCCAAGAGGAATCAACAGACTGCCTGTGTTAAAATCTTACTCTTAAGCTGTTCCTAAGGAAACCTGACCCAAGAAGGAAGTGTGGTTGAAAGGTCTTGTACAACAAGAGACAGCAGGATTGTTGCCTGCAGCAGGTCGTTGATGTCTGAGTACTTGGGAATGGAGGGAAAGGAGGCTGAAGGAGGTTCCTGGGATCTTGATGACCTTGAAAGGGGAAGTTTCCTTCATAGCTTGTTCATTCATCTATTTGTACAACAGATACTAACCCTGTGTCTGCTGAGAGTAAGGCACCGCCCAAGTACGCACCCACCCAGTGGAATGTGGATTAACCTCTTTTCCCTGAGATAAGTGTGTAGGGGAAGCAAAATAATGACCACTCCTAAACTGTGGGAACCGGGTCTGTCACCCAGTGGATGTGTAAGGAAAATTTGTTTAACTCTTTATGGATGTTCACCACCCCCTCCTGATAAACAAAGAATGTGTTTAAAGTTCCAGGATCTGCATTCCTGAGATATAAGTCATTGACCTACCTGCACTCCTGCAGGTAGCTAACCCCCATGACCTACCTGCATTCCTGCACGAAGCCACCCCCATGACCTATAAAAGCTTTGTTCAATTTCAGCTCTGGGCTCTCTCTCTGTTCCTGTGTGTTCAGTGAGCTGAGCCCCAAGTATACTTGGTAAATTAAAATCCCCTTGTGTGTTGCATGAGAGAACATCTCTTGGAGTCCTCCTTTTCGGGAGGATTTCTCAACCCTTACAGATGGTGGACTTCTTATCTCTTCTCTCTTCCCCTCTGATGGTTGTAGAGAAGGGAACTGAAGGCTGAAAATAGGGCATAGGACATATTTAATCATTAGAATCAAACCAATTATTTAGCCCCTGAGTATTTTGACCAGGAGGCTGCTGGAATACTGGCTCAGGGAAAATTGCTAAAATTTCAGCATTTTTGCAGTGGTGTTTAATGGCTGCCAGTTGTCAAATTTCAATTATGGGAAGTTACAATTAAGTGAATTAAATATCAAACAGTGAAGGTAGTGACCCCTCAGAACATATCACTTCTGGGTTATTTTTTACTTCACCTACTGTTACTGATACTCTTGCAGTTGTATCTATCTGCCCCTTAGAAACCCTGTTAAGAATGCATCTCTTCTCCATGTTCAGAGGCTTCACACTGCTGGCTTGAAATCAAATCCAGAGTTACACCAAAGAATCCACAGAAACTAGGATGTTAAGCATCTACTGACACATGTCTGCCTCCAGCCCCATTTATGAACTGAATGACATCACTATTCAGATTGACAGCTGCCCCAGAACTCAGATCATGAGCCACACAACTGGCATCTGTGAGTACCAACAACAGACTCTATCATTCCATTAGATACAGTGTGCAGTCTACATACTCAGAGATGTGGGGCTGTGAGTCCAGGCCTGGAATGAGGATGCACATCCTAAGCAGGTGCTAGAGGCCTCTCTCTTAAAAAAAAATTCTTAAGACTTTTATATTGAGTTTTTATTCACCTAAGTTCCTTTTCCATTTGGTTATAACCGTTATCTAATGCTTAGAGCCAGAAGTGTTCCAGATTTTTCTTTGGGTTTTGGAATATTTACATTATATGTAATGAGATACCTTAGGAGTACTGACTAAGCCTAGCTATAAAATTAACTTGAATTACACTTCTCTCTCTCTCTCTGGTATTTCCTTTTTATTAATATTTTTCATTTATTTTACATACCAACCACATTTTCCCCTCCCTCCTCTCTTCTAGTTCTCTCCCTCCACCTCCTGCCTATCCTTCCACACCCTTCCCCCCACTTACTCTGCTTCTGTTCCAAAAGAGATGGCCTCTTATGGGATTCAGTAAAGCAAGGCATATCACATTTAGGCAGGACCAAGTTCTTCCCCTGCACCAAGGCTGGGCGAGGCATCCCTGCATGGAGAATAGATTCTTAACAGCCAGCTCATGTGCTAGGAACAGGTCCTGATCCCACTGCTAGGAACCCCATAAACAGACCAAGCTACACAATTGTCACTCCCACACAGAGGACCTAGGTTGGTTGCGTGCAGGCTCCTCAGCTGTCGGTCCAGAGTTTGTGAGCTCCCAGTAGCTCAGATCAGCTGTCTCTGTAGGTTTCCCCATCATGATCTTGACACCTCCCACCTCATTTGTACAATCCCTCCTCCCTCTCTTCAACTACACTCCCATAGCTTGGCCTAGTGCTTGGCTGTACACATATCTCTTATACACACAGCCTGAAGATAATTTTTGATTTGTTTTATTTGCTTTTCAAGACAAGGTTTCTCTTTGTCTTGGAACTTGCTCTGTAGATTAGGCTAGTCTTGAACTCAGGACTCAGAGATCCACCTGCCTCTGCCTCCCCCGGTGCTGGGATTAAAGGCATGCACCACACCTCGAGGCCTGAAGATAATCTTATATAACTTATTCTGTTTCTTCTATTCTCTTTTCAATGTTTGGACTGAACCAAGCAAGGGCTTTGTGTATCTAAATAAGGCTGTCTCACTGGCTGCACCCTTATTTTATCTTTATTCAAGATAGAGTTTCATTATACAGCCAAGCTGACAGAATTCTCCCTGGCAGCTCCGACTGGCCTTGAATTTGTGATCTTCCTGCTTTGGCCTCTTGAATGCACTGCCTGGAATTATAATTTTGCCCCATTGTGCCTAATGCCTACTTTTAAATAGTATTTTAAATAATTTTGTGCACTAAACAAAGTTATGCAATGTGAAATTTACCACTTGTGATATCATGTCAACACCCCCAAAATGAAATTTTGGAATTGTACTGGCTATTTCCATGTAGGGTAGCTGTGACACAATTTACTGATAAACTGTGGGGATTCAATAAAAGTTTCAGAAGTTTTGGAGATATCAGAGGGAATCTACCCACAGTCTATGTGGGGAGTTAATAAAAGCTCCAGAAGTTCCAGAGCTCTAACCACAATCTGTCTAGGAGAATCAGAGAGTGGTGGTTCACACCTTTAATCCCAGCACAGGGAGTATCCTGGGAGAGGTGACCTGCACCCTTAATCCCAACTGAGTTGAGGTCACTTTAGATTATAGAAGGAATTCCAGGCTCCCAAGCAGGCAGTGGTGAGACCACGCCTTAATTTACCTGGAGAGTATTTAAGCTTCAGGCAGGTATAGAGTGGGGAGAAGCCAAGCCAAGGAAAGGGAGGCTGAGGAAGCTGGAAGACAGCTGGGTAAGATCTGACTGTGGTGTTTATTCTCTCTAATATCTGCGACTTCCTCAGAGATCTGGCCCTGAATCTCATTTATTCGTGCAACAATAAACTACTTATTTTATCTCACACTTTCAGAGATTCAATCCACAGTCCTTGATTCTGAACTTGGCGTGAGGAAGTGTTCAAGTGGAAGCTTCACCTCAGCCCCTGGCACCCTGGCACCCATATACTCAAAGAGTCTGGAATGATTAGGTGGAAGCCCCACCTCTCTGCTGAGACCCTGTCTCTCAGAAAACCGCACCAAACACAGCTCCTCCTGGAGAGATGCTCAAGACCATGCCTACAAGGTACTTAAACTACCTTCCAGAAAACAGACAGGTGTTTTTTTGGTTTTTCTTCCCCATCTCCTGTCTGGGGGCTAGAAAAATCATCCAGTAGCACTTTATTCATTAAACCAGGCTTTTTCTTAATTCAGTCTGATTTGGGTTGCTTAGTCAGTAAAGAGGCTTAATGCGGTGCAGAAACTTTTCAGGAAGAACACTGTGGATCCTGTGGTGTAGAAGGGTCTTTACCTCACAGCCAACAGGAAACAAAAAAATAGGACTGGACAGGGAACCACTTGTAACCTTCCAAAACATGCCTCTCAGTGACTCACTTCCTCCAGCTAGACCCCTTTCCCAAAGCTCTCACTACCTCCCCAGATAGCAGGCACCAGCTGGGGACTAAGTGTTCAAAACATGAGCTGTGGGTTACATTTCACTTTCAATTCCTAATTCAATCCAAATGGGAGCATTTTGAATTTTGGTTCAATATGCTCAACTTGGATTACTTTTATTGGCTTGTAGGAGCTTTTTCTGAATATCTTTTCTTTGTTGTTGATTCAAATAGCCAATGTCTCTAACTCCAAGGATCACCCTTTTATTGCAGGAATGCTGTCTTTTGGCTTGCTGATGAGTACCAAAAATGCACAAAATAAATTCTAGCAGAATAAAGATGGAAATGTGACATAAAACCCCAGAAAATCTGCAATGTGGAGAGGATGTCTTCATGACCTTGAAATAGATGAAGACTTATGATCTTTACAATACAAACCTAAATGGTAAGGTTGATAAATTAGAGTATATTGATACTCAGAATGTTGTTGTGTGTGTTTCTGGGGATTGAACCCAGGACCTTGCACATCCTGGGTGCACCTCTGAGTTATACTCTTATTCTAAAACTAGGAATTTCTAAGCATTCAAAGACATGATTAAGAGAACATGTTCTATCCATATAAAAAGTCATGTTGTATGGAGCTTGAGTACAGGGCTTGGTAGGTAAGAGCTTGATATTAAAACATAAGGCTCTGTATTCAGATCCTCTAACATCCACCAAAAAATCTGGGTGCAGTAATCCTAGTTCTGGGTGAGGGTGTGGAGATAGGAGGATCCTCGAGCTGGCTGACTAGCCAGTCTAGCTGGCTGATAAACTTCAGTTTAGTGAGAGACTCTGTTTCAAAAAGGTGGAAAAGAGATTAAGGAAGACACTTTACGTGCAACATTGACATTGAGCTTCCACACACCCACACTCACACATATGCAGGTACTCCCCCACATGTACATGCATAATAAGACACAAACACACACACATACATACACAAGCATGTTGTACACTTTAAATGCATACAATAAAAAGAGAGTGTTCTGTGCACTGAAATTTCATTAGTCAAACCTTTCAAACAGAGATGTGAATTCTTATTTTGGAGGGTGGGTTGGCTTAGGGTGGGGAGGTATGATTTGTCTCTTTGTACAGGGTCTCTCAGTTTAGCTCAGGCTAGCCTCAACTTTGTGTCAATTCCTTCTGCTTTAACTATTTGCAAGTGCTGAGATTACAGGCAGGAACTTTTCCAGTTTGGCTTCGAACTGGATTGACTCAGTTTTAATCTAGAGGCCAAGATTCTATTTCCTGATTCTATTTCCTTCCTTTACCTCTCCCAGGTGCTCTGTAGGTTCTGATCACAGTAGGCTCCCGGCATATCATCAATGGCCCCCCTGTTGCTTTTCATATGACAAGATGGTGTCACACTGTCTTTGATTCTGTTCTTCTCTGTAAATTATTCATTTCTTACACGACTCCCTCATTAACTTTGCCTATTGTGAGCAGTTGATCTTTGGTCCTTTTCTTGGGACCTCTTTTTCTGGGGAAGATCTGGAGCATTGGTCAAATGCTGTATCTCAAGCACCTTTGAACCCATAGGATGAATGGAAAAGCCTTGGTTAACAGGAGAGGCAGGTCCAACATACCTCGTGCTGAACTCCAGGATGGTTGGAGTTGGTAAGGCCTCCATACATGTTAGGCATACATTTCTCCTCCACTTAACTGTCAGAGCCATGCCCCCAATGGATCCCTAGCCTTCTGTCATTGAGACAATGGTCATGTGTCACCACATCTGGCTTGCCACAGTTTTCGGAACATTGGGCAATACTAGAATTCCTTTGCAATCTTGCCATCCTGTTTTAGAGCTCTGAGGAGACTTGGCTCTCATAGTAAAAGCAGGAGTGGGGTGTGTGGGTATAGACAACAATCTACTTTCTAAAGCAGATTTGAACCCACGCTGCCCATTTGCTGGGTGGGTACCCACCAGGCACTTTGCTAGGCTTTTTTTGTACATTTTCTCAATCCTCACAGGCTTCAAAGGAAAATACAAACTGTCATCATTTCTAACACACAGTTACAGAAATGAATGTTCAAAAGCACTAATTTTTACTTCCTCCCCACATAGCTGCTACGTAGCAAGGTCAGGAATGACACCAACATCTGCCGGCAGGCCTTCCACATTCAAAGGACTGTTTACCCAGAAGTGAATGAAGCTTAAGCCTCCCCCCATTCATTTTCCAAGGTCCCTTCTGAGGGGCTCTGAGGGACCCAGGAGTTCACATGGCCATAGGCTTTTGGCTAGTTTGTATAACTAGGAGAATCACAAGTAATATTAGTGATAATAATAAATAATAATAATCCTTAATCTGTTAAAACTGCTGCTTGGTCCTACTTTGCCTTTGATCTTGTTCCATTGTTATGTAGGTTTGGATGTTTTGGGGATAAGCCTTGAGGAATGAGTTAGGGATACACCCAGTTTAGGTTCAGGCACATGTTTGTGTTGCTCAAAGCCTCTTCAATGTTGGAAAGTTTTTCTTCACTGGCCCACTAGAAGAGTGGTGTCCAGGAGTACAGGGCTGTCAGCCCTCATTTACCTGTGTCCTCTGTCAAAGGCACAGCGTTAGAGCCTGGATGACAAGCATGGATGTGACCTGTGTCCTGTGCCTTGAAACTAAGAGGGAAGTGGGGGACAAATAGAAGAACATTGAAGATGAATAGGAACTGGTCAAGAATAGGACCACTGCCATAGTTTACAGCCTAATTTGAAGCAAGTTTTATTTAAACACTAACCAGGTGGATGGGTTCTGGCCAGACCCACAACTGGGTTCCCAGGAAATAGATCCAAACCACTGTTTGCAAGGGCTTAAAGTATTTCCCATCAGGTCCCATCAGGGGCAAGCATACATCCTGATGCATTTCCTTCCAGGGAGCTTCCTGCCCACATGTGATCAAGCACATCTGTATAGTTGGGTCAAACAAACTTGTTTGGAAGAATGAAAACACTTAGCTTGTTATTTTCCATAAACAATAAGTTCAGCATTTGAAACTATCTGTCCTTGGGCAAGGGACTTCCAGATCAGAGGCAGTTTTGTTCCTTAGGTCTCTTAGGCACAGTAATTAAGACTGAAAATGTAACAGAGGCTCTCACAAAACCTGTCCAGGCACTGTACCACACACTTTGTAACTTTAACACCCAAAGGCCAACAAAGAAAGATTGGAAGTTCAAAGTCAACCTGAGCTACATAGCAAGATATTGTGTCAACAAACAAAACAGGACTAATAGAAAGAAAAAAATGAACTTTTATCTTTCTATTTTGTCTATCCAACTTGGATAATAAAGTTATTACTACATGAAGTCATGCAAAGGTTGTACAGCCAAAAACTATGGAAAAATAATTATAGAGGTGTGTCAGAAAGTTAGTAAAACTACTAGTATTTTTCTAAATTCTGTTATGGTTTGCTATATTTATCCACTTTTTAATATTTGTAATGTATGGGGTTTTCTTTCCACATTTTAAACAGCTACTTTTTAAATTAATTTTGTCTTTGTAGTTTCATTTCCTCCAGGGAGCCCCCCCCCCCCCCCCCCCCCGCAGTGGCAGGGGTTGAGCCCAGGGTTTCATGCATGCTAGGCAAATGCCTACCCACTGACCTGTATCCCCAGCCCTTCTGCCATTTTTCTTTAAAAAACACCCTCCCCAAACTCCGCCCACAACCAACCGGACAAAACTAGCCCTGTAACTTTCCAAACTGTTCTTTGAGATGAAGACTCCCTGCCTCCATCTGTGAGGTTCAGAGCCATTTGTGTGGGCAGAGAGCATTGAGGTTCACAAAATCCTAAGCTTTCTGAAATCTGGAAAATCCTGTAGGTTTCAAGAGGGGTGGACAGCGCAGCAAGACTCCTGAGAGACAGCGACAGCTTGCAGTTGGGCTGTGCATGGTCATGGCTTTTGAGAACTAAAGGATGAGCTGGGGCAGCTTTGATCATTAAACTTCCCTTGAAAGGACTATAACTTTCCCTACAGCCCCACCCAAGCATGAATTTGCTGATGGGTTTTCCTTGGAAACCTTCATCTAAAGGGCACTTGGAACATTGGACTTTGGAGGCAGGGGGCCGCTGCAGGTATGCTTGGAACATTGGACTTTGACCCCAGACTGCCTTACCTTCTCTACTTCCTTCTTTCTGGCTCTCAGAGTCCTGGTGGCTGAAGCCTGGCTTTCTTCAGGAACTTGTCTTCTTTGTGGAGGTCACTTCTCCACCTGGTGTCTGGGCTGCAAATTACAGGAGATGCTGCTTGTGTTGTGTTCACCTAACAAAGGAGTTGTTAGCGGTTGGAAACATGGTCTTACCCCTGCTTCAGGACCCCTCAATTCCCTAGCTCTTCTTCAACCAGATAGTCTTGGTGGAAGCCTTTTCTGGACCTGAGTGATGTGGGAGGTCTACGGGGCTATTTTGCTCAGAGGCTGTATGATGATGCATTATTGATGTCTGGAGCAACAAAAAGAATTCAGTTATAAAAGCATGATTTCCTATGGAATTCTAAAGAGGAGAGAGTCAGAAAGAGATAAACAGACATGGCTGGCTGTAAGAACAATCTGACACAGGCTTCACAGACTAGGGTCTGTGAAGACCTCAGCCTGCCTTGGGGATCTGTGAAGACCCCAGCCTGCCTTAGGGGTCTGTGAAGACCCCAGCCTGCCTTAGGGAGTCTGTGAAGAACCCAGCCTGCCTTAGGGGCCTGTGAGGAACCCAGCCTGCCTTGGGGCCTGTGAGGAACCCAGCCTGCCTTGGGGATCTGTGAAGACCCCAGCCTGCCTTGGGGATCTGTCCTACTGTTTGCTATCTGGCTCTGGGTTTCAAAGGGCAGGGCCCAAAGGTGAGTCCTGGATTGTTCTTTCCTAACCTCCCTCTGTGTATAAACAGCTCATTACACATGTAAATATATCGCCAGAGCCCATGCTAGCCTTTATGTGACAGAGGCATGTAAAATCAATTACACTCTATATACATGTGGGAAAAATGTGACCATCCACAAGGACAGTGAAATCAGAAGCACTTGGGATAGTGAGATAAGCTGGAAGTATGTTCTTGAATTTATAGGTTCATCCCCTAATCCTCATGTCCCCAGAATGTAATTATGGATTTTTAAGTAAAACTACAATGAGATCATTTGGGAGTTCTCACCCAATACAAACCAGTGTCCCCATAAGATACTAGGACCCAGAAATATACTGAGGGAAGAATATGTGAAAACATCTAGGCAAAGTGGCCTTGACAACTGAAAAGAGAAGGTCCTAGAAGACACTGACAGCCTCATACCTTGATCTCCTACTTCAACTCTCCAGAACTGCAATAAAATACACTTTTGTTATTTAAGCTTTTCAGTCTGTGGTGATTTGTTATGGCAGATATAACCAACAAATGTTTGAATACAAATAATCACAGTAACTATTAGATGTCATTCATAAAGAAAAGACACATTTTCAAGACTACATTGCCTTGTTGTAACCCACAGGTTGCTTAGCTGCACACAGTGAAAATGGTTCCGACACTGGGCCAACCCTGGTTTATAGATATTATCCTTAGAACTGGCTGAAGATCGAATGCGGTGATGCAGCATCTGCCTAGTGTGCATGAGGCTGAAGCTTCAATCACCAAGGCTGTGATGGCACATACTTGAGAGGAGGTAGAAACAAGATGATTAGAAGTTCAAGGCTCACTTGGGACCTTGTCTCACAAAGAAGGAGGAGCTGAGGGATTTGTAGATAAAGTACTCACTGTGAGTCTTAGCTAGGGTTTCTGTTGCTGTGATGAGACACCGTGACCATGGCAATTCTTTTAAAGGAAAACACTTAATTGGGGTGGTTCACTTACAGTTCAGAGGTTCAGTTCATTATCATCATGGTGTGACATGGTGGCACACAGGCTGACATGGTGCTGGAGAAGGAGCTGAGAGTCCTATATCTTACAGACAACAGGAAATGGTCTGAAACACTGGACAGTATCTTGAGTAAAAGAGACCTCAAAGCCTGCCCCCACAATGACTCACTTTCTCCAACAAAGCCATACCTATCCAACAAAGCCATACCTCCTAATAGTGCTGCTCCCTTTAGGGGGCCATTTTCTTCCAAGTCACCATACTGTGCAAACTTAAAACCTTATCCAGGAGGAAATGACAATTGCCTATTATCCCTATATGAAGTAGAAGCAGGGAATCTGGGGTCAAGCTGGCTAGATAAATTAGCCAGAATTGGTGAGCTCTATGTTCAACAAGAGTCTCTGTCCCGATAAATAAAGGGCGATTGAGGAACACACCTGACATCAATTTCAGCCTCCACATGTTTGCAGACATGTGCGCACACATTCATAGGCATACATGCACTTCCATTCACTCAAGCTCATACACAGTAGTAAGTAAGCACACACATATCCAGACCACATATACTTAGAAAAAGTTGCAAAGAAAAAAAAAGAAGACAAAAGAACTCAGACTATTTCTTCTGCAACTCACCTGTGCTCCCACCATCCCTAAAGTGCACTGAGTCTGTGCTCTCTCATGGAAGTCTCTTAATCAAATCTAAGAACTTGGAGATGTTGGCTATAGCTTTTTAAGAATATGGATTACGGCCAGCTGTGGTGGCACAGGTCTGAAGTCCCAGGAGTCAGAGGAAGGAGAAATGCGAGTCAAGATCAGCTTGGGCTACTGAAGAAGATCTTGATTTTGGTTTTTTTTTTTTTTAAATGCCCAGATCTGAAAGATTAAAACTTCTATGGAGTGATGAATGGGCTCAAGATTAATAGTGTGATACAGTTGCTATGGCAATGAGAGAGGACCTTACAGGAGAATACTGATGAGGAGTGAAGGTAGGTCCCAAGAGAAGGAGAGGTGCTGATAGAGCCTTCATGATGCTGGGATGTTCTATATTTGTACTATAGAACGTGACAATTACCAGAGTCACAGGTGACAGCTGAGTGCCCAAAATACAGCTAAGGGTGCCTGAACAACTGAATTCTAGACTGTAATTAAATTTAAATATAAATGGTGCACGTGGCTACTGGTATTAGACAGCCTGGCTCCAGCACCCATGCCCCCCTCTCTAGTTACCTTCTCTACTCATTGCTCATGAAACCCCAAAGGTTTTCAGACAGTCAGAAATCACTAGCTTCAAGGGAGGCCAGCTCCTCTCAAGCCCTGTGGAGATGTGAATTTTGTCTGCTCTCAGCAACATGGTACTCATAATCTCACGTGATTGGTTTAGGAATATGCAGATAATACAAATCCAGCCAATGAGACAGGGGAGTCTGCTGAAGGACTCAGAAATTTCTCCTCTGTTAAAAAGGCTTAGGAAGAGGGAACAGTTATTTCTGGCCTTTAGATTATTATGTCAAGATGCACTATTTAGAATCCCTGTCACTATTTTGAGCTCCTATGGAATTGAAAACCAGTACTCTAACGAGAGCTGATCTAAAGAACAGAAAGAACCTGGGTCATTATTAATGTTGTCAACTCCCATTGTAATAACTTCCTTGTAAAGGTTCTTGGGCTGGGAAGATGATTAAGACTGCTTGTGTTCTTCCAGAGGACCTAGGTTCAGTTCTCAGCACCCACATGATGGTCTGTAACTTCAGCTGCTGGGAATCCAATGCTTTCTTTAGTTTTCTTCATGTATTTGCCTACAAGTTGTATATATTTATACAGACATATACACAGTTAGAAACCCCAATACTTTCCAGGATGCTGGTAGCCATGGATACCCTGGAAACAAAGGTAGGAGGGTCCCTGGAGTGTAGCCTGTCAAACTTGGCAAGACCCTATAGTTAAAGAAGAACTAGAGGATACTTGGGTCTTCTGTTAACACCAGTAAAATGTCTTCTGTGGGGAACAGCAAATACAAGGCTTTGTAGTCTCTGTTTCCATCTCTAATTTGAACATCATCAAATATAGCATCTCTTTGCTTGTTCTCAAATCAATGTTCTAAATAGTTGTATCAGTTAATTAGAGGCGATGTGTGGATTAAAATCTGTTAACTGTTCTTGCTTTAGGGCAAAATAACACAGTCATCTGTTTCATCACTAACCCATACCCACCCCCAAGCGTTTTCTTTACAGTGGTCCTAGGTAACCGTTGGAAGGTATTCCTGTAAAATCAAGGACACACCAGTACCCATGGAACCAGCCTACAAAAGCAACTAATTGTGGCCAGCACCAGAGGAACTGGCTTTTTATAGAAACAAAGATATAAAACAATGTGTTTCATATTTGTTCAATTGTTTTGCTCCCCCCCCCGCCCCCAGGACAGGGTCTCTCTATGTGGCCCAGGTTGGCCCTAAACTCACAACCTTTCTCCTTAAGCCTTTGAACATTGGGATTACAAACTCCCCCCTCCCCACCTAGCAAAATATATTTGTACCTTGACGGTTGTTTGTCTGGAAGGGAAGGCAGTCACACAATCTTTATTTGAATATAATGGAGCAAAAATTGCTCTTTTATTAATCTGATGTACATTAAATATCTTTGTAGCTGTTACATGAATGATAGCTATCTGGCATATAAATGTATACACACTTCCACATGTGATAGATTTAGGCTGTACACGAGCCATCCCACAGAGAGCATGCCCTTTCACAAGGATACACACACATGGCTATCTTGGGACATTTGTGAAAATACACTTGGCCCAACATTTTGGCAATCAGAAATGAGACACAGAGGAGCCATACCAGGAAGATGAGCTCACGGGATCAGCTGAAGAGAGGGAGACTCCAGAAACCTGAAATAGGAATTACTGAGGCTTCACACATGCAGCACATATATACAGTAGAATGAGGGAAGAGGGGGACTGGACCAGAGGGTGGGACACTGCTGGCATTGGAAATAGAAAAAGAGAAAGAATACAAAGCCAAAACACTCATACATCCAAACCAAGGGCAGGACCACTGCCAGGATATCATCGCCAAAAGCATGGTGGAGTTGTAGGCTGAGCAGGTAACCAAGGAGTAAACGCATCTGGAATCACCTCGTCTAGGGCTTTCCTCTGTAGACACTGATAAAGAGCTCATGATCTGTTCAGTGTTTTCCTGGGTCAGGCAGATAATATACCACCACATTTGCATGAAACAGCTAATTTTCTGCAATTTTCCCTGGAGGGACAATACCTGGAGGCCTGTGAGTTCTGTGCATGGCTGGTCCTATTCTGAGCCAATATGGATGGGGAAGACAGCCTTTGAGTGTTGAATATGAGTACTTGCTAAATCCTTCCTTCCCTTGGACTTGTGGGTAATGAAGTACTGACTTACAAGCCCAAGGTAACATTCAGTTCCACTTGGTCTGGGTCTGTATGTTGGGAGCTCCATTCCCACCTCAACCCAGGGCTGTGTGCATGCTAGCAAAGCACGTTTCTTCTGAGTTATAGGAAGTCAAATAATTTCCAGGGCTTCAGATAGTGATAAACTAGTAAATGTTTACCAATGCCTGGGATTATTTAGGGGTAGGAGGAATCTGACACACATATATAACATTTGTTGCTTTTCTTGCTATAAATGTTACCACTGTAGATGAACTTAATATAATTTCATTAACCCTGTTGTTATGAATATGTATCCAATAGGATACCATTACATAGTACTTCCATAACAGAAATATATGACTAATAGAAAAATGTAGCAAAATAAGTAGAAAGTGATGAGTTTTGAATCTATATTGCTTTAAAATATTACTGATTTAATTGTAGCTAATTTTTAATGATGGCTATCATTCTTGACTGGCTTTCCTAATATTTCTGAAGCTTAAACAATTGGCTCTAAAGAACTGGGCTGAGCCTGTTCCCAGCTGTAGCTAGATTTAGACGACACCATCCCTTATGTTCCTTCTCAGAGCACCTGAAAGTTGCTGTCAGGGAAGGTTTTTAGCTTGGCATAAAAATTTACCTAAGTTTGAACCAAAGGCTGAAAGCTGTTTTTTCTTTTTAGTTCTTGGCTCTAGGGGACATGAAAATATGGTAAGGCAAGTAGAGGGTGGGCAGCCTTTGTAGTTTAAGCATAGGACCTTCAGTACTGAGTAGGGACTCACACTGGCAAGAAGCGGCTATGTACCATCTATTTCTCACAGAAAACCATGCTCCTGGAGAGGAGCGCTCCTTCTGGAAGCCAAAAAAGGTCTTCTGCTCAGGGATGGACCCCTGGTTCCATGCCAGTCTTATCAGGATAGAGGACTAGGAAGACATCAGAAATCCAGACCTTTTCAGGGACCCATGGAGCACCATATCACTTCACTCCCCATTCCAACAGGTTCTTCATTCTCTGTGCCCCATAAAGGTGAGAACATGTACATTCCTTGGTCAAGAACAAATACATTCCTGAGTCCCAGTGCCTCAGGAAATCTTACTCTCACCTTTGTACATGGCTAGAGTCAAGAGGGGACAAGAAGAAGAAAGGATGATTAATGAAAAGGAAGAAGAAAGTGCATCTGAACTGTCCAGGGGACAGGGACAGAGCTGGTGAGGAGAAAAGGCACAGGCTCTCAGAGGGTGGCTTCCTGCCTCCTTGGAGGCTCTAGAGTCCCGAAGATCCTTTGCAGTTTTAAAAAACTTAATGACAGCCCCACACTCCATCTCAAACTGTAACCTGGAGCCTCCATGGCCTCTTGTCAAAACTCCCTTTCTGGGGGACTTATCTGTTGAGAAGGAGAAAGTCACTTTCGAATGTCTGCAAGACTGTATGACCCAGTCACAAGTCTCTAACATCAGAAAGGAAACACCTTCAGGGAGGGGAGGAGGAAGGCCAGAGATCAGCAGTCAGCTGCCAGGGCTTTCTAAGGCCCTGGAGAGAGCATGCCCAGAGGGGAACACACTTATTTCCTAGCTCCCTGTAAAGAACAGCCCTGGAGAAATGAACATCTCTAGAAAGGGTTATCACTACTGCTGGTTCTTCTTTGTGCAATATCTTAGTGTAATTTCCTGTTGAGACCATGTGAAGAAACACGTCTTACTTTTCAAGGACTGGTTAGTACTCCCTGCCACAAAGACTGTCCAGTTAAGAAGCTTTTCCTTTTGTAACAGGTTACCTGTCACTGCATAGTTCTTGTACTACCTGTTGTAAGTTGTAACTTGTTTAAAACCTGGAGATATAAGAAGATATTGACAGAGAATCCTAACATACTATGCGAGAAGATATGAGATTGTAGTATCCACACACAGCCCAGTGCCTGAGTTCCTGGCAGATAGTAAGTCAACTTTCTTACCCAACAAGCTCATGAAAGAACAGACTGGCCTACTCTATCCAACTCTCTCCTTTACCCTGCTCTGCAGGCTTTAATCAATGACCTAAACAGACCCACAGGCTGTGTATTCTGTGGCTCAAAATGCTAGAATAACTAAACTGCATCAGGGAAAGAAGCCCTGGCAAGGGCTTGCATGTGGTTGTGTGAGAGATTGTTGACAGGGGAATGGCCAATAGTGAAATCGACAGAATGTACATGGAGAATTGCCAGTTTCCTGAAACAGGGAAAGGACATGCAATGCATTTAAAAGCCTGACAGATTCCTTTTTTTCAGATTACAAGGGACATTTACCTAAAATAGACACTTTGCTCAGCAGAAGAAAAACTTGAAGAAACACATAAGCCACTTCAGAGCACTCTACTGTGTAGATGTGTTTTTGTTGTCTTGGTATGACTTCTTTTGGGTCGGGGGGAGTGATTTGTAACTAGTCTAAGTTTGGCACAATGTGGGATTTAAAAGAAACCTGATATACAGCCATTAGGGCCCCAACAACATAGTTATCTATAATTCTAGGTGAAGGTCAAATCCAGGCATTTATGGCTTCAGAGCCTTTTGTATATGAACAAATAAGACATCTTGATGAAGAAATAGGTAAAAACCCTTTTTGATATAAGGTAGAAACAAACTAAAGAATATCATATACTATTTTGGTTGGCAGGAGACATTAGAAAGTATTCCCATGGAATGCTCTGGAACCCATCCTAGAGTTTCGAATGTCTCCCAGGTGCACTGATCTCATTGCTGGAACATTATCAACAGAACACTGGACTCTCTCTACATCACCACATCTCCTTTACTGCCTCTCTCTTCATGTCTGAGATATTCTAAAAGCAGGTAAGTCTTAGGTACAAACTTGAGATCTGATGGGTGAGATTTGTAAATGAGGGTCCATCTACCAATTTATATCAAGTCATAGAGAAACTGATGGCTTAGATCTGTTTAAGGTAATTCCAAGAAAGACAACATGAACACTGTTCTAGTCTATTGTATGAGGTCTTTCCAAGCTACCTCCTGCCTCTTTATAGCCTTGGTTATTGTCTAATTTTCAGTGTATCAGGAAGGTGGGCTTCCCACCAGAAGACAGATAAGATGAAGTTACTCTCATGGTAGTCCCATAGCATCTTGGAGAATAAAGTACTATCATCCTTCTCTCTACAGATGGGGAAACTGGAGGACCAATGTGTCCAGTGACTTAATTCTCGGCCTTTTGGCTAAGATCAAGTTCATTTGTCCCAGAAAGATCTCTGCTTGGCTGTGGATGTTGTGCCTTTGAGACCCCACAGATACTGTGTTTTGGATCAGAATTCAGGTGTGAGATGGATCAGAAGGCAGGACTAAGTGTGAGCCTTAAGACCCCGTTTGTAGAGTGGAGCATCTCTTAGAAGTCACTGCGGAGCATCTGGTTTGCTATTCTTTGAACTCCTTTCTATTGAGAAGACTCAGTGATAGAAAAACTTGGGAGCATTCTGGTTCTCTGCTTGATGCCAAGGCCTATAACACTCATATAACTGGGGCTTCTGTTGACTCTCATGGTTATATTTTAATCTCTAGCCCAAATAAGCCACAGCACATACTTGGGAATCCAGGAGGATACTGTAACGGACAATAAAGGCAATGTACAATGAAGAGGCTGAGTATAAAGCAGAGGAGGTGGGAAAAGTGGAGACCAAGAAGATTTGTGACCACTGATTGTCCAGGAGATTAGAAAGGATCCCTCTTGGGCCACCTGGGGAGCTTGGGGTAGATGGCCAGAATAGTCCTTTTGAAGAGGATAGATGGGAGATGGTCTTACAAAGTAGGTTTCTGCTGAATTACCTCATGCTGGCAAACCCAGCATCCAGAAAAAATTCTAAATAACTATGTCTTGCTATTTGGAATGTACTTGATGTAGTTAGACTGTAAGACAGAGAACAGAGACAATTTGAGACTAAAGATTATCCAGTAAATTCACTCCCACGAAAAGGTAGCAAAGGCAATGCCCTTGTATATTTCATCTTTCCCTTTTTGTGGGAAGATAGAGATTCATATCTTACTTTTCCAGGGTTTTTAAAATATATATTAATATGTACTTATATATTAATATATATATATGCCACATTCAACCAAAAGATCTGCTCTGAGCCCCAAACATGTCTTTTTCTTTTTTAAATAAAAGAAAAACATGGATAAATAGGAAGGAGAACCAAACCTACACGGGAAATGAATAGCATGAAAGATACTTTCTTAGGTTTTAAAAACACGGTTTGTTTCCCAGGGATGTAAAGGGAAGTGGAGGTGAGTTCTGTTCTGGCTCCTGCTTTGTTGCTCTCTTTCAAATCAATCATGCCTAGTGTTAAGGATTTTTCTTTCCTTGGTCACCTCTGCAGATTTTGCTCTGATATCCTTGATATCCTGGCTCTGAATCTTTATTATCTCTAAGGAAGTACTCTCTATGCTTCCCATTTTAACTTCAGGATGTCCCCTCCACCGAGGCTGAATTACTTGCTGGAGACAGTGGATTAATGGCTTATGTTAATCAAAGAGCTTTTCACAGAATTTGAGCTCCAGGAGGGATCAGGGAATGTTGTTGGGGAGGGGAAATGGGGTGGGGTTAGAGGGCGAGGGGTGGCTCCAGGGAGCAGAGCCATCTCTGGACGGAATGATTAGTGGGAACACGTTTCCTTTTTTCTGAAAGCCTCAAGGCTGTGCTCATGCAGGAATAGCAGAAAATAAGCAACAAGGACCACTCTCCAGCAAGACAGGGGCGTTAAAGAAAAAAAATGTTGTTTAAATATGGAATTTATGCTGGCTGTTATCACAGGCTGCAAATCTACAAGGAGGCTTCAGATTGCAGAGATGTGTAAAAGGATGGGTTAGGGGGAGGGGCAGTCAGCCATTGAGAGACCAGAAGGTCATTTAGCTGACAGCTGGCCCGTGGGAATGCCCTGCTGACCTCTCCTTCCATGCTCATGAAGATTCCAGAGAGGTAAAACAGACAGACATGCACCAGGAAATGCTGTCCAGCCTGCCAGAGGGTTGCTTGGGAGGGAAGGTGGGCTCAGAAGCCATGCAGAGACAAGGCTGGGTGCCCACAGCCTGGGAAAGCTGTGGAGATGGGACTAGAAAGTGACGGTGAACAGTTAACCAAAGGAGGGTGGAGGGTTTTGTTCCTCAAGAAACAGTATTGAGAGAAATATCCTTTTGGATTTCCAAATGGTTTTGGTTGTAAATTTCTTACCAATTTCTATTTTTCACTGCCGACCGCTGGACCAGATAGATAGGGAAAGCAGCAGAATTGAAGAGGCAGATGTGGGCTTTTAAAGAAGTGGCTTTCTTTCCCTGCATCTGCTATCTGGCCAATCCAGGGCAGCTTGTGAGGGAATGTAAAGAGAGGTAGAGGAGCCCTGATCTTCAACCACTGTGATCCAGCTGCTACACAGTCCCACTGAGGGTGGGAGCGGCAATCTAAAATTTAGCTTCTACGGCTCAAGCAAGCTTTCGCTGCCAACTGGGGACAGATTTAAAATTTTTCTGGTTAGCAGATTCACTTTAATCATCCTGCCTGAAAGAACCCCGCCCAGACATGCTTAGTGTCACACTATTTTCTTGAAACACCCTGCTGTAACAGCTAGAGTGACTGGGTGTCCTTTTTTCTAAGTAAACAGGAAATATCACTCTGTATGAAAAAAAAGAAAGAAAAGAAAATCCCTTTCCTCAGCACAAACTCAATTATGCCAACTTAAACTTCCTGTTAAGTGATGTGTCAGGGGCAGCACAGGCTTGCTCAGCGTCAGTGAACAGAATCCCCAAGAAATCCTGGCCTATTGGGATATTTTTAGGAACACTTCCACGGGCACGGAGACAAGAGTATTATGGTTTGGAAAAGATAACAATGCCTGGGGAAAAAACCAAACAGTGCAAAGTCACATTGGAGGGCAAGACGATACGCAGCTACACTTTTAAGTCACAGCAAAAGTCTGTGTTCTGATGCTCGGCCGCCTTTCCATACACAAACGCTCTGCAGCCAAGTCAGGCATGGGATCGACCCACGGTGGGTGAGAGGAGATGGCTTTTGTTCTGTCACATCAGGACCTGGGTTCGTGTGTCCGGCAGGCGCAGCCCCACGAGTCCTCCACACACCAGCACGGTGGAAGCCAGCAGGATTGGGATTGCTTTGGTAATGCTGACCAAGGAACCAAATATTAGGTTTCCCAGGACGGCTGCGGCTTTACAGAGAGCGTTCAGGAAGCCGAAGCCTGTTGCTCTGCAAGAGAGAAAGACACACACACAAGGTTCAGAAGAGGACAGGGCTAGACTCACATGTCCGATGCAGGCCTTTTCAATGGTCTTTAAGTAGATTGTATTGCTTGTCAGTGGAGCAGATAATTTAATGCTTGTTAGCCAATGTGGAAACAGAGAAGGCAGCGTTGGTGGTGTGTCCCCTCTCCTCTGGACTTTCTTACTACTCTACTGACCCTTATTCTGAAACAGAATTGAAGAGGTCTGTCTTGGCCTAATGGGTATTGGAAGGAAGATTCTACTAAGTAAAAGTCAACATCACTCTATCAATCCTCTCTGAAAGCTGGTTTGCCTCTGCCCAGTTTGGGCCACCTCCTCTGTTCCTAGCAAAAGCCCCAGGATTTGGGATTAGGTTATTTAACAAATTCTTATCTCTTTACAAAAGTGATTTGCTATTTTATTTTATTAAGTGTCTATAATTTCAGTGATTTCTGCAATTAGAAGGAAATTCAAATTTTGTTCCAGAATGAAATACAATATAGCAATGGGTATCTTTAGACTTATTTTCAATTTCTTATTAGGTATCTAAATGAATATTCTAGATTTTACTTTATATACTCATTTATTTATCTAGTGTGTATGTGTATGTTCATATATGTTAAGGCAGGCTTACCATAAAATATATGTGTCAATCAGAGACCTTGTGGGAATCAGTTAGCATTGAACCTGTCATCTCCTGTCTCAGCCTTCTGAGAACTGGGATGATAGATATTTGCTTCCAGCTCTGTATTATGTACTAATTTTTAAACAATTAAAGTCAACTGAATTTTCAGAGATAACAAAAGTATGTCTTCTTCTTTGATGTACCAAGGTGAACTGCCGGACTTTCAGCCCTAATGTTTTTGATAGCAGGAAGACAGCAAATACAGTGTGAGCATTCCTAATGGAGAATGTTTGGGACCTTAACTGCTTCAGATAAGAGTGTGGAATATGTGCGCAGAGAGATTCCTAGTTGAAGAACTTTCATCCAGAAGTTTGAAATCCAAAGTGCTTTGCAATCTGAAACCTACAAGCACACTGACTTTCAGATTGAGTGTATTCAGCATTAGGAATGAGCAAGGTGGTACAAAGTAAGCTGATGTGGTATCACCACTTTTTGGAAGATGGCCCAGTACATGTGAGAGATTCAAACTCCCAGAGCTCACATGACAACAGCATGCCTCTGCATGCCTGTAACTCCAGTACTGGGGACGACCCTACAGCCTAGCCAAAATGGTGAGCTTCTGACAGACTGTCCAAAAGTCAAAAGGAAAGAAAGAAAGAGAGAGAGAGAGAGAGAGAGAGAGAGAGAGAGAGAGAGAGGAGAGAGGAGGGAGGGAGTGAGGGAGGAGGGAGGAGAGGTAGAGAAAGAGAGAAGCAATAAGGGGAGACAGTCTTCTCCCCTTATTGCTTTCTCTTTCTCTACCTCTCCCTCCCTCCCTCCCTCCCTCCCTCCCTCCCTCCCTCCTCTCTCTCTCTCTCTCTCTCTCTCTCTCTCTCTCTCTCACACACACACACACACACACACACACATCCTCCTCTGTATTCTCTGTGGAGACAGATCTAAGGAATGTTAGAGAATCAGATTGTGGGCCTCAAGATCTTGTCTGTTTTCTGTCAGCCTCTAACATACGCAGACACGTGAGCTTTTCCTTCTTCCTCTTCTCATCCTGTGGCTTCCCCTCCCCCACCTCTCCTCAGCTCTTTCCTTTTTCTCTCTCTGGGAACTGAACCCAGTGCCTCAGACCCACTAAACTTTGTCCTACCAATCACTGAGCTCCAGCTCATTGTTCTAGTATTCATGTATTGGGTGGGTTTTCTGTGTCCTGGGCAGGAAACTTGAATTTTGCTCATTATTTTACATCTCCCATTGACATTATGAGAGCATGTGTGTTTTCCTCTGACCGGTTCATTGTGTGTTCGCCTCTCATTGAGTATCAGTGTGGATTAGAGGCAGACTAAATGTACAGCAATTTTAAGATACTTTTTTTTTTAACCCCACAAAGGAAATTGAACTTTATGTGCTGCAGAATGAAGTGGTTAGTTCATGCTTTGTGTCTGTGACTGATTTATCAGTCTGTAGGTGTGGGGTTTCCTTTGACAACTGCTCATCACACTTCATACAGTAGTGATATTTTCTGCACTGTGTGTTTTCAGAAGCCCAAAATCCATTGTGCTTCCTATGCAGCCAGTCACTTGCTGCTCCACAGAAAAGGAACCGATATCCTTAATCCCTTCACTCAGGAGCCTAGTCGGGTGCTAAGGCCAAAGAGTTTGTGGGCTTACACACATCCAAAAGAGAACAGAGCATGCACAGAAATAAGCCCAAAAGAAGTAGTGAGAACTACACACTCAATTTGCCCCAATCTAAAGCACTAGGGTGGAGAGAGCAAGGGTTTCCTGCCTTTTCTTGCCCGGTAATCTCCAAAAAGGTAGAGTAATATGATCTGCTGCCTCTCTGCTAACTCTGTCCTTTGCATTTCTCTCCAGTCAGCTATTGTTCTCAATTATTGCTTAGACACATCTTTAACATGTCAGACCTTATTCTGTACAAACCCAGTCCCTTCAGAAGCCGGGTCTGTATTCTATCTAGGTGCTTTGATGGACTAGCATTAACTTTTACTATCATTAGTAATGCTCACCATCAACACTAGACTCACTCTGGGTGTTGGTCCTCCTATAGGAATTGATAAATAGATGATGACATTTGCCACACAATATTGCAGCACTTAGAATAAGAGCTCTATTACCCTAAAAATCTGCTGGGTGCCACCTGTTCCTCCTGCCCCCTCCCAAGCCCTAGCTCTCCTTGGTCCTTTGCTTGACAGACTGTCACCTTCATCATTTGGTGTTAAGATAAAGTACATCCTGCTGGGGAAACCAGCTAGAGCATGTGTTTTGCTGATAAGAAAAAGGAAAACATTCTTCTGCCATGATAAAGTCTCTAGATGTGACTCATGTAGAGTTTACATCTAGGCTAGAGTAACCACATGTTGCCAAGACATGACCCTCTGCTGTGGCCCAGAACAGGGTATAAAATGTGGAGAGCTCTTTCCTCACATGACTGGAGCTGGCGCTGAGGACTGGATGACTTCCTGAACTATCTGGGTGGCATGGATGACTTTGGCATTGGGAGCATCTGGTACTCAAGGATTCTAAGAGCGATGATCAAATCCTCATTTCCTAACAATTTCCATTTTTATTTCCCAAGTGGAAGCAGTGCTTCAGATGAAAATTTAGTGTCAGCACTCAAGAAATCATGCCTGCCCTTCTCTGAGTACAAAACTTATTCCTTCAAATATCTGCAGCTGGAGAGTATGATACTTAATGCAACCGAGCGCCCAGCTGTGTTAGAAAAATCATCCCCAAAGGGAGTCTTCCTAGGGTCTCTCTGCTTCCTCTATAGTAAAGCTTTCATCCATTTTGTCTCTGTTTTTCCTTAAAGCAAGGGCATTGCTTCTGTATGCCATCTCATGCTTACAGAGTCCCTTGAAGGCAAGGGACATGACTTCTTGGCAGCGGGCTGGACCCTGTAATCTTTTTCAGGCCAGGGTATTTTCCTGTCTCCTCTTACCCAGCAATCATCAAAAAGGGGGAGAGAAATCTCTCTCTAAGCCCCATCCTCTGCACATCTCTCCAGCCAGCTCTATTATGCTCTCTCTCATCTTTAATACATCAATCCTTTCCCTACACAAATCGCATTTCCCATTCTATCTAGGTGCTCTCAAGGTGAAATGTGGGTGGCTCTTTGGAGGATTTCATAATTTAGTGGGCTCTAGTTTGTTTGCATTGTTTTATGATTCATTTAGTTAAATTTTAATGGTATTAACTTTATATGTATGGATGTTTATATGTATGGACACTTGAGAAGAGGGCATCTAATCCTTTAGAACTAGTGTGAGTTACGTGCTGGGTACTAGGAATTAAACCCAGGTCCTTAGGAAGAGCCACCTCTCCAGCCCCATTCTATGTTTTAATAGTAGCAGCAACTGCTGGCTCCATTGTGGATGGGGGGAGACGGATAGCACCTTACCTTGTACTTTAGTGCAGAGAGCTGCTTAATTTGGGATGAGAGGGAGAAACTGAAGATCTGCAGGACTTTGTGCCATGCCCAACATGCATTGGGCACCATGATTAGCCCTTGTTTTAACATGCTAAATACCTGCCCCACCTACTGATGAAATTACTAGGGAAAAAGTAGTTGATGCACTTTGCAAAGACCTGGAATAGTAGAGTCTGAGCTCTGTACATAGATGTCTGTTTTAACAGAAAAGGGAAGCCTTCTAGTCTGAGCTTCTAGAAGGAGCCCTCCCTCTCCTGTCAACCTAGTCAAATGATCCATAGAAGTTATAAAAAGAATACTCAAGACTCAGCATGGGGCATCTGGCAAAGTACAGGCTGTGCTTAAATCAATACTACATTTTGATGTAAACATTCATCTGGAAGCAGGTTATTTAAAACAACACACAGATTTCATTTGTCTCAGAAACAATACTGTGAACAAAGCCTAGTTTCCCAGGTCAATGCAAGGGCTATTTTGACACTGAACCTGTTTGATTTCACAAATTATAATGCTAACTGGCCTAAACACCCTTGAATATTTGTTAAGTAAATTTATCTTATGTGCATACACACCTATGCACATATTCTCCTATGCATTTATTTATATTAATTTAATAATCACTCATTAAGTGCTTTTTTAAAAAAAATTTTATTTGTTCATGGACGAGGCTAGCCTTGAACCACCGGCTTCCACCTGAGTGCTGAGGTTACAGGTGTGCACCATCATACCAGGAGCAATCAGAATCTCCTACATGCCAAGTGCTTTCCTGTGCGACACTGACTACAGAAGCAGAGCCTTTCTTTTCAACAAAGCAGATATGGACAGATGGTGACAACATAGGCTTCAAGCATGAGGACCTAGGAAGTTGGTGAGGAATGTCTAACCTGGGGTAGGTGCTAACAGGGGAGGTATTCCAGAAGGGAAGCCTCGCTGATACAGTTGGAGAGCTTCTGGTGAAGGATAATGTGTACTCTCTCACACACACTACTCATTTGTCATCTCTATTCAGTCCATCTGACCACACTCCAAGACTTCTTTAATGCCAAATGGGCTATCTCTCTCTAGCCCTAAGCTCATGTTTCCTGCCTTTGCACACAGCTGTTGTCAACCTAGGGTCAGAATGGCTGACCGACTGATCTACATACATGGGCAGGTATAAACACTCCGATGCGGGAGATTATGTTGTTCCATTGTAAATAATTGTCCCACCCCCTGGTTTAATAAAAAGCGCTGGTTGGCCAAAGGCAGACAGGAAGTGTGGGTGGCACTAACAGACTAGAAAATTCTAGGAACAGGCAGAACAGAGCAGAATGCCAGAGAGAGAAGCCGGAAGAAGGGGAGGACAACCATGCTGCTCTGAGAAAAGGTACCGAGCAGTATGGCTGAACAGGATAAGAGTCATGGGTTAGATTAAGGGTAAAGAGTTAGCAAGTTATATGCCTGGGCCTTAGGCTGATCAGCCTAAAACTATTGTAAGCATTTCTGTGTCTCTGTGGGTCTGTGGGTCTGCGGGCCTAAACCTTGAGGCTAGGCCGAAAGTTTGGGCCAGAACCTGGTACTACACTCCGATGCTGGATACCACCCAAATTTGAGCATATTTGGGAGCTTTTCAAAGAGCAGTGCCACTTGGATATGGTGGCACATGCCTAGAAGCCTAGCACATGGGAAGCAGAGGCAGATTAAGGCAGCCTGGGGTACATAACAAATGTAGGGCCGGCCTGAGCTACATAAGCAAAACTACAAAACACAAACAGCAATGCTCCACACCAATGACAAGGCCACACCCACGGGAGCTGTGATCTCATAGCTCTCTCAGACTTTAGGCATTGGTAATTTTCAGAAATTCTAGGACCATAGCTGTGTCCGGGACTGAGAACATTGCCACTTTCCCATGGATACTTGCATTTTAAAATTGACTTGGATGAATTGATGAACAATAAAAAAGCTCCAAAAGAAAACATGCATTTCCCTTCCACCAACAAATTATTTTCCTCCCTGAATCTCTTTCAGCCTGCCTCCAGTCATGTAAATCATCACAAGCAGAGCTTTTATACAATTTTGCTTTTTTTTTTGGAATCACTCCTTTGGGGTTTTTTTTTTTTTTGGGCTCATGTTGTTTGTGTTTTGAATGTTTCTTTTAGCCTGTAACCCTCATTTCTCTCACTGGGCCTTTGGCTAATGAATGCTGGGTAACATCAGTGATCCTGCAATTAACCCTCTCAAATCCACAGCGGACTCTGTGTTCGCTAGGGAGCATTGGGCAGTGCAGAGCAGCCAGGGGAAATGTTGAGCCTGGGAGTTTGTGCCTACGAGAGTCGTGAGATGGAAGAGAACCAAGAGAAGGTTGGTCTGTGTAGCCTGTGCCACAGTGTATTCTGATCATCCGCCCCCCACCAGATCCTTCCAACCTCTCCACTCTGGTCTTGTTTGTTTGTGTGAGACAGAACCTCTCTCTGTAGCTCAGGCTATCCTACAGCAATTCTACCACAGCTTCAGCATTTGAGGACTCCAAGCCACAAGCCACCACACTGACTCCTGCCCTGTTCAGTCTGCTTTCCACATAACATATCTAGTTTATTTTTACCAAGCACTGCCCAGAGTCTCCTCTCTCACAGCTCCTCAGGGTTCCTTCATTGAGGCTTCTGCCCACACCACTGCTCTCTCTCACTTGCCTGCTCCAACCCTGGGCATTTTCTCATGTAAAGTTAGCCCCACCTAGGCCAGCTACAGTTGGAGGATGCTGCATAGTCCTTGAAGCTGCTCACTATGAGCCCTTCTCTGAGGCATGAGGATACCTGTGATACGTGGTGAATGAGCAATTTTCTGAATGCTTCCAAGTATGTTAGAAGTACGTTTTTGAAGCATTAAAATGGGCAATTTTGGACATTTCCATGGGTATTAATTGGATGGTGTTTTTTTATTGATGCCAAAATACCATCTTGTTTCTTTCAGAGAAAATAATCAGTCTGTATTTTCAAGTTAGAAGGCTGGGTTTAGTTGCTTATTATATAGTATATGGGCTTCTAAGGGGCCTGGAGATCAGCCCAGCCCCAGGCAGTGCAAACTGGTGATAACTAGTGTCTTAAAACATGTGTGCCTAAGCACCATCTGCTTAGGCCAACCTGGGGTTTACCTGGGGTCTTGAAAAGGGCCAAGACCAGATACCACATTCCTAAATCTAGTGAGAGACCGTAGCCTGAAGCTGCAGATACCAGCAAATCAAAGCCCTTTCCTCTGACTGGGAGGAAGGTCTGGGGGAAAAGTATTTAAGGTTTTCCCCTCCATAATAAAATTGAACTTGCTTGTTTCAATGTGTCCCTAGAGGCTGAGTTGTTGCTTTCAGGCCATTTTGGCCCCTCCCCCAAGGGGAAAAGCAGGACCCTGAGCATAGAGGTAGCCCTGATTCCTGACCCCAAACCAGGTGCACCTGAACATCTTGTTCTTTGTTTCTGTATGAGTGGTGGGGACTGAACCAGGACTCTGGTACATGTGAGTCAAGGGCTCTACTGCTGAATGACATTCTTGTCCCTCCACTGCTTTCTGATATTTAATGGTGAATATTGGACTTTACTGAGTGTCATCTTGAACACCCACCAACCTGCCTTCCTCACTCCTTCAGGTGGAAAAACGTTGCCCATAAGCTGTGGCTTGAGCAAACTCCCTAGGCTCAAGGTGGCTAGCTATCCATCTTCTCCCAAAGGTCCCTCTACACTCAAGGGGCTTCCTGTTGCTTGCACCTGCCAGGTAATAATGAGAGCCATTGTGTCTTATCACTGAATTTGATAAACCTGGCTAGAAAGTGTGGGCCCGGGCCAGAATGAGGAATAATAAATAGAACAACCAAGAATGCTGGACACCAAATGGGAGTTCATCTGAGGTCAAGGACCATTCATACTGCTGTGTTGCTCAACAAACAACCCTTGAATTTCTGGTTTGTTGTTGTTGTTGGATTTGAGGGTTTTGCTGTTGCTACTGCTGCTGTTTTTGATCACCAAAGCATCCAGACTGGCCCTGAATCCACTCTGTAGCTCAGGAAGTTCTCCAATTTGCAACCCTCTAATCTCAGCCTTCCAAGTGCTGGGATTACAGGCATATGCCGCCATCCCTGGCTGGGTCCAGGAAAGCTACCCGGAGAACACAGATCCCAGACCTACACCTGTCACCTGTCCTGAAAATGGCACTCCTGAATCTGGGGGTGAGACTAAGTTACCCTGGACAAGTCACTTTCAGGTCTGGGTCTTGTTCCCTCCTCTGCAGATGAGGTAGGAAGAACTACTCTTGTAGAGCACCGGGTATTATTAGCATCTGAAATACTCAGCACAGTACCTCATTATCCTCCAATTCACAGATGAGAAAAACAAGGCCCAGGAAGGCAAAGAGCCTCATCCCAGTTGTCTAGCTGATTTTTAATAGAACCTCTACCTGGATTTGAATAGCTTTCTTTCCTTATACATGTGTGGTGGTTTAAAAGAAAATGGCCCCCAAAGGGAGTGGTGCTTTAGAAGTGGCCTTGTTTGGAGTGGGTGTGGTCTTATTAGAGGAAGCAGAGGTGGGCTTTGAGGTCTTATATATGCTCAAGATACCAGACACTCGGAGACTCAGACTACTTCCTGTTGCCTGTGTAAGATGTATAAGTTTCAGCTACCTATCTAGCATCATGTCTACCTGCATGCTGCCTTGCTTCCCACCATGGGGATAATGGCTAAACCTCTGAACTGTAAGAAAGCCTTCCCAGTTAAATGTTTATAAGAGTTGATGTGGATATGTTGAATCTTCACAGCAGTAGGAACCCTGACTAAGACAACATGACTGGTGCAGTGGAGAGAGCAGGAGCAGGCAACACTGTGTGAGAGAGGAAGCCAGAGACCAAGGACTACAGAAGTGGAACAGGCACACTGAGGGTCAGTGGAGAGCTGCCCACAAAACTGGTCTATAGCTTACTTCAGAAATGAGAAAGCTTGGCCTCAAGCTTGGAGGAACACTGTTTCTCACCCATCCTGTTTTCACAGGCTCTGCTCATACTACACTGAAGTAGTGGATTTTTGATAAAGGTTGTGTGTACTTCCCATCCCTTGCGATCACTTCTTTTTTCAGGGACAGGGTTTTCCTGCATAGCTCAAGCTGGCCTATGTAGACCAGGCTGGCCTAAAATCTGCAATCCCAATCCTCTTTCCCTAGTGCTGGGATTACAGACCCAGGCCACTTTGCTCAACTCTCACACTCCACTTTTAACTGCCAGAGACCTGGGTGACACTAGCCACCAGCAAGATTAGCAGAGGGTAGCAGGTGTGGCAGCCAGGAGTTTACTTTCAAACCTTTTTTGGGGTTGTTATCTGAACTGTGCACATGTGAGAGAGCAGGAAGGAGGCTAGGGGCCAGGGAAAGGCAGGCACTCACTGCAGGAAAGATCTGTAGTCTGGAAGACAGGCCTGCTCATTCTGAGCAATGCTGTGTGAGTCACCTCCCAGGTGTGGTTTCTGGCCTGAGCTCCTGGGAGGGAAAGACTCAAAGACATAGGAAGTGTGAACAGAAGAACTCTACCATGACCACATGGTGGCAGCAGAAAGCCACTGGCTAGATGAAAGCTGTGCTGGCAAAAAAAACAAAAAACAAAAAACAAAAAAACAAAACAAACAAAGAAACAAAAAACAAAAAAACAAAAAACAAAAACAAACAAAAAACAACCCCCCCCCAAAACCCCAAAACAAACAAACAAACAACCCCAGCAAAACAAAACAGAAACAAAACCCCAAAACCAAACCAAAATGAGCCAGACCACACAAGGCCACGTGGCTACACTTTGGATTTGAGAAAAATTTACAGATTTAACAAGAAGGAATAAAAAAACATGAGGATGGGGACATTGAGATGTGGACATGCCCAGTTCAGCCCCTCCTCTAACTGATCTATTCCCCTCATACTCTTAGGGCCTTGTCAATTACTGTCACCTATGCCATGACAGTAATTCTCTTCCAAAGTATCTACTCAAATGTCACCTTGTAGGATATACAGCTCTCCTCCACACCAGCATTCTCTATGTCCCTGGGTAGTTTTTTTGCACTCAGCACAACTGATATGATGCATCTACTTTACTTATCTAGTAACTTATTGATTATCTTCTCCAAACCAGAGTGTAGGTTCCATTAAGCTCAGGCTCGCTGTCTGACTACTACCATACCACAGTGACTGAAACCACTCTGGCACATGATATGTAATCCCTAAGTATCTGTTAGATTAATTAGTCAGTGGCTCTATCCCCAGCAGAGGCATCTTTTTGCTTCCAACATAAATATCCAAATGCCCACAGGACAGCTCCACGAAGACATGAAAATTCAACCTTCTCTAGATTGAATTCATTATCCCCCTGACTCCAGTCACAATGTCCTGCTTTTTTAGAGTGTCCCTGCCTCAACATGGTACAACCATCCGGTTAACTGTGCGAGCAGAAACAAAGATTACCCCCCTTTGATGTAGGGATGTCTTTCTGTATGCTGTGAATATCAATCTTTAAATAAAGGAGCTGTTTTGGTCCATGACAGGCACCATAGAAAAAGTGGGTGGGAAATCAAAATAGGTAAGAAAGGAAGGGCGGAGCCAGGGACAGATCGAGCCAGGCTCCTAAGAAAAAGCATGTAAGGAACACAGGTGAGCCACGGGCCACGTGGAAAGATAAATTAATGAAAATGGGCTGAGTTAAGGTATAAGAGAAAGCTAACAATGTGCCTGAGCCATAGCCCAAACAGCACAAACTATAAGCTTATATATAATATAAGCGTCTGAGTCATTTTTGGGGGCCTGAGCAGCAGTGGGCTGGTAAGGAGTCTGGCGCAGCAAGTCTGTGAGTCCAGACCTCTAGCCACCTGAGACCAAAAAAACCTCATTACAACACCCCTTTGACAACCACTTTCCCTTGATTCAATATTTAACCAACCATGCTGTTTTCTTATATTGTTTTTCTGAGTCTTCATGAACATGTGAGATTCTGACTTCTCCATTTTCCCATCTACATTTTTCTCAAAATTATATTTTCCTCCTCAGGCGCAATGCAAGTGAGATTCCTATCTCATCTTGGGGCTTTAGTGTTAGCTCCCAACCCATGTCTGATTTTGTCTCTCTATAAGCCCCTCTCTCCAAGATGATCAATAGGTTGGCCTCTATGACTGAGTTTCTGTTGAGCTTGGCTTGTCCTCTTCCTTCCAGGGCTTTTCAGGTGACATTTCTCAGACTACCCGGTTCCTCCCATGTCCTTGTGTGCCTGTAACCCACAGTCCTTCAAATCCAAGTTGAGACACTACTCTTCAAAAAAAAAAAAAAAAACAAAAAAGAACCAAAAACAAAAAACCCTTCCCTGACACAGCAACCGCCATGTCCCTTTTTCCAGTGACTCAATCAGACCATGCTGCAACTGTACATGTAATTGACATGTTTGCCCTCTTTGGGGAGGAAACATCATGCAGGGCTTACCCCCTTTTGCACATCCAATCCCTCTTGCCCTCTTCTTTCCTGAAGGGCCCAAGCGAATGCACACAGCAAGCTTACCTTTTCTTTATTTGGTCTTCCCTTTCCAACCACAGACACGGGGCAGCTCTATGTTACTCAGAGGAAAGGCCTTTCAATTCTTGAGTTTTTCTCTTAAAGCCAGTGTCATTCCCAAGGGAATACTTATCACTTATCTTCCTATGAGTTATGTGATCAGTTGTTTAATCTAAAATTACAATGTAAAACAAACGGGAAGGAGACTCTCACAGCCTCACTTTAACACAGAGAGCAGTATTTAAATTGTATCACTCAGTGCCCAATTTTGTGGGTCCAGTTTTCAAATGGAGATGCTGATGAAGGAAAACAGTGTATTTGCTGAGCATAGGTTGACTGTGTCAAGGGGATGCTGTATGCAGAGTGTATGCTTCTTCTCAATGCCTAAGAACATGATAGAGGGTTTACTAAGAATATCAATGGGAATGTTTGAGAGGCAGGTATCTTGAGTTACTGTGTTTTGGATGTTCTATAGAAAGTTAGGCTTATGGGTACCAAGACATGTTTATAAACCAGGAAACAATGTAAAGATGTCTAAGAAATAAATATGTGAGTGTGCCCTGTAGAGGATCTACCTAGGGGTGGTCAATATATTGAGGAAATGAAGTCAGAGGGACGACACGGACCAGTAACAAATCAAGAGCTCAAATGCCTCAGTGTATCCATTTTAAGAGGAAGGCCTATCTTTCTTTTCAAAGATGACAGAATATTCCAGTGCAGAGGATTTCCATAGGAATAAAACATGGGAATTTTGCATGAAAGAAAAGATGATGCAGGGCATATGTTCTAGCTCATGCCAGATGGTAAAAAAGGATTTCTATGCTTTAATGTAATTATTCGGCTGCTAAAGTTCTACCCAGCCCTCTCTATATGGTGTCCAAAGTATTCATGCCTTTTGGGGATTGTACAGGTACAGATATATATTCCAGTAGCAGCTTCCCCTTTATAAAGGTGGGAGGAGATGCTGGAGAGATATCTCAGAGGTTAAAAGCACTGGCTACTCTTCCAGAGCATCTGGGTTTAATTCCTAGCACTCACATGGCAGCTCACAACTGTTTATAACTCCAATTCCAGGGTATCTGGCATGCTCACACAGACATGCAGACAAGCAAAACACTAATGATGTACATACAAATAAATCTTTTTAAAAAAGTATGTGTGTGTTTATGCACAAATATGTGCAAGCCACAGTACACTGTGGAGGCCAGAGGACAACCTCAGATGGTTCTCCCTCTTTCCACTTTGAGAAAGAGTATCTTGATTGTTCTCTGCAGCATGCCCCAGGTGGTCTGGTCTGGAAAATTTCTGGGGATTCTCCTGTTTTTACCTCCCATTATAAACACTGGGACCAGATTTCTGTGGGTTCTACATCTTCACAGTTGGCAAGGCAAGTGCTTTACCCACTGAGCTATCTCTCTTTTTTATAATTATTAATATGTTAGGCTTTCTTCCAATATCCAGAAAAGTCAAGAGATACTTTCTGCCTCTTTATAGTTGTTAGTACAAGTACCTACAAATATAAAGTGATGATCCTCACAGGACTGGTAAGTTCCCCAAACAGAGGCCAAGACAGGCCATTAAATCCAAGTATTCACTGTGACATCAAAGGTTCCTGTTATTGTTAGCCAACATGTTAAATCATGGACATAATTATATTTCTGCACTGTCCTGTTGACTCCTCCTAGGAATCCTTTTAAAAGATACGAGCAAAACCTACAAATTCATAAACTAGGTATTTTATGGATTTTCATTGCCTTTGGAGTGACAGTTTGCTTATCTCTATAATGACCTTTCAGTGGTCAGCCTACCTCCGGTCTGTGGGGTACAGTTCCACAGTGACTACATCAAGAGAATTCCATGCTGAGATGGTCAGTCCATTGTATAGACACAACATGCCTATCATCATAGATTCACTGGTGCCAAACCACAGGAAGAAGCAGCTGATTCCCGAGAGCACCATGGAGCCACCTGCCGACAGAGGACAGAAGATTGAGCATTTCCTGTAGAGAGAGGACCTTTGGGTCTTGGAGTTCTCTCAAGAAGATAGTTCTATGGGAAAGCTGCAGACTGGGCTCTATAGAACTTAAATTCACGTATAGCCACTTGTTTGAAAGGTGATTCAAATGCCTTTAAGTGTGACAGGTACAAAAGCACATTGTCCCTTACTCATCTACTAAAGTGGAAAATTATACATTAGTTATATATAATTTGAGTTTTTCAGTCTGTAACACATGGGGATTGCTCATATAAAATGTAATTAGACACAATTTCCATTATAGTTCAGTCCTAATGAAAAGCCTAACAGATTTCTTATTGATGTGCATTTCTAAGGGGCAGGAAACAAGTTTGGAAACAGGTTCTGTCTAGATCACAGGGACATCTCTTTTTCTTTCCAGACATTTAGGCACACACCTAGCATTGTTAAGCGTCCGATTCTGTCCATCAGGAGAGCAGACACAATATTTCCTGGTAACACTGCCAATGTCCCAAGAAAGTTGACAAAATAAATCCAGTAGGCACTATAGTCATCATCAAAAGTAATCTGGCATCCTGTCTTGTTGTGAAGAAATGAGCAGTTTTGAAATTCACTGTCGATGAACTTATATGGCTCAAAATCTGTAGAAACAACACCAAATAAAATCCATCAAAATTTTGCCAGGTGCAAATGACAGATATGGGCAATAACAGAAACCCGACCGGGAGTTCAGTAAAGAACCACTGTACTGGAGCTGGCTTGACTTTTGTGTCTCCTCTTGGGAGCATGAGAGCTTGTCTGGAACCTCCCATTACAAAGTAACAGTGTGGAGGGCTCCCTTTGTTGGATAAGGGGCTAAATTAACTAAGTTTCCAGTAATTTTCATTTCCAATGGTTGGCTTTTGTTAATTCTATTATTGCTTACACCTTTGCAATATTACCTTATATTTACCATGTTACATGAAGACCATTGTTTATATAAAACGATTACTAAAACAGTTGGTTTTAAATTATGCCTCAGTTGACATCGTCATTGTCATTCTAAGTACCTGAGCACAGGCACATACTGCTGCCACTATGAAGAGGAGAGTTGTACAGGTTTGCTTAAGCAAGAACCAGATTCTGAAGTTCTGATTATCAAAACAATCTCTCAGGTCAGTCCTTTGCTTTCAAGAAGTATCCCCCCAAAGACTATTTATTTATTTACTTATTACCAGCTTTGAAATTGAGTAAGCCTCTATATTAAATCCAAGAAAGCAAAACAATACCAGCTTGCTTTTGTTTTAACCTGACACGGGGACATCGTTCATTTGTACTTTAATCTCTGTTTGCCACATGAGCCTCTGGCCCCGTTGTCACATGATTATGACATTTCTGGCAAGACAGACGGAGGTGCTCTGAAGGCTCCCTGCTGCCACTGTCAACAGTGTGAGCTGATCCTTACCTGTGTTATCAAAAAGGGTATCAATAAATGTGCAGTTCTTGAAGTAGGTGTTGACTGAGGTCACATCATCAAACGTGCAGGACTTAAATACCGAATCCTTGAAAGTTACAGACTTGAACTTGACTCCAAGGAATCTGTACAACACATACACATATGAATAAAGTGTCTTTTATCTACTTGAGCTCAAATCTAAGTCAAATGAATTTAGATCTATAACCATCCTCAAGTTATAAAGGGCACCTTGGTTTTTAGCTGCTTTGCTTTTTTTATTTGTGGCCTTGGGCATACTTCTTTTTGGCTACACCATTGTTCAGTGTTATTTCTCACCAGGAGAAGCAGTCACACTCAAGTCTCCTTGGGTTTTTTTGCAGTGATGGAGAAGGTCTTGAAAGCTAGAGTTGTGGTTCTGTATTGTTCGGCTGTCATCACTATCCCCTACCCTCTTCCTAGATTCCTATTTTTTTGGGGGAAATGACTCTATTAAGATTTGTAAATCTTGCTTGAAAATGTGTAATATCTCAACTTTATATTTTTTACCTGTATGCATATTTTGCAGAGATGGAAATTGAACCTAGGGACTTGGACATGCTAGACAAGTGCTCTACTACTGAGCTATATCCCTAGCCATCTGAATTTTTCATAAGGTCTGTTTTTTAAGTGTAGAACCTTATATGATAGAGCATGGGATCTCTGCTTCTTTGGGGGAGGGGGATGACTGACAGGGGTGAGAAAATGCACACTTATTTCCAGGGGTCTTTTCCTTCTCACAGTCAAAAGATTCCTTGAGTTAAGTCAAAACACAAGAGCCCCATTGATTTTTGTAAACACACAGAAAGATAAGATGGGGTTGGACACACTTTAAGGTACTGCAATGGGGAATTTTTAGTAGTAGAGCTGATAACAAGTTTAAGAAGCCTTACATCTTAAGAGACCCTGTGGGAGTCATTTGATATGAACTCATAAACCACAGATAAGTGTGCACCAGTGAGTCTTTCTTTATTAGAGACTCAGTGGATCCTTAGCAAGTCAATGAGAGGAGAATTAGTCCCATAATAAAGGACTAATCCTTAGAGGCATATGAGCTGATTGAAAACAATTTACTGAGTTTATCCGAATCCTAATGTCCGATTGTTTTTTATCAATTAAAAATGTACTGTGGCCTCATTGACCAACTATCTTTAAATTCTCCACTCCAGGAGCCCACAGTAAAAACTGTGAATGTGCTGTTGAATGTGCTGAAGGAGGTTGGAGAGATTGTGGAGATTGAAAATTTTAAAATGAGCCTGAATTTGGAAGGGGAAGCAATCTTAATGTGTGATGCACACAGGGCATTCCTGGTGTAAAATTGAAAAGGTAGAAGAAAGTGGTGAGGCTCTCCCTTAGTCATGCTGTCTAGGGCCTTGGTGAATGAAGAAGCTTCTGGACTCTCCCAGAACATTCTGCATACAGACAAGGAAGGACTCCATACATTATCTGTGCAGTCCACCTGGAGAGTATTCCAGGTCAGGGTATAAAGAGTCCCCACTGTGGAACACCACACAAGGAGGCTCTCATTTGAATGTGAGTCATCAGCAGTATTTCAAGTTTTTTTTGAGAGACAAAACCTTTCTTCTATCATCTAAAATAAATGCTCCAAATGCAAAATATATTTTTGCAAGATTTTTCTTTGTTGGAGGCCCTTAAAAATTTCCCCCTATGTGTGGGCTTGCATTTTTTCCTGTGCATTAAGGAGTGTGGGCATGTAAGTGCCATGCATATGAGTGGGGTCTGACTTTTCCACGTTGTTGGAATAAGATCCCCTTGTTCTTCACTGCACATAGCCCAGGCACAGAGCTGGCCAATGAGTGCCGACGAGTCTTCTGTCCTCACCCCATCTCTCTTAAGGAGTGCCGAGACTATAGATGTGCATGTAATCAGGTCTGGTTTTTGTGTGGATTCATCAGGCTTTCATGGCTAGTACTTCCTATCCTGGTGTTTGGGCTCTTTAGACAGATTTTGGTGATAAAGCCCTGGCTGGTCTCAATCTCACAGTCTTTCTGCCTCTGCATCCCAAGTGCTGGCATTACAGGTATGTGTCATCACATCCAGCTCAAGTATTTTAAGGTAAATTATTAAAATTATTAATGATTCTATTAATTCATTGAACATTAGTTAATAAACTAGACATCCAGTTTAAAATGTTAGTAAATATTACTAAAATATTGTGAATGTCTCAGACACAAACAATATTTAAAAATGTTCTTTTCTGTTGTTGTTTGGTTGTTCTGAAATGCACTCTTACTATGAGGTACAATACTGTCTGATGCTGGCTCACCTAACATTAAGAAGCAGCCTAGTCCTGTGCCCATTCTTGCTAAACCTCTGCTGTTTTCACAGCCCTTCACCTGGGGAGATCATTTCTGTTCTCCAACCAACATGCTTCCTGACACACTCAACTCCAGTTCTGGACTTGCACAGTGGAGACCTGAAATTCCACCCCTTTCAGAAATGCGGTTCTCCCACCCACATTCCCATTTCTCTGAGTCACACAATCTCTGGCTCTTCCTATGTCCTCAGCGATCCCCTCCTCCCTTCCCTAACTTGTTCATCCATCTTTAAGGGCCTCCAAGCCCTTTTCTCATCCTGGGCAGTTCTGCTGTTCAGGAAGCATGAGGCAATGCGGTTTCAGAAGTGATTTTGTTGTTGTTTTTAATTTAAATTCCAAGAGGTACATGATTGATTCTCTGCCAATTTCTGAAAAAGACTGAAATAACTAACATGTGCATATCTTAAAAGTGGATTTTAAATGATTAAAATCATCCTCTAAGTAACTAATAACAATTGAAAATCCCCCAGGCTTTGGTTATTATTAATTGTACACCACAATGAAGTCAGTTTTCGTGACTAGCTAGCAAGTTAAGTCATGTCAAAGTTTCTGGACCTGCCATTCTCGTACTCCATTCCAGTGTGGATCTGGTTTTCCATGGTAAAGTTAATGCTGAAGTTTGCGTATTTATCTTTTTGCACATTTCTAGTGAGTAGTGCATACTCGTCAGACTGCAGGTGTTTAATGACATCAGGGAACCAAACAGACAATCCATAGTACCTGCAAAGGCAAAGAAATGTGTTTGTAACAGCACACAGAAGGCCACAAAGGCCTCCTACATATCTAGCATGGCAGTGGCTCTTAAAAGTTCTTCCAGTTACTACTGGTGCCTTGAAACATTTGGACAAATCATCACACAATAATTGCTATGCTGCCCTCTCCCCTTACAAAAACAAGGTAGAGAGATGGCTGGAACCTCCTGGTCTATAATTCCTGAAGCCCTCTGGGAAGAGATAAATTTGTAACTACATATAGTGCCATGGTCTGAGCATGTCCCCATCAAAGCCAAATCCTAAATCCCACGCAATAGTATTAAGAGGTGAGGCCTTTAGGCTGTGGGATGTTGTTATGGCAACATAAGTAGAAATACATGGCATTCTGGCCCCAATGTCACTCATACCAACATGGGCTCTGCCGAGAAACCCTGTAGGGGGATTATGTTGTTCCATTGTAAATAATTGTCCCACCCACTGGTTTAATAAAGAGTGCTGATTGGCCAAAGGCAGACAGGAAGTGTGGGTGGGGCTACCAGACTAGGAGAACTCTGGGAATTCTCAGAGCAGAATGCTAGCGAGAAGCCAGAAGATGCAGAGGACAACTATGCTGCTCTGAGAAAAGGTACTGAGCTGCATGGCTGAACAGGATAAGAGTCATGGGTTAGTTAAGGGTAAAAAGTTAGCAAGTTATATGCCTGGGCCTTAGGCTGATCAGCCTAAAACTATTGTAAGCATCTGTGTATCTCTGTGGGTCTGTGGGCCTGTGGGCCTAAACCTTGAGGCTAGGCCCAAAAGTGCGGGCCAGAAACCTCCTACTACAAAACCCTGTCTCCTAAACTTGGCAAAGCAGAGTCCTGGATCCAGGAAGAAGAGCTCACAGGATGGCCTCTTTTACTAATGGAGCATCATTCTTGTTTTCTACATGACTCTGATGTTGTCTCCCAGAATAAGTGCCGTTCTGGCCCTATGGCCCATCCTCCTCCCCAAAGGACTAAAACCTTATGTTAATAGGGGGATTAAGGAAAAACATGTTTTCCTGTGCTATAGACGCTGCCACCTGCTGAGTGCTAGTCTTTTGGGATCCTCCAAGACCTTGGGTATGCCCAGATGAGGGGGCAGGGTGTGAGAGAGTTAAGAAGGTAGTAGAGAGCTGGGACACAGGGAGAGAAGCGGGAGACAAGCATGGAGTAGAGAGTAGAGTCAGTGTGAGTGGAATGGGCAGAAGGAAACCAACATGGCGGGAAGCTAGAGGGAAAAAGGCTAGGCGAGATGCATGGCAGGAGAGAAGCATGGCAAGGGGAGAAATAGGTCTAAGATATAAGATGTACTGAATAAAGCTCGGGTCTCTCATTGTGATCCTGAATGATGGAACCTAAATGACTCCTGAGTGCAGATTATTTAACCTCGACGCCCCTCGCCTGGACAAGACTCGGCCCCAAGAAACTGGACATGATACTCTGACACTGCTAGTCTGGAGTATGAGCCATGTTTCCTGAAGGGGTTCAAGGCAATAGAAAGAGACATTTGGGGCTTCTCTTCTTCCCTCTTTCTTCTTCTGCTTCATTCTTCTTTTTACCTCTTTCCTCTCCCACAGCCTTCTCTCCCCCTAGCTCTCTTTCAGTCTGAGACCAGGTCTCCTGTAGCTCAGGTGGCCTCATGTTCTGTTGTTGTGTGATATTTTGATTGCATTCTGACAAATAAAGCTTACTTGAAGTCAGAGGGTGGAGCTAGCCACTAGCCGACCTAAATTAACTGTAGAGGTTTGGAGGACTGTAGACAGCAAGGAGACAGGAAGTAGTAAGGCGGGGAAGAGAGAATCTCAGCCTTTTTGGATTCCAATCACAGATCCCCATCTCACCCCCCCACCCAAACCTCCTCCTCCATAATACACTCCTTTAAAAGGGCAAGGCCTCCCATGGACAGTCAGCAAAGTCTAGTACTTTTATCTGAGGCAGGACCAAGCTGCCCCCCCCCCCATCAAGGCTGAGCAAGGCATCTCACCATAGGCAATGGGCTCTAAAAAGCCATCTCATGCACCTGGGATAGATTCTGATCCCACTTCCAGGGGCCCCTCAAATAGACCAAGCTACACAACTGTCTCCCACATGCAGAGGGTCTTGGTCAGCCTAAAGCTCATAAGTTCCTATGAGCTTGGTTCAGTCATCTCTATAGATTTTCCCATCATGATCTTGACTCCCCTTGCTCATATAATCCCTCTTTCCTCTCTTTGACTAGACTCTGAAAGACTCCAATTCTTTTTAGTGATAAAAGTTAATTAGATTTAATGCTTCGTTATGCAGCTGACAAAGGCCTTGGACCTCCTGTCTTCCTGCTCCCACCTCATCACTGGTAAGATTATAGGCATATGCCACCATGCATACTTTACAACAAGCTCTCTGAGGTTATTCCTACTCCCTGTCATGATCTCTAAGGTGTGAATCTAAAAGCTGTGGCATGTTGCCAGGTTGTTCACTTCAGTAGCTACTGATCACATGTAGCCACTAAGCCCCCAAAAGTGGCCACCCCAATTGATGATGTGTTGGTAGCACAAGAGTTACAAAAAAATGTAAAAATAATTTATTAATAATGTTATATTGATCATAGATACTACTTTGGACTTAATGAGTTGATGAAATAGTATTAAAATGAAATTTATCCATTCTTTGTTTTGTGGGCGTCACTATCAGAAAATATCAAAAGGACTAAGTGAATCAAATTGTATTTGCATCAGGTAGTATCATTCTAATATAGCAGTTTTCCAAATTGTGATCCATGGATCCATGTCCATGAACCTGGCCTGATCCAGGACATTATGAATCTGGGGTGGAGAACACCAGGGGATTGTCCTATTGTATGTTCCAGTTTCCTTCTAGTTTATTCCAGGGGAGGATGCGGTTTGCAAGTCGACTGAATTCAAACTTTGGTTTTGTCATTGGCCTGTGGCGAACTTGGGCCCCTTGGCTCAGTTTTGGCTTACGATATTTATGATGACTATATAGGATACAGGACTAACACCCTTCCACAGGCTGTTGCTAAGATATAATGAGATGCAAAGTGCCTACCATACCAAGGGTACCCAAAAGACCAAATGAGTCATTGTAATCATCATTATGTCACCAGGACTCCTCAAACATTTCCCTCTCAGAGTCCCATAGATTCCCACCCCCATGCTCTTCACAGACTTATGTATCAGTGCAGTGGGAGTGTGAGGGTGGCCGCTGAGCAAGCAATGACTCAGAATATAACACCAGTGGGCTGCTCTCTAGCCAGAGTCACAAGGCAAAAAATGTAAAATGACACGGAAAACACATTATCTTGGGAAGTCCACCATCAGTGATGTGGAACTTCAGCTGATGTTTATTTATTCAGAAAACATTTGCTGAATGTCCTTTTGGTAGAAGGTGGTGCTGAGATTTCAGGAATGAAGTGATAAGACTCCAACTCCAGTCAGCAATGAGTAAGTTACCCAGATAATCAGCTCGGTACTGGATACATTGGGGACTTTCTTTTTATCTATGTTCTTTTCATACTGAACTCTGTGCTAAGCTAAATCTGAATACTATTCATTTCCATCTTCTTCTTCTAAAATTATATGTTTTAGAAGTTGGGAGAGTTTACTTAACATACCCCTCTCCCACTCCCTAGAACTAGGGATGAACTAGGTAGGATGGAATCCACGACCTTACATACGTTTGGAGGCTTAGAGTCGAGCTAGGCCCCTCGACTCTAAGCCTCCAAACTTAGAAATGGAGAATGAAATCACACGGCTGACCAAGCAGTATAGCAAAATGAGCTTCTCCGATGGTTACCCAAGGCATTTCCCCTTTCTTCATCACACCTTGCCAACAGTAGGAAAGGAGTCTCCTGACTTGCTTTAGTTTACAGATGCTGAGAGATGGAACCTGTATGGTTAATACTTGGCTGTATCAGTCACCCAGATTTTTTGGACCTGACAGGGTAGGGTTATTATCTCATTGCTTTATCTATAGGGATGAGGTGACAGGGTTTCACCTACACATTCTAAAGTAGAGGTATTGAGTATCAGTAAATAAAACTAGGACTTTACCCTCACCCATTCTTAGAACATGTATATTGCAGTTTATTTACATGGCAAAATCCATTTACTGAGTTTTATTCATATGGTAAATCTATTTGTTAAGGTTTTATTATGTGTCAGGGATATATATATATATACATACATACATACACACATACATATACACACGTGTCAGGGAGATATATACATATATATACACATATACATAGTGACATATGTGTGTGTCTGTGTATAACAAAGATAAAGGTAGTACAAAACTCATTCCTTCATGGTGCTTCCAGAAGAGGAAACCTAACTTTTAATCTTTTGATTTTGGTTGTGCATTTTAGTCTTTAACAATTATTCGGTCTCTCCAGCCTCTCTTAGTCTTTATGCAAAATTTTAAAAAAGACTTTGGGGGAGCTGCAGAGAGGCTTGGGCAGTGGCAGTCACTAGTCTTTGCTACACCACAGCATCCATGTGACAAGCTGACATTCTGCAAACATCTCTAACACCTGCTCCAAGGAATCCAGTGCTCTTTTTTTTTTTGGTATCTGTAACACGCGCACATGCTCACACATGTACGTAAGTAAAATAAGTCTTAAAAAACATTTTGTACAGTAGAAAATAGGAAATGCCACAAGGGATAATAAAGCTGAGAAGGGAGCAGGGAGTGTGGAGTGGAGAAATTGTGATGTTACAAAGGAAGGAAGGAGGAAAAAATAGAGGGGGAGGGGACAAGCGGGGAGGAGCCAACTCAGAGATTGAGTCACATGAGAAAGAGGTGAAGGGGGCGAGGGAGTGAGGGCAGCTGCCTGCCTGGGACAGTGCTCTTGGTGTGTAGGGTACAGCCACAGACTGTCAAGTTCAGGGAGAAGCAGATAGGCCAGCATGGCTGGGCTGAGCTGAGGCAGGACAGAGGGCAGCACACCACTGAGTCACTCAGGACTTCATGTGACTTCCCAGATGCCACCGGGTTTGTCCAACCAGTTTCCCAGCAAGATCAATAGAAAGGTTAATTTATTAGTTATTGAAACCAAGACTGTCAGCAAATGTAAACGGCAACAAACCCTTTTTTAGCAAGTCAGCAGAATTGGGCCTCATGAAAGTTGGAAAGGAAGGAGGGAGGGAGGGAAGGAAGGAGGGAGAGAGGAAAGGAGGGAAGGAGGGAGAGAGGGAGAGAGGAGGGAGGGAAGGAGGGAAGGAGGGAGGGAGGGAAGGAGGGAGGGAAGGAGGGAGGGAAGGAGGGAGGGAGGAGGGAAGGAGGGAGGGAGGGAGGGAGAGAGGAAAGGAGGGAAGGAAGGAAGGAGGGAGGGAAGGAGGGAGGGAGGGAGGGAGAGAGGAAAGGAGGGAAGGAGGGAGGGAAGGAGGGAGGGAGGGAGGGAGAGAGGAAAGGAGGGAAGGAGGGAAGGAGGGAAGGAGGGAGGGAGGGAAGGAGGGAAGGAGGGAAGGAGGGAGGGAAGGAGGGAGGGAAGGAGGGAAGGAGGGAGGGAGGGAGGGAGAGAGGAAAGGAGGGAAGGAGGGAAGGAGGGAGGGAAGGAGGGAAGGAGGGAGGGAGGGAGGGAGAGAGGAAAGGAGGGAAGGAGGGAAGGAGGGAAGGAGGGAGGGAAGGAGGGAAGGAGGGAGGGAGGGAGGGAGGAAAGGAGGGAAGGAGGGAGGGAGGGAGGGAGGGAGGGAGGAGAGGAGGGAGGGAGGAGGAAAAGACAAAGAAATGACTGGGAGTCACAATGTGACAGTTGGTTTTGTCCACTGAGGATTTAAATGTCACTTACCCAAAGGACAAGGTGAACCAAACAATTGTAAGCTTTATGGTGTTTTCCCTGACTGGGTAGTTGAAGCATCTCATAAAAGTCAACCAAATCTGTGAAATATAGAATGGTTAGTCTTCTTACACAGTTACACAGCAACCTCCACTACCCATTCCTTTCCTTCAAATTATAAAAAGCTAAGTTTTTACAGAGCTGAATTCATTTCAACTACAATATAAGGCCTTAACATCAATACAGAAGCAAAGGCTGGGATTTCCCTCCCTTGCCTGCCTCCCTCCCTCTCTCCCTCCCTCCCTCCCTCCCTCCCTCCCTCCCTCCCTCTCTCTCTTCCTTTCTTATTTTCTTGTAGTACTAGTGAATGGAGCTGGGACCAGTGAGCTACACCCCCAAGCCTCCCTTCTACTTTTCTTGCTTTGAGATAGGTTCACACTGAGTGTCCCAGGCTTGTCTTGAACTTTCAATCCCTCTGCCTTAGCCTCCTGGGTACCTGGGGTTATAGGCCCCAATCACCAAGCCTACCGAGCAACGCTCACATTTCTGAGTCCTGCCCGTCAAGAGATACCAAGACAAACTTTCATTGCCCTAACTCCTGGCCTGACACTTTTTCCTCAAGATGAAGCATATTGGCTAAGCCATTGAGCTGAAAGAGGTCCAGTTGCCTGGTCTTAGTGCAAGAGACAGGTGACCTAGACAGAGGGGGCAAGTTCTCATTGTGGGATAGGACTAGTCAGTTCCTCTTGTGACTACCCCCAAATGTCAGAAATTGACATGTGGATTGTTGTGAAACCCATACTTACTCCATACAGTTCTGTGCGGATCCGAACAAAACACCTCCTATACCACGTTCCTGTGTCGCTCTCAATTTCAATCAGCTCATCTATTTGTTTGGGAGTTTTGATTTTATTCACCTGTGGACAGCAACAAAGTGCAAAGTACTGAGTTCTCTTCCCTGAAGTTGCTGAATTTAGGCTGTTTATTCTAAATGAGTAAAATACAACCCTGAGCAGAAGTGGAACTGGTAAGAACTCTGCACACACAGGGGAACACTGGCAGAGATCTTCAGATCCAAGGGACATCTAAGGGAACTGAATATGACTTAGTGATGGGAAACACCATAGAGAAATGGGGATGGGAGCTGGGGATGGGATGACAGGAGATAAAAATGCTTCCATTTGCATCATCACCATAAAAACACGCGGCAGCAGATTAAACACCAGAGACATGAGCTTCTGCATGTAGAGTTAGTGACTTTGCCTGGAGATGATTTTATGGGGGCGGGGCACACTTATTGCTAAATTTGGCTTTTAGTGATAGTTGTTAACACTTGCATATTTGACATTTATCCATAGAGTGTCCTTGTTTTTCCATCACCTAGAGATTAACACAATGGCTGGCCAGCAGAGCTCACAGACGGTTGCAATGCAAACTCTTTCCTTTTAAAGCACCAACCCTGACTCTTCAGTTATGTAAGAGGAAGAAAAGATGAAGATTCAACATGACAACGTAAGCTGCCACTTAAGGTAGCCTCTTAGAGCTAGGGAATAGAGCCACAACACAGGCCAGCAAGGCTTTCAGTGTAGGGAAAGAATGATGGGGAGGGAGGGAGAGGGGGAGGGAGACGGGGGGGGGGGGGGAGGGAGATGGGGGAGGGAGAGAGGATCCCTTTTTGGATAAAGAGGACACACTGGTGTGTATATTTTCCCCATAGGCTGGTGGGCTTTTCTTCTTCTTCTCTCTCTCTGTCTCTCTGTCTCTGTCTGTCTCTGTCTGTCTCTCTCAATATCCTAAATGCTAATTCTATTGGAGATACTGTCTGGAGCCTGGGTGTCTTGGTGTCTTTCAAACTGTGTTAGACAGGCAGTTGTCTCCTTATGACTTTATGAAGGACACCATCTCTAGTTAACAGAAACCACTACTGAGTTATCCATGGGTTTTCAAATCAAGTATATGGAGAACTTAGTTTCCTTTCTGAGACAGTGGCATATACTGTGTTGTCCAGGTGAATCTTAAATTTGAGATCCTCCACTCTCAGGCTTTTTGGGCTCACAACAGTTTTTTTTTTGTTTTTTAAATCATCAGCTATTTAATTTTTGAGCACTTCCACATGTTCAAACATCAATATTTTTTATAATTATTTAAAATATATTTTATTTGTTGCATGAGAGCCAATATCTCATAATTTAATACAGTGGTTTGTAGATTTAAGTTTGGGTGGTGCTGGAAACTCTTGCTGGTGGCATTTGGGATAAGGAAGAGGTTGAGGACTTCCAGAATGGGAAATTCTGACTTAGAAGGCGGCTTTTGAAGGACTATAGAACACATAGGGACTCCACAGAGCCCTTTAATTCATGTACGTGGATCTCGGGAAATCTGTGCAACTGGAGTGAGAGATTCAGGGAGCACCTGCAGACAGCCAAGGAGAGCAGAGAGAATTTAAAGAGACATCAGCTGAGGCCTGGGAGGATGGCTCACGGGTCAGAGAGCTTGCTGCTCAAAGCATGAAGGCCTGAGTTCAGATCCCCGGCACTTATGTAAAGAGTCGAGCCATGCCTGTGCTGTGGTGGCTGAAGAGAAAGAGAATCTCTGGACATGTTTTCTCAAGGAAATAAAGCAAAGAAGTGGGTGGTAGAACAGAACACTCAGTGGCCTTTGTGTACCCTCAGGCATGCACACACAATGCACATATGCCTAACACTCACAGGAACAGATAGACATTTTCTACAAGTCAGCTGAAAGCTAAGACATGGAAAGCAACATCTACAGTAAAGAAACGGTGACAAGAGGTTCAAGTCCCGGGACTTGAAAAAGTCATCTTCTAAAGTTCACTGTATATTGATTTAAAACAAGAGCATGCTCAAAACAACATCACTCTGTTGTACACAGAACAAGAGATAGGGTACACTTGTTTTGGTAGACTCCTGCAGTGGCTTTTGCCAATGCTTCCGAGTTTCCCCATGCCCCTGGAATCTTCTCATCTTATCCCCCACTAACTCTTACATGGTTACATTGTCAAGGACAGCCATGAATAGGCTTGACCACTCAGATCTTCAATAATAAAAAGCTGGTAAACAAGGCAGCAAGCCCCTGCAGAAACAATTTCCCATAAGGTCTTTGCTAAAGGGTTTATGATCACCTGTCTAAGAAGGGTTGAATGACATCAGGAACCTCGATGAGTTTAAGACTTCTTTGGTCTTGTGGTCCTTTAGTTTTTTATTATTATTTTTACATTTTTAAATTTTTATGTGGATGGGTATTTTGGCTGCATGATTGTTTGTGAACTACAGCATGTTTGGTGCCTTTGGAGGTTGTAAAAGGGTATCAGAGCCCCTGCAACTGGGTTACAGAAGGTTGTGAGCCACCAAATGGGTGTAAGGCATCAAGCCTGGGTCCTCTGGAAGAGCAGTGAGTACTCTTAGCCATGAAACCATCTCTTTAATACCTTGTGGTTCTTTATTTTAAGAACAGTTCTGCTTTGGGGTGAAAGGGAAACAACTTGGTTAGTAGAGAGCTTGCCTTTCAAACATGAGGATCTGACTTCAAACCCCAGAAGCCACATAAATGTGCTGGACATGTTGATATACACATGCAATATCATTGTCAAGGAAGTGGGGATCAGATTTGGGAATCTGGGCCATAAAATCTAGCTTAACTGGTATTCTCCAATGGATGACTGTGTCAAAGGATGAGGATGGAATCCCTGGAGCTGACATTTGAGGTGTCCTTTGGTCTCCACACATATGAACAGGCACCCTCACACACATGAGCACACACACATCATACATACACACAGTAATAAAAAATAAGGGACTGGAGAGTTTCTCCACTGCTCTTGCAGAGGATGAAGTTTCAGTTCTTAACACCCACGTGGTGGCTCACAACCATCTGTGACTCCAGTTCTGGTGGAACCGATGCCTTCCCCTGGCCTCTGTAGACACTGTACATACATGGTGCACACACATACATGCAGACAAAACACACTTATACAAATAAGATAAAAATGAGTCTTAGAAAAGGTATTTGCCATTACATAGAAGTGCTATTGAGGATAACATGTAATATTGCTCATTCCCTTACAGTCAGGTCTATATAAAGTCTCCACACACTAGAACTGAAGCTGACTGTCCCTGAAAAGCATGTGGTCCACAGAATTTGTCTTGCTTGTTAGGAAATCTGGGTGATAGTCTTATGCTTAGACTGTCTTTAAATTGTTATTTATATATTGGTATATACACACACACACACACACACACACACACACACGCATGCACATACACATGAGCATTTGCAAAACGTGTATGTGTGTGTACACATGAGCATTTGCAAAATCACTCCTGAGATGATGGCTGGTGAGTTCTGGGCTTCTCCGGTGGGACTGAGAACACCTTCACAATGTTGTTAGTGTTCTTACATATGTATGCACACTCATACATATGTACACACATTTGTATAGCAGACTTGTATATCTTATATATACAAGTCTTGTATATAATTAAGTCTTGTATATAATTCTAGCTGTTTTTTAATGGGGTACTTGGAATGTGCTAGACAGGGTGCTACATACCTTGGGTACTGTATCTCCTGAGACCTTCACAGGACTCTGTCAGGATAGTACTATTATAATTACTGTGTAGATAAAAGGCTCAAATGAAGAACCTTGGTCTTACTGCTCCAGATATGAAGCAGTGAGTGACGGAGATGGATTTAAAGACAGATATATATGTTTTACCTAGGAGACCCAGGGTAGCCTGAATTTTCTGGTTAAGTAGCATGTTTAAGCATGCTTCAGATGAGGTAAGATCAATGGCCTGACAGAACAGAGATGGTGGCCCAGCAGAAAAGCCAGTCTTCTGTTATAACAAAGTGAGAGAATCTATTGGTGATTCCTGCAACCAACGCCTCTGGTACTGAGCCAGGGTGTCAGAATAAATCTGACACTAAATTGTCTTTCTGCTTATACTCTGTCTCTCAGGTTAGTTAATATGGCTTAACCAACTACAGAAACTTGGAGTTTTAGATGTGTGTGAGTGGGCTGGTAGCCTCTGGGCCAAACACAGCCTTTGGGATGGTTTATATAAATGGAGTTTTATTGGAACACAGCAAAGGCCCATCCATGGCTTAGAAATTTTGACACCTTTTTGTACTGCAAAGATAGAGCTAAAGAAGTTATAACAGACATTTTATGACTGGCAAGGCCTTAAAAATCTGCCCCTTATAGGTGACATCTTGGGAACTCAAGGATTCTCTGAGGAGCAGACTCACCGTGAAGACCTTCTCTGGCTGGCCCCGAGCTCTCATGTTGGTATCATGAATTAGCTTCAGAATCATCCAGGCTTCATCATGTTTTCCCACCTAAGAAATACACAGGCAGTCAGAGCTAGGAGCCAGATGTTACTGTCCCTTGCCTTTCAGTAACCAATCACACTGAGTTTTCAGAGCACACAGAAGGGAACCATGTAAATGTGTTTAGCTCTTCTCCATTGAAGCACACAGGCTGAGGGTCCCCTAGAAGGCGGCGTTCAAATAAGCGCCTTCAACTAGAAATAGTATCTATGGACAATGATGTTTCATTTATTAAACAGTGAGTGATATCCCCCTCATCATGTGAAAGCTATTTGCTTAGGGAAGGAGCAGGTGCAATTTTGGCCGTGAGACGGCTTTTTTATACCCTCTTTGCCTAAAGCATGTCTCCATGAAATCAAACCCTGCAAAATCCCACAGTAGGAAAGGAGAGTGCACCTCTCAAAGAGGCAGACATGCTTCCCTAGAAGCAGCAAAGAAGCCTTCCCTGTGTGTGCAGACCACTCACACCTCTGTAACAACAGGCATTACCTCCAGTAGGAACCGGGGACTTTCTGGCATGAACGTGAGGGCGACCACAGAGGAGACACACGGGAGTGCACAGACGATGACGAAGACACGCCAGCTGTGGAACTGGTAGGCCGAGCCCATGCTGAAGCTCCACCCTGGAAAAGGACCAAAGAATCAGGGAGAGCTCCTGTATAATGAAAGCTGGACAAGTCACTGTGTGGGGTGATTGTTTAGCCAAATCCTATTGTCCACAGAGGGGTGAGCTAATCTGGTAATCGCTTACAGTAGCCTGCTCAATTTAAGACGCCCCCCCCCCCAGGCAGAGATGAGGAAAAAGTGTCAAAATCAAAAGGGTCAGGATCTAAGCCCAGGATACATGTGGGGGTACATGTGGGATTCCCTAAAACCAAACCACAAAGGCCAATGTGAAGAATGTGTTCTTCAGCAGGCCACCATGCTGGGTGTCTTCTCTTTACCCTTCGTCCATATTTCATTCTTTCTCATTGTCTGAGGAAATGGCCCTCTCTGGATTTCATTATCCAGCTCCCAGCCAGGTTTGAGGGTGGAGTTTACATTGGCTTCTCTATGCGGCTCATGCTGTCCTTGAACTCATAATCTTTCTGCCTCTGCCTCCTGATTGATGATTATATGCATCTCTTACCACACTTGACTCCTAACTAGGATTAAGTAGGTCATAATTTCCTTCCTCCCCTCCTCCCTTCTCTGGTCGGTCTCCTCAGCTCTCCACAGCCGGTTCTTCCACTGTTGGTCTTTGAGGCCTGGGGATGCCAAGGCTTTCTAGCATGACCAACTAGTCTCTCTACAGTCTCCACAGCTCTGTAAACAGTCCTTCTATTATGTCACCTTTAATGGCTATTTGGGGGGGAAAGCAGACTTTAAAGTGCCCTTATTAGAAACAAGGACTTGTATCTCTGCTCATAGACATCATGGGAAACAGCAAGGTGAATCCCAACTTCTAAGCAGACATTTTAAATGCTTCGATATTATAAAAACACAAGTTGTATCATAATATAATAAGAATAGTCACAATGGGGTAGACAGGATGGACAGAAATCCCCCAGGCATGGTATCTGTATGAATATAATGCTGAAAGCGGAGCTCAAGCAGGGTGAGGTGCAACTAATCTAACTGAAGCCAGAGCAGGATTTACAGAGGGACAGACATACTGTGTGAGGTGGAATACTAATCTTCAGCAAAGCTTAGGGAGTATACGGCTTCTGTGAACAAAAGGAAGGTAGTCCACATCTCCTCCCCAAGCCAGCTCTATGGTTGTGTTTTGTGGGAACCCTGGGAGACACTGGAGATGACATGCCCCTGAAAGTTATAAGCTGAAGTCACAAAATCTCTACTGCCAAAATTCAAGATGAAAACAGACACCAGCACCCAGACCTACACACTGAACACTCGTCCACTGTTCTGTTGACAAGAGGCATCAACACCAGTGGCATACAATATTAATCTTGCATTAGTTTTGTTCCAAGAATTTAATATGGGGAGAATATGTGGATTGCTAAGATGATTATGTGATTAGCTTTCAGGAAGCATGATTACTTTCCATGTCTCATATAGCCTAGGTTCAGAAGTCTCACATATTCAAACACAGAAGAAACTATACGACAAAATGTGCACAGCTCATGTGAGTTCAGAGCTTCATATAAAGACTCTCTTTAAAGAACTCTGAGATTTATTATTCTCAACATTGGGTGGAAAAACCCTGCCGTGACTGAGTTAAATTTCAGGTGTAACACTTTCCACAGAATAGAGGGAAGAAGCCCAAAGCCAAGGGGCAAGAGGGCTCTCGTGTCACTGTTCAAAGTAAGAATTCACAAGGAGACCCTTCCAGTGGAAAATACACCAAAGGGATTTAACCATGTCACTACAGTGAGTGGAGCAGAGCGCTTCGGTGATAGCCGGAAAAGGGACCTTACCACCATCAAGTTCTCACAGCAACCCCCAGGACCCAAGGATGCAGATGTTAGAGACAAATGGAGTCATAAGTGTTATTAAATCAAGGATCCCGAGAGGGAAAGGATATAGAATGGGACTAAATGTAAATGTAAACACCTTTAGAAAGACAGACAGGCGGGGAGACAGAGTTCAAGTTTGCTTTCTATCACTGTGATAAACATCTTGACCAACAGCCATTTGGGAAAGAGAGTTCATTTCTTCTTAGCGATTATAGTCCATCATGAAGGGAAGCCAGGGCATGAACCTGGAGGCAGGAACTAAACAGAGGCCATGTTCTTGCTCAGCCTGCTTTTTTATACAGCCCAGGCCCACCTGCCCAGGAGTGGCACTGCCCAGAACAAACTGTGCCATCCCAAGTCAATCACTAATAAAGAAAACGCCCTACAGACTCTCCTACAGTCCAGTCTGAGGGAGGCATTCTCAGATGACTCCGACTTGTGTCAGGTTGACAAAAAGCAACTAAGCCGTCTGCAGTGAGGCAAAGAGAGGAGCAGAGACCAGAGGGAAGAGAGATTTGAAGGCGCTACCCTGCTGAATTTTAGTGTGTAGGAAGGGCCACTAGCCAAGGCATATTGGAGACTAGTAGAAGCTGGGAATCACAAGGACTACCATTGTTTCTTGTGATTCCACACTGCAGAGGTCCCATCAGCAAATTCAAAGGCCTGAGTCCAGAAATATAAGAAAGACAATTTATGCTGTCCACAACCAATATCTTTGTTAGAGCGTCAAGGGGGGAAGCTGTTTAGTTAGAAAACTGTAGGTCCGCTCCTAAACTCCCATGAGTCATTGTCTTGGTTATTTGTCTCATAGTTGCAACAGGACACCTGATAGGTCAACTTCAGGGAAGAATTGGTTGGAGAGAGTGTAGAGTAAGGAAGGAGTGGCAGTGGGAACATCTTGGGCTGCATCCCCACAAGACCACTAGACCACTGTTGCTGAAGTCTGGAAGTAGATAGGGAGGCTAAGTGGGAACCAGTCCAGATGATAACCCAAGAGGCCTGGCTCCAGCAAAACACAGCCTTCAGTGAGGCCCCTCCCCTTAAAGGTCCCATAATCTCCCCAAACAACACCACTAGGTGGGGACCAAGTATTCAGATACATGAGGCTATGGGGAAATTTCATATCCAAACCATAACAGCCACCACCTCTGTTATGAGTTATGTTTTAACATGCGAGTTGTGACAGTCGCCCACAGCTTGACATATGTGTGGCATGCAATGCCAATGCTGATGTCACCGTGGCTCCAGCCCCACTGACTTGACTCCAACCTGTCTCCCAGATCCCAGACATGTATTGGAAAAGTGCTTCTATGTGAGGTGGTTTGTTTTATTGTCTCTGCAGAAACCTCATCCTAACTGTAGATTTCTACATGAATTTGATATTTTCCTTGTCTGGAAGGCTCTGCCTGGATTTGCATGATGACTGCCTATTTCTTCTAGAGCTTAGGTTAGGATACTCTCTATTATAAGGACTACTTTGTCGTCTGGCTGGACACTTGCTGTTACCAGCACAGCCACATCCCTGCATTCATTCCCTGTCTATTATCCAGCCATTTCCCCACCATGAAAATAGGAACCCTGCTCTACTGACTTGCCATTGTCACCCGAGTTAACCTAGTCCCAGGACACTCTTTTAATGTTTGTGTATGAGTGTGTGTGTGTGAACATGTGCAAAATCATTGTAAGCTACTAAGACCATAGGTATTTGGGTTCTCTCTCTCTCTCTTACTTCTTCTTCCCAGGCTTCCTCCTTCCTCTCTTTTTTCCTCCAAATTCACACTAAACAACAAGAAACTGATTTGTCAAGGTAGATAGAGTAAAAATGAATTTATATATTTTTATAAACTTGACAAGTATGTTATTTTACCCCAAGATACTCCCTGGCACTGCTTGTCCTTGGAGGTCAGCTCTTTCTCCATCCAGACTCCTGGTGACCACTGATCTCTCTTTCTTCTGTCCTGATGGTCTTGTGTTTTTCAGAATGTTGTGCTAATGGAGTCACACTACAGGGTAGCTGTTTGTTTTTTGAGGCAGGGTCTTGCTGTGCAGCCCAGGCTGGCTTTGCATTCATAATCATGCCTTAACCTCCTGTGTGCCTTGAAGATAGGCATACATCACAATATTTGGCTGGTGTGTGACTTTGTGAATGTCGTTCTTATACTTAGCATGATTCACACAAATTGTTACATATGAGAGTGGGTTATAGCCTGTTGGATTGTTTCCAATTTAGGGTATTTATTCATAAAGCTGCTATAAACATTTTTTGTGCATGGTAAAAGTTTTTTTTTTCTTTTAGATATATAAGGTTAGACACTTGAATCATTTGTTATGTTTCCATTTGGATTTATTTGTAAATTTTTTTATTAGATTTTATATTCATTTGTTTATTTACTGTCTGTGTGCCTGTGGGCACTCACTTGCACTCTCCTATCTTGTGGGCTCTGAGAATTGAGCTCGGGTGTCAGGCTTGGTGGCAAGTGCCTTTACTGGCCGAGTCACCTTATTACTCCCAAATATCCAGTTAATTTTACATGAAGACATAGACTTGCTCTCTACAGTGGCTGCATTGTCTGCATCGACATAGTGCGTTGCAGCTCTAGCTAATGCATGCCTTTCCCACCATTGTTTGCCCATGAAAAATGATTTTTTGACCTGACAAATACCTAATGAAGTGTTGTCATGATTTAAATTTATTTTTCCTAAAATCTAGTGATTTTTTTTCGTTTCTTTTTTGTTCAGTTTTGTACTTAATACATCATGCCTGTGTGTGCCATTTACCACACATGGCATGGAGATTGTGAGTCTGAGTTCTTGCTCTAGGGGAGGTAGAGTCCAGAGAAAGAGGCAGATTTGTTAGGAAACACGATGATATATGACTCATGCTGGACCAGGTTAGGAAGAAAGTATATCGTGCCCAGTGGATGGAGGGCCATCTACTTTCTCGAGAAGCCTTCTCTCAAACACTCTGGCCAAATTTGTTTTCCTCATTTTGAACTCAGCACAAAGCAAATTGGAGAGTTTCAAATGTCAAAGTTAGAGAGAACTGAAGTAGGCAAGGTCATCCAAGACTGATTGCCCTTTACCTATTATTGTATAACTGACTGACTTGGAGAGAGGGGGCATGTCCTGGAACAGTGGGAGGAGCCCTGGCAAGGCTCCCTTCCTCCCATGACCTGCCTACTACAGTCAAAGATTCACAGAAATACCCTGGGGCTCTAGAGTAAGGCAGCACCACCGGGGACTTGAAAAATGACCATGTAGATGCCTTACAAACTAGAACACGGTTCTGCACCTTAAAGACAAAAATAGAGCGAAGGACTGGATCCCTGAGTACCATCACTGCTCTGTCTTGAGCCCTCAGCTCTCCTGCGTGCCTTTTCAAGGAGGCTGAGATCTGAATTCTAGCTCTCTGCAGACTCTACACAATGATCTCGAAGGAGGGCTAGAAAGAGGACTGTGGAGTCAAACCTCACACCACCGGGAAAGTGGGTTGTGTGTTCAAACACATCTGCACTTAGTAAAATTGATTCTTCCAAATGGATCCTTATCATTGGCACTGTGCCATTTGTTTATTTATTGTGTGTCTTTAAAAATGATTCTCTTAAAGCTGATGTTTCTAATTGTCCTTTGGATTTTGCTAAAGTGCTCATTAAAATGTCGCACGGTGGGATTTATCTTCAGATAATGTAAATTCCATGCAAGGGAGGATCTCAATTAAGGCATTTCAGAAGGCATTAGAGCCTTACTTTAATCAGTGTGGCACTAATAAAAGCTGGATGCATTTTGCATATTAATCCAGGCCCTTGCCAGCTTCACCCTGCAGGACCCTGTGACTGTCTACCCAGTGAGCTGCCTGTTGTTCAAGAAATGCAGGCGAAGTATGTGGCATGCACACAGAAAACAGGCTTCTACACTCCTTTCTAGGCTTTATCTGGGGAACCCTGGTATCTTGGTACTCACTTTGCTGTCCTGCTTTCTCGTCACCAGTTATGTTGTATTATCAACAAATTGTCTTTGTCAGGAAGGGAGGTTTCAGGCTCAAGACTCAGATGTAATGTACTAACTAACCTTCAGTATTGTACAGGACATCAAGTCTGAACAACTAAGAAGTAAATCATCTGCATAGTTTCATCTTGGTGTTCTTTGTAGGCACAGACCAACTAAAATTCTCTATTAAAGTGGCTCCAAGTTAATTTTCTCTAGTGAAAAAAAGTGTGTGTGTTTGTGTGTGTGTGTATGTGCGCATGTGTAACAGTGGTCAGGTGAGTTTCTGATATTATTGCTACAGAAATAAAAATTTATACTCTTAATATATCACTGGCTTAAAATAGAAAGACTATAGAATCAGCATGAAATATGAATGTCTGGATAGCAACTTGGTTGTAAGGCAGTCAGTACCACCCAAGATGCTAAGATTCAATCACTTGCAACTGGACAGTTCTGCAAAGATCTTCATTTCTGATTTGTAGCAAAAATAAATACAGATGAATAGATAAATAAATAATAATGCCAGTGTGAAAACAGGGAGATATACTATGGTACAGCCATCTGATAAAAAGTTATGTGAATACTGGACAGGAATGAGGCAGACCTTTTTGATGTAACATGGAAAATGTGCAAGAGGAAAGAAGCTTCCCCCCAACAGTGTGAATAGCAATGATTTCCTTTTTATATGCACATAAAACATATCATCTGATCTAGAAAAGCCGTGGGCTGGGAATGTACTAAGCTGTTTTGGGTAGTTACTCAAGGCAGTAGTCTGTTCACAGGCACTTTCTCTTCAAACATTATTTCTTTAATTTGAAAACTTTACATAACCTTATGTCACTTCTCGAGAGAAGAAACAAACCACAGTTGCAAGCCTTTGACATTTGAGTGACTTATGCATTGGAAGAAAAACGGACAACTGGAAATACGGACATGTCATTATTAAACATTGGCATTTTCTTAAGAAACGGCAAGGATTCTGATTGGGATCAACACGAACACCTGGAATACAGTGTGGACCTAAGGGTATCCAGGAGAAAGCACCAGAGACAACCCTGTGTCTATATATGAAGGAGAACTGTTTTTACTGACCTTTTAATCTTGGGGAGTTGAGGGTAGGGGGGACACAGGAAAGAAGTGGGGGTGATTTAACCAAAGCTAAGTAGGCATGAAAAACCAGTATGGAAATGCACTTTGTAAGATAATGAAAAATACAATATATAAATTTAAAAAAGGAATTTGAACATAGATACCTTGCATGGGTGGCTGCTCAGAAGACATGACCTATGACTGGTTTTCTGAGACAAGGTCTCATTATGCATCCCTGGCTGGCCTCAAACTCATAGAGACCCACAGGCTTCAGCCTCACTCATGCTGGGCTGAAAGGCATGTAGAACCACACCTAGCCCAAATTAAATAAAATCTCAGTATGGGGTATGGGACAATTTCCAAGGAGCTACTGGTAAGGGAGACCTCAGAAATCACCAACACAGCAGACTTTGGTTTTGGGACATAAAGAAATTAACCTGTGGTAGGAGAGGGAGAGGTGGGCTGGGGGGAGGTTGTGAGGGGAGAGAAGGGCTGTGGGGGGGGGCTGGAGAAGTGACTTAATAAGAGCACTAGATACTGATACACAGGACTAGGGATCAATTCTCACCCTCCACATGGAGGTTAACAATCATCTATAATTCAGTCCCAGGCACTCAGATGATCTCTTCCGGTCTTAGACATTGCAATCATGTGGTGCACAGATAAACAGGCAAGACAAAATATATATACACATTAAAACATTTAAATACAATGGGAAAAAATATAAAAGAGATGTCAAAGCTGGAAGTGACTTAAATACTTCCTTTCTCCCTGCTGGGTAGCTTAGTGTTGGGTCTATGAAGTGCTATGCAGGTTACTAGGAAGGAAGAGCCATCCATGTGTTTACCCAGTGTTGAACTCACAACATTGACCTGCAAGGCATGGTGTGCTCACTGGTACAATGGTGGCATGGATGCTATGAGGATAGCCAGACGCTTTCTAATTGTCTTTGAGGTGTCTTTTAAAATATAAGCCAGGTATTGTCAACTGGTCAAAAGCCTGTGGTCCAGGAGGTTACAAAACCCAGAGATGGGGGTGGGGTATTTATTACTGTTGTTTTATTGAATAGACTTATTTATTTATTGTCAAGCTGCATCCAAGTATTTATGTTCATACCAATAGATAACTGCTGTTGTCAGCCTTGACCAGAGAAGTCGTTTTTGGCTGTGGGAAGAAATTATGTTCAGATTCATGATTGGTCCAAGTGCTGAGAATATATGACTTTCCTTACTAGCCAGAAATGTGGTTTCAATTACTGAGCAATGCAATCCTATTTTCTGTGTTTCTCCAAACACTTGTTCCTTTATCTCCCTCCCAACTGGTATCTCGCCTGGGCCACCTTAGTAAACAAAGGCACAGTTGGCTCAGGTCAACATGGCTGTGTCAGATGGTGGCACTTTTACCTATGCATATTATGGTTATTGCTCTGCAACCTTGAGCCTCGATCAGTCTGTGGTCCTTGGCTGTGGTAACACCTGACTTAGGAAGAGACCTCTGGGTTCCAGGACTTTGCCTGTAGTATGAGTTTTCTGGCCCAAACTTTTGGTCCTAGCCTCAAGGTTTAGACCCGCAGACCCACAGATCCACAGACCCGCAGAGACACACAGATGTTTACAATAGTTTTCAGCTGATCAGCCTAAGGACCAGGCACATAACTTGCTAACGCTGTACCCTTAATCAAACCCATGACTCATCCTGTTCAGCCATGTGGCTCGGTACAGTTATTTACCATGAAATAACACAATACCCCTACATTTGCCTCCTACCTCTTATGACTGACCAAGGCCCTGTCACTAGGTACTTTGAATGCTGCTTTTCTCTAATTAAGCCTCCAACTTCTAGTTGGCTTGTTTTAGCTTTAATATATAATCAATATTGGGTAATAAAAATCAGATCCTAGGGGCTGGAGAGATGGCTCAGTGGTAAAGAGCACTGGGTGCTTTTGCACAGGATCTGGCATGGCAGCTCACAATCATCTGTATTCTAGTTCTAAGGGATCTGATACCCTCTTCTAGCCTCTTCAAGCACCAGACACACCTGTGGCACTCATCCATGCAGGTAAAACCCTCATACACATAAAATACAAATAGTTTTTAATAACCAGATTATTTACTCCCCTAGCTTACAATCTTTTAGGATGGGTCCACACAGTGGCTCTTGCCCATCCCCCCAGTCTTCTCAAACAAGCTCCTCCACAACCTTTTGCTGGGTGTTTGTACCAGTGCACCGTGTCTTCCATGTTTGTTTTGTTTTAGCTTAACAAGGTCTGGCTAAGCAGTCCACACTGGCTTTCAGACTGACCATCTTGCCTCAGCTTCCTGAGGGCTGGGGTAACAGGTGTGTACCTGTCACATCCGGCCTGCCATCATATACTCTGTTCTGTGGCCTAGTGGTTCCGAGAACTGTCAGATACTTCCCACGTTAGGAATACCCCTAAATTTCATTCTTCTATTAGCCAAGTAGGCACAGGCTCTGTACTTCTTCCTGATGTACTGTAAGGAGTCTCCTTCTCTTACTCAGTTACGTGGGTGGTCTATATATTTCCACAGCCCTTAGCAGGTACCTGACATAGAAGAAAGCCATACTGAAAATCACCAAGGGAAGCTCCATGCCTTAGTTATCTTAATATTGGTATCAGCAATTCAACAAATGCTTTTTTAAATAATGAAGAATTCATCACTGGCTTCTTTTAAAATCAAAGTTTGTCTATAACACTCCAAGTGATGTGTGTGTGTTAGTAGAATAGAGGCCAACCTCAGGTTTGGTTCTTTAGAAGTCATCCACTGTATGTGTGTGGATGCACACACACATATGTATATATACAGAGGAGGGGAAGTTTCTCAGTTTGTAGTGACTGGAGGAGGATCCCCCAGGCATCTCACCTCCTCACCTGAGCCATAACAAAGCTTGTCCAATCTCAGTGAGCAGTTTATATGGAAAATGGACTTCCCTATATGGGTTAATGAATTTATTTCCTCATGGACATAGTTATTGCTTCCGCAAACACATATTAGTCTTCCTATTAGAAAAATAAAGAATCCAGGAGTCAGCAAACCAGTATAGGGCTCCCAGGGGTGTGTCATCCAACACATCTATAAAGCATGCTTCCTTCAGACTATCTGAAGTAAAACCTTAGTAACCAAAATCAATTAAATGGCTGGCAGAGACAGATTCACTTTGCCCATCCTTGATTTATGACCTTGGAATAGACATTCCAATTCTCTTTCTACATGTCCACCCTCTCCCTTTTGTTTCAACATGTCTGCATCTACCCAGAGTAGAATTTCACCTCTGTTCTCTGGAAAGGTTGACTATGTGAGCCATTAATCTTAGCCCTCAAATATGTTCCTGGCTGCAACCACCTGTGGAAATGATTGGTCCTGGTGCACCCTGAGGAATGGTTTTCTAGGCTATGGCGCCAGAGAAATCAAACCCAGAGTGACTTAGTCTGGGATTAATACAGCCATTTTTTATTCAGCAACACTGGCTGCTGTTTCTGAGGAATGATCTAATAACTTAAGGTGTCTACAGTGACAGTGTACTCTAGCAGCATAAGCAGGCTGATGCCCTGGCAGGGGTGACTGAAGCTAGGTTTGGCTGGAATGCTACTGCCCAGCACATGCAGAGTCACATGTGTGTGTTTTTGAGGCCAGGCCACCAGAGTGATCATGGTGTTGGGAAAGGACCAAAAGCCTGAGCAAAAACATGGATGGAGCAAACTAGGCTCTTAGAGTACTAATAGTATTCCCACTGTGTGCTAAATACCCTTATGCCATTTTGTTTCATATGCCAACAATCTTTATAGAATGGGCAAATAAAACATAGAACATTGTTTAAATTAAAAAGAAAATTAAGGTTCCCTCTGATATCCCCTTTCTGTATGTCTGTGCACCTGAGTTCAGTTACCCACAGAGGCATCAGATTTCCTGGAGCTAGAGTTACAGAGAGCTGTGAGCTTCCTGATATGTTTGCTTGAGAACAAATTCAAACTCAGCTCCACTGTAAGAGAAAGGGCAGCATGTACTTTTAACTGCAGAGACAACTCTCTCCAGCCTCCCCCCACCCCCTTAAAGTGGAGAAATGAGGCATGAGTATTTGTCACATAATATTTGGGATGTGCTGAAATTCCGATTTAACCAAGCATCCTACATGTTAGGCTTTGTTACATGTTCCTTTGTTTCCTCTCCCCCTTTGCTATAAAGTTTATCTGTAAGGACTGCCAATCTTCCAGATACACTTTAAAATGCTCCTTGAAGAACAAGCAAAGATAGGAGACAGTAAATCACCCGCCAAACCTGTACCTGCCCCACTGGGATGTTTGCTCCTAGATATGTAGCTTTCCAGGTTGCTGGTGCTACCTGTCAGCTTGGAAGCAGTTCTGAGAAGGAGGCATGGTTTTAGCTTCAGTGGCCCTTGTATAAAAAATCTGCCTGAGGCTAAATTGAAGAGTTTTGCATTAGTTACATTAGCAGAAGAAATTTCAAAACTGCCTAGTTGTGTGATTATTAGTGATAATTGGTGATATAGATTATTAGTGATTATTATAAGGAGCGAGCTGAGCAAGGAAAAATAGAAGATGTACAGATTGAGGAGAAGAGGGCACCAGTGGTGGAATGAACTTTCCCCTTCCTGTCTCCATGATCTGCCTATTCAAGGTGCTTCATAGACTAAATTACTAGTCCTGTATTGGGATAAACAGATTAAAGAAAAGCCTGATCTTAAATGGAAAAAAGAGAGTGGTGACCTCAGGGCTAGATCTCACCCAGCTAAGCTTCAAAATTAAAAAAAAATTAAAGAAAAGTTTAGGGTCTGATATGGTGGTGTATGACTTTAATCCCAGAACTACAGGCACAGAAGCAGGTGAATCTCTGAGTTTAACTTGATCTGATCTACAGATCAAGTTTCAGGACTGCTAAGCTTAGGCAATGAAGGAAGAAACCATTGAAAACAGGAAGGTGGTGAAGACGTAATTGAACACCGGGGCCATGTTTTAGTTCCAGCAAACATCAGAATGTGGCAGCTTCAGCCATGTGATTCTAGCCTTAGAGTCAGGATACAAGGAAGGGGTTATGGAATCTCTGTCAGAGACTAAGAAAAGACACTGATGACAGGCATGTGACAGAGATGTCTCTACATGGAGGCTTAGAGAGGCCACTGATTGAAGCTGAGAAGTTGAAGCCTGGATTGTGTTGGAGACCCAAGATGCTAGCATTGTGGGATACCTGCTGAGAAAAGCTGCTAACAGGAAGTGGAACCAGCCCAAGAAAGAGAAGTGTGTTTCAGTCAACAAAGCTGAAAGAAGTTGGAGATATAAGAGCATTTTGACAGCAGACATGGAGATGCAGAGTTTGGAGTTTGCTCAGCTGGTTTTTGGTCTTGCTTTGGTCCAGGATTTTCTCACTTTCTACCTTTCAGAATGGTAATGTATATTCTGTGCTGATCTGTGTAGGAAGTATGTGAACTGTTTTTTTTTCTCTCTCTTTGACTTTATAGAATATTACAGTTAAGAGATTACATGAGTCTCAGAAGAGACTGTGGGCTTTTACACGGTTGAGACTGTTATAGACCAGGGAGCCTTTTAAAGTTGGACTGTGGGGCTAAAGAGATGGCACAGCAATTAACGGCTAGTCTTACAACCAAAAATAAGGTTAGACTGTATTTTGAGTTGTGATATAGCCACAAGCTTATTGTGGGCTAGGAAGTGGAATGTGGTGGTTTGAATAAAAATGGCTCCCATAGGCCCATGGGGAGTAGCATTATTATTAGGAGGTGTAGCCTTGTTGGAGTGGGTGTGGCTTTGTTGGAGGAAATGTTCATTCTCTTCCTGCCTGCTGCCTCCCAAACAGCAGAACTTCCAGACCCTTTCCCAGCACCATGTCTGTCTGCATGCTGCCACTTCCATCCATGAGGATAATGGAATAAACCTCAAATTACAAACCAGCCCCAATTAAATGTCTTAATTTACAGGAATTGCTGAGGTCATGGTGTCTCTTCACAGCAATAGTAGAAACCTTATTTCCTAACTTCATTTCAGTCCCCTCCCACTCATGTTCAGATTAAAAATCATGAACTAAAACCTATAGAAAACAAGGCATACTATTTCCAATTGTCCCTTTATACCACGAGCCCCATGGCTGCTTTGGCTCTCTCTGTCTCCAGCATTCTTCTCTCCCAGAGGCTCCTTATGAGCCCACTTGCTTCAGTTCCAGACAAGCACTTAAGACACTAGGTTTGGTGCACACTTGTGCATCCTGTTTTAGACCATCTGTAGGAAGATTGAAGACTGTGAATCTCATTATTGAACTTTCATTGTTTCATGTTTTCTGTCATCATAGAAATGTGAGTTAAGACTGCAGGAGCCAATTGCATATCCACCAAGCACTGGCAAGGATAGGGTTAAATGGTACTCTTCTACCTAATGTGTGGGAGCCTGAGGTATCAAGGTGTGGATATAAACACACTGGCTTATGACTAAGAAGTCCTCATCCTGGGTATCTCAAAGAAGAGAGCACATGAGCAGGGCGAGGCTGCCTTTGGATGGCCCTTGGAAGAACGTTCAGGGAGCAAACCCTAAGAAACAGATGCTTCCAGCAAATGAATGGAAAAGAAGCAAATAAACAAAAACTGGCGATGACCAGACTGTTCACAGGACTGTGGGGAAATAAATAGTGCCTTATTAATACACCAGGATGCCATTTAACAATGAGAGAAAAGAATTACTGATAACATGCATATATTATTTTAAAAGCATCATGTGGAGAGAGAGAAGTCAAAAAGTTCTATGGTTTATCTGAATGACATTCCAAATTAGGGCGAGCTCAGCTTTGGCTACACAAACCACAGAGCAGCTCGCTCACCTCAGGTGGAAGGGGAAACAGTCAAATTGGGAGAATTTGCAAGGAGGTGAGAATGTTCTACATTCTGATTTTGGCGGTGGTCACATGGATAGACACAACTGGCAACAACCATTAGCCTCCTCACTTGCCTTCTGTATTTCTGGTACATAAATTACCCAGTGGAAGAGAGATTGGAAAGTAGTGGTGAGCCTGCGTTCCCATAAGCCCACCAGGAACAGGACTCCACACTTCACATGCTATTCCGATTTGAAACAACATACATTTAATCCCCTTGGGTTTAACTCTTTTTAGTTGGTGGTATGTTTGCTTAGACCTGAAATGGTATCATTTTGCTTTTCACAACAGAAGGAAATAAAACTCAAGCTTTTCCCAGGCCCCACTGACCATCATCAAGCTCCCTGCTGACTGAGTCAACTGCTCAGAACTGTGGTGATCCTGAAGGACAAAGTTGTGGCTAGTTCTCCTGGTCTTTGGCTCTCTGACCAGGTCATTCTGATTGAAATTGACTTCAGCAGCTTCTAGATAGTAGATACAAAGGGTTCTCTGCTTCTCCAGAACCATCTGGAGAAGGTGTGAAGAAGTGTTCCTCCTCAGGGTTTCTTCAGGCATAGGTAGGCTTTTCTGACCCTTCTGGCCTCTGGGAGTTCAGTTAGTGCTCCACCTCCAACAACCCACCACACAGGCATGTTCCCTAGACCTCACACACACACATTTTATAATCATAGTACATGCAATATACATATACCACACTCCACACATAAGCCTGTATACACCACATACTATATACACACATGTATCTTCCAAACATATGCCACACAGTCACACAAACACTTCACTCATATATAGCACATACCACACAATTCTCTGCACAAATATTTCACATATACAAGGAACACTATACATAACAATATAAATATATATCATACATATACAATATAGAGCTATACAAATTCTACCTGGTATACACCACACATTCTACATATGCTCTACATGCACATTATAAAACAGTGCACACTGCATACCAACATTCATATTACCCACTCAATACATTTTACATACTCCACACTTGACACCAAACACATACCAATATGTATTACACTTAATACAAAAATACATGCACATACCACACACCTTGTAATATGCCACACATATCACATCTACACTGAAGACAATATATTTAACACACAAAGCCAGGGAACAATGCACAAAATATCACACATCATACACATATATACCATACATGAGCATATGAGCCACAGAAAATATTTCCTCCAGCAGCAGCTGGGAATGTGATGATTAGTTAACAATATCACATATTATTTGACAAAATTAAGCAAGAACAGCAAGGAATTTCTTTGCTTAATCTTATGGCTCTTAAAGTTTGAGGTATATAAGAACTTGTGCAGGTTTCCGAGTATTTCATAAGCCTAGTTTGACAACTAGCCTAAGTAAGTAAACAGGAGACATGCTTTATATAGACATAGATTGAATGAAACTGGAAAATAAAAGGAAGGGAGGGAGGAGAAAGGAGGGAGAGAGGTGATGTGGGAATGTCTTTCTGTATGCTGTGAATATCAATCTTTAAATAAAGGAGCTGTTTTGGCCCATGACAGGCACCATAGAAAAAGTAGGAGGAGAAATCAGAGCATAGGTAGGAGAATCAGGGTGGAGTCAGATAGACTGAGCCAGAAGCCCAAAGGAGCAACATCTAAGGAACACAGGTGAGCCACGTGGCAGACAGATTAGTGGAAACGGGTTGATTTAAGGTATAAGAGCAAGCTAGCAATGTGCCTGAGCCATAGGCCAAACAGCATGAACTTAATATAAGTGTCTGAATCATTTCTGGGGCCTAAGCAGCAGTGGGTAAGTAAGGGGTCTGGGGCTGCAGGTCTGTGGGTCTGAATCTCTGGCTGCCTGGGACCAAGAAACCTCATTGTAACAGATGGCTTCCCAATGTGGACTGAACACCCACATAAATCCAGAGAAAGATTAGAAAGGGTTCTAGAGCAAAGAAACTGAGCCAAAGCAGCTTCCAAATTGTGTATCTGAAGTGGGTCATTGTACAAAGAAAGTGTGGCATCTGGGACACATTCAAAATGGCGCCGGCAGACTGGCGGCAGGCAGTGTAAGCTGCAATCAGGCCAGTTCCTGAAGTCTCACAGAAGACTCGGTAGCATGTGATTGATTTAAGGTTTCTGTTTATTTTGAACAAAAAGGAAACAAAGACGGTTTCTTAGTAGCAGCATTTTCTTGGGTCTGCTCTGTTTGCTGATGGCGAACAGAGACACGGTCCCTTTAAGAGAACTTACTGATTCAGCTTTATCTGCATAAACTATGTTTCTCTTTAAGAGAGTGTGAGTATCATAAAAGCTCTTCTGGTTGGAAAATGATTAAGGATTCACAATAAAACAGATTCAGATTAAAAAAAAAACCTGTAAACAGTTACAATGTGTGTAAAAGGTACATAGGCTTCAGAGAGAAAAGAAAGAGGATAGAGAAAGTCTTTAAAAAGAGAAAGAGAGTAATAAAAATACAATAAGCCATGTAAAGGAAAATAGATACAAAATCTGGATTTGGTTGTTATTGTGTTTCCTTTTAATTTTTTTTAACTGTTAATGAGCTAACTGCAGAAAGACAATGAATTACAAATGCAAAGGCTACTAAGTTAAACAAGAATATATATTTTAAAGGTATTTTGATTTTGAAATTTGTGTCTAAAAATTTATTGCTTTGGAAGAGTTCTGCTTTTGTTTCCACAGAAGATGAGAACCTGTGGATTGCTTCCAGGCAAATATGGTTTCATCAACCAGGACCCCCTGAAAAAAATCTCTGATGGGAAGAGATGGCTGTATCAGCTTCAGGGCTGCAGACTATGATCCAGTCTCAAGAACCCATGAGATTTTCAATGACCGTAATCAGCAGGAAGTAGTAATGGTAAACTACGCCCAAATTCCCCAAATATTGCTTATAAATGATTAATGGTCATAGTTAATCTCTTTCTAAGAAGAAAAAGGGGATATGGTATATAAATGATTTTTTTTAATTAGATTATTGAATTTACTTAGATCAGGAAATCAGCTGTTAATCTCAAAATGTTTTACATTGGTATGGATTTTGGTTTATTGATACAAATTTAAGGTCAGTTCTCTTATGCTCTATGTATTTTTCTACTATTGTTTAAGATATGATGTTTATGAAACTGATTTAAAATTGTAATGTATAATTAAGAAATGCATGTTAGTTAGATTCTTAGGTATACAAAGATATATTTCAATTAGATAGGTAATCTTCAAACACTTCTAAGACCTACAGAATATGGCATTTAAAATGTTTTAAGAATTTAGACTTTTCTGGACAGTGAGACAGGTCTGCTTTTAGCAGCACCAATGTACTTCAAGAGAAAAATGGGCATTGAAGAAACTCCATATGGAGGTTAGTTTCTTTGTGGCGTTGGTTAGCCACTGGACATGAATCTGTTGTTATATTGACTGCTTGACAGTATGCTGGACATGCAGGTTCCATAGGAAAGTGACCTCTGAACTTGGACAGAACAAGCTGAGATGGTCCTTCAAGTTCCTGCTTTTCAAAGAAAAGTTTCAGATATTCTTCAGAACACGGGGAGAAACGACAGATGAATGGGCAGAGCAGATTTCCTGCTTCACTAAAATGAAAAGAGACTCTGAGCCTGTAGGCTGAAGATGGATGCCCCAACTTCATAAAGGAACTTTGGGTGACTGTCCAGGCAGATAGGTATCATCTCTGTCATTTCTAGATTTTGGAAGTTGCTTGTACTTTTGGTTTACTTAGGTAAATATTATATCCTTCTGTGGTCTTTAATGTAGTTGAAGATTAGATAGTTATAGGTATAATTTTTCTTAGCCATTTGAAAGGTATATTGGATATGAAACTTTAGATTCACAATGATAAGGTAGATGATAAGAGTATTTTCTTTAATTTTGCTAAAGTCAAATAGACTAGATATTGTAACTATAATTCTTGCTTGATAGCTATTTTGTTATATGTAATTTTGTTATGTTAAGATTGAAACCTTCCTTTTTGATTAGACAGAAAGGGGGACGTGATGTGGGAATGTCTTTCTGTATGCTGTGAATATCAATCTTTAAATAAAGGAGCTGTTTTGGCCCATGACAGGCACCATAGAAAAAGTAGGAGGAGAAATCAGAGTGTAGGTAGAAGAAGCAGTCAGATAGAAGGAGCCAAAAACCTCATTGTAACAGAGAGGGAAAGGTTTTTGGGTACCATTCTGTGGCTGAAGGTAGAAAGAAGTTCAAAGGTGATTTTCGAGAGCAATGAGTCCCATGGTGAGGTAGCCATGTTTGCAGTTTCTAGGAAGGTCTACAGAATAAGCACTTTGATACCAGATGGGTGGGGTGCAGATCTGGGAAGCTTTGGAAACAAGTAGGAATGCTGGGCAAGCTGGGCATAGTAGCTGAGGTCAGCTGTGGGTGTCATAGTGAATTCCAGATCTGTGGTGATATGTTTTATATTTAATAAAAACCAGTCTGAAACATCAGAGAGATCTACCCACAGTAACCAGGAGGATCAGAGAGTGGTAACTCACACCTTTAATCCCAGCACAGGGAATTTTGACCTATGCCTTTAATTCTAGCAGATCTGAGTTTGAGGCCAATTTAGTTTACAGAGGGAGGTCCAGGCTCCCAGGCAGGCAGTGGTGATGCCAGGCCTTTAATCCCATAACTCCAGAAACAGAGATCTTTCTGTGTTTCTGTGAGTTCAAGGCTAACTACCAAATAGTAGTAGCCCACGCCTTTAATCTTAATCTGGATGTGAAACAACTGGTGAAGAGGGTATTTAAGGCAGGCACAGGAAGACAGAGCAGGCAGAGGAAGCTAGGAGGAGTGAGGCTGAGGAAGCTGGAAGACAGCCAGGTGAGATTTGACTGTGGTGTTTCCTCTCTTTAATATCTCAGCCTTTCCCGATATCTGGATATCTGACTGTGAGTTTCCTCTGTTCGTGCAACACAGACCAGTTTCGGTGAGATTGTCACAATGGGGACAAAGGAAGGAAAGAAAAAGAAAGAAAACATAAGTAACAAATCAAAAGAATTCATGCTGGGAAATGAATTTCCTGGAAGCTGTTTGCTTCTCCCTAAGAGCTCAAGTCTACACAGAAGCAAATCCGAATGTGTTTTAAAAATACCCAGGAGCCCTCAATGGCCAGAATATTCAAAGTAACAAACAGAGAAAACTGCTCACAAAGCTAAGAGCCAGACAAGAAGCACAAAGTTACAAGGTTACAAGGTGCTGAGTTCCTACAGGCTGTTTTAATGGTGATGAGCCCTAACCAACGCTGGGGGGCACCCTGGGCTCACAAGACCCCCATAGTCTTGCGTTCCTTTGAAAGGTTTCTCTTGGCTTTTACATGGAAGCCTGAGGGGTCTTTCAAAGTAGGTCATGCTTTGTGGACCTGAATGTAAAAAATCAAAAGTAAAAAGAGCAGCTGGGATCTCTTCCTCTCCCCCTTTGTCTACCACCGTCTCCCCAGTCTGTGTGCTTCTTCAGGGACCTCACATCCTGCTTTGAAGCTCTGAGGCCTGGGATCCACCTTGCTTCTAAGAATCTAAAGGCCAAGCATATACTCTCACAAGCAATGGATGCAGATACAAAGTTTTTCAAGCGGGAATTTTTGCACATCATATCATAAAACAACCATACACATTTGTGTTCCTCTCCCTTATCTGGTATCAGATGAAAACTATAGATATAAATTTTCATATATAGTGTTTTCACATGTACACACCCCCCCCCCCACACACATCTCTATGGAACTCAATCCAGTATGTAATAGAACTACAAAATGGCCCCAGTACTAGGGCTGGTGAAAAGGCCACCCACCTGCTAGGGCAGAGGGGGAGGATTCCAAATCATGAGAAAGAAATAATGCAAAAAGATGCTCTCAACACTTTTAGTTTCTACTACAAGTAACTGGAAAGATCATAACCACAGTCTAGAGAATACCTCAGAATTCCCTATCTGAGAAAAATGCCTAAATAGGAGAGAAATCGCATCCCAGGGAAAGCATTTTTTTGTTCTTGTTGCTAAACCTTGGCAGAAAGAAATGTACCCAGAATTTTATTCTAGTTTAGAAAGGGCTCAATATGTAGCTCTGGCTGTCCTGGAACTTATTATGTAGACCAGACTGGCCTTGAACCCACAGGGACCTGCCTGCCTCTGGCTCCCAAGTGCTGGGATTAAAGATGTGCACCCCACATTCAGTGGGGGTCATGGTCGGAGGGAGGTGGTATTATGTCTTGGCTTAGTGAAGTTAGCCCCAGAGCCTGATAATAATCTTTAATCATAGGATGAGGGATTTCTACTGTTTTAATTCTTCTGATTTCTATAGGACAGAGCAATAGGGAAAAGTCAACATTTTGGTTATCAGGGAATTTCCTGGCAGTGAGTATTAAAATGTCTGGGTGTAGTATGGGTTTGAAAGACAGCTCAATGGAGAAAGTGTTTGTGGTGTAAGCATGAGACCTGAGTTCTGGTCCCCAGCACCCTGAAAACAAGCTGAATACAGCAGCATATGAACCTCTAATTCTAACCCTGGAGGAGAAAGTGGACAGGGACCAGGGTCTTTTTGACCAGCCAGTCTAGCTAAAAAGACAAGCTCCAGGTCAGTAAAGTGAAAGACCCTACCTGCAAGCAAGGTTAAGGTGGGACAGAGACTGAGGGGATACCCTGGTCTGACCAGCATGCACTCCTTGGGCATGTGTACAAAACATGTGTAACATACACAAGAATATACCACACACACACACAATACTGTAGGCGAAGTAAATATATTTGGGATGGGGAGGTAGAAATCTCTGCAAAAATTCAAATCAATTCAGAGTCACACTTGCACCAGGAAAGGGTGTGGACTGGAGTCACTGCACTGACTTAGTGTCACCCATCATTTTCCTTTACTCTGTAACAGCCTTGCTTTTGTTTCTGGTAATAAAACAATGCAGGCAAGCATAGTGAAATGGAGCAAGACAGAAAATTTAAGCAATGAATCCATCCAATTTTGCCACCCAGAGGTAAACACAATTATATCTTGTATTTGATATAATTATTAGCATTTAATTAATTAATGAGAGGATTTAGTGATAGTCATGAGAGTAAGCTTCATTCATAAATTACCCACCCCCATTTCAATGCTAGGAATCAAACCCAGCCTCACAGGTTTGCTAGGCAAGTCACTACTGAGTTATACCCTTAGCACACATCAAAAGGGCTTGCAATCTGAATCATGGTTCTGCTGAGGGCATGGGCTCTCAGTATTTCCCACTGACTGTCTGTATCCCAAAGTCAGACTAGGGATTTTCCACACAAACCAGGCAATTTGTAAGGGCTGGAAGAGTGAAATCGAGTGGGCAGTGCTTCTGGAGAGCTAACTGAAGGCTTGCAGACTGTCTGGGTTAGGATTGGCCCCAACTGGGCCTCTGGGCACAGCTTCCCGAAAGCTAATTCAAAGCATAGACTAAAGGGGGGGGGCACATTGGTGCTCTATTCTGCTCTGCTGCTCCTAAAGTCAGACTGCTTCCCCCTGTTTGGGAGGGAAGCAGTTCAGATCTTTCAAAACTCAGTGAGAATGTCCTGTGACAGGAAGTGGCAGCACATGCCCTGAATCCCAGCATTCCAGAGGCGGAGGCAGGTGGATCTCTGTGAGTTCGAGGCCAGCTTGGTTTGCAGGGGGAGTTCCAGGACAGCCAGGGATATACAGAGAAACCCTCTCTTGAAAAACAACAACAGAAGTCTTAAATAAATCCTACCAATCCTACCATAGGAAGAAAGTTAAGCTACTTTCAAGCTTTTAGAACCTGGCAATAGTTGGCTGTACATTATAGTACACCTGTGGATGAAGCTAATGACTCTGACTTGGTGATATTAATTCAGGAAGAAAATTTATTTCACAAAGACAAAATTGTCACAAAGATGCTGATTTGGGGGGGTGAAAGGAAATGTGAGAGAATTACCTGAGAAGAACGTCTTCCTGGGGGTGGGGAGCTGCAGCACCTCGCCATCAGGGACTGAGCTAGTCCCAAAGATTTGGGAGAAATTTCCCATTCCACATTTCCAAACTGACACGAAACATTTTCACCATAACTCTGGGTCTTTTTATAGCTAAAAGACATCCTTAAATGGATCCATGATGCCACTTTTGGAGATGGGTCAGTGGCATCTAAAATCAGCAATTTTGAACTAGTCATCAGCCACTTAAAACCATGAGGATAAGTTATTGAGTCAAAGGAAATCTATATAATTCCCTTATCTTTTCAAGTTCAAATTTCTATCCAACCTCCCCACAGAATCAAACCTAAGGTACATTATAGGCAGAAAACCCTGCTTTAACAACCTTATCGGACAACCTTCTGTATTTTTCTGCAAAGGACACATTTATCTAAATTTGAGATTTAAAACTGTATCCTATGGTCACAGGCTTTCTAATGATAAAAGTTATAACAATTAGCTATTAATACAATTACCATTCCCTAACTAATCAATATATAAAATATACTATATAATTTGTGATAATTTTCTATGAATATATATAACTCATCAGTTTGCATTGTTGATGTATGATATTCAGAGGATGAGCGCAGCTCATAGCCTGGGTGTGGAGGTCAGAGGACAGTATGCAGGAGTAGCTTTCTTATCTTTCTATGTGGATCCTGGGGACAGCTCTAACTAACTCTGGTTCTCAGACTTGGCAGCAAACAGACTCAAACATGATTAATTTTATTTTCATAATACATAGAAAGTAAGTGGTTCTTACTCCAGTGACTAATCTATGATTCTCTCCTCCCTCCTTCCTTCCTTCCTTCCTTCCTTCCTTCCTTCCTTCCTTCCTTCCTTCCTTCCTTCCTTCCTTCCTTCCTTCCTTCCTTTCTCTCTGCAGGAAAGGTTTATTCTAGTTACATTTCCACAGCACTGTTCATCATTGAAGGAAGTAAGAACAGGAATTCAAAAACAGCAGGAACCTTTAGGCAGGGGCTAGTGTGGAAGTATATCTTTTTGTACCATGAAATGGAGGACTTGTTGCAATTGGTCTATTTTCAAAATTACTATCAAGGGGTAAACATTAATTACTGTTAAGTGAGTACTTATCTTGAACTCTTATTAAAACAAGTAAGCACAATGGAAGGCTCTGGACTTACAGCTACTTCATTTGGACTGTTATGAAGATCTTTAGTGACATGATGTATCAGTGATGTCATCGTGGCTCTTTCTTAAAAGCAAAATTTAGAAACTGCCTAGTGAAAAGGATCTATTTACTACTATCAGAGGTGATTATTTTTCACTGTCTGTTCCAACCTTACACATGCCACCCACCTCCCCAGTTCAGAGGTTATTGGCCAAATGATATGCACCTGTGCTTCAGGTAGACCCACATAAGGAAAATGCATATGGCAGCAGAGCTTAATACCTTATTCTTTCCTTTCCTTCTGGTTTTTATTTTCTGTTTGTTTGTTTGTTTGCTATAGACAATCTGACTTTGTAGCTCAGGCTGGATTTCAACACACAATCTTCCATAGTTGAGTGCCAGTATTAGGCCCTCCACCCCCCCCTTTTGGGATGGAGTCTTATTGTATAGCTTATGCTTAGTTATACATATAGCTTAGCTATACATAGTCCAAAGTTGTCCTCAAAGTCACAATCCTCCTGACTCAGCTTCCCATGCACTGAGCTAAACTTGACTTTCAGTTTTTGTATATTTCTTGGCTGATGAGTCTGGACACTCTATTTTAAGAACCTAAAACTTCTGGAGTTAACCTGGTCCTAATTCTGATAACCTCACACCCTTAAGGAAGAGGTTCATTTTTTTTTTAACATGTTTTCACATCCTGGTGCCTGGAGGCCTCAATAAGGAAGTGGGAGTACAAAGCTTAAAAATTACATAAAGAGATAAAATAAAATTGGAGGTCAGGAGTCAGATCCATACATGATGGTTATCACTGGGGTAGAAAATTCTTGCTAATAACATCAAGAGATCTGAGTGTCCAGTGGTAAAATGTAGAAAAAGTGTTCATCTGCCTCTAATACTTCACAGTGCTGGTTCTAGAACCAGGAGCAAAATCATGACTGGGAACATCTCTGGCTCTTCTCAGACCAGTTTGATAAGAAATTAAATTCTGGAGAAGAAAATCTTTGCTAGGTATAAATCCAACAGAGGATTGGTAAATAAGATATACAAAGAACGAAAAAAAAATACATTGGACTCAGTGGGTTATTAAAATAAAAAAGAGGACTAGAGAGATGTCTCAGTGGTTAAGAGCATTTGCTAATGTTGCAGAGGACCTGGGCTCAATTCTCAGCACCCCCATGATGACTCTCGATCATTTTCCTTTCAGTTCCAGGGGATCTGACAGCTCCTCTGACTTCCAAGGGAACCAGATGTGCATACAGTAGACATAACCTACACACACGTAAAATAACAAAACATGAAAATAAATATTTTTTTAAATGAAAAAAACATGAGGGTGGAGAGGGGCAGGGATATGGGGGTGGATCAGGGGGGACTGGGGTGAGGGAATGTGTACCAGCATGCTGCCGGTGTCCCTTTCTCAGTTCCCAAGTGTCACATATACTGGCAGCAACTGAAGCAGATCAAGATAGAAAGGCTTCAGGGACGAAGGCACAAAGCCTATGAAGTGGCTGCCAGAGGATAACTCATAAGTTAATGGCTGCCCTTCTGTGGGCAAGGAGTCCATTTTTCCTCCTTTTCTACAAAAAAAGAAAAAGAATAAAAAGGAAGAAAATCCACCCACTGAGATGCTGAAGGAGATGAAGGTATACCAACTCGCCTACAATGGACTGTTCCATTCTTGACCATTTTCTGCTTTGTGCTGTACCAATATAGCCAATGGCATCTCTCCCCCCTTTATTCCAGACTCTTTACACCGACCCAGAAATCAACTCTAATGATATTAATCAAGTATAAAGGTGGGGTGAGTCCCCAGCTCATGTGGCTCACATAGGAAGAATGCCTACTGTTGTTTTTTCCACGGTCTCACAGTGTCTTTTTCTTGGAGTACCACCTGTTCAAATTATCTAGGAAATGGGAGGGAGGAGGTGGCTCAGCAACACTGCATTCTCATGGGGGGTTGGATGCTGTTTCCACAGAGTGTGGAAATTAGTGAACTTGAAATGGTTGCAGCCAGGTAGGTTGAAAGCAGCAACAATAAGTCAGTGTCCTCAAAGAAAAAAAGCAAGCTTTTAGTCATCACAATTTTGGTATAAACACACATAAGAAATGGAACTCATTCACATAATACATGGTAGGTATTTTACTAAGTTTGGGCCCTTCTTGATCATATTTAAAGAAAGACAGGATGAGAAATAAAAGAACAATGAAACGCATGGACAAGGAAGAGAGAAGGCTGGCCACGTGCCGCCTCTCTCTGTGAAAGAGGCAACCCTCTTTGATTTCATGCCTGACATCTTTCTTTGGAAGAAATGACTTTGAAGGAGACCTAGAAGAAAATCCCACAAATCCAGCACTTAGAATAAAGCCTCCCAATTGTGTAGCAAATGCCACCGTGAGCCACTGAGCGTTAGTATTAAAACACCACCACAGAAGAATCTCATTACCAGGACCATGGCACAACACTGAACTGTTGAATGGCTGACTGAGTCGCCTGAGACTGGAGATTTATGTACCTCATGGCTCTGCAGTCTTTGACTAAATCTAGCTACAGAGGATGCATAAAAAAGCACAGCCTTGGGGACAGCCTCTTCCATGCTACTACCATTTGGATCACAGCAGAAAAAGGCAGCAAAAGGCAGAGAAAGCCACACAGGAACACCTTCACAGTGAGAGGGATCCGTGTCCAGCTTATGTCTGCTGCAGACGTTAGTTATAAAATGAGTCATCTTACTAATCAAATGAAAGCAGCTGCTGGGATCAGCATGATTATCTGGGCCTCAAGTCTTATTAAGATGCTTCCCAAACTGGCTCTAGATTACGTCATGGTATTTTTCAAATCCAGTCTTGAATATTTAATGGCTAATGTGACCACGCTGTACATTTTCCCAAATTATTTATTTCCAGTGCCTTCCCCTCTCTTCCTTTGAACTAACTTTGTCATAGTGAGGTGGATGTGAAATGATAAATATTTAGCATCTTGTGTAAATAAAGCATTTCTCATTTGTGTGAATACTTCAAAAACAACAATGGACTCAACAATGTACAACAAAATCTGTGGGAGCAGCTGACCTAACATTTTCAAACATATGGAATAGGTGTGGACTGTGTGCCATCAGTCTTGAATCAGAATGTATAATGGAAGCAATATTGGAGAATTGTGATGTGTACTTTCATGTGTGTAAGAGAGAGAGAGAGAGAGAGAGAGAGAGGGAGAGGGAGAGGGAGAGGGAGAGGGAGAGGGAGAGGGAGAGGGAGAGGGAGAGGGAGAGGGAGAGGGAGAGGGAGAGGGAGAGGGAGAGGGAGAGGGAGAGGGAGAGGGAGAGGGAGAGGGAGAGGGAGAGGGAGAGGGAGAGGGAGAGGGAGAGGGAGAGGGAGAGGGAGAGGGAGAGGGAGAGAGACTCGTCTTTGCTCCTTTGTTACAGAACTTACTTTTTATGTTTAACAATGACATAATGACATAACTATTTATTTGTGTGCATGTTTGTGTGTGGTTAGTGCACATGTAGATGGGGGTGCATGCATATGCATCATACATGTCATAGGGCAACCCTAGTGTCAGACTTCAGGTGCCTGACAAGTTTTTGGTTAAGCTAGGGTCTCTCATCGATCTGAAACTTTTTAGGCCATGTAGGCCATATTCCACAGCTACTAAGGAACCACCAATCTCTGCCTCCTACCTCATTATCACCAGGATTACAGATGTGCATCACTGGGCCTCCTACCTCATTATCACCAGGGTTACAGATGTGCATCACTGGGCCAGATTTTCATATGTGTTTTAAGGATACAAGCTCAGGTCATCAGACTTGGGAGGCAAGCCATTTTCCAACTGAGCCATCTCTTTATAGCCTGATATAGCTGGGTGTTGGTGGTACATGCCTGTAATTGCAGCACTTGGCCATATGTAGTAGCAGGAGGAATCAGGAGTTCAAGGTCATTCTTACCTACTTAAGCCTGGTCACATGGGACCATTTAGAACCAACAAAAATAAAAGACCACAAAAATGAATTTCATATTTAGATTGGAAAACACATTGACTATAGCAGAGCCCTCCAACCAATCCTATTCTGAGTCTATTCATTGTTTTTGAGCTATTTGACATCTGTTTGTAAATTGAAGGTAACAAATAGATACGAGACTTGTATTATCCTCAGTTCTGTAGCATCTGAAGGCAAATAGGCAGGCAGTAAACTAATTTCAGTATTCACCCCCATTGACAGGCACAGGCAAACAAACTGACTCCAGTGTCCATCCCCATTTCATATTTTGGAAAATTGTTTTTCCTTTTATATAGTCTCCCTTTTTTCTAGCTAGAAAGATGCTCAGTGGACAAAGTATTTGCTGTAAGGACCAGAGTTCATATCTCCTCTCCACTACCCACATAAATGCTGAGTGTGTGTGGTGGCCAGCTTTCAATTTCAACAACAAGTCTGAGATAGGGGATCCATGGAGCAAGGTGGTCAGCTAGTATAGCCAGTATTGATGAGGACCATGGATATTAATCTCCTCACTGGGAGACCGTGCCTCAGTGACTAAGGTTGTAGGGGGATTATGTTGTTCCATTGTAAATAATTGTTCCACTCACTGGTTTAATAAAAAGTGCTGATTGGCCAAGGGCAGACAGGAAGTGTGGGTGGGGATACCAGACTAAGAAGACTCTAGGAACAGGCAGAACAAAGCAGAATGCCAGAGAGAAGTCAGAAGAAACAGAGGACTCTATGCTGCTCTGAGAAAAGATACCGAGCCCCATGGCTGAACAGAATAAGAATCATGGGTTAGACTGAAGGTAGAAAGTTAACAAGTCCTGGGCCTTAGGCTGGTCAGCCTAAAACTATTGTAAGCATCTGTGTGTCTCTGTGGCTCTGCGGGGTCTGTGGGTCTGTGGGCCTAAACCTAGAGGCTAGGCGCAAAAGCCCGGGACAGAAACCTCTTACTACATAAGGTAGAGTGTGATCAAGGAAGACTCCTATTGTCAACCTTGGATTTGTATCCACAGGTGCACACAACTGTCATACAGGGGTCCACTGACATTTGAACACACAATACCACACAAGCATTCACATGTGAAAAAATGTAAAAATACTGCAACAGACAAAGGGGGGGTGAGTAGCTGAGACCCATCTTGAATTTCATACCTGATTCATTCATTTATAGAACATCAGCATTCACGTAGTCTTTTCTTTGCACATTTACCCTTAGAAGCTAATGGTAATGGTACTATGGGGTGGTTAGAAGCTAATGTCTGGGCTGGTTTAATTGTCTTGGGTTTTAACACAAAGGAATAAAACTCCCTTTGGTTCCCAGTTTTAAAGAAATTCACTTAAATTTGAAATTGGACAATACATATGGGCTACTCTTCTAGCAGACTTAGAATTGACCTACTTTTTGGAAATTGTGTTTCCTCTCAGAGTCAAATCTTCTCTATGCTCAGGAACAAGGGCTACAGGAAGAAGAAATCACCCAGCAGTGCTACTTCACAGCCCACAGTGAGCACAGACAAGAGACATCTCCCTCCTGTGAGGAGTATGCTTCTTCTCTAGCTCTCTTTCCCGCTTCCTAGTCTGCTTGGGAAAGAGAGCCGTAAGTGAACACTGACTTCAGATTAAAGAGTCTTCAGGACTCATACCAAAAGTTAGAGTCCCTAGAGAATATAATTTAGTTAAAGTATTTACCTGCAACATTTTAGGATCCCATTCATCACATACAGTGTGTTATGAGCCAGCCATTGTGTGGATCTTATTTCCTTTCCTCCTAAAACTGGGTTTTGTCACCTCATCACCCTGACTGACAGTAATCCTGTAAGGAACATGGACTCTGCTGGCCTGGCTCTTAGCAGCGGGGAAACTGGGACATTCTGGAGTAAAATGATTCTAAGTTTTCAAATTAATTAATTAACTATTAATTTTGGTTTTTCAAAATAGGTTTTCTCTATGTATCCCTGGCTGTCTTGGAACTTGCTCTGTAGACCAGGATGGCCTTGAACCCAGAGATCAGCCTGTCTCTGCTCCCAAGTGCTGGGATTAAAGGGGTGTACCACCATTGTTGGGTGTTTCTGAATTTTTAAATTTCCCTTTGTAAAAAAAAATTTTACTCTGCAGTGGTCACCAGTGCACATTTCAGTAAACAAATCATTTCTAATTGTTTCCTCAGTAGGTGGTTTCAAAAGAAAACTAAGGATGCCAATTTAAGTCTCTTTGTAACTCTATCCATGGCTATTTTGAGGGTAATTCACTATTTAAAGCCTTTTTTTTTTTAACCATAGAGTTTGCACAAGTAGAAATTGTCATTGGATAGAGGAAATACAAGTAGATTCTTAATTTTCTTTTTTGGTAATCCTGGGGACTAGACCTAGAGCCTTGCATATGCTAGGCAAGTGCTCTATCACTGAGACACATCTCTGCCTACCCCATACATTTCGCTCTCTCTCTTCCTTCTCCCCTCTCCCCTCTTGCGTGCATGCTGTGTGTGTGTGTGTGTGTGTGTGTGTGTGTGTGTGTGTGTGTGTGTGTGTGTGTGTGTGTGTGGTGGAGGTATGAGTCTTAGTGTCCTCAAGCAGAGGAATCAGCACAAGCTGAGCTTATACACCCACACCCTCTCTTGTGCCTCTCTATTTTTCTGATATCTAGCACATAGCTGTTTAAATGCCAAGGACTAATCCTCACATGATTCCAGGATAACACTGAGTCAAAGAGACCTTTCCTGGGAAGCCTATAGTTAAGGACATAGCTGGCCAATCAGTTATTTGGATATTCCAGAGTTAGAGAAACAGGTATGGGTACTTGGCAGAGAGTTACTGAACAACCCCAACAGTATTCTGGGCAGAAGGCACACACTATTCAAGAAAACTATCTATATATTACTGATGGTTATTTTTCTATTTAGATACTAGGGAATGCAGGTAGCTTAGTGGCAATATTTTTTTTTTGCAAAGAGAACTCTATATCAATAGGCTGTGTACATGAAGGGAAGGAATATTCAGAGAAATAGAAAAATTAAAACATGTATTATAAAATGTAAATTTGTAAAATTGTAATTCTTTTCTCCATAGCTATTTCACAAACACCCAGGAAGCCTCGTGATGAAAACAGAGTTAGGAACTTGGCCTCTGCATGACAGATAGCTTTAGGTAGAATGTAGGAAAATTTAAAAGATGAATGTATCCCTCGAGAATCCTATAGGCACAATCATCTCCATATGCTAGAAAAGCATTCTTTTATGTCCTATGTGCCCATGTTGTTTCGTGGTCTGCCCCATTCACACACATGCACACACCCTTGGCTGCCTACATGGCTGAAACAAGAGTCCTGGCTTTAGCATTACTGCAGTGTTTTAGTGAGCCATTTAGTAAACTGTCCTATGTGATTAATCAATCCTTCCCTCTTCCTTGGTCCAATAACTCCATCCTTTAAGTATCTCTAGATCAAATGCCCATAAATTACACACAACCCCAAGCCATCCAGCTCCAACTTGCTCACCATTTGGATTAGTATGCAGACATAGTATCTGTCCTTTAGAGGACCACAGTAACAGAAGGATAGTAGCTGAGCAAACATTAAAAAAAAAAAAAAAAAAAGCCAGACCTTCAAATCCATTCACATTTAAAATGCCTAAAACATGGAAACAAGCCTTTAAAAGAACTTCTGAGTATATGAGAACACTGGTGAGCTTCTGAGGTACACCTGAATGCCTCTGATGACCACTGTCAAAGCAGCCCGAGTTAAACATGATAGGCTTCTCTTGGCTTTTACCCCCAGGGACTTTCAGGAGCATCGAACATGATAACTTGCACAATGCTCTATATTCATAGACTGTGAAGTGTAATTAGAAAACACCAGAGATGAAAAGCCTGAAACCACAGGACAGACCTACATTTTTGAAGGACCACTCTGGTTTCCTTATTGAAAAGGACTATAGAGAGGGGGAAAAGTAGACCACAGAGACCTGTCAGGAGCATTGGCACAGGTCAGTGGTGTTTTATTGAGAATCTAAGGGTGTACTCTGGAGAAAATGAACACAGGGTAAATTATGTAGATGGGAGTGGAAGGTTATCTCCAACTATCCTGAAGCCAAATGACTTTATTTTATTATCCCATATCCAGCATACAGTCTGGTAAAGGCACAGGCAGTGCATCCTTTCAAGGAAATTGTCAGAGATTGTCCCCCATCTAAAGGAGGCAGAAATCAAAGCTCTGGCCACTCTAGAGTAAGAAGTAAACTCAGTGTGATAAGTATGCAGCAGGACCATTAATCAGAACCAAGGATTCCAGGAGAAATGTCCTTGGTAAAATGTGGTGGGAAGACAGGTCATCTAAAAGATTTCATTGTGTTGTCAAGGACACAGACAGGCTGGGACCATGATAAAAAATCTGTGGCTTACACAGAGGAACATGGTTAACTGAAAATATAGTGACTAACTTCAGGAACATCAAAATAAACATAAAAAAAAAATACTACTTAGCTCAACTGAAGTAAGGATAATGCAAATTCTAATTCTATTCCCCACCCCTCTCCCCAACACCGTGAAGTAACTACTGAGAAGGTGGACCACAAAGAATCCTGGTCTAGTACAGGAGCACCAGTCCTCAACTCCTATTTTGAGTGCATAGAATACAATGATGTGACAGACATCAAACGAAAAATTGCACGTTTACAGAAATTACTTATGTATTTTATTATTGGTGTGAATATGTGTGTGTGTGTTAAGGAGTCAATTCTCTCCATCCCCCTTTGTTTACATGGGGATCCAAGTCAGGTTGCTAAGCTTATGCCTTTTTCCTTTATCCATCTTGCTGTCCCTGCACAATTTAGTTAAACAATGAGGCAAACACAGAGGCCCTAAGTCTGAGATGAACGTTGCCATCTTCTTGAGGATTGGGAGGAAAGGACAGGGGCCTGCTCCTTTTCATTATGATCTCAGTGTGGTATTGGATTTTTAGAACTTTGAACACATTTACTTTGATTTTTAAAAATTAACTAAAAAATAAAATGTATCAGAAAATGTAAAATAGTTTTCATTTTCGCTTGGCTCACAAACCCTTTTATGTTCAATAATGAAGAATCCATATTAATAATCTTGGAGCAGGGTATGATGGTGCAGACTTCTAATTATAACTTGGGAGGCTGAGGCAGGGGAATAGAGGTTCATGAGACTGCTGTTAACATGATTCATCTCATCCTAGAGGACTGGACCTGGCTGGGAGAGGGAAGGGCTTTGTTCCTCTATAAAGATGCAGTCTCCTTCATTAAAGGGCAACCAACCACAGCTCTAGCTTCTAGAACTAGAGCACTTTGTGTTCTAAAATACACATCCTTGAGTTTCACACAGGGTCGATGAGTAATGGAGGCAGGCCAATTGTCTCTTCTCCATTTTAATCATCTGAGGCGTAAGAGAAATTGTCCTCAGATGTAGGACACAATGAAATATGTCAAATGTGTCTGAAGTGAAACCCAAATGAAACAAATGTAGATTTGTAAAGGGACAGTGTTTTTTCTCCAGATCTGCAGATACAGTATCAGACTCATTATTATTTTACTCGGCTTGAATGTTTTTACCTTAATAATGATTTGTGTTAAACAACTAGTAAGAGTGGTACTCTGAGGTTCCACATAAGCCACACAGTGCACTTCAAGGACGGACTTCTTCCTGAGTATAGCGCACACCATAAATACTATCCACACCACAGTATTGCATTTAATTGTTTGTATTGATAGAATTTTGTTAGTTTTATTTATAAGTGTTACAATAAGGTTTTTGGCTTGGCTGTCAGAGGTCTAGACTTATAGACTTGTAGTGTCAGACCCCTTAGCTGCCCGCTATTGTTTAGGCTTTAAAAATGGTTTAGACACTTATATTAAGTTTATGTTGTTTGGTTATGGCTTAGGCACATTGTTAGTTAGTTATTTTAATTTAATTTATTCTTTTAAATTTGTTTAGCTATGTGGCCCATGGCTTATTTGTGATTTTTATATGTTTATTTTTTTGGGGGGGGGTGGCTGGCTCAGTCTGTTTGACTTTGTTTTTTTTTTTTTAATTTATGTTGTGATTTTTAAATTTTTTTTAAAATGGTGTTTGTCATGGGCCAAAACAGCTCTTTTATTTAAAGATAAGCTCAACATCTCCCCATACACATATTCACCATCAGACCACAAAAGTCTCAACTCTAGGATGTTTTCTCTTATCACCGTTGTACAGAAAGCTTTGCCAAGCAAGCTATACCATCCATGCTTTAGAAAAATCCATATGATAATGGCAAAGACGCCCTATGCAACTTTGTTCATCTTGCTGCCAGGACACGTCATATTATCTTTATATTTCCTAAGGATATTCATTTATCTCTTAGCTTTGTATCTTTTAGTTACTATTACATGTTTTATCTCTCTCTCTCTCTCTCTTTTTTTTTTTTTTTAAAAAAATCCATTTCTCTATGCATAAGTCTCCTTTTGTCTTGTCTGTCTTTAGATCCTTTGTAGAATAGTATTAATTAAGTCAAATCATACCTAAGTATATTATGGTTTAGTAGTTGCCTAGTGCATGATTTCATATGATAGAAAAAAATTATTGAGGCTACTGCTTGTATTACAAAGCATTCTGTTGCTGCCTCTGTGCCATGGATTTGATTTACCAATATGGAGTGAGTAATGGCTAGAAAGCCTGTTTCTGATCCAATTTATATTAAAAGGAGACTGGAGTTAAATATTGTGACTCTGGGACCTGAAAAAATGTGAAGTGGATAATAAGGAGGGTTAGAGGATTAATTAGTACAGGAAAGGTTTAAACCAACATTTCTTTGGGGTATGGAACTCAGAGGCCAAAACAGAAAGTATAGCAAAATCTGAATGTTCACTGGTTTTAAGTACACAGTGGAACACAAATACAGTGCCTTAGACTATGTTGTTTTTCCTATTTAAACTGATTGGTTGTCCTTGCCTCAGGGAAGGCAGTAAATAATTCTGATGAGGTCTGGCCAGCACCTGCAGCCCGGTGCTCAAGCTTTTATCTGTTGATTACACTCCTGCAGGATGAGCAGTGTGAAATCCTTCACCCATGGCATCTCTCATTGGACATCAGGTAAGCACAGGCCGCCCTTCTGGATTGACCATAATATACTGCATAAAGGAAGCTGCAATTTCCACTAAAGTGTGCACCAGAGAGAAAAGGGAACACAAGTGATCAAATCAATAGCTCTCCCCTAAAAGGAAACCATGATTTATGATGCTCTTAGGAGACAAGGAAGCTTGTTTCTCAAGACAGTGGTGATGTTGAGGGCAATCAACAGAACGAAGCCCAAGTCAGGCTGGGATCTGCTGCTTCTATCTCTGCTCTTCCGCAGGGCAGGAACGCTAATGGGAAGGAGCCTCCCCTCTCTGGAGTCCTCCATGTGAAAGCCTCAGCAGCCAAGGCATAAAACATCCATCTCTTTGAAAGCTAATGGCTCTAACAAAGGCCTTTTCTCTGAGCATTTTCCAGTTCTTTTGTGTAAAACCATTGCAGGCAGACCTTGAAAGAATTGTGCTGCCTTTGACAGGGACAGGTTATATGGAGGTTCTTTAGCATCTGAGTCACGATTTTCCTCAGAAACACTCAGAGGCTGCTGTAATAATGGCTGCATTACTCAGTGTGATGTTTGATACACGTGCCTAATTTCATTGGGAGTAGAAAGGGCAAATATTAAATTGCTGTGACTGGGCGGTTTTAAAAATATGGCAGGGGTACTTCTAAATTATAAGTTCCATTGCATGTAAATATCTATTGAATAATATATTGCAGTCATAAAAATCCAACCAATATGCACCCTGGATTATAACATGCATGATACACTAAATAAATGGGTTTTTATTTAAAAGAATTATATATGCAGCCACTTCTCTAGCAGAATTTGGTTCTTGCTGTTAATTAACACAGCTTTACTGTTGTGAAATAAGAGATTTCAAAACCAAACTTCCCCAAATCAGAGGAAATAACATCAAGCACGGCTCAGCACTGCTACACTAACACTGGCAGCTTTTGGAAACTGACAGTCTCATATATTGTATTTAGGGGGCATGATGATCTCCCAACCCCATGCGTGGGGGGTATACCTATGTCGTTTTCATGCTGGTGGTGAAACCCAGTTCTGTAACATGGGTTCTCCCACTGATCTACAGTGCCTGTGTGTAACATGATATTTTGATATACAGGATGTTCATGTCTTGGAAAGAGTAAGCCATGGGCATTAACAAACCACTCACCCCACATACTGATCAAGCAGTACAGAGTTCCACTTAGATGAGAGGAATAAGCTTCAGGGACCTACTGCACAGCTGATGTGATTCAGGCCGTTGGTGACCTTGGAAATGACTCACAGATGCTTGTTATTTACTGATTTCTGCACCTGGCAACAAAATTCAGAGGGTTCCTAACTCATTCCCTGACTTTTACAAAGGATTTAATATTGGGCCTCAGAATGCTATGTTGAAGGGATGGTAAATATTTTCCAAAGTATGAGTGTCAGAAATCAAGGCTTGGAGACCCCAAAGGTGCAGGACAGGCTGTGGATTCTTAGGGACTTACCAGGCTTCTGTATGTCTGTCTTATATATCTTGGGTAATGAATCCAAATGAAAACTTACCACAAACTCTAATGGAACTCTTAACATGGGTTTCTTCCTTCCTTCCTTCCTTCCTTCCTTCCTTCCTTCCTTCCTTCCTTCCTTCCTTCCTTCCTTCCTTCCTTCCTTCCTTCCTTCCTTCTTTCCTCCCTCCCTCCCTCCACTTCCTTCCTTTCTTTCTTTCTTTCTTCCTTCCTTGGTACAGGAAGCTGTATCTTATATCACATTTTTTTTTTTTGCAAAGCAAAAATAAGGCTCATCATTTATCTTACATATCAATATTCACCCCCTTCCCTTCCCACCACCTTCCCTATTGCCAATATGTTTTCAATCATTGATTAAAATTTGAGTAACTCCTTGTAAAGTAGGCTGCATGTCTTTTATTAACATAATAGCAGCATGGTCTAGTCTTTGATTCTTTTTTCTTGGTCCTTTCTCTCTACTCTGTGCTTTTATGCTTTTAGACACTGCTACCACAATGGCTCCTAGTGACACACAGGTTCCACATTTTTCCCATATCCATTATCCTAGTGATGGCAGCTGATTATCTATTTCCCACAAGCAATATTACAATAAATATATCGTTTTGCATGACTTCTATGGATCTATATATGCATTTATCCAGACATATTTTAGGAGTGGGGTGTAGATGATCAGCATGTATATATTTTATAAATATCATCAGATTTTTCCTTTGGGGAAGAACACCACAGAATAGTCCTCTATGTACTTTAGGAAAAAAATCCTCATCAACCCTCTTCCCCCAAATTCCTTTATGCTTCCTCTCTCTTTTTGTTATTTTGGAAACAAAATCTTGAGGGGCTGGAGAGATGGCTCCATGGTTAAGAGCACTGGCTGTTCTTCCATAGGTCTGAGTTCAATTCCCAGCAACCACATGGTGGTTCACAACTATCTGTAATGAAATGAAATCTAGTGCTCTCTTCTGGCCTGAAGGCAAAATACTGTACACACACACACACACACACACACACACACACACACACACACACACACACACTATGATATGATATGATATATGATATGATATGATTTAATATAATATAATGTACATTTTCAACCCCCTCTCCCTGAAGTCAACGGTAGGTTTTCCTTCACTTTTTCTGCTTTGAGATTGGATTTCCCATGATGGGTGACAGGTATTCTTAGAGTCCACAGAACCTCCCTAATGTGCAGTTCTTTTGCTGTGATCCATAGACCACCTGTCTGGTCACCTCAGCCTTATTCAGGACATCTCAGAGCCATTAAAACTACAGCCATGTCAAAAGAATTTTCTTCTAGAAATGCCCAAGTGCATGTGAGAAGGAACAACAGAGTACACAAGAGTGTTCTACACATCACACAGAGCAAAGGCCATAGATATGATGCTTTAAAACTCAATGTGAGGCACAGGCAGGGACAAGAAAAACTCATCTGAAGCTTGAGACCATGTTCAATGACAAACGTACAGCCATGACAAACCCCAGGCTCATAATGGGTAGCAGCAGGGCTCCTTATTATTCTGCTAAGCTGGGGAATGCTTCTGCAAGACCCATGCTCCACTGGAATGGATCTTTTACTTCAACAAGCTCCATTTGCCACAACAATCCCTGAGGTGGGAACACCCAGCTCACAGCAGAGTACAAGCTCACCTAATTAAATAAACTAACTGTGAGCAACTGCTTTTGACTATATACACAATTCAACAAAATACTGAAGCCGGACTAATCAGATACTGTATTCAATACCATGGAGGTCACAATAACACTTGGCTTTTAGCTTTAGAATTCAGCAATTGCTTAGAGGACTAAAGATACACAAAGACATGTTTATCTTTTCTGATACTACAAAGAAAACTCCAAGGCAGAGGGATGTGTGCTTTGGGCACAGGAAAGGGTGGAAGGGAACCCCAGCAAGGTTTTAAGTAAACACTTCCTTCTATTTGGTTCCATTGACTTGACCTTGGAGTTAGTAGTGGGGGCATGCTCCTTCCACACTCTATTTTTCCCATTCTTTTGGAGACAGATGCTGTCCTAGTCAGGGGCAGCCTTGAGCTTAAATCATACACAGCAGAGGCAGAGTGGACAGGGTCTTTCAAGGAGCTGGCTCTGCCACCACTTCCTGCTGCTGTACCCCACCTGGCTGGTCCCCAAGGACAGAGCCTGGTCATGAAACTTGATTTTTCTCAGCATCATGAGACTTCTGAAAATCCTCACCAGCCACTAGGGTCATTACCATGTAAGATGTCATCACTTGCTACCCTTTTGAACTCTGGGTTGACTATCTCTGCTTAAACTGTTGAGCCCAGTGAAGCCAGGACTCCTCCAAACCTTCACACTTCAGCCCCTTCCTTCCCTGTTCTGCCAATTCTTATATAACCTACAGGTGATGTGAGCCTGCCTCCACTTAGTAACATCATTTCTATGGCAAAGAACAGAAGACTCTAAGGTGGCTCCAGCGAGATTTACTTCCTAGTTCATGGAAGTCCCTGATGAAAGTGTGCTCTGTAGCTACTGGGTACAGCAGGGCAGATGAGCATCCAGGTCTTGACTATTTTGCTTTTACTCTGGATGTGATGTTTCTCTGCACTCCTATCTTAGCCTGGAAACTCTTCTGGCTTCTAACCTCTGGCCAGGCACAAAAGTGGTGCTCAGTAAACATTTTTCAGACACAAAGAACAGTGTTAAACCTTTATCAAATAAGTGAAGACCTCACCCCTTATTGACCAAGTATATGGTTCTAGAACCCAGTTCTTCATTGGATAATTTGAAGATGTATTTTTTTCTTTCCTTCTTTTTTTCTTTACTTTTTTTTTGTACAAATGTGGCTTATGGGGGCATGTGAACGTGGAATGTAAGTGTTCATGGAGGCCAGAAGAAGGTATCAGATGCCTTGGAACTAGAGTTAAAGACAGCTATGAGCCACTTCAATGTGAGGGTCAAGTTTAGGCCCTCAGCAAGAACTGTGTGTACTCTTAACTGCTGACCCATTAGTTCAGACCTCATCAGGTAACAGATAACTTAAAAAGGAATAGAGTACATATATGTATGTATGTATGTATGTATGTATGTATGCATGCATATATGTGTGTGTGTTTGTATTCATTCCATGGCCCTCAACCAATTTCCAAACTCATGCCAGTCATGTGATTAAGACATCTTATTAGATACAGAGAGCCTAGGCAAGGAATGAATACACATGTGGTTTTATTATTCAGTCCCTTCTACTACCACATGATTGAACAAGAGCATTGTTTAAGATCTGACGTAGCCATTCCTCTCTGTTTCAATCACATTTTCCTCTTGTAATATTCTGTCTCCTTAGATTTTTTACCAAATTTTGAGCTTGACCTCTGCTGCTTCTCTACTGCTCAGGCTTATGGCCACTTTCTTGGCAAGTGAACAGTCAGAATCTCAACCAACTCCTCTGCTTCCTACACATTCTACAGTAAGATGGGATGCTCCTCTGGAGAGACCCCTGAAGGCTGAACAGAAGAATGAAGAGGAGATGGAAATGCACTTCAATCTGTCCTCAAGGGAAATGTGTGGAGGTATTTCAGAAAAGATCAGATAACTCCTAAAGAAGTAGTACCTTCCAAACTTGAACAATTAGATTCCCTTCCCCATCCGCCATGCTTTTAACCTTAAATTCTGTCCCATTTAAAGACTTCTTCTAATATGGCTCTATTCTGTGTGGCTAACTGAGCATCTCAGACAATCAGTCACACATTAATCTTTGTGTGTGTGTGTGTGTGTGTGTGTGTGTGTGTGTGTGTGTGTGTGTGTGTGAAATGGCAATTTGCTCAGGTAGTTTTGGCTTGGCTTGATACCCTCCAAATTCAACTCAGGACAAAACTAATGCACCTTGATTTTGACAGACCATTTCATACAACGTCATCACTAAATCAGATTCACACAACCTAATCACCAAGCCAGTGTGACAGTAACTCACTTAGCACCAATGCCTCCTGCTGGTAGGTTTTATGAGAAAATTAGTTTGGCTTAAGTTGTATAAATGAAACTATATTATTATGTGTTCCAATCACCAGAGATGGGTAACTCTGCAACTTTTTACCGTAACAATCTGGAATAGTAAAAAGATAATTAGAATTTCTGAGGTCCCCATTATACATATGGAAGAAAAATGATATTCAAGTTCAGCAACTTGTACCCTAAGATACAAAGGAAGAATTCTCTGCTCTTCCCAAAAACTCCATTTCTTCCTTCCTAAGACAGCAACATTCATGAGGGTCTGAGGAATGATAGCCACACACAAAAAGGGCATTGTGGGATGGGTTGGCTCTTTATATTTATGTATACCTCCAAGTGGAAGTATACACAGAAGCAAAGCAGTTAGTTACCAGGACTTGATAATGATGCTAATTTGTAAGCCTTGGGTGAAGAATCTAATTAGGTTAATGATAAACTCAACCTAGTAAGGGTATTTTTAGAACAGTTCTTCTCAGAGAATGATGCTCCAATCTTACATGTGTTTTGTCTATTTCAAAATATGGAAAATTGTCTTTTCCAAAATTCATAATTTGAACACTATATTGTAATATGCTTCCAGCTGTCTGGAGAAGCAAGATGTGAAAGTACCAGTAAGCCACTGGCCACATAGATTAATAGAACTGGATTAATAGAACTGGGTTGAGCTAAGTTATAAGAGCTAGTTGGTAATGAGCCTGAGCCATAGGCCAAACTGTTTGTAATTAATATAAGCCTCTGAGTTATTAGTTTATAAACAGCTGTGGGATTCTGGGGTGGGAGAGATTTGTACAGACTAGCCCAGGCAGGACAGAAAAACCTTCGGCTACAATACATGTTTAGCCATTCCTTTGTATATGTGGAGGATGGTTTCCAGAAACCCATGGACACCAAAATCTATGGATGGTCAAACTCCTTGTATAAATATGGCATAGTTTTTTCACCTGCCCCCCCACTCACCCATAAGTACTTTATTCTCTATAGATTGTTTTAAATATGCACTATACCACAAAATCCTTGTAACTACTTGTTATGCTGTATTGCTTGATAATAACATCAAGGAAAATACCTAGACAGTCTCTACAGATTTCCTCTTTCCAGAATATTCTTGGTTGAGGGTTGGTTAATTACACAAGAGAGGAGCCTACACATGCAAAGGGCTGAATATACACAAGCCTATATCATTATATCATTTGTATATTTATATAACCACTTCAGAAACCAAGACACTAGAATATCTTATCAATTTAAAGATCTTACTCATGTGACCCCAGCCTTTGGTGTTGCTATTCATTTTTCAACCCAAGTTTTATGCTACAAAATGAAGTACTTTTTCTTACGGCAAAATCCAACATCCATGACTGAATATTCACAATAGAAGCACTGCTTATTTTTCCTGGGGGAGATCAAGTTCTCCAGGATTCCTGGGGGATCTAGTCTACTAGTTGGGTTCAGGTTCATATTTACTTTGAAGAAGATTTAGCTGTCTAGTCACCTCTGATCTGAGTACCAGGTAAGTCTGATACACCTTGAAATGCTGAAGAGGGGTCATTGGCTGGGGATCTTGAGAGCCTCCTTTCTACTCTAAAACAACGTAAGTCCTTGTTTACTCAAATGACACCCACCTTTCAAATAGTACCTGGTTCCTTCCTGACACACATCAGGATTTATGAAATATCTTGTCTGAAGGAAGATACAGGTTAATTTATCCATAATGAAATCCTTTGGTAATAATGATATACTAAAGTAAGTGGTGTCTAGGAGGCTTGTATTTTGTAAAGAAAATAACTCCCTATGACTTATGAAGAAAAATTAAATCAATAAAAAGGTGGCTAGTGACACTGGGTACTGTGGTCTCAGAATTTGTGATATATTTTCTTAAACTGCATTTTTTTGGGCTTAAGTTAGAAAATTTTGAATTTTCTGATAGATCACAATAGCCATTTAAGAGAAGATTCTCTTGGCTTCTGATGTTTTCTGAGCCTGGCTTTCCAGCCTAACTGGCCATCTACTAGGTACCCAATATATTTTAAATGTATTTCATTTTTCTTCTGGTTAGTTGCAACTCCATATTGGTCAGAAGGACCACACTTTAGTAATAAATTATAAAATGCAGGAACATCCAAGATTTCACAGAAGAATGAAATAGTACTACAGAAATGGTTCACTCCTCACACTCACTATACTACCCTTTCTGCTTGAAGGCTTTATTTCCAAGACTCTCTTGCAGCTAGGTGTGGTCATTTTTGATAGGAGCACAGGTAAATCATATTCTTCAATGTAGTTCCTGTTTTGTGTTACCCATAATATTCAACTTGCAAAACTGTGCTGGGAATGGTGAGCACGTAGAAGAGACTGGAGTCTTTGGTGATGACTATTGAGCTTTGATACTAACTCTAGACTGCCTCCAGACAAACTTATGGAAAAGGAAACAAGGTTTTTTATACCTTCTATTAGCTGATTTTCTTTATATCTAGTCAATTATAATTTTAACCTATATGAAGAAATAAAATGTATAAATTAGAGCCAGGGTACAGTGGCTTCCTAGGGTTCTAAAGGGATCACCAGGTGATTTCTAGCTTATGTCTTCATATCCATTTTCACTTTATCGTAGTGACCATCCCTGTCACCTGTTGTCAGACACTGGTACATTTTACTAACTGTACTTGACAATAATTGTTTCACATTTACTTGTACTTTTGGATGCAAAAGTATTATTCTGGAAAGGAGTCTGTAGACTTCAACTAACTGTCTGAAGAAAGGATGACATCCTGGTCACAACGTTGTAGTGACACCAAGCAGTGATGGTAGCACAGGAGCACACAGTTCTGCATGTCAACATCAAAGCAGAAAATCGGCATACTTTACAGCCTTGCATTTTATGTGTCCACTGAAAATGAACTTCCCAATGAGCTTGGGTCCCAGGTCATAGGCTTCTATATTATGTTCTCCAGAGTCTCCTCCTTCGTCTTAACCGTTAGCCCCTCCCACCCTCTGGACTGTGTCACGTGCTTTGGCTCATGCTTCATCTTTCCCTGTAGTTTCTGTGCTCACACTAAGCACAGACATTCTGGGTATCTAAGGTAGGAAGAGAATCCCATAGCCATTATCACTGGATCTTTGCTTCTTTTCCTGTGGTGCTGAGGATGGGCCAGAGGGCTTTGCTCATAGAGGGTAGGAGCTCTATCTCTGAACTTTATCACGAGCTCTCCCCCTCTTTATGAGACAAAGTCTCCTTTAAGTTGCCCAGGCTGGCCTTGAAGTCATTCTGTAGTTTAGGCAAGTCTTGAACTTGCAACCTTCCTACCTTAGCATCCAAATAGCTGTAATTATAGACTTCCATCAATAGGCCTGGAAGTGGCTACCACTTTTGAGAACTGGAATGCTGACTGGCAGTGGCCAGGGTCACTAGAGCTCGATGGGGCAGTAGTATAGAGACCCAAGTTACTTGTCACAATTCCTTACTTCTGTGATCAAAGGGATACCTCCTTATTCCTGCCCTAAACGGTGTGGTCTTCTCTCCCTTCACCTCAGGAAGAGAGATGCATTGGTCTCATCCAAGCATAGTGCAATTTGGACAACATTGGGAAGATATGTATCTTCTAGGCCACCATCTGTCTGTGGCTAAAAGGGGGAGGGGTGTGCGTGCAGGATGGACTTGGGCTGTGCAGATGTGCTGCTTGGGTCTGTAATGCTCTCAGTGAAGGGTGAGCCAGACACAGCCTGCGGGGCTACTGGGTGCTGAGTACAGTGTGAGTGAGCTTTAGGGTCAAGGCTCCTCATTCTGGAAATCCCTTCCCTTAGTTGATTGAGCATCCTTGTTTCTCACTGGGATGTACACAGCTGAGGAGAACACCTCATCAGATGAACTTCCAAGCACAATGATAGGGAGTGTAATGGAGCAGTGGAGCGCTGAGGTGAAACAGCAGCCCTGCATCCAGGCCACTGAAAGCTTTTCGGTGATGAGTCAGCCCCTGTTCCTATTCTCTGCTGAAGGTAATTGGGTTTCCATTAAATGCTGATGTGTTCTCATTACTGGAGAGTGTGCAGAGAGGGAAAAGGGGGGATTTTTTCATCTGAGCCATGTCTGTTTCTGAAAAGATGGCTTGTTTCTACCACATTCAGTGGGAGACCATCACCTCAGTCAGAATAGTTGTCCTAAAACAAACAAGTGCCACTGAGGATGGAGAGGAAGAGGAAACTCTTAAACATTGTTGTCAGGGATGTGCAGGGTACAGCTGCCATAGACAACAGTGGAAAGACGTTGCAAGAGTTTTGGTGTTGGTTCAGTTGGTAAAGATGCCTGCCACCAAGCCTATTGACCTGATTTCCATCTCCATGACCCACATGGTAGAAATAGAAGAAAGACTCCTGTATATTGTCACCTGTGATCCACATATGTGCTGTACATGCACACATAGACAACAATAAATGAATAAATAAACAAACACATCTCAAAAAATGCACTTCAAGAACGTAGAACTAGGTGCTCACGGGGTCCAGCCTCTTCAGGGCTTCCATCCAAGAAAATGATATCAGCATAATGAAGAGCCACCTGCAAGTTCCGGTTTGTATAATTCACAGGTGCTGACAAAGAATTAATTTGGGTCTGTGGGATGGCTTAGTGGGTAAAGGTGCTTGCTGGGAACCCTGAAGTTTGATTATCAGAATGCATATGCTAGAAATAGAGCAGTGATATGGTCATTATGAACAATATCAACATAAATATTGTAGTCCACAGATATATACAATTATGGCAATAACAACTTATGAATCAGAGGAAATTCCAGCTTGTTCATTTATGTGCTGGTAACCGGTTTCTACTGGGAGCAGAGCCTGGGTTTGAGAATGGGTGTCCAGGACAGCCACACTGCCCACACTTAGCTGCAGCTATTATGGGCCCTAGTGTTTGAGGCCAGGACATGCTCCTTGGCTTTACTGTCTCCTTCCAACCCCTCATTCTAGTGGAAAGACCTCAGCCACTGGAAGTGAGACAGCCTTGAGTACAGGTGGCGAGTAAGGGAGCTGGACCTGAGAATAGGACAGCAAAGTCTGATGCTTCTTGAGACAGAGTGAGCTGGTGAGGAATGGGCGGGGGGGGGGGGAGGCGGAGGAGATGGAGATTATTCATGTAGCTCAAACTGTGCTGAAATGTACTATATAGTCTAAAGGGCTTTGAACTTATGACAATCCTTCTGACTCAGCTCTACTTAGTGTTAGGATTATAGGCGAGTGATTTTATGCTCGAAACCTTCAGATTTAGCAACTACCAGTCTCTGGGTAAAGCTTCAATCTTACCAGAGACTGGTGATGAGAGGGAAAGTGCCTTCATTCGGATGCTGGTACGAGAACTAGGCCGATCCCATTATCTAGCATTAGCAGCTGTGTTTTAACTCACCAGGCCTCAAAGCTGTTAAAACCCTCTGGAGGTGTATCTAACTGCTAAAGAATCCTTTCAGAATCCTTGGGCCAAAACTGAAGCTCTACTTTGCCTTGGAGGCTTGTGTGAAGCCATTGCATCTCAGTAACATCAGGCACAGTCTCCCTACTGATGGGTGCCCCAGGCAGGAAAGAAGCACCTGGAATCAGGCTGTCGATAGAGCCCTTGTGTGCATGAGCAGCCCAAATGTGTGAACGCCTCACCTGAAACACATCTGCAGTGTAGATGTCTATTATCAACACTTTCCCTCCTGACCAAACTGTGTTGTTGGTTTGAGAAAATCAACACCTAATTTCAAGTCACTGCGCTGTGCCCTCAAGTGCCTCCACACACAGCTCTACAAGACCTCAACAGTGAGAGAGGATGAAGTATCCAAGGAGGAGCAAATGACCTGCACCTGTTTCTATGGGCTTCCGGGTCATTCATACAAAACAGATTTTTCAGTGCCAATATAAAGCTTCTCCCTAAACATCTGGTGCCCTATGTTATTTAATTTTTTTATTCATTTATTTTATGGTGTGTATATGTGTGTGTGGACCTTGGTGTCCATGTTGAGTTCAGAGAACAGCTTTGTGGAGTCAGTTTCTCCATCCACTGTGTGGGTTCCAGGGATCTAACTCAGGTCATGACAAGAGCTCTTACTGGCTGAGTCATCTTGCAGGCATAAAATGTTAGGTTGTGAACATTGACTATATATAATTTTTTGTCAGTCACATAATGTGTGTGTATATATATATATATTTATATATATATATATAAAATATTTTGTTGGTTCTGCACTTATGACCATGGAAAGACTTCAAGAACATATGGCCCTAAATTTTTAATATTTTAGAACTAATTTACTATCATATCCAGGTCATTATTTCTCAAAGTTCCTCCCACATCAAAATTAAAGTCAGCCCCAGACTGCATTTTGTTGCATTCTGACTTTTCACATGAAGCTTTGTGATTTGTGACCTTCTACCATTCCAGTTAGAGATGGATTAGTTAGAGGTGGGTGTAGGGGTATTGTGTTGTTTCATGGTAAATAACTGTCCCACCCACTGGTTTAATAAAAAGCGCTGATTGGCCAAAGGCAGTCAGGAAGTGTGGGCGGGGCTACAAGACTAAAAACTCTGAGAACAGGAAGTCCAGAGCAGAATGCCAGAGAGAATGCCAGAGAGAAGCCAAAAGAAGCAGAGGACAACTATGCTGCTCTAAAGAAAGGTACCGAACCACATGGCTGAACAGGTTAAGAGTAATAGGCTAGATTAAGGGTACAGAGTTAGCAAATGGTATGCTTGGGCCCAAAGCCGATCAGCATAAAACTATTGAAAGCATCTGTGTATCTCTGTGGGACTGTGGGACTACGGGTCTGCAGGTCTGCAGGTCTGTGGGTCTGCCGGTCTTGGGTCTAAACCTTGAGATTAGGCCCGAAAGTCAGGGCCAAAAACCTCATACTACAGGTGGGTCATTTGTGAAAGATGGGTTAGTTATAGATGAATCAATTTGTTCTTTTTGATATTAAGATGAAAGAACTTACACATGTTGATTCCTGTATTTTAGCCACTGATGGCTGGCAAACAAAAATGTTCTCAGGCCATGCACAGTTGCAAGGCAGGGAAGAGTAAGGGGTAGTCAGAAGGCTGACTCCCTAGCAGGGAAAGCAAAATAAAAGCAATCATATGAACAGCTTGCAGAAGCTAATATATGCTTCGAGGCCAGCTGATGAGGCTCTGTGTGATTTGATGGTAAGGACCAGGAAGGAATCTGCAATCAACCCAAGGATCCAAGGAGCTCCAGAGAGGTTCGGCTATAGCCAAGGAGTGGAGGGCAGGGTAGGACAAAGGCTAGCTTAGAGAGGAATAAGTGGGAGTGTGGGGGAGGGAGGGAAGGAAAGAGAGAAAAACGATAAAGAAACAGAAATAGAGAATTAGAGACAGTCAAAAAGCACTATCTCCTTGGAATATGTACAAAAATGATGAATGGGACCATAATTTTGCCCACTCAGATGGTACCTTACTTGATAAAGACTTATTTTTATTATTTTAATTACTTGCATGTGTTTATTTGAGAGTTATGTGCATGCAAGCGCCGCCAGTGCCCTTAGAGGCCAGAGATATTGGGTAATGCCCGGAGCTGGAGTTATGGGCCTTTGTGATCTGTCTGATGTAGGTGCTGGAAACTGAACTCAGGTCCTCTGTAAAAGCAATACATACGCTTAGCCACTGAGCCAGTGCACTAGCCACAAAGTACCTTACTTTAATTGCTTCAGAGTCTGTGTGTGGGTAGACTAGCAGTATCTCTGAGAACCATGGTGAGTACAGGCTGTACTTTGCAAAAGATCTGCATTTCCTTCTTGCCTTCTCTAGTTCCCACAAAGCAATCTCTCAAGTGTCTTTTGCTTTTGTTATTCTGAACTGAGAGGGGCCTGGACTCCACACTATTGTACAGCTTAAGGTTCTGAGGGTGGTCGAGGTAAAGAAACAATGTCTACTTCTTTGGAGGGTGACCGAAGACAATTCTCATGGAGGAACTGGCCACATGAAGGCACCTTTAGTCCAGAATTAACTGGAATCTAAATTTGAAAAGCTCATCACTTGGGCTAGCACGTCATTTACAACTTCAACACTTGGCAAAGGGAGGCTCTCTACAGACCACAACAATTCTTGTCATGATTGTTCTTTTGTTCTTGTTGTTAAATATGATTCAAAAGGGAGGGTGAGACAACACAATTTTGTACTCAACATGGTAAAACAAACAACAGCATATCTATGTATGGTGGAGGCCTTCACGGAATTCTGCTTTATCATAAAAAACTGTCCTGTTCTCAAAAGAAAATAAAAATAGAAAATAAGCAAGTGTGTTTTAAAATATAATTTGTTTAAGCTGATCAGATATTGGAAAGAACCAAGAGTAGCCATGTTTTTTGTTGGTTTGTTTTTCAATGCAGGAGACTGGATCCAGGTCCTTTTTAACACAGACAGGCACCCTGACACCAAGCTACATCCCTGGTTCACCAGTTTGAAGGCACATGTAGCTTTAATTTATACAGTATCTCTACTTTCTAAACTTTAGCCTGTTCAGAGGGGGAAGGAGGGAAGACGGGAGAGGAGTTAGTTTTCCTTCTTCTTCCTTGTACATTGAGTTTGATCCCTGGGTTCTGTCAATCCTGTACTTCACTGTTTGTAGATAAGGCAACTTGAAACTTGTATTTTCCTAGACTGACGGTGCTGCTCAAAATGTGGGCCTGCTCGCAGAAGCAGGGATGGCAACGGCTGGGGAGAAACTGAGGAAGAGCATCAGGGGAGTGTGGATAGGCAGTGTCACCACTTATGTGTTGCAGACGATGATCTGTGAGACAGCATCCTTGCCCCTGTCCCAGCTGAGCTGTCTGAAAACAGACAGGGGCTGGCTGACCAAGAACTGGGCACCTGTGTGTATCTGAAATGTATGACAGTCTCAAGATGGCAAGTCCTATCTCTGTAAGTGCTGCTGGTGCTTGGTATGGATAATGCCCATGGAGGGTTTGTGTCCTTCCAGAATGTTGTGGGAGTCTAACTTCAACCCTGTATCAGACTTGATAACTCTGTTGTAGAACACATGGATGGGACTCCATTGTTGGCTCATAACACAGGGCTTCCCATCCTCTGGAGTTAGTAGGTAAGTAGGATGTCTTTGTTCAGATGACACTAGTTTTGATGGGTTCCTGGGTTAAGCAGTTCACTAGAAAGACATACCACGATTATACACCCTCTAGCTAAAAACTGGGTCAGTAATTGACCAAGCTCATAAATTATGAGAGTTGAAAGCTTCATGATGCTGAACCAATGGAGTACAGGGAGAATGCTCAACCTGGAGAAGGGATGGGGCTCTTCACCATCCCCACATGTTTTTATCTGGCAGCTCACCTGCATCCTCTTAACACCACTGTTAATCCTTGAGATTTGTGATCCATCATAGAAAGTAACAACACGGGTGAGGAGTTGGGGGAAGCTCAGATTTCTAGCTGGTCCATCAGAGGAGGCCTGGACTTGCAGCTGGCATCTGAAGCATTGGGAAATGGGGCAGTCATACAGGATTGAGTCCTCAACCTGTGGGACCCGACTCTAAACCTAGGTGGACAGTGTCAGAAATGGGTTAGATTGAAGGAGTCCCAGCTATGGGAAGTGGTGGCTGGGTTGATCAGAGGGCTGTGCAAGAGTATCACAGGAGTCTTGCCTATTTTATCCATATGCCCAAAGGACCATTTGATCCAGTCTTACTTTATACAGACCTTTCCATGGAAAGGAATACCTCCCGAGCATGAATGGCAGACACTTGACGAGGACAGTACTGTTCCCACGCCAGAGCTCCAGGACAGAGAGGAAGTAGGTGCAGAGGGAAGTTGAGACATTGCCAGCCCCTTACCGTAGTGTGGGATGATGGCCCAGGCCATGGCTGAAGCATAGATTCCACCAATCATCCAGAACATGCAGAGCCAACTGAGGTGCTCACCCCGCTTCTCCCGGGCTAGGACTTCAGCAAAGTAGGAGAACACAGTAGGAATGGCACCTCCAATCCTGCCAAAAAGTGCAGAGAACACATGAGATTGGGCCTGGGGCAGCTAACGTGAGGTGTAAAGGGCAAATCCAAAGCAGACTCTAACAATACATATTCTCTTCCATTCCCAGCATTAGCAAGCAACATGCATTTTCCATCATTTTATAATATGTGTCCATAGGGAATACAGGCACATTACTGCCTCACCTAAACTTGAAATTGCAATTAAGCTATGTGGGCAGAAGGTGGCAGTGGTACCCTACTCATGTAGATCATGGCTTCACTTGCAATTCAGACAGGGTTTGTATGTGGTGTTGGATCATCTACATGATATTTATTAAAAGTTACAATATTCTGGTGTTTGTTTTTGTTTAATTAAGCACCTTATTGACTCATCAAAACAAAGAGAAGCATTGTTATGTGTCTCATCCACATTACTGTTGGGAACTTTAGGCACAGCTGTCTGCTATCTTTAGACCCTTGTCCTGGCCCACAGCAGTGGGTCTTTTAGCTTGATGGGGTGATCAGACACATTGACAGGCTCACATCCTGGATTGGTTCTGACACTTATCCAGGGGATAGGACAGCTGAATGAGTACAAACATAAAAGTTTGAAGTATAATGTACCAAATATGAGCTTTTGTTCATTCCTCTGACTAAAACAAAAAAAGATTTTACTATGTTTATTTATTTGTGTGCATTTGTACATATGTGTGGGTATCATGGAGACCAGAAGAGAGTGCCAGATCTGGATCTGGGGCTATACATAGGTGGTTGTGAGCCACATGTAAGTGCTTCCAACTGAACTCTGATCTTCTAGAAGAGTAGCAAGCATTCTTAACCACTGTGCTATTTCTCCATCCCCCTAAAAAGGGTCATTATAGAACTGCTGGCTGACTTGTAGATACGGTATGACTAGAGGGTAAACTACTCAAGCAGAGAGGTCTCAAGTAAAGGCTACACAATTAAAAGTTTCTCTACTCTGGTAGGTGAACATTAGATTTCACCATAATTTCAAGAGTCTTGACTGCAAATTCTGGAACAGCTATGTCAGAAAATATTACTTATATTTATTTCAAATTATTATCTTAAATATATTGTTTTAGGCCAGGTGGCAGTAGTGTGAGCTTTTAATTCCAGCACTTGGGAGGCAGAGGCAGTTCAAGGCCAGCCTGGTCTCAGTGTGAGTTCTAGGACACCAGGACTACACAGAGAAACCCTACCTCAAGAAACAAACACATACACATATATGAGATATATGATATATTATATATATACATATATGCAAGCATACATATATACATACATAATATTGTTTGATGTCAGCTATAGGTGCTTCAATAGAGAGATGAAGCTCATCTAGAAGACTTTTTCTGAAGGAGCAGAAAGGTTCAGCTTTCTTACAAAACACTGACACTCAGCTAGCTCACTCCAGTTACTTTATTCAGATATATAAAAAGTTAAACAAGGCTGGGGAAGGTTCCAACTAACAACGTTATCTTGCTCTTTCTGCCCATGAGAACAAACCACCCACGCAAATTTCAGTCCCTTTGATTATGGCTAGCCAGGAGGAGTATTTTAGAACCAAGGTTAGTATGTCTGTAAGCTCTCACATAGCACCAAGTGCAGATTCTCCAGAGAGAGCTTTTCTTTAAAGTTTGAAAGTCTCAGAACAGTTTCTCAGCCTCTACTGAGCAACCCAGACATAGCAAAGGCTTTGCTGCAACATTTCTATCAAAGCCAGACATAAAGGCTTTACTTACATATCACTACTATATATATAAAACATAGACAGACACATGCACACAGACACACATGCACACGCACAGACACACACGCACAGACACACACACACAGACACACACACACAGACACACACACACACACACACACACACACACACACACACACACACACACACGAAACGATATAACCAGGGTGTAGAGCCAGAACCTAGAGATCTAGCCTAGTGTATGTATCCCTCCATTTATGGTACCACAAGATAATTTGCTATTGACATTTCATGTAATGTAATGTCAAAGAATAAAACATGTCCAGCCATTTAACAACTGTTTTTTTGTTGAGCCTTTAATACAATAAAGGGCTATTAGTTATGCATTTAGTAAATACAATTTAAGCAAAGGTCGTTTCATAGAAAATAGGCCTGACCAAATGAACCACAGGATGTATAATTTTCTGCATTAATCCGGAAGTCAAAATAGGGCACCATTTTAAGTATTTGTCCCTACTTACAATGATCCTGTAGTCATCATTACTACTAGGCATGGCAGACTACTCTGGTCAGTGTATTCAGTCTATGAGCCATGAAATTAATTTAGTAATCTATAAGCATTTTAGCCATGAAAGTAATTTAGTAATCTATATAGCATCTTAGAAAATCTGATAGAAATAAAAATGTTTGATTACAATTCAAATAATAAGGAAAAGCGTAAGTCCATTTCATAAAGCCTTTATTTCTATAAACGTTTGTGGTATATACTAGCATATATAGTTATATATGTTATATACATATGTTCACATATATTGTAATGGACCACAGTATCTGTCTTTCATTTCTTTCTTTCCATCTAGTCCTTGCAACTTCCCTCCCTTCCTTGCTTGCTTTTCTGGTGCTTGGGATTTGTCCAGGGCCTTGTGCATACTTTGCAAACACTATAGCACTGAACAATATTTCCCAGACTCACAGTCTATTTCCTGATAAGAGTTAGCAGTAAGTCCATTGTAAGGCCTTTTCTCTAGGCTATCAACACTGTGACTACCTAAGATTCCTAGAGAAACAACTGTAAAAGTGTTCTCATGAAACACATGGTGATTAACATCAGCACACACATGAGCAGCACACAGATCTACCTTCTACCAACCAAATCCTCAACAAGAAACATACCTGTAGTAGGCAGTGAGCATCTGCTGCTTCCATACCACAGTGGACTCATAATTCTATTTGGCTTTTTGAGAAGCTCATGCTAGGTCACTTTTGAAATCTAACAATGTCTGGATGGATTTTTAAAAACATGGCTCCATGACAACACACAATTTTATTAGTGGGAAATAGAATGTCTCCTCCACAAATCATTTCATGCTAAGACCCTGTCCTATAGCATCATTCCAGCCCTGTGTGTGTACATGTGCGTACATTAGTGTGCATGAATATGAGTGTGCATTTGGAGGTCTGAAGACAGCTCCTGATTCTGGTCTTACCCTTCCACCCAGTTTGAGACAGAATCTCTTTGTTGGTGGACTTTTCATTACATGTGGCAGGGTGGCTCTCCTGTAAGCTTCTTGGGGTTCTTGTCTCTACTTCCCACCCTTCACTATGCTCACAGTGCGCATCTAGCTTTCACATGGCTTTGGGGGATTCAAACTCAGATCCTCATGCTTGCACAGGTGATAAAAGCCTTTACCCATTGGGCCTAGTATCAGTTTTCAGGACATAAAAGAAGCTCTAGTTCTGACTGACTCTTCACATCCTAATTAATAGTTCATCAGGATTCTGGACACTCTGAATGGAACAGCTATAACTCATACTTTGTGAAAGCAAAATTACATGCCAAGGTATGCCAGGCACTTTGAAACTGAGATAAATGTATTCCAACATGGCTAAAATTTAAGGCTGCTTGCTAGTTTTCAGTAAGTAAGAGTTAAAAAGAGGAAAATGCTGTGTTCGGGAATCAAGCTTGATTTGATACACACTGCCTTTTTCTCAGGTGGTCCATTTTGTATGGGCGACTCTCAATCTGTTTGTACACCAGGTTGCAAAGAACTCTAAGGATAAACAAATCTGAAGACTTAATGTGGGATACTAGCAATTCCTTTGCAAAATTCTCTATTCTCTGAGATCGATAAAACATCTAAACTCACTGTCTTAATGCCCGGCTGGTTATCTATTTCTGTAGCCCGCTCCATTCAGAGGAAAGCCATCCATTTGTGTCGCCATGTTCACTGTTTCTGGTATTTCATACTTCATTCATGCTAGAGGTGGAACCTGCCTCACATGTGCCTTTGTGTTCCATCATCTGGCCCACTGGGCACATACCACATATTGACTCCTAAGATTTTCAGACTTTTCCATGTTGAAGTAAGTGCACCAGCTCTCCTGGACTGTGCTGTTCTGATAACTTAAACATCCTGAAAAACAAGGGCATGCACCCCGTTCTAAATCAATCCTACCACAAAAGAAGCTAAGGACCCTGAGATGCAAGTATTCAGCCAGCATAATCTCCCAGTGTTGAGTTACCGTAACCATCTTTTCCTCAAATGTCCTGGTGGCTTTTATCACAGAAAGAGTTCACTTGGGGATGATCAGAAGACATGGGCAACCCTGTTGGACATTCTAGGAGCTTCTAAAACACCTGAACACCTTTCATAAACATGTTGCAGCTGCAATAATTACTATCAATGAAAATTTCTTGACAAGAGGCAAAGCAGATATGCTTATGTCTTGGAAATATAATTTAATTTCTACAAAAATTGGTGATAGCAAGATAAAACTTTTCTAAATTTTAAAAAAGGGTTTCTGTTGTGATTTTACTGCAACATTTTTGGTGAGAATCTAATCAGAATTTACTATAAAGAAAAACTACAATAAAAAATATGTACTAAGAGAAAGCAGAAATAGAATCCTCAGACACCACTCATAATAACTAAAGTTAGTCAGTCATTATAGAAATCAGTATTCTTTGGTTCCTAAAAAATCCTGACAATTAAACTACCATATATAATCCAACTGTATCACTTCTTGATGTCATACTAAAGGAATCCAAGATAACATCTCACAGTGACACCTGTACATCAGAGTCTACAGTGACTTTATTCATTACAACCAAGATATGGAACAATTGTCTATCAGCTATTAATATATTGCATTGGGTGATCTTATTTTCTTGGAGAGATGTTCTATTTGCCAGTGGATAAAGAAGTGTGGTGCATATTCACAATGGAGCTGTATTCAGCCATGAAGAAGAATGAGATTATGGAACTTGTGGATGACAAGATCATCCCATTGGTAAAATAAATAAGACAAACATGGTATGTTTTCTCTCAAATATGGAAATAAATGACAAAACAGTACATTTAACACACATAAAGGAAAATACTTTGGGGGAGGAAAGAGGAATCCAGGGATTGGGGCAGACAAGAGCCAGCAGGAAGGCAAATGTGAGCAAGGCACAAGGATACATATGTATGAAAACATAATGAAATTCACACGCTAACTAAAAAGGTAAAACACAAGGGGACAATACACCTAATTATTATATTATTATTTTGATCATTTATTTTACTTTATTATTACCTCATTAGGATATCATATCTGAGAACATCAGAGATAGATATTTTGGTGAGAGTTCTCATAATCCATGTATCAGTAGCTCTTAAAAGTGGGGTTTTTTTTTTCATTTTGTCTTTTAGCCTTTGACCCATGCTGTGGATGTCTACAGATGTTTAGAGCTAACCAGAGGCAATGTGAATTGTCACAACTCAGGCGGTGCTTCGGACATCAAGAAGGTAGAGGTCAGGGAGAATGCTAGACATTTCTCAATGAAAAAGAAAGAATTTTGCAGCCCAAAGTATTAACAGCACTAACGATGAGAAACAGTTACAGTGAATGGAGATTTAATGTGAAAATATAATTGGTTTCACATTTTAAAAATCCACAACACAAGGATTAAGTAATTATCTTATACTATTTGATGGGTGAGACCTCCCTAAATGCCATTACCATAGAAACCTTATTGTTTATGATATCATGATAACTAGCTATTAAAAACTGCTCAAGGTCCTTTCTTTGAAGCTAATCTGTAATAGAACAGCAATCACAGCAGAGTGGTTTATAAGGAACTTCCTCAATATCAGATATTAAATCTCTTCTATGAGCTTTCAAAAACTGTCAGATCTTAATTATCCTTGGTAAAAGGAGACACAGAAGGAATAACCATTGGAATCCACACTCTACAGGGAGAAAATTATCCAGCAGTAAATTTATATACATTTGCACAAATGAACTTGAATATTAATAATTGGCAGTTGAGAGTTGGGAAAATAAAATTTTAAATAATTAATAATCTTAACTTTAGTGAGTAACATTAACTTTAGGTATTTTACAATACATTAAAACTATAAAAATAAAAAGTTACAGATCTAAACATAGCCCTATACTAAGTGGAGACTTTCCTCTTGTTAATAGACCTCAGGGATATGTGTGTGTGATTCAGTTTGGTAAATATCATAGAACATATTTACTTATTTCCCCCAGTAACCTAAGATGACACAAGTTGGGACATTGTACAAAAAAATGAATATGCCAATGCAAGACATAGAGCACAGCAGCATCGCAGGCAAGATCCCTGTTTGTGGGGGAAATGCTAAGTGGGTAAGTTGGAGCAGGTTAATATAGCAGGTGATGGAAGATGTCAAGGATTACTGTCTCCCCAAGCTTGACTGTCCCAACCCCTCAATGTTCTAGTCCAGAAGGGGGAGGGTACATTCATCCTGACACTGTGTCATATCAAGTTATGTCCACTGTTATGGCTTGATGGGTTTTGTCCAAAGGCCCATGCTCTCCAGGCTTTGTCTTCAGCCTACCCAGTTTTGACAGGGGATAGAACTTCAGTGGTGGAATCTAGTTGGAGGTGTCATGCCACTGGGAATGTGTTCCAGCAGGGTATATTTGAACCAACATCTTCAAGTTTTTAAAAAATATTTCTTCTGTTTTGATATTACAATATAATTACATAATTTTCTCCTTATCTTTCCTCCCTCCAAACTTTCTCATAAATACCTCCTTGCCCTCTTTTAAATTCATGGCCTCTTTTTTCCATGAATTATTCTTACATTCATATATGTATATAGTGTATACATAGGTATATTCCTAATTATAACCTGCTCAGTCTGTACACTGTTACTTGTATGTATGTGTTCAGGCTGGCTATTTGTTATTGGGTAGTCAGTTGGTGTATTCTTCCCTGATAAAGACTCCCCACTCTCTGCTTTCCTTAGTTTCCTAAAGTTCTGCTGCAGGGTGGAGGCCTCATTTCACCCCATGCACTTTGGGATGTTGGTTTGTTGTCCTTGTTAGGCAGTCATGTTGGTGAGATATTATGGGTGTAGCTTCTGACATTCCAAGGAAATACATCTCACAGCAAACTCTCTGATTGTCTGGCTGTTACAATCTTTCTTCTCCTTCTTCTACAAGTGTGAAGAGGGACTTTCTAGGTAGTGTACAACAGCTCCCACCACATGATAAATATCGAGAGAGCATTGTAAAATCCCCAAGATGTTGACAGAGTTTCTTCTCCTTGTGATAAGATCTAACTAAGTATCTGTTTGTTCTGGAAAAGCTTTGTTTGCCAGATTATGTGGTTACCTACCCAGTTGCAGGTAGCCACATTTCTGATCCCCTATCCCCATGATTCACTTCCTGCCCCATAAAAGCTTTGCTCATTTGTAATTCGGGGCTCATTGTTTCTTCAGATACAGTGGGTCCTACACATGGAATAAATAAAATAAAGACTAAGACCTAAGACTCTACCTCAGTTTGTCTCACTTGCTCCAATCCTAACACAAGGTTCCCTAAACCTTAAGAGTGGGAGTTGTTCTGTAGGTGCATCTATTGGGACCAGGTTCCACACGTGCATTTTGATCAGTTGTGGTTTTTATGCAATTGTCTGTGGCAAAGAGAAGTTTCCTTGATGAGAGGTGAGAACTACACTTCTCTTTAGGCACAGGGACGAATATTAGAATGCAGTTAAAGATTATGCTGGTTTAGTATAGTAGTGGTGGTAGGTGTTTCTCCAAGATTTATCTTTTTTTACTTCCTAGCTTCCATAAGGTGAGCAGTTCACTCTACCACACACTACTTGCTTTTTGACTGCTTGTCCTGGGCCCAAAAATAACAGAATCAATCAGCTGTTGACCAAAACCTTCAAAACAGTAAGGCCCCCTCCCCCAACACACCACCTCCAATAAAAGCACGGTTCCTAATCCTTCCCAAATAGTTCTACCACCTAGAGACCAAACATTCAAATATCTGAGCCTACGGAGCCCATTCTCATTCAAATCACCACAGGGTTCTACTGAGTAATTTTGTCCTTCTTTCAATTCTTCTTGCTGAATTGTTTGATACAAGTGACAAAGAATAATTTTACTCTTGGGGCTCAGACATGGTTTTGTGGGTAAAGTGAAGTCATGAAGAATAGAGTTCGCATCCTCAGCACCCGTGTAATAAGCCAAGAGGGACAGAGACAGGTGGATTGTGAACCAAGAGTTAGCCAGGCAGTTTAGCTGAAACTGTAAGTTCCAGGTTCGGTGAAAGATCCTGCCAAAAAGGGGGATATACATGTGTTTACAATACAACACACACACATACACACACACACACAAAGAACAGTTTAATGACTTTAGTTATAGCATATTCACAATGTAGTTTTCTAATCACCCTTACCTCTACCTCCCATTTTTGTTACGAAATGGGAAATTATGTAGGAACATAATTAAGGATGTTGGGGAATCACTCTAAAGCTGCACATTCCACACAGATGATAAGCAGGGTTCAAACCCACCAGGATGGACCTGGCAGCTTTTATTAAGCCGAGCATGATGGGATATACAAAAAACATTAGATGGTCTAGTCTGTGCCAGGCATCACAGCCACAAATAACTCACTTGGAAAACAACCTTATAATCCTTGCTTAGAATCAACAAAAAGGAGGGAAGACATGTTGTCACCCAAATACATAGCAGTCTGGAAGAAACTGGTTATGCTTCAAACTGAACCCAGAAATAATAATAATAATAAAAAATCCAAGTTACAGCTCAAAAGATGTTAGCATCTATTTTTAACTTTTAATTTCTTGAGGAACCTCACACTGATTTCTATAACGGATGTATGATGCAACTATGCTGTTCTTGGGTGTATACCCATAGGCACATGTTTGTTATAATCAATCAAGATAGAAATAATTGGGACAGGGACACTTACTAGTAAAGAATATTCTCAGTCACTAGAGAACTTTAGGTCTCCAATTGCCCAAAACCATAGTATAAAAGTAATATTTTTTTTGACACAGAAAGTTATTTTCTCAATACTATGTAAACTATAAATGCAGTATTTTGCAGGAAATGTGGTCCTTTGAAAACATTGACTTGTAAACATAATTTGGGAAAATGCATGCATTGCTTACAAAAGATGATAACAGAAATATATCAGTGCAACTCTGCTAACTTGTTTACGCTCAGATTGGTTCCTCTAAGCCTTTAAATCTGTGGATACATATGCACTTGTAGAAGAAGCCTAGTGCCTGGGGGGAAATAGCATAGCCACAGATCAGGATGTCTTGTACACAAAAGCTTTTATAGCTCTTGAGGGAGCTGGAAGAATGTATTCCCCCAACATCTACAAGGCTCTGTGAATAAAGATAGAGATGATTATTATAATTACCTGTGAAAAATTATTAAAGTACACAGATACAATCAATGGTAACTTGTTGAAAACATCTGCTCACACCCCTCTAGATCTCTACTTAACCACCCACCTATCATCTCTCCACCCCCTCGACCCTTCAAGCTCTGCATAATGCAGACCACCACTTGCTAGAATTGTAAACAAACTCACAATTTTCCATCCTTAGGGAATTCTGAAGGGTGCATATGACTAATGTCTGATCCCTGGATGTTCTGAGTGAAGCTATTTTGCTTCATTCCTTTCCCATTGAATCAGCATTACCTTTACCACAGGGTAGACTGGGAGATAAGGTTTGCTGAAAAGGTCAACCTCTGCATCAGCCAGCCTTTAAGAGGCACTAAGAAGTGCCTTTCAAAAGAAATATAAAGTGAGCAGAGCCATATGCATAATTGTGCATTTTCTAGAAGATATATGAAAACTGTAAAGATGAAATTTTCCTTGCCTAACCTAAGATTTGACCTCTTGTGCTGTCACACTAACTTTCTGTTTGCTAAGAAGGTACTTGTTCACTAACCCCCTCCTGGGCAACACAGGATGTGCTTCCTCCATTGCTTGGCTGGAACTGCATTCCTGATGTAGCAACCTGGGTGGGACTGAATTCCTGATGTAGCAACCTGGGTGAGATCACATTCCTGATTAGCAACCTGGGTGGGACCACCCAGGAAAGCCCTACCATGAGAACTGTTAACCGAAGCAGGAACTTTCTGAAGCTTGCACAATGTGCCCATTGTGACCATTGCTCCGGGAAATGAAGATCTTCAGGTGGTTTCCCAGCTTGCCCAAGACTGACTATTGTTTCACAGGAAATACACCTGCCTGCCTGTCGCATTCCTAAACTCCATCCTAAACTGACCTTTGGCCCTGCCCTGTTGTAACTTTCCTATCCCCTTCTCTACTCAGAGTGCCTTATAAGAATTTTACTCTGAAAGCATTAGGGGCTCTTGGCTTCCACAGTGCCTCGAGTCCGCACATGTATGTGTACTGGTATATCATTCATTAAATTAAACTCTCTTTTTCTTTAAAGTTAACAGTGGTCATTAACCATGGTCTTGGGGTGTCTAGGGGCGCTAAAGTTAGGAGCGCCTGCCCGTTACAAAAACAAGAGGAAAAAAATCAAGATTAATCTTAATGTATGCTCATTTACAGAGAATCATCACTTAACACATATTAACTGAAAAATTATCCATGAGATAGTACATTTTTTACATGACCCAAGCCTCCAAGTTTTAAAGTAATAAGGTTTTGCACTTATAATAAATACATTTCAGCTGGGCAAGTCACATTTAAGGCATTTGGTGGTTACTTGTGGCCAGCTGGTTACCATGTTGAACAACAAATTTTCTAAGAAAACATTACTCCCTTGTGTATATTTTGGATTGGTATTATTTATTAAAGATATTCCAAGCACATGCCAAGAAAGGTCTTTCCATTCTGTTTCTGAGGTCAGAGATCTTCTTGTTGTGATTTGTTAAAAAACATTTAGAAGCACTCAACATGCTTGGGTTTGGTACCACATACAGTGTCATTTCTGGTTGAGTCTCAAACACAGCAGAGCTTGATTATGACCACAAGCTTTGGAATTGGACACCCTGGGTTTGAAACCTGGTTAGATCAGTCACTGTGACCTTGTGTGGTTACCACATGTTCATGTGCCTTATCCTCCTCATCTACAATATATAGATAATCAGGCATGCATGGTAGTATTTCCTCATGGGGACCAATAAAGTTTAGGTGAGTCAATTTGCATAAAATGTGGAACCCAATACCTCTCATAAAGCAAACACTATCCAGGTATTTGATAAGACATATTGTAACAATCTTAAAACTTTTAAAAATTAATTTTTACTTTCTCAATGTGGTCAGTAAATTATTTCTTAGGAGAAAGCACTTTTGAGTGGGAAATTGTAGTGTTCTGAAACAGACTAAGTCAGAAAACCCAAGGGTCGTGGACTGTTTGGAAATAACAGCCTATCTGTGCTTGGATTATCTAATTAAGGGAAAACATTTTTAAACATCTACATTTTTTTAAAGCAGTTTTAAAAAAAAGTCATGGGAAAATCCTGGTTAATGACAAGGAATTCCACACAGTCAGTTATTGTCACCGAATCAGTTAATGAGTACTGTACACAGCTATACAATGCTTGGTTCCACATGGGGAGACATGGTTCTTTCATTTCCAATTCAAAGAAGTAAAAAGCTTTTACTCTCTTTACTGCTGACATTCTACTTTCCTTCTGACCATCATGCCTAACAGTGCCAGGCTCTCAGTGAGCAGCTCCTAATTCTGACATTGCCTGGCATCCAACACATTATCATTCCCATAATTAACACTGACTGGAAGCAAATAATTTAATTCTTGGACAAATGAAAATGAATTAATGGTGCCAACTCCATTTCCCAGCTTTCTAATTGTCTGTAACAAAGGATAAGAGGAAAGTGTATTGCCTTGGTGTGAGATTCATTTGAGAAAATAAAAGACAGATGGACAATTATTGAGATTCTATTCCTCACCCCAACAAATACTGAAGTATCCAGCAGGAAAATCTTTCTTTATACAGAATAAACATTTAAAGTCACAAAGATTATGTCAGCTGGATAAATTTCTTTTCTAAGAGGAAACACTTAAGTCTTGGTTTGCTGCAAAGAACAAAAGCAGAAATCTGAGCATGGTAGCACACCCCTGTAATGCCAGCACTTGAGGAGCTGAGGCAGGAGGATTACATGCTGGAGGCCATTCATTCTGAGTCTCATAGTGTAATTCTTTCCATCGTGTCAGGGGAGGAAGGCAAGAACACTCCAGGAGCATATTTGGCTATTTAGAGACAACGAAACCATAAACCCAGACAGATCTCAGCCTAAAATCAAACCTCACTCCAGTACCTTCTACATTCACAACAAAGACAAAAAGAAAAGAAAAAAAATCCAAGCCTTGGATTTGGAATGTCTTGGTGACTTAATTACAATGTTGAAAGTTAACAGGACTGAGTATAGACATTCCCAGTTACATAAATCTGCAACATGCATGGTGTGATTTTGGTGACCAAGACTTTTCTTCATGTCCTAATGTTTGCAGTGCATAGACATGGTGGGCAGATGCTTTGCCAAATGAATCTCCGCCACTGTCAGGCATATTTCTTCCAATAGAGCATTGTGGAATCTTAAAATCAAGTAAGCACAAGATGGAGCTGGTGACTTCCTGGCCCACTGTGAGCCACACTTGATCTGAAATGTCACAGATCAGTCTCTTCTCAAAGTCCCTATGCTGACTGGTAGACTACAATGTCACTTTGATCTACTGGAATCCAGTCAGTGTCCAGTAAGCTCTGAGAAGCCTATTTCTTTCTTTCTTTCATTCATTCATTCATTCATCTATCTATCTATCTATCTATCTATTTATTTATTTATTTGAAGCATAGTCACCTCCTTTGGGGAAGGATTGTGAGAAATATGCACAATTACTTTTGCTGATATGATGGCATTTCTTCCTCATAGGGACTTGGCTTCTCCCTTATACAAGGAGTTCTGGGACTGTAAAGTGGTGCCTACTTGGAAGTTGACTGAGGAGACATACTGTTTTTAATGATTTGAGTTAGAGTTCTGTTCATTCAATATGGAATGTCTCTGCTTATACAGATTAAATGAGAATTTACTTCTATTTCACTCCTGGGAACCATATGACTTGCAGACATCAGTCTACATGGTCAGGCCATTGTGATTACACCTTGCTCTACTGTCAGTACCCAGGGTTATCTTCCCTCAAGCAGTCAACATGTTGAGCAGTTGTCCTGTATCTGCAGGCTCCAGCCCCTTGGAGTCTGCTCAGCATGGATTGACAATCTTCTGAAAAACACTGGGTACAGCTGAGTACCTATATGTAAAAGAAAGATGTGCTATGGTTCTCTGACTTTGTTCCACAGAACTGTGTCCTGCTCTTAGGCTGTGATCAACAGCTGCTGATGGTAACTTGTCAAGCCATCCTGCCTTGCTTGTTTCATTATAAAAGGAATCCCAGTTCCTAACAACATCTTGAAAAGACTTGCTCTGAGTTGTCAATACGGAGGCTGTTTTCCTCATTAAAGTGTAGTTTTTTATACTCAAATAATCAGGTCGTTGGGTTTTTTACACTTATGGATCCAGAGTTAGTAAGTGCTTTGGTCTCTTTCAAGAAAACAGCTGTATCATTGATGCTTCTGCATCTCTGCACATGGCTAGTTAACTCTAGTTAACTCTGTCCAAATCAGGAAGTCACAGACAAAACTTATTATGTTTCCCAAAGCAGGCTTCCTGCCTAGATAAACACACAAAAGCAACCTGGACCAATAAAGCCACAGTGTTCAAAACAGCCTAACTCTATATTTAAGAACCATCCCTAAATAATGTGAACCATTGTTGTAGGTACAGCTCTTTCTTGCTTAAATCTTCAAAAGAAATGTGTGTTCCTGAATATGTTTTTCTGTGCAAACAGAATTTCAACTTAAGGAAAACCAGTCTCCTAGAGGTAATTCATAACACTACCCACCGAGAGACATGGGTGTTTCAGTACCTTCTGGGATTTAAATGTCTATAATTATATTTCTAAGAATTAACATTGTGGCTTCTTAGGCTGACACAAAATAGAAGAAATGTGCAGCAAGTTTCTTTCTTGGCGCTGAGATCCTAGAGAGTGAAACTGTACAATGACGAGTAAACACATTACTATAAAATAGGAAAAACCTTACCCGAATCCAGAAAGTAAACGACAGAGGAGGAAGAAGCCATAGCCTTGGACAAATGAAGAAAGGAAGGCAAAGAGTCCGTTGACAGACATGCAAATCAGGAGAGACTGCTTCCTCCCCACTTTGTCTGCCAGTCCTCCCCAGAAGAACGCCCCCACCATCATGCCGAGGTACACTATGCTGCCTGCAACACACAGAGAACAAAAGACCAGGTCAGAGGTTGGAAGCAAATAGCACACAGAACAGCCAATGAGGCACAAAACATATTCCAGCATTTGGCCCAGGGGAAATACCTCTCAAAGTGCATCATTAGGGGCACAGCGACTGGGTGACTGGTTGGCAGTTAGCTCTGCCACATCATTGACCACCCTGATCCCTCAGAAGCACAGACAGGAAGCTATTTGTTTCCTTTGTCATCACATGCAGAAGACAAACTGGCCACATTCCACCCCAGCCTTGTGAGAGGCACTAAAAAGTCTGTTACTTCAGTTTTTTATCCATCCCTCTTCCCTTCCTTCCTCCCCTTCTCTCCACAAGATTCTACTGTACATTCCTGGCTGGCCCAGAACTCACTATATAGACCAGGTTTGCCATAACCCTCTGGCCATAGCTTCTTGGGTGCTAGGATTATAGGCATGGATCACTTGTCCAAGCACTATTTTTAAATGTACATTTCAGATAGTCTGACATTGACATAATGCAAAAAGAGGGCTAATGTATTGATGATTAGTTAAAACAGTCACGTCTCCCTAATGATTAGTGACTACATAATTAACGAGTTAATATGAGGCTCAGGAGGAAAACACTTGGCAAGACCTTTCAACCACGACATAAAGACTGTTCACATAGCCATGGTGAATGGAAAGTGTCAGAACCATTGTTAACAAGATTCTTTCTTTACCCAAACTAGCTTCCAATTAGACTGGGATACTGCAAAGAAGCGCCCTGAGCCTTTGTACCCATAGTTTTCTTTACTACAGAACCGGCTTCACACTTCTCCATTCTCAACAGAGATTACTCATATTATGAGTTCTCAAGCATGGCCATAGGATGGTTTAAAGAATGCATCCACACAAAGCAGACAGAATCATCCAAGGAAATGTATATGTAGCCTAAACCTCATTGACAGTGTAAGAGGCACATGCTTGCCAATGACACCTCTCAGGACATGGAGGCTAAGTCACTTTGTGATGGTGTCTGTGCCTTTAAAAATACCTGCATACCAGAAAGCAGGCATCTAATGGTCAGGAGTGGCCTATAGTTCCTGAAATCTAAACACCTGGAAATCTTTCTTATAGTTATAAATCCAGAAACAAAGCCCCTCACCCTGACTAGGTCCCTCAGTTTCTTTTCACTCTGAGAGAAAGCTGCCATGACAGTAATACTAACACAATTTCTCTGTGGCTCACTCCTTTACTCCGTGTGGGAAGTGAGGGTATGGTGGAAGCGAGCTGTTTGTATTCAATCCATAATCACATACCAGCATTCTCCTTTGTTCCCTCCCTCTGCCCTCCTTCTCGTCCTCACTAGGTAGCCCAGGGAGGTCCTGGACTCATGATCCTCCTGCCTTAGCCTCCCACTGCACCTAAACTCCATTTACTCTTTCAATGATAGTAATAGCCCCTGCTGCTACTCACACTGACTCTGCATCTTTGGGGTTTTTGAAAAACACGCCATATTTTGCTTCATTTAAACTACAATCTTGAGAAGTAGGTATTATCAACTTATATCATAGATGAAGGAATAGGTAGATTATATAGTATGATCTGACAGATAGAAAAAAACAGTACATCAGGGTAGTGAGTTCATGCTTCTGAGGCTAAAGCCTAGAGCTATTCTTAGGATTCATGGTGTGTTGAAAACATCAGGCCTTGTAGCTCTGGACCCTCTACTGGGACCCATTTTGGACTTCTCCTTGATCTGGGATGGATTTTTTGGACTTCTCCTTGATCTGGGATGGATTTTTTGGAGTTGCCCTTGATCTGGGATGGATTTTTTTGGAGTTGCCCTTGATCTGGGAACTTAAGGGTTAAAACCTGGTGCTATAGGACAATGCCTAGTGCTATGAAAGACCTATTCTGATTCCCAGGATTCTCTCGTTACCATTTTCAATAGCACAACTGTTATTTCTGCCAAGTTCACCTTGGAAATACTTATTATGCTTAAATCAAGAGCCAGATGGTATAAAGTAGACTAACTACTGAGTTTCTGGTCAACTGCAAACTTGTTCCATTTAAGGAAAATGAATCTGAGCACCAGAGGCAAGTAGTTAATCTAGTCCCTCCTTATCCCCTAGATTCTAATCACACATGATTCTCCACTTCTTCCGTCCCCCTGGTCATGAAGATATTTGGATATTCAGCCTTTTGAAAGAACATAGTTTCTAATTTGAACTGAGTGGCTTATGAAAATGTAACCCAGAGGGCAATTTCCAGGCTATATCTTCCATAGCCTCCTGAGGATAAATGGCTAGACCAGAGCAATGTTGAAGCAGACAGCTGTCTCGGGTGATGCCGGGTCTCCTATATGCTCATTATGCTCTATCAGGATATTTTAAAGAGGATATTTAAGGAGTCATTTGCCTGAGCCCAATGCAGGAGACATGTTCTCCAATAGAAGAGCCAATGGAGGAGAGGCTGTTAATTCTCATGCCAACCTTGGGAAGATTCAACTAAGAATGTATCAGTGAGTGGAAAATTTGAGATGGTATTAAAGTCCTCTACAAGCGGTAGGTTTATCACAGATGAGTGCAACATCACGCTGTACATTCCTTCGGCTTTCACTCTGGTTTAAATGCTTACGAGCTGAAGGTAGTATCTTTGTGGCTTATGTTTACTTAATATCGGTAATTAGATCATTCCATGGGGAAAGCTATGGAATGGATTAAACTCACCAAACAGTTTATTTGAGGGAACAGCGTAGACGTTAGAATTTTCACTTGTTGATCATGCAGTCTAATTAAAGCCAAACATTTAAACGTTTACAAAGGCTTGGTGTGAATAAAATTGTAATCACTCCAATTGGGAGGATACATCTGCACTTCCTATGTGTGTCCAAATTACTGTTTTGTATTCACCATGGTGGTATAGGAAGTTCTTGAGAACCTGGAGGAACTGTAAGTTCTGAATGTGCCCCCTTCCTTCTCTGCTCTCCATTCCTCAAGATGCTCTTCTGGTCAGGATTAGACAGAACCTTCAGTCAGAGCTCTTCGTTTTAGAAGTGTGAAGACTAGATGTTGTGAGAAGGCAGAATTTGAAATTACACTTTTTAGACCTTTGCTCTTCAAACTCTGGACTTTGATAGAAACATAGGCTCTTGGACTTTCTGGGACCAACTTGTTTGCTTGAGCCTGATCCCTAATGATCTATATGCCCTTGTGAGTCTGAAAGCCATCTTCTGCTGGCATGCTTTCCACCTAAACATCCTCAAAATACATTTTTTTACTTAGCATCTAATATGTGTTTATGGGGAGGGAATAGGTTATAGGCTATTCTAACTCTGAAGACCGATCAGTCAGAGCTCCCTAGAGGGGCTGGAGATCACAAAGGGGCAAGAAGGAGGCTTAGAAAGGGCTCCCACGTTGATCATGGTTTCCTACTTCTTTTACCAAGGTCCTCTTAGAGTTCAAGGCCAGCCTGGTCTAAAGAGCACGTATCAGAACAGATAGGGCTGCACAGAGAAACTCCTTCTTCACGTTCAAAAGTAAGAGTTCCTCCTGTGGGACCTGTCTTCCTCAGGACCGCAGGTGAGTTCCTCCTGTGGGACCTGTCTTCCTCAGGACCGCAGGTGCGCCTCAGTGCAACCCTGGGAGAACGACAGTAAACCCCCTGCACTGTGTCTCCTGGGCTCTTTCATAAATATAATTAATTCAATGAAGATTAAACCAGGCCTGAGACACAAGCTCACGATAACCTTTCCTCAGCTCTCATAAAGGCCTTTTTTTGGCCAGACCAGTGTCTTAGTCTTCAAAGAAGAACCCCAAGGCCTGAGTATGCTTTCTCATCCAGGCATTCTCTAACGTGGAGGAGGTTAAATTTGATTTAATCATACCCTCGTTTCCCCTGATAAATATCACATTTCCATTTTTGTCTCTGATAAGCTACTTTTGATTCCTTCTGACATGCCCTGAAGGGGAGGGGGGGTCATATCTTTTTTCCTAACATCATTTTAAACCACATGTAAACAGAACAGAACAATTTTAGGAAACAGACTACAGTTTGGTTTTTTTTTTTTCCCCTTAATGTAACTGCCAATTGGTTTTTAAAAATGGTTTTACACATTTTGGTTATCTATGGCTAATGGGATGACTTTAGAATTCATTGCACCATAAATTTAGATATTGATTTTCAAGGAAGTTTTCTATGGTGACATGCTAAATTTACAAGGCGGGGGATCTCCATGAGGCAACAATGATCTTATGTGCTTATTACATGGTGTGAGTGGGGTTCTTATGATGTTAAAACTTCTAAGTAAAAGTGAAATGAATAATTTTGAATAAAAATAAAATTTCTGGAAATGTTTATAAAGATTACTAAGATGTAGTCTGCTGTATTCATAGAATAAAGAAAATACCATTGTTGCCTCGATTGTGCTTAATATTTCAAGATGTCACTCATTTTATAAGTAGTAGATTCACATATTTCCCCAAAGATAGAGTGTTATCCCACAAACCCAGGGAATGCCTACAGTGTAAGCTCACCGATGGAGTTCCCTCCTTGACCTAACCTATCCAGCTGGAGTCTTCTCATCTCAGGTTCTGACTTTCAGCTACCTGTGTTCCTTTCTGCACTGTTCACTTCTAGCAGGACTTCTGCTAAAGCAAGACCCCCTCACATAGCCACCCACACCCACAGATGACCCCCTCCCATACCTACCCACAAGTGACACCCATTGACACCTAAGTCAGGCTCCTCACCCTGTATAGAGATTCCTCAGCAGGTATCTAAGCATCCGAGTTTGCTTTCAGCAAGAGTCCAGCTAGACTAATACGGTGAGAATTCCTCTTGTCTTGTGATGTATTCGTTTAGAAATTTTCTGCCCATCTCCTAGGGTCCTTGGAACTTTTCTCTTTGGCTATAAATTCATATTTTTCCTTTTAGTAGTTATTAGCTCCTGCTTCCCCACCTCAGTGATGCCTATGCTCATTGTGATGGTCTTGAATAATGCCTCTAGACTGTCCTTAGACAGTAGTAAATAAGTAATCTTTGATTTCATACTCCTAGCCAAGCTTTATCTAACTTTATCTAACTCACAGAATTAGACAGCCTTGCCCCACCTCCACCCCCAACAAGCACATCAAGACCCATCACTGGAAGCCTTTAATTGTGACTCAGCCTTCTTTCTTTGGCTTCTGCAGGTGGCAGTTTGTGATTACCCAAGGCTGGTTGTACATGCACCTGATCTGTTTGTTCCAGTCCTGCTTGTTCTTAATTATACACTTGCTCACAAATCAGCCACACAAACAGTGAAATGAGTGTGAAAGGAAAGGAAACCATTACTCTGAAAACACACGTAGGACTTTGGGAAAAAGGACAGAAAAGAATAAGTGCTTAGCAAATGTGAGCCACATAACTGAAAGACAAGACCTATTGGAAGAGTCTGTGTTCAGATTGGGAACCATATGCCTGCCTTAAAGTTCTCACTGTACATTAAAGAATTGTGGCCCTGAAAAATCAAAGCTACTGACAGCTGGGAAGACAAAAAAAAGAAAATGGCGAACCCCAGTTTGAAGAGCCTTCTAGAGGAAAGACTGCTATGCACTCAAGACAGTCAAATGAATGTAGGTGACATGTTAAACATAAACATGTCATTTAAGGGCCTGTGCATATTACACTTTGTGCCACCTTTTCCATTACCAAATATCAGCCATGATTTGGCTAGATAAAGAAATGCGTTGTGAAGACATGCTTTGGGCTAAAAGAAACAAGTCACTGAAACACATGGTCACTTATTAATAGTTTTGTTAATATTCAGTTATTGAAGGCAGTCAGAAGCTAGTTAAGGTCAGCTCCACAGCTTACAATCTTCCCTGTTCTAGTTCTCTTTAAGAAAGATTCTGCTTTGGATTTTTCAGCCCAGGCTAGAAAAAGCCTTGGAGAGAAGTCAAAGAGCTTGAGCTTAGCTTGGGTCTGTCTTTAATAACTGGTTGTAAGCTCTTAGGCCAGTTTCTCAGAGTCTTCCTGGGCTGGGCTGGGTGTGTGCTTGGTTGACCCTGCAAAGAGAGCTTAGCCTTTAGTTTTGGTCTTGGGAAGGAGCTCTCCTCTTTCTGGTTCCTTATACATCTACATTTGTCCACTGCCATGGAATTATACATATCTGTTGCCCTGTGGACAGAGTCTCCAGACCTCCAACATGCTGTCTGAATTAATACAACCAACCCTCAGCCAAACACCACCATAGTCCCTAAGGGTCTGATCTCTGTGACCCCTCCCAGCTGCCATAGTCTCTACCCCAATTCAATGCTTAAAGGTGTACAGCTTTTCTCCTTATCTACAATCTTCAATTTCTTACCACTTCTCTATTGAAATTCTGTTCTTGAAGTGCAATTAACACAAAACTGTCAATCAAGTGTAGCATCTACTTCAATAGACTCATCCATTGAAAATGCTGACAAGTACCAAACATGGTACTACACACCTGCAGACTATAATTTCAACACTGGGTAGATGGAGACAACAGGATTGTGTTCAAGGCCAGCTTAGTGAGATAGCATGGTCTTGTCTCAAAAAAAGATACTTAGAAGGGATCCCATTACCAAGGCAATGGGTATTGAGAAGGAGGAAGATGGACAACTTTTTAAAAATATATTTTTGAATTAAAAATGTATTATTGAAATGTAATATTTGCCCTACCCATCATTCACCACTCTGAATACTGCACCAGGGCAACAATGAGTTAAATACTCAGGCCTTGAAACAGGTAGCCTAGATCTGTCTCGGTTCCTGGGCTTGTGGTCCTGGGTAAGTTACTTAATTTCTTTGTGCCCCAGTTTTCTCCTCAGTAAAATGGGGCTAATAATAGTTCCTATCTCACAGGGTTTCTGATGGACTAAATGGGATAGATCAGTTTCTTAACTGGGTGACACACAGTTTCTAATATTTCTATTGGTGAGAGGTAGACAGAAAACAGAGGAGGGAATGCGAAGAGCTGACAGGAAGAGGGTAGAGCCATGGAATGACAATCTCTAGCCTACCTCAGCCAGGTGAAACAGCTCTGGAGAAACAATCTGAGTTTAAAATCCCAGATATACACATATATAGATGAATGTGCAGGTACACACAAACACACACAAATGTACACACCGATGTTGTTGCACACATGTGTTTTTTGCAGGCAGAAACTTTAAGGAATTCATCACTAATGAGCTTTACCTAAGTCTAACCTCTCGTTTTAATTCTTCTTTCTTATTATTCATTATTACCTTATTTTCACGTACTTACTACAGTGTTGGGGATTGAACTCAGAGCCTCATATATGCTACCTAAGTTTCTTAGCACTGAGTTGTCCCCCCCCACCCCCCAGTTTTCAATTACTATTTACAGTAGCCACTGAGAGAGGGGCCATTATGTGCTCAAATACATTTGTGAACTTTCATAAAATCAAATAAAACCAAGAAAAATAAACCAAAGACATACAAATGAGGCTGTGGGGTGGGGGGACCTTTTGAATTTGTAAGAAGAGTATTTACACCAAAAGTCAGCTCACCTTAGCTAGAAAGAACTGTAAATATCAGATGTCATATACTGCATATTTTTGACTCATATTTGGAAAGCCTGACATTTAAGTGTATCCTTCAAGCAGAGGCTGCTTAAATGGGCAACACTGCCAGCTTACCCAAGTCCACCTTGGCACTAAGTAGCATATGAAGGTCAGAGACATTTACCAAATCAAGTGAGCAAGGGAGACTAGATGGGGGTCCTAAAAAGGAAGTGCAATTTACTTTCTAAAGTCTTTGGTCTAATGGCTATGATATAGCACACCTGTTGGATAAGAGAGGCAATGTAAGACAGGTAGGGTCTTCAGACCCATCCTTGAAGCAGACAATTACAGTTCACTTGGTATTTAAAGCAACAGCAACAACAACAACAACAACAATAATAATAATAACAATAGGAATATTTATAATAATAATGGTGACAGTGACAGGTATTAATAAAGAAGATGAAAGCAAGCCAGTTCATGGTACATCATAGTCACCACAGGCTAGAGGATGTCCTATTCTAGGAAGCTCAGTTGGTTTCTGCTTCTTCTAGTCAGCTGATCTTGTCTCAGAGTCTTCTTTGCAGCTTAGCTTTGCTCCTTTGGGAGGTTTGCTCAGCTTTTATTACGACAAGAAGGGTTAGTCTGGTTGGTTTCAGAGACTACCTGAAGCTGTTTGAGTTATTTACCTTCCTGCTTAAGGGCTTCCCTACAGGATGAAAGGTTTTAGTCTCTAAAGAAATTATTGCCCAAGACCTTCTGAGGTCAGACATGGTGTCATATACCTTGTGCTTCCAGCCTCTGGAGACAGAATCAGGAGGATCCTGACTTCAAAGAAAACTTGGACTTCAGAACAGACCTTGTCTTGGAAACAAGCAACGCATCTGAAGGGCTTCACCAAGGGATTCTGTGTCTCCACTAGGGCTAGATAAGTGATATGTTTAAAAACTTTCCCATGCAATTCTAATGTGAAGATGAGTCTTTGAACCTTTTTTTTCTTGAGAGATTGAAAACATCCTGAAAGTAATTATTACAAAATCAAATACATGTTGTAATTAAAATGAAATTATGCTTAAGGGGAAAAAAGAAAGTTCATCTTAATTAGTTCCAGGACTTACTCTACATGGAAGGTGGTGGTGGGTGCTGGGTTTTGAGTCATGAATCTGAGGTCTCCACTAAAAGACCCCTTCCAGAGATGTTCTAAACTAAGCCTGAAGGTGAACAGAACAGAATATACAAGAACTCCATGTTGTTCAAGATGCATGTGTGTGTGTGTGTGTGTGTGAAAAGTTCACATAAACTATAATATTATTCAGACTTAAAAATGCTGCCACTGTGTGGAAAAACCTAATATTATGCTAAGACAAAAATCTTCAACTACCAAACAAGAAAGTTAACTACTTAGTTAAGGTTGTATTGCTGTGAAGAGACACCATGACCATTGGAAACTCTTACAAAGAAAATCATTTATTTGAATGTTTCAGAAGTCTAGTTCATTATCATCACAGCAGGAAACATGGCAGCATGCAGACAGACATGGTGCTGAAAAAGGACCTGCTGAGGGGATCTGCAGGCATAGGAAGTGAACTGTGTACACACTGGGCCTAGCTTGAGCATGTAAGACCTTAAAATCTACCTCTATAGTGACAAACTTTCTCCAGCAAGACCATACCTCCTAATACTGCCACTCCCTATGAGCCAAGAATTCAAACACATGAGCCTATGGAGGCCATTTCTATTCAAGCCACCACGGTTACTAACAAAGACACTGGGAATCATTCATGGTTTCCTGAGTGGGGAACGGCTGAAATCACAGCCTTGGTGTGAGAATCACAAACTTTCCATAAAGAGTTAGGGGTCAATATTTTACTCTTTGTGAATCACATAGACTGTGGAGACTGTTCAACTCTGATGTTGCATTATGAAAACAGTGGCAGATAACACATAAACAAATGGACATTTGTTGCACGAGCAAATGAGACTCAGGGATAGATCTCTGAGGAAGTTGGAGATATTAGAGAGAATAAACACCACAGTCAGATCTGCCCAGCTTCCTCAGCCTCACTTCCCTTGGCTTCCTTCTTCTCTATGCCTGCCTTAAACTTTAAATACTCTCTTGGTAAATTAAGGTGTGGCCCCACCACTGCCTGCTTGGGAGCCTGGAATTCCTTCTATAATCTAAAGTGACCTCAACTCAGTTGGGATTAAGGGTTTAGGTCACCACTCCCAGAATACTCCCTGTGCTGGGATTAAAGGTGTGAAACACCACTCTCTGATTCTTCTAGACTGACTGTGGTTAGATCTCTGGAACTTCTGGAACTTTTATTAACCCCCCACACAGACTGTGGGTAGATTCCCTCTGATATCTCCAAAACTTCTGAAGCTTTTATTGAATCCCCACAGACATTTTTGTGTTCCAATAAATCTTTATATGTGTAGTGGTGGACTGAGTTTGATTTCCAGGCATAGTATGCAGACTACTCCTGTCTAGCAAACACTTGTCTGTAACTATATATAGTGACTGAGAATTATAGTGAAGTTTTCAAGAGGCCAAGGAAAATTTACTGTTACATCACATCAGGAGCAAATTTGTTTGAGGATAGAGAGCACAACGGGAAGTTTGTAAACTGTGAAACAAGTGAATTTCCTGCAAGAACATATAAAAAAGAACTGAACCCCAAGGAAAAATAGCCATATTTGGAGGGCAAGAGGAAGAATAGGCATTTAAAAAGGCTGGCAAGAAGAGAAGAGGGTCTCGGTGGAGGACAGTGGCGGAGAGGCAAGGTCTCATGATGGTGCTTAGAGATTAAGAACTCAGGAAGACTGTTGAGGTTTTCCGAGAAGACACTGGTGAGGTCATAAAAAGAAGCCCCAGGCCATTGTTAATGACAGTAACACTCACAGAGAGTAGATGATGTAAGGTGAGTGAGCAGGAAGGACAGGGAAACAAGAGATGCATCTCACAGCAATTGCAGTTCAGAGATGCAAAAGCAGACAGCTGGGAGGAAGGGAAGCAGAGGTGATGCAGTAGGGCAGAAGCATCCCAGGTGAGACACATGTGAGTACCAGAAAGCACAGCCTGAGTACAGTGAAGCCTTCTTATATCAAATACAGACAAACACCACTTCATGGGAAGAGTGGGCTACTTTGAAAGAATAGTGTCAGTATGTACCTTGTTACTAGAACACACACTCAAAACAAGTTTATAAGAAAATATTAATCTCCTCAAGCCTAAGAATAATGGAGGTAATGACTTCGTTATGTCTTCACAGTGAGCAAACAAAGAAAGGAACCAGCATTTTAGAGGGTCAGAACAAGGAAACAAGCTTTTTCTATGCGTGTACCAAATCTCTTGGTATTCTACAGCAACAGAAGGCATGTAGGGGTCACAGTTCTCATCACTGAAGTCTGAGCACTTAAGGTCCTGGGAGCATGGCTATGCTAGCCAGGGTGAACTCAAAGTCAGCACGGTGCTAGATCAATACAATTGTTTAGAAATAAATTACACACATCATCCAACACGTTCTTTAGAAATTATCTACAAAGCCTTTTTAAAATTTTGTCATTGTTTTGAAGTTTATATGACAGGCATAAAAGGAACCAGAAGAGTTCACAGTAGATTTTATGTGTTAGGGAAAATATGTCACCACTGTGATGCTCAGATCATATTCACTAACAACCTCCCCTCACACTCCCAAGCAGGCAGATAGATAGCTTGTCAGTCCAGGGCAGTGAATGTGTAGATGTCTAGCTCCTAGCCCACTTCTGGAAGGGGAAGATGAAGTGAATTCATGGCAGCATTTCTTAACACCTGAGATTTATTTTTGTCATTAGTGTTTGATTTTAGCAAACATCAAACAAGGGTTCATTCATCTCAAACTATCAAAGCTGCTAGTGACTGCCAAGGTATGCATACCACTATTACACCCTTAGGGTTATGGTGTTACACAGGTTCTGTGGTTCATAAGTATCATAGCTGGATAGGACTCTTGATTACTTCCATCTTTTGAAAGCTTGCATGATGTTTTCTGGTACCCGGAAAGCTAGTCCTCAAGGAAGAGGTTTTCATATCTGATGCAGCTTGGATCCTCCAAGGCCTGTCTTCATCAGGAACCTACATCCCACCTCTGGGAGGCGACCAGTGGCAACAGAATCACTGAAGAATTGGTTCAAACTGAAATCCTTCATATATGTAACTATGCAATGGCAGAGATCATGTGAAATCAAATTCTGACTATGAAATATTGAATGTCCCAAGTGACTGTTATACATTATACACTTAAGACTTTCTTGCCTAGAAGCGTGATTCCCAAATGTACACCAATACAATAAACATTGTGAAAATGTTCCCAGCAGCCCACTTGGGAAATGAGAAAGAGAAGAACAAAGATGAGGCTCTTCCTGAGAGGAAGTTACTCTATTTGAATGACCGTCTTCTATTTTAAGGTCCCATTTTCCTTGTTGGGTTATGTAAACCTGGTTTCCATCTTATATTACGCATTGGCAAAACAGAAAGAGTGATGTGTGGGAATTATTGCTAATTCTCAATTCTTCCTTTAGCTAACTAGATGTCTTCCATATGTCAAGTCCCCATTCGAAAAAAGACTATCAAATCCATAAAACTTAGACCCCTAATGTAAAATTCCCAATGGTAGGAATAATATTTTGGGAAACATTATACTCTGAAAAGGAGTTATGGAAAAAAGAGTATTTGCTATAGGCATGAAACAGACTAGAAATGCCTCCTGCACACATGTCAGTGACTATGCTACATGGAATTTGTGACATCTGTGTCTAGAGCTAAGCCCTTTTCTTCTCTTTGATCCTGACTGAAAGGTCCCCGAGCCAATGAAGTGATGTGGAAATGCCTTTCTGTATGCTGAGAATATCAATCTTTAAATAAAGGAGCTGTTTTGGCCCTTGACAGGCACCATAGAAAAGGTAGGCAGAGGAATCAGAATAGGTAGGAAAGGAAGGGCGGAGTCAGGGACAGATCGAGCAAGCCACCCAAGAAGAAACATGTAAGGAACACAGTTGAGCCACGGGCCACGTGGCAAACAGATTAATAGAAATGGGTTGATTTAAGATGTAAGAGCAAGCTAGCAATGTGCCTGAGCCATAGGCCAAACAGCATGAAGTTAATATAAGCATCTGAGTCATTTCTGGGGGCCTGAGCAGCGGTGGGCAGCTAAGGGGTCTGGCGTGGCAGGATCTGGGCCTCTGGCCACACGGGACCAAGAAACCTCACTGTAACAATGAAGTGCAGCAGAATTGGTGTCCTGGAGCTTCCTGAACAAGGGCATAAAAGGTTATGCAATCTCCTCCACCTTCTTGAGTTGGATAAACGCTCTTGGAGGTTTACAGCTGTTTGTGAGTTGAGTGCTGAGACTGTCATGTAGATGTTACCAATAGGTGCCCTCCTAGAGCACCCACAATCTGATGTGTCCACAGGGGTAATGTCTCAGAGCACCATGTGGTTGGCAGTTTCAGGTGCCAGGACTGCCTCGTTTCAAGACATCATTTCAGCTGTTGGGAACAGTGAATTTTAAGATTTTTCTATCTCTTATGTTTTTAATTCTTTAGCCATCTGAAAAACATTTTAAATATTTTTTTCTACAGTTCTACACCCTCAGAAAACAGGTGGTAACCAGCCAGTAACATCCCACCAGAAAACAGGTTGTCTTTGATGTGAGATGTCACTCTATGGTGTTGGAGCCATTAAACAGTGGTGCTGGTCACTAGTGTCTAAACATTCACTATTGCATGCATTATCAAATTTACCTTTTAATTAAAACTATATTATTGTCTGACTTTAAAGGATACATTCCCTTTTTACTTATTAAAATTTCAGCATAGGGCTCCAATCCCCTAACCTTTTGCCTCAAACTATCAGTGTTTGGATTAGACATGAGCAACTGCATCTGGCTCTAAGTTCCTTTTGAGTTGAATCAGACTTAATCTAGGCCATTTGATGATATGAAACTTATATCTTATGTTTTGGTATTTTTCCTCTTATGGTTGGCTGATTCTAGCCTTCAGAAGGCATCAAAGTATAGCACCCCTTGTCCCTGCAAGGACAAAATTAAAACTTGGAGACTTAAAAGTGAGGCCAGTGTCAATGTGGTGGGGGAATGATCTTCTTTTCAATCAAGCACCTGCCAAGGAATGTTTTTCTCCTACCATCTTCTGCTGCATCTCCTGGCCTTCTTTTCACACCCTAAGAACTTCAAGGGGGCTGAGACAGCTTTCTTGGAAGTTAAGTGCTTGTTTTGAACCATGGCAGAAGGCGAATGACTCTTGACATGGAGACAAAAGTCTTTCATGCACTTTGCAATAGTAATAACCAGGATATCAATATTTTTTGTGGGCTGACCAGGAAGAAATAAAGCAGGCAACTTATGTATACCTCCTATTGCAATAAATTTTATTTGCAATATATTAAATATAGGATTAATATTTATTGGAGGGTATTTTAACACTCACCGACACAAATTAAACCTTAAGATGACACTTGAAGATAGGATGATCTAGACAATGGATGTTGATATAATCTCTAGGAAGGCAGGAACAAAACGGCGCTCAAGATCTCAGTAGCCCCTTTTTAATGGGGCTGGCCACACCCCACTTAGGCTCCCAGGATGCTAGAGACACATCTTCTAACCTTAAGAGCTAACACCTGAATTTCACCACGTCCCTCTCTTTTGTTCAACTAAGAAGGTTTTAAACTAACACTATATATAATAGGAATAATTGTAAGGTAACGTCAGGGGGGGAAGATGCCAAGCACAAGCATGGCCAAACTATAACTAAAACTCAACACATATAAGGTATATTATACATTTTTGAAATAATGGTAGATGATGGGTGGGGAGATCAATTTGTTACATTGTAAATAATTGTCCCACCCACTGGTTTAATAAAAAGCGCTGATTGGCCAAAGGCAGATGGGAAGTGTGGGTGGTGCTACCAGACTAAGAAAACTCTGAGAACAGGAAACACAGAGCAGAACACCAGAGAGAAGCCATAAGAAGCAGAGGACAACTATGCTGCTATGAGAAAAGGTACCGAGCCACATGGCTGAACAGAGTAAGAGTCATGGATTAGATTAAGGGTAAAGAGCAAGTTATATGCCTGGGCCTTAGACAGATCAGCCTAAAACTATTGAAAGCATCTGTGTGTCTCTGTGGGACTGTGGGACTGTGGGACTGTGGGACTGCAGGTCTGTGGGCCTAAACCTTGAGGTTAGGCCCAAAAGTCTGGGCCAGAAACCTCGTACTACAGGTGGGTGTATAAATTATTTTAAAACTGTTTATTTGGGATAGTGAAAATTTAATATCTGAAAGTTTTTGTTCAGGGATGATAGGATGATAATGTTAATTATTTATTTTTAACTTTATTAAGAGTTGAAAAGGAAAATATATTATTTGAAAGTCGGAAGCATATGAGAGTAGTAGCTTTTGACATTTGAGAGAGGACAGCAACATTTAGCTATCTGGACAATTACTTATTGTTTTTGTGTTGTTGGAGTATTTATTATTTTGGCTATAGGCTGTGATATCTGACATTTTTTTAGAAGTATTAGAAGTAGAGCATTTTTGGAGGGACTGTTTTGATTTTGTCTAGGCAGGTTTTGTCAGTTTTTATTTGTCGTCTTGTTTATCTAGATTGGACATTGTGTGTGTATTGTTAGTAGTCGAGGGAAGGGCATTATTTGCCAAAAGGACAAACTTTAAAGGAGTCTCTTTGATGTTTAATATTATCTTGGGAGAGGAACAGTGACACCTGGAGTCATCACATCTTTTATGGCTGAATTTTGAATAACAAAATGTTTAATGTTATATTTTTTGGGTCTATGAAATGGTTGAAGACTTTTGTTTATCGATGGTATTTTACCTGTATCTGGGATGACTGTGACATGGCAAACTTAAGTAATGTTGACTGTAGTTTTCATTATTTTAAGGATTAAAGTCTGTATTATAAAATTAGGTTATCTATAAAAGGGTATATAATTTTTGAACAATGACTTTTAGTATGACTATCAAACATTAGCCAGAGGTATACATATCGTGTAAAATGGTAACAGTATTTTAGACATGTGTATATATATACACATCATATATAAATTATTTAAACAGAGGTATATAAAACATCTTGTGTATATATTATAACTAGTATAATTATATATTATGTCTAGTATAGTTAAATGGAGGTAGTAATTGTATAGTGGAAATGACAATAATGTGTAAATATTTTAAACAGAGGTAGTATTGTGGTGGGGGTTTCTAGGTCCCAGGCGGCCAGAGACCCAGACCCTGCCGTGCCAGACCTCTTAGCCGCCCGCCGCTCAGGCCCCCAGAAATGACTCAGATGCTTATATTAACTTGTTTGGCCTATGGCTCAGGCACATTGCTAGCTAGCTCTTACATCTTAAATCAACCCATTTCTATTAATCTGTCTGCCACGTGGTCTGTGGCTCACCTGTGTTCCTTACATGTTGCTCCTTGGGCGGCTTGCTCGATCTGCCTGACTCTGCCCTGCTTCTCCTACCTATGCTCTGATTTCTCCTCTTACTTTTTCTATGGTGCCTGTCATGGCCCAAAACAGCTCCTTTATTTAAAGATTGAGATTCACAGCATACATAAACACATTTTCACATCAAGATAGAAGTGTATGTTAAATATAGTATAGATTTAATTTTATATAATAGTTATAGATTTAATTTTATATCAATGTATAAGTTGTTTTGGATATATAAAATAAATTATATAAATAATTTTAGATTTAAATTTGTATTAATATAGAAATTATCTTAACTAAACATATAAAATGATTTTACATTTGTTTTAATATATAAATATCTATATTAGTGTAAATTGTTTTTGGCTTATTTTGTATATTTGGCTAATAATTGTTTATAGGTAGGTAGAATAATTTATTTTTATTTATTTTATCTATTCCCTTTTCTCTTCTTTAAAAGAGATCTTTGAGGCTATAGTTTTTGTTTTGTCTTTAACTTAATTTTAACTTATAACTATTTTATTAGAATAATAATTATTCATAACCTTTAAGGACAAAACTTATCGGGAGAGGGGTGTGGTATTTTATAGGGTTGTTTTTTGTTGACTTGAGGGTGATGGCATTTTGGGGGGATCTTGTAAAAGTTAAAACAATAGTTAGATTTTAATGGACTGACTATATACATCTATAATTATTTTTAGAGTATTGAGTAAATCTATTTGGAATTTTTATTAGAGGTGTGACATGAAGGATAATCAAAGAGAGTTATTTTGTAGTTGTTTTGAATAGTTTATTTTTTTAAAGTAATCATTGGGTGGTGCATATTAGGTTTTTATTTTTTTTATTTTGTTTTTGTTTGCTCTCTCTTTCTTCTTTTTTATCCATAGGAATCACTGTGGTGGGGGCCTCATCTTAGTTTTAGATGTTTTGTAGATAGCTGATAGGAGGAAATGCTGTTTACAATGGAAAACTTAAGCATAACTGACATTCAGTGAAGATATTTATATCTTTTATGACTTTAGGTGAAGATCGCATGCAGAGGGGATGGTTGGGAGGTGTAGATACAGAGAGAAATAAGATTAAAGATAAAAATTATGATAATATTGGTCCCTAAATATTTTAACTGTCTTCTGTCTCACACCAGGTGGTTTTTCTGATATGAGACAGAATCTCTCACATTTTCTTTACTAATATGCTTAGGTTTAGAGAGGGAGAAAACCACTTACTCCAACTCCAAATATCTTTCTATATGTTGTGCATATCAATTTTTAAATAAAGGACTGTTTTGACTATGACAAACACCATAAAAAAATAAAAATAGTTAAAAAAAGGTCAGAGTCAACAACCCAGATGCCCCCCCCCAAATATAAAAACAACAAGTGAGCCACAGGCCACATGACAAGACAGATTATTAAAAGTAAGTTAAGTTAAAATAAAATAGCTAGCTAACAATGTGCCTAAGCCATAGGCCAAGCAACATACATTTAATATAAACATCCAAGTCAATAAAAACAACAACAACAAAAAAAACCCTAAACAAAAGCAGGCAGCTGAAAAGTCTAAAACAACAAGTCTATAAATCTAGACCTCTGGCCGCCCAAGACCAAAAACCCTTAGAATAACAACCTCCAGCCTTTGGGTTACATCAGATAAACAAGAGGACTCCAGCTCATTAAGACAGAAGATCAAGATGGGTGATGTTGGTACACACATTTAATCCCATAACTCAGGAGGCAGAGACAGGTAGATCTGGCTAGCCTGGTCTACATAGTGAGTTACAGGACAGCAAGAGCTACACACAGAGAAATCTCAAAAAAGAAAAAAAGGGGGGGGGGGCAGACAAAAAACGATGTCAGAATCTGAAGAAATATTCTAGCTAGTAAAGAGGAGTGAACCAGTCTATAGGAGAGTTCTTCATACTATGCTCATGAGTTAAAAACAGTGTTTTACATTTTAACATTAACATTAATATAATACTATACTAGTATATATATATATATATATACTAGTATTTCATATATATATATATTAGTATTTCATTATCATTTGAGAATTTCATATAATGTATTTTGATAATTTTTATTCCTACTTTTTGTCTTAACTTCTGCCAGATCAACACCCTGGCTCCTTAATCCTCATCCTCATTTCCTCTTCTTTAAAAATAGCTTCTTTGGTCTCATTTGTCCTGCTGTAATACTCTTATGTGTGAAGATAGGTGCTGGAGCATGGTCAGCTTACCAGGGTGATCCCTTAACTTTAACCTTAAAACTGACTCTCCCCTTTCCCATATGCTTTTCCATAGCTCCTATATCATACTGAAGTGTTGACTGACTTGATCTTGCAGGTCTTAGGCAGGCAGCCACAGGTGCCACAAGCATGCGAGCATAGTGGTCCGGTCATGTCTAGAAGATGCTGTTTTGTTCATGTCCTTCCTGCTGTCTGGCTTTGACAATCTTTTCCTCGGCCTTTGTGGGAATGTGCTGTAGATGTGTAGCTCAACACTGATGCTAATTCTATGAACTTCTCTCATGAGGACTGGGATGAGCACTAATCTACTGTCCATGACTGGAACCTTGCTGGGCATTATGTGCATAGTGACACAAAGTTAGAGGGTATAGCTCAGGGGATCTCACTATGTAGCCCTGGTTAGTCTAGAACTCTCCATGTAGACCAGACTGGCCTTGGAGTCACAGAAACCTTCCCACTTCTCTCTCAAATTCTAGTAAGGGTATGTATTATTAATCACTATGCCTGGCATGTTTTACATTTTAAGGAAGGACTATAATTAAAAACAAATATGTGTCAGAAACTACAGGTGACTTTAAGATTAAAGTATTTATTGAATTAACAGGCCCTTCATGGAAAATCCCTTAATTCCCTAGTCTGGAGTAACCTCTTGGCTGGAATAACCCAGAGCAAGGAGGACCCAGGGCACCCTTCCTGCATTCACTCCATCAGCATCAGGAATTTTAGATGTGAAGAGAACACATGCATTATGGAACCATCATGCCCTACATTATTGGCCCATTCTTCCAAAATAAATGCCAGAAGCAGAGGGAATTCATAAAATGGGGTCAAGGTAATAGCTAATTGTGACATCAACATTTCTGTAGACAAAGGCTTATTTGACAGTGACTGATGTTTTCCACAAAGACTCTTTCTGTTTGGTTTGATTCTTACAGGCATCACCCAGCTCCCACCTCTGCAGACTACACATATGACTTTCTTTTGGAAAATTATTCTTTTCAAACTGACCCTGATATTTCTCTACTAATAAATACTATTATTCTATCAGAATGTCTCTTTTTTCCATTTTATTGTTTGAGAATTTTATTCATACATATTATATGTTTTAATCATCAGCATGGTTTTCATATGATGTCAGATTATCTGATTACCTAGTATTCTGATTTATCTTTCTCAAACACTTCAAACTCTGCATCCTGTTGTCACTGGGAGTAGTTTCCAAGCAGCATCAGCCTGCTCTGGTAGCTTCCTTAATTGGTACCTGGAACCAACTAAGAGCCTGATTATCACCAGTGTTCAGGTAACATGGGGTTTACCCACACCTTTGCTTATCTGACAATGGCTTGATGCAGTGGGTGGAATCTTGTGGTATTAATGAAGTTTTATTCTATCTTCTCTGATCCAGATTTTCTCTGAGCTTCAGAAACAAAATCCTAACTGACAGGCCTGAGATAAAATTCTCCTTTATGAACCTAACACCCTTGATTCCTAGGGTTTCACCACCATACCCACCTACAATTAAAGGGTTCTTGTGAATATGACATCATGTTCAGATGCTAACTCAGTGCACAGATCTGAGCTGATCTTGTCTCATTAGCAAACTGGAAGACAGCTATTTCACCATGGTGATTCTGGGAACTGGGATGCTTCTAAATGGCCCACTAGCTAGCATTCCCCAGTCTAATGTTCTTGGATTAATTCATTTACAGCATACATTCAGAGTTTTCTTCCATTATGTTTATGCCTTTACTTTTATTATATTTTTTTTCTTAGTGGAAGTGCCTGACACAGGAACCAAGTTAGGTCAACCATATTTTATAAGCAGCTCATTAGTAAAGAGTGAAAAATGGGGAGAGGAAGTCTGCAAGTTCTTACAATATGCACATTAGCACCACATGAACTCATCAAGATCAATGCTTTGGCCAAAAGCATAATCAATCAATGGTGCTCATAAAGCAGACTTACAGAGGGCAGGGCAGCTTACGACAGGAGGATTTTTCATCAAGGTCAAGCCCATTACTGGAGTCTTGCTGGACTATCATTTTAGAACTGCTGACCTCCTGACAGCCTGCACATTCAGAGAAGGGAGTTTGTTTTATAGCAGCATCTGGGAGACTGTTCCCTGAACTTTCTAGAACATACACATCAGAATATATTTCAGGAGTGAGAAGGATAAGACCTGACAAAGAGAGGAAGATTATTTGGCCTTATGTCATCGGGAAGTAAAACAAGTGGGTGAGAAAGCCAAGGGTAAGCTTGGCTGTTGAATTCACAGCCTCCTTCAATAGCCCTTCGGATGAGACTCCTGAGCATCGGGTCAATGATGATGACCTCTTCTCTTATCAGTACTGCTCCAATTAAATCATCATTTAATTACCCACACGTGGATCTAGTATCAATGTTTCTAGAATTTTGTGTGAATTCTCTTTCTACAGGCTGCTTTCGTTTATGGTCAGTATGGTAGAGAAGCTCCATACATCATTGTCTGACTTATACTAAAGAAGGAAGTAGGGTGATAGGGCAGAGGTGTTGGGCAGTTCCTGGACATGTTCTGGCAGGGGCTGAGGTGGTCAAGCCCAGGCTGTCAAATTACATCACAAGTAATAGCTTCCTGAGGATCAGAGGGGGGCAGAAGGGTCACTGGAAGAAAGGACCATCAAGCAGAACACAATGATTGTTTCCCAGTCAGGGATGGGCACCAGTGGTTCTTGAATCTTGATCCTATCTAGAAGAGTTATAAAAGCTCGGCAGTATTAGGACACTTGTGTATTTAGGAAACTCAGAATGGACTACCATATCTTAACCAAGCTTTATAAATGAGGGGTATACTTTGCAAAGAGAAAGCAGTGAGAGACTACTTAATATGCCCAGCCTGTGAGAGTCTGGCTGCCCCGAATGTGATCCCATCACGAATACAGCCTCATGTAGAAGGCATTTATATGCCCCACTTACTGAGTTCTTGCTTTCTTTGTTGGATCAAGTATTTCCTCCAGGTTTGCATTATAAAAAGAAAGCTTAGGTGTAACATAGTTGATGTAGACCAAGGAGCTTGGAATAGTAGCAAAGGCTTCTAATCTCTGCTACTCTGGAGGCTGAGGCAGGGTATGGCAAGTTAGAGGCCATTTTGGGCTACATAAAAAGTTTGAGAACAGCTGAGCAGTTTAAAAAAAAAATGTCTGACTCAAGCAATGGGCATGAGGGAGGCTAGAGTGTGATTTAGTGATAGATGCTTCCTAGCACATGCAAGGCTCTGGATTCAATCCCCAGAACCCTAAGAAAAAGCAAAAAACAATCAATCAATCAAATAAACAACAACAAAAAACTGAATGGATGTTGGTCCCTGAATCTGAAAGTTCTTCATCATCCCCACATGGTCCAATTCTTTATCCAGCTTTGGACGAAGTAGTCATGAGACTTCAGGCAAAGTGTCTTCTCTGCTCTCACTGTTTTTAAAACAAGGATTATAACAGAATCTTTCTCATAGGGTTTGTGGTCATTTGAATATGGTCTCCTATAAGTCTCGGGCATTTGAATACTCATTTGGTCCCCATCTGGTGGAACTGGGTGGGAAGGACTAGCCACTTCTCCAATGGCCTTATTGGAGATGTGACCTAGGGCAGGGTTTGAGGTTTAAAAAGCATATACCATGCCCGATGCACTGTTTCCTGCTTGCTCTCTGGGATGGAAGCTCTCAGCTGCTGCTCCAGTCACCTGCTGCCAGCTATCACTGCTTTGCCATCATGGATTCGAACCCTCTGCAACCATAAGCCTCAAATATGTTCTTCCTTCTATGATTTGCTGTGGTCATGGTGTCTTATCACAGAAATAGAAAGTAGCTAATTCAGGGTTATTCTGAGGAAAAGTAAGCTATAATATATATAGCTGTGTGTACGTATAATATGGCACTCAGTAAAACTTAAACAAATATTTGTCAATATTATCAGCCTAGGTATTTCCATTTGTTAAGATAAGCCAGTGTTACCCACATTCAACTCTCACAAAAGCTTTAAATACACACTTGTAACTCAGAGAATCATGGCAGCTAGATGCTTCACCCCACCTACATACAGATCAGTCACTCTCAAGGGCATCAAGACCCAGAGCCAAGGGCAATACAGAGATGGAAGGGACAGGCAAACACTCATTTTGTAGATTTTACAATTCACTCATTTAAAGCTAGAAATTCCTGTGCTGATAGATTTATGTCAACTTGACATAAAACTATCTGAGAGGAGGGAACCTCAATTGAGAAAATGCCTTCATAAAATCAGGCTGGCAGCAAGCCAATAGGGCATTTTCTTAATTAGGGATTGATGGGAGAGTGCCCAGCTCATGGTGGGTGGTGCCATTCCTGGGCTGCTAGTCCTATAAGAAAGGAGGCTAAGAAAGCCATGAGGAGCAAGCCAGAATGCAGCTCCCCTCTATGATCTCTGTATCAGCTCCTGTCTCCAGGTTCCTGCCCTGTTTGAGGTCCTGTCCTGACTTCCTTTGATGACAGGGAAGTGTAAGTCTAATAAACCCCTTCCTCCCCAGTTTGCCTTTGGCTATGGTATTTTGTCGCATGATTAGAAACACTTGCTACAGTCACAGAATGTCTGTACATATTATGGGACCAAGTACTCAATCCACTAAAGTGAATCTGAAGATAGGGTTTGCATGCTAAAACCAGGACTCTGTCAGGTCAGCATCAGTTTTGCTTATCACCAGCATGTTCTTCTGTTCAATAGCAGGCTCTGATGGAAACCTCCTGAGTGCTGCACATGAAGACCCCTCTACCATGATGCTAGGCCTGGATACATACAGGACACAGCTGTGAAATAAATCTCAACCAGAGAGAACTAGCCTGGTTTGCCCCAGTTCTGCGGTACACATGCCAACTATAGAGAAGATCAGTGTGTGTCAGGGAGCCCCATGCCCTCCTCCTGTGCCTTCCTTTTGGAATGGGAATGCTTACTCTGCACCATTGTATATCAAGAGTATATAGCCTGTTTTCTGATTTTACAAGAGCTCACAGCCTAAAAGTTACAGTCAGTCTCTAAGCAGACTTTGGACTTAGATTTTAAACTGTGTTGAAACTGTAAGCCACAGATGCTTTGAAATTGAATGTAGTTTTCATTATGAGATGGATCTAAACATATGGAGGCCAGGAACAGCTTGCTATGGTTCTTCACAGGTTCATTAACTTGAATACTTGGTTCATAACTGGTGGCACTGTTTTGGAAAGCTGTAGAACCTTCAGGAGGCGGGGGCTTAGCCAGAGGAATTAGGAGTGCCTAGGGAAGGGAGACCAGATGTAGCTCTGTTTCCTGTCCCATCACTGTTTCCTGGCCTACAGAGATGTGAGCAAGCAGTTGTCATACACTTCTGCTGCCACAATGCCACATGCCACCATGACTTCCTCACCACAATGAACTGTACTCCTCCAACTGTGAGCCAAGAAAAACCCTTCCTTCTGGGATCAGCTTCTTATAAAGTATTTAATCACAGTTATTGAGTCTTAAGCTAGGTGTGACCTCATTAGTAAGCTCCCAAGTGTTTTCTTTAGCACATATCCACAAAGGACAACACATGACAAAGTGTTAAAATTATAACTATTTGCATGGCCTTTAAAATGAAAATGCCATATGAAATTAATACAAAATTCAAAAAGAAATGTCCTGGTATTTAAAAAAGAAAGTGTGCTATGTCATTATTTGAAAAACACAAAGTATGGACACACAAAATAGAGATGACACCCTGTAGGGGCATTGTGTTGTTTCATGGTAAATAATTGTCCCACCCACTGGTTTAATAAATAGCGCTGATTGGCCAAAGGCAGGCAGGAAGTATGGGCGGGGCTACCAGATTAAGAAAATCTCTGAGAACAGGAAGCATAGGGCAGAATGCCAGAGAGAAGGCCAGAGAGAAGCTGGAGGAAGCAGAGGACAACCATGCTGCTCTAAAGAAAGGTACCGAGCCTCATGGCTGAACAGGAAGAATCATGGGTAGATGAAGGGTACAGAGTTAGCAAGTTATATGCCTGGGCCTTAGACAGATCAGCCTAAAACTATTGAAAGCATCTGTGTGTCTCTGTGGGACTGCGGGTCTGCGGGTCTGTGGGTCCTAAACCTTGAGGTTAGGCCCGAAAGTCCGGGCCAGAAATCTCGTACTACAACACCCCAACATGTTACATCAATCAAGTCTGGCTTCCCCTCCTTTCCTTTGGCATATCATTCATTTCCTATTGTGAAAATTGTAAATCCTTCCTCCTCGAACAGCTGTCTCTACCGTGCATCACTCGTGGATGAAGCATGATCCTGAGATCATTTGAAAAGGAACAAGGCAATAATTCCCTAATGAGTTTATAAAAAAGCAAGGTGTAAGAGTAAAATGACCCTTCATACCTCTAGATAATATTACTTAAAGGGAACATGACACTTTAAAAAGTCATTTTTCTGTGACTTGAATGCTTAAGGGCTTTAAGGAAAAAAATGGTTTTCACTTTGGTGACTGAAATGGGTACAGACTCTCCCCATCTTTGATGAAAGAAGATACAGGAGATACACAGTGTGACAGTGTATCTTCCTTGTTAGCTGGGCCAGGAAGATTCTGGAGACACAGATATGGGCTTGTGTTTACTAAATTAGGTAGGAGAGGGAAGACACACCCTAAACAGGCTGAGCACTAGCCCATAGGATGATGACAAAGAGCAGATAAAGGGGAGGAAAGAGATACCAGATGAGCTCCAGCACCTGTTTTTCTGCTTCCTCATCTGCATAGATGTGAACAAGCAGCCCTGCACTCTGTGAGGAGGCCCTGGCTCATGGTCCAAACACTTAGAGAATTAAGAGCATGTCTGTTGTCCATTCCATGCAGTAGTTAGTGTAGAGTGCTAAATGACAATGACCAGTCACTAAAGTCAGTTACCTGTGTCATCAACACATACTAATTAGAATAATAACTTAAAAATACAGCACTGGAAGCATTTACTTACACTCACATTTACATTACACTTTTACATTACATTACATTTACATTTATACTCGAAGAGAAAATTTATACCAGGGCTAAAGCATGAACATTGTCTCAGCTGGTAGAGCATCATTATCTGACAGTGTCTTCTCCCATCATTGTGGTCACAGCAATAAGATTTTTTGTATGTCTGGTATTACAATAATCTTATTAACATATTGGCTTGGAGAACACACAACTCCAAAGACAAGAAGCACAGTCTGTATCTAAATGAACTGAGAAATGGTTGAATTTCAAGTTAGAGAACGTGTGATACGAGCCCCGCACTTTGTTTTTTCTGTCCTGGAGTTTATATCATCATCAAAATGCCACTAAACTCAGCAGAAGAAATGGCTCAGCAGTTAGAGCACTTGATGCACTTTGAGAGGACCCTTCAGTTCCCAGCATCCACACTGGTGGCTCACAATTACTTCTAAGTCTCAGGGGAGCCGAAGCCCTCTCCTGGCCTCTGTGGGAACCTGCACACATTTGCCACACATCCACACAAATGCACAAATAAAAATAAATCTTAAAATGCCACTGATCATCTTACTTGGCTTTAGTATAGTTTTTAGACTGACACTGTTGGATGAGTTTGTTGAAATCTTGAACAAGGACAAAATGTCAATTTTAGAATTCTGTATTATTTTAAGAGTAGGAATCCTGAATGAATTTTAGAGTTAGCACATTAATTTTTATAAGGAATCCAGCTGGAGTTGTTAAACTGATTAAACTGAATTATAATCTGCAGATGAAGTTTTGGACGACTACCTCCTCCACAGCACTGTCCTCCAGTCCACGAACATGATGCCTTTTCTACTCATCTGCAACTTCAATAACCATTTTCAGTTTCCAGAATGTAAGGTTTTCATTTGTCATTTCTTCCTAAGAATTTAATTTTAAAATGCTATTATGAATAAAAATTAAATCCTATTTTTTCTTAATTTTACGTCATTTTAGATGGTTAAAATCATAGTCATACAATTAATTTTATTATTTAACTTTGATTCTGGATTGATTAGGTTATATCTCTCCAAAGATATACTGAAGGTCTCACCGTAGATGTAATGATTTAAGGTCCTATTAGAATGTTACTCTGTCATAACAGGAAGAGTAGCTCAAGATGTGAAGATGCTCATAGGTGAGAAGAGGCAAAGACTGGACATAGCGAGAAACTGGGAAATGTCAACAGATATCAGAAGCTATTAGAGGTCAACCTCTTCATATTGCTCTCTCTCTCTCTCTCTCTCTCTCTCTCTCTCTCTCTCTCTCTCTCTCTCACACACACACACACACACACACACACACACACACAATTAGGAGAAAACAATTCTCATTACTTTTATCGCCCAGTGGGTAGGATCTTGTTACAGCAACCCTAGGAAACGAAGATACTGCTAAACTTGTTCATTGGTTTTAATAGTTTTACATTGGAATCCTGAAGATATCCTATAAACTAATTCATAAAACACCTCCTTCCTCACATGCCTGTCCTGAGCAATCTTGTCCAGTTGTAAAAATTGCTACTTGATTACATAAATGGTAACATTTCAGCAAAGTCAATGTTCTGAAATACTGTTACCTATAACAGACATGGTCTTCCAACTATAAAAACCATTAAAGAAAGAAAGTAGCATATGACCAAGGCCACCTGTGTTCTGCTACTTTATCTTCTTTTTATATTCTAGATATGATACTGACACATAATGACAAGAAGTGCCAGATAATGAATACAAATATGAAAATTATCCTCAAGGAAGATGGCTGATATTTTTAAAGCTATTCCAGCTCATGGTTATAATTACAGTATTAAAAGTGGTAACCAAAACAAATATAAATCAAAGTTCCTTATAACAAAATTTAAAAGACTTTCTTCTGCTGCTCTGAAAACATATGTTTGAGTAACATTGTAATTATACAAATTATATCTGGAACACACACACACACACACACACACACACACACAAGTACTAACAATTAATGGAAAAAGGCCATGAATTTGAATGAGAGCAAGGAGAGGCTTATGGAAAGGGAGAAATGATGTGATTATCTTATAACTTCAAAACAAAGGTATACATTCTAATGGAATTTAACAGTTAATCTGATGTCTGTGCTTTCCTTCTCTGGAAAAACATTCTCATCACCAGTGCCAGGACCCTGCTCTCAGCTCTGCTCCAGATGTCCACAGCAGTTATAACCATGTCCTTTCTCCTTTACCCTTCCCCCTCTCTCTCCAGGCAGCTGAGGCGTTTCCTATCTTAAACCCACTTGTAGGTTGACTCCCTGCCTCTTTGCCTGAAAGCCTCAACTGAAGATCCATCCCTAGATCACAGTGGCCACTGCTCTCTTGCCTTCAACATGCCACCCATTCCTATAGGCTCAGTTTTACCTCTGTCATGAGGTCTCCACAATGTCCATTTCTGGGGCTAGTTTCCCCAGCAGGCCTGGTACTGACTTCCCAGCATCTTCCTGGATGCTTTATTTTGAAAGGCTTGGTTGGTGTCTCGAGTTCAATGGATATTTACTGATCAACCCCTATCAGTCAGGTTCTATTATATGTTAAGGGTCACCTGTAGGGAGACACTCTTCGTTCCTACTCTTCCATGGTAACAGAGCATATTTTCAGGCACATGAGTTCCTCCTCCTCCGGCCAGTCCTAATGCATCAACCTTTACTGAGGTTACATCATGCTATTTCAGAGGTGTTTTGGCCTATTCACGGCTATGAGCTCACTCCTTAAGCCATTTCACAAGTAGCGGTTCCCAATCACGAATTCTCAGCATACCAGTCCCCTACCAACCCACCAACCACTCCTGACTAGCATCATAATAAATTCATTTCAGGCTTTCCAGGTACAGCTGATCTTTCCAATTGCTCTCCTGTGCGCATGTGCTACCTCCACTAAAAGGAACTGACTGGCACCAGGATCATAATGCGTCAGTGCCTTTGCTTACTGTGCATTATGTCTCTAGCCCCATTTCTGTATTCCAAATTCTACTCATAATTCCAAGCCAAGTTCAAATAATATGCTTTTCTGAGGCCCTTCTTTTTTCTTCTTCATTTTATTACTTTTTAATTTAAAAATGTCTTTTTATTTATGTATTACCCTGCTCCCCTCCTTTCCTTCCTCAGAATTCCTCCCAGTCAGCCTTCAGCCTCCCTCCCTTCCCATCCCCCATCCCTTTCCCCAAAAGGGAAAGAAGTCCCAAGATGGGTCAGCTCCTTGCTGACATCCACTCCAGGCAAGTCAGATCCACTCATCCCAAAGTCAAGACTGGGTTAGGTGTTCCTCTGCAGGGAATGGGCTCCAAGGTGCCAGGGTATGCGCAGGAACACAGTCTGATCCCACCTCTCGAGGCTCCACATACTGCCCATGCCAATTGATAGTCATCTACCCTTGGAGGGCATAGCTCCTTTGCCTGATTGGATTTCCAGTGACAATTTTTGATTCAGTGAGTTCCCCAGAGCTCCAGACAGCCATCACTGTGGGAATTTTCCTCATAATTCCTATCCTCATACAGACTCTCCTCCCCTGCCCTCAGATACGGATCTCGGCCTCCACCTCTATTCTTCGTTGGATGTAGGTTCTGTGATGGCACTTAGGGTGGTTATTCATTGGATTCTAGGGGAAGTCCTGTTTAGGTACCTCCTCTTCTATTGGTTGGAGACCTAGCCAGGGACATCCTGTGAGTTCTTGGAGGTTTCCCTAGCACCCGGCCTCTTTCCACTCACATTGGCTTCCTCTATCGAGATGTCCATCTCTTTTATTTTCTCCCTCTCTGCTGTTCCTCTCACTCAACCATCTCCTTTTAAGATTTGTTCCCAACTCTCCTTGGTTGCAACCTGTTATGACCCTAATTTGCTAGGGTGATCTTCTCTGTTTTCTTTTCTTAGGGGAATCTCTGAAGAGGGAAACATCACCCTTTATAATACCTACAAATACCATTAACTATCTTGGTATAACTCTAGCCAAAGAAGTAGCAGACCTGTTTGACACAAACTTTAAGTCACTGAAGAAAGAAATTGAAGAGGTTATCATAAAATGGAATTATCTCCCATGTTCCTAGATAAGTAGGATCAACACAGTAAAAATGGCAATTTTACCAAAAGCAATCTGAAGATTCAATCCAATTCCCATTAAAATCCCAACACTTTTTTTACAAACCTTGAAAGAATAATATTCAACTTCATATAGAATAACAGGAAACTCAGGATTGCCAAAACAATTCTGTTCGATAAAAGAACTTCAGGAGGCATCAACATCCCTGACTTTAAGCTATACTATAGAGCTACAGTAATAAAAACAGCCAGGTACTGGCATAAAAACAGACTAGTGGATCAATGGGTTCTAATCAAAGACCCCAACATTAACCCACACACCTATGAACACCTGATTTTTGACAAAGAGGCCAAAAATATTCAAAGGAAGAAAGATAGCATCTTCAACAAAATGGTGTTGGCATAACTGAATGGTAGTATGTAGAATGTAAATAGAGCCAAACCTATCACTCTGAAAGTGGATCAAAGACCTCAACATAAACCCAGTTACACTGAACGTGATAGAAAAGAAAGTGGGAAATACCCTCCAATGCATTGGCACAGGTGACTGCTTCCTAAGTGTAGCACAGACACTAAGAACAATAATCCCCTCCTAAAACTGAGAAGCTTCTGTAAGGTAAAGGACACAGTCAATAAGACAAAATGACAGCCTATAGAATGGGAAAAGATCTTCACCAACCCTACATCTGACAGAGGACTGATCTCTTATATAGAGAACACAAGAAATTAGAGCCCCAAACCTAAATAACCCAATTAAAAAATGGGGTTCAGAGCTAAAACCGGAATTCTCAACAGAAGAATTACAAGTGGCTGACAGGCACTTACAAAATTGCTCAACATCTTTAGCTATCAGAGAAATGCAAATCAAAAACTTTGAGATACCACTTTACACCTGTCAGAATGGCTAAGATCAAAAACACAGGTGACAGCCTATGCTGGAGAGGATGCGGAACAAGGGGAACACTCCTCCATTGTTGGTGGGAGTAAAGCCACTCTGGAATGCAGTATGGTGGTTCCTTAGAAAACTGGGAGCCAATCTTCCCAAGGATCCAGCAACACCACGATTGGGCATATACCCAAAGGATGCACATTCCTACCCCAGAGGCATTAGCTCAACTATGTTCATAGCAGCATTATTAATAATAGCAAGATCCTGGAAACAACCTAGATGCCTCTCAACTGAAGAATGGATTAACAAACTGTGGTACATCTACAAAATGGAGTACTACTCAGCAGTAAAAAAAGATGACATCCAAAAATTTGTAGGCAAATGCATAGATTTTGAGAATACCAATTAAAAGCTATCAATTACCAACAGCTCCTTAGCTAGGGGATGGGACTTCATGTCCACCCACTCTCATATCACAGCTATTGAACTGAAAACAAACATAATAAAAAAGGACAGAGGGTACCGCCTGGGGGTATCCACTCACAACTCCACGTGAGTATGCATATGTATGTGGAGTTGATGCCTACAGCAGCACTGTTTTGTTCCTGTGGAAGCCTGGTTCACTTCCCTTTCAAACAGCTAGTCTGACTTAATTGTATCTTCCATATTTCCAGCCTAACTATGTTCTTTCAAGGAAACAAAGTTACAGAAGCTCATTTCATCTCATGTGGCTGGATAGAGAAGGCAACGGCTGAAAGAATCATATTATAATTGCATCACCATGACACTGATATAGAGCAGTTATTTCCACAAAGCAAAGTCCTACTGTGCCCTGCACACATGGAGCCCACACCAGAATCTGTGGCTATAAATATGGTTAGAGATGTGAGATTCCCTCACTGTGAAGGAAACAGCATGGAATATGTAGCCACTGTACACTAATGCAAAAAAGCTGTATATCCTTCAGCTATTGATACTGGCTGTTATAAAACAACAAGCAACAAAACCCCAAACCACCTTTCCTGAATTGGTTTTGGGTACCCTCTGTCCATGGTATTACTGTATGCTGGTAAGTAAGGAGACTACTTCCAATTCACCTTTGACTAGGGATAGCACAATGAAATGCAGCAAGACACACATACAGCCTCCCAGCTCCAGCCTAGAACCAATTCCAAAGCTCTAGCTCTGGACGGGACGCTAATAAAATGAGTGAGGAAAACAGTAGGGCTAAAGCAAAGTCTAGTCCTTCTACTCTGCTGCTGCCAACACAGGTACGAGTGGAGTCACCCAGTTAAATCTGAACTTCAGATGGTCAATAAGTGATAAACTATCTTTAGTATAACTATGTCCCAAACATTACATATGACATTCTTATGGAAAAAGCATGCTATTATTTATGTCCTTCAAATTTAATGGGGTGTCTGACCTCTAACTACCCCTAGACTGGAATGTCTGGAAAGGGGTAGTGAGTGGCAAATACAATGGAACATAGAGGCTGAATTATAAAGCACAAGGCTATTCCTAAGAGTTCACACTAGCCTGGATACTAACTAGTCATGGATAGGATGTGACAAAATATGAACCGTTGTTCCTCTGCCTCCCGAGAATATCAGAACAGGAAAGGCAACTATGTTGTAGGGACCAAAGTCTTCCTTACAAAGGCCTTGCTAGAAGGAAGCTCAGAGGATAAAGAACAGCCATAGGCAGCAACCTATCCCAAGGAAGTTAAAGTGTCGAAGCTGTACATGTACACTGTATCAGTTACAAACTCTTAAACTCTTTGTTCTGATCACAGAAAAGAAATTTAAGTTATTGATGACCTGGGGCTTTTAACTGGCACTCAGACACCAGTCTTATTTGAGAAGATTGGAGGAAAAGGTTTACAGTAATGGACCAAAAGCCAAATTCTAGCACAATGAGCATTGACTCTGGCAGAGATGAGCTTAATTTATTTTTTTAAAAAATGCCTCATTTAGCAAGAACTCCCATCTTAAAGGGACGGTTTATGATTCCAAGTGAATTTATAATTAGCCTCAGAATGTTTGAGGCCCTCTGGCTTTAAGAAACATATTTTATCACACTCGAGTCCTTCCCTCTACTCAAATGTGGCGCAGAGAGATGAACCAGAAGTCACCAGTCCAGTGGACCTAGTGTGGGATGGAGGACATCCCAGTGATGTTTGACCATCACTGCTCTCCTTTCAAGAATCTGCATCAATTGTACATCATGAGATGTCTCAGTAATGTGGCATGGAGCTTCTGTCTGCTTACTGTTGTATGATAATGAGTCAGGTCTTATGGATGGATGTGGGAGGTTGTGTTGTTTAATTTTAAATAATTGTCCCAACCACTGGTTTAATAAAAAGAGCTGATTGGCCAAAGGCAGACAGGAAGTGTAGGCGGGGCTACCAGACTAAGAAAATCTCTGAGAGCAGAATGCCAGACAGAGCACCAGAGAGAAGCCAGAGGAAGCCGAGGACAACTATGCTGCTCTAAAGAAAGGTACCGAGCTGCATGGCTGAACAAGAGACATGGGATAGATGAAGGGTAGAGAGCTAGCAAGTGATATGCCTGGGCCTGAGGCTGATCAGCCTAAAACTATAGTAAGCCTCTGCGTGTCTCTGTGGGACTGTGGGACTGCGGGTCTGCAGGTCTGTGGGTCTATGGGTCTGTGGGCCTAGACCTTGAGGTTAGACACGAAAGTCCGGGCCAGAAACCTCGTACTACGGATGGATGGATGGATGGATGGATGGATGGATGGATGGATGTTGGATGCTTTGCAGGCTATTTAGACTTTCTGGAAGGATGAGTGTTTTGTAAGCTTCTTTGGTCCAGTTCTTTTCTCATGTCAGAAACATTTCTCCTCAGGAGAATGCAAAAGACTGAAGTACCTAAGACCAGGACTATAATGGCAATGGATTATTTAATCTTATTTTCTTCTTTGTCAATAACAAATCCAAATAAGATTTGTTAGTATAGGTATATAGGCTGCATTTCATGAACCAATAATGTAAGCATTCAACTAAGACTGAAGTGACAGTTAGAAGGCCAAACAGAGCCAGAGGGGTCATTCACAGCACAGACCAAAGCTCCATCAAAGACACTGAAGTAGACACAGAGGACAAAGAGACCGTCCCCTATGGGACACAGCTGTGGATCCCCAAATACTGCAAACAGTTTTAGGGCACAAATCAATAATCTTACATTTCAGAGCACTTAAGATGCCAAACAGTAAAAAATTTGGAATAAACTTAAAAGGGCAAAATATCTGCATCATTTTTATTATTAGATTCTACACAGCAACAGTGGAATTTTACATGTTCTAACAATACCTCAATGCAGTGGCTGTGCTAATAGTCTAGCATCAGAAAATGGGAGACACAGCAGATAAAAGCTCAATGTGACATCTGTAAATACCTAATGAAATGAGGGACCATATGGAGGGATGCAGAAAAATTAAGGTAGAAGGTTCAGGACAGAGCTCTTCAGCTGCCCACAGGGAAATTCTCTTTCCTGCATGTGGCAAGTAAAGGGAATAAGAGAAAGAAATTCCACCATCCAAGTGAAAACTATAGAAACTAGAGCTGTTGAAGGATATGCGTACGGTCTGCTGGGCATATTTCCTGTTTTATTTCCTACTGTATGTCTCCTGAGTCTGATCATTCTTGCTGAATACTATATGCTTAGCATTTTTTATTAGATGAGTATTCTAATTATCAGTGGAAGATACAGGAGTGCTTTTCAAATTTGATATAGTTAGGAGTAGATAGTGTCAAGCAAAATGAAAACACTGACCTATTTCTATTTTTAAAATAAGCATTAAATTTGCAAAAGCATTTATTTAGTCTAGAATTATTTAGGAATTAAACACTTTTAAGTGCAACTAAAGATAAAATTAAGAAGTCAGATAAACTTCCATTTATAGGTATAAATATAGACTCTTTGTTGGTCTAGGATTCTTCTTGGTCAACCTCTTTTTTTTTTTTTGCCAACATACTACTAAACTCTAGCTATTATTGCAGATGTTATAAATAAAAATCAATATGTAGTTCATGTAGGATAATTATCCAGGAAATGCAACGGAGCCTGTGAACTGAGACCCAAGATGTTACCTATTTTCTGAAAGGAGTCTTCACCTAATCAAACGATGCTCAGAACCCACACATATCAACATGCTGAGAAAACAGGTCCCAATATCCAACCCCACCAAGACAGACAGAAAAAAAGATTCACAACACTAAATCATCAGCTAAAATGGAAAAAAAGAATGGCATGGTGGCAACCACATTTCTGATAAGCAAATTCTAGAGCTTTTGACATCTTCAGTTAGGCTTAGAGCACAGACTTAGTGTGAGAGATCCTAACCACAGGGCTCATAGACTTGGGAAATAATGCCTTCTTCTTGTTTCTTTCAGTAAAGACATAGATTTCCTGAAATCAGATAGGATAAATCATTGCATCAAGCTACCTCTACTGAAGTGGACTTTGGAAGAGAAGAGTTATCATTTACATTTGTGACTATGTATTTAGAATGTTGCCTCTACAAATGAGTTCCAGTTAAAGAAAACAGAGTCCCACTTTAAATACATCAAGCCTCTAAAGAGGTCTCAAAGTGATAGAGCTCTCCGAGATGGCCATTTATGTACTCAATAAGTATTTTTGAGATCCTTGCATAAATAAATACTGATCAGGACAAGGAGGCTTCTGTAGGGAGCCGCACACATGAACCTAGTCTTGTTCCAGGATCTGGCATCCCCTTCTTTCCAACACTGTTCCTCTGACTCCTTAAGATGGCTTTGCACCAGGGCTGACTTTACAGGTTGATTCTATAAGGCAATCAACTTTCTCATTTACAACTTTTTCTATAATAATTATAAATACAAATGAACTAAAATTTAGAAAAGTAGATAAAGTGTTGAAATGAAATGTGTGATTTCAGTGTGGTAGTTCACAAAACAAACATCAATTTATAGATTATTGCTTCAGATACCAAGGTGGTATCACTTTATTAAGAATGGCGAGCCTTGCATTCTTCCAAAAGTTAACCCAACCAAGGGGGTTTTAAAGGAAAATTTTAGGGAGCTAAATGGCCAATGGGATTGAGAACATATGCTCTCTACACATTTTAAGCAGGTATTCAACACAGACCACAGAACCACAGAACCTTTGCCTGCCCAACTCAGTGAGTTACCAACATCTGGGAAACACCATGGTTCCCCAAATAATAGGAATGGAGTTTCATGCCTTGACTTTCTCTGCACACAATGGTCACTCCATCACGGGTGCTTTCTGGTACACTAGCCCTTTTTAGCACCATTGTGGCAGCTGAAGTCACCTAAAGCCTGGATAGGATATTTAAAATGACTGTGGCATGGAGGCATAAGCAGGTGATTTCAAGTTCTCAGGAGGCAGAGGCAGGATGGATGATGGAAAGCTTGCAGCCTGCTCGGGCAATTTAGGGAGCCCAAGAGCAGCCTGAAAAACTTAGTAAGACCCTGCCTCAAAATAAAAATTGTAAAAGGATTGGAAATATAGCTCCATGATAGAGAAAATACCTAACAGACACAAGACCTGGGTTCAGTCTCCAATAGCATTCATAATTGAGCACGTACACACACACACACACACACACACACACACACACACACACACACACCCCTTATATGTTGTTGAGTTATAAATCCTTATTTACATAAATCGAATTATGTTGGAGATGAACATGAATTTGTTCTGATAAAGAAGCAGAGAGATACCAGAGAGGGAGGGGCCATCTCACTTCTGTTAATTCTGACCCCATCTCCAAAGAGGGCTCCATAGAACCCAAACCTTTTGGTTTTTTTTTTCTTTTTTCTTTTTCTCTTTTCTTTTTAATTTTTTCCCCATACTCATTACTGGTCCCTCTCCCACCCCTTCTCCCAGTCCTCCCCAGCCTCCCTCCCACACACACACCGTTCACCCCCTGGAGAGGGCAACGACTCCTAAGCTGAGTCAATTCGGTCTGGCATATCCAGTTGAGGTAGAATGGAGTCCCTCCCCCAAGTATCAAGGCTGAGAAAGGTGTTCTGTGGTAGGCATGGGCTCCAAAGAGCCAGTTCATGGACCAGGGATAGACTCTGATTGTGGAGGTCAAATGCTGGAGATGTCTGCTGGTGTTGAACAAAAGAGAATGCTTTTAAGAGACCCACAGTGAAGCCCTGTTGTATCCTGGGCTTCTGCCTGTTGTCTATGCAGTCTCTCCACTCCAGACTGGTCGCCACTCCTGCCTAGCCTTGCTTTCTGTCTGATGCAGCCTGCTTTTCAGAGTCCCTCTTTGCCCTTCTGGCTCTGGCCTCTCCTCTCTCACAGAGCATCACCCTCCCCGTGGGTTACCAGCCCTTCTCTGTCTTCAGTCTGCGTCACCTCTGCTAGCATCTCCCACCTCACACTTATCCTTCCCCTACTTCAAATATTTGCATTTTCCTTCCAATTACAACCTGTCATTCACACAATTAATTAACTAGGTTTTTTATAGCTGTCATGTGTTTCACACAAGCTGCTGCGTTTACCTCCCAAGTGACCTTCACATTTGCAGAGATGACTGTCATGGCCAACGTCTGTCAGCATTTGTGATGTATCTGACGCTTTGTTAGCAGCTATATACAGATTTTTCTCTTATTTAATACTCCCAGTCAACTAATATTCTTACTACTGACATAAAGATAGAATACTAAGGAACAGAATTGTTTACCTTACTTGTGAATCATTATACATCAATAAAGTAGATTTTTTCCATGTCCATCTGAATTTTTGTCTCTTATCTAATTCACTTCTCACACTACTGCCTAGGTGGCTTCCCCAAAACACTGATCTAATAATGCTCCTGCTTCAGGGTAAAATCAATCCCACTTTCTTGACATTAAGGTCTTTCACAATACGCCTACAGCTTGACCTCAGTCAGCTCCAAAACTGCCACCATACTTCAAACCATGCTCTCAGCAAATGCCTCACAAAGTCATACCCTTGGACAGCTGCACTATTTCCCCTGAGTTCTACTCTCCTTAACTGCCCAGATAGCTCGTGGATATCCTCCAAATCCCTGGTTAAATGTTTATCCTAGATGAGTTTTCCTAAGTCCTCAAAGGCAAACCCAGTGGTTCTGTGCTCTGGGATTTAACAGTGCTGTGCTCACTGCCACAGAGAAAGGGCAGTGCACTAAGATTCATCTCATTATAAGTTACACTGTGGAAAACAATTCCCAAATGGCAAAGATCAGTAAATGCTCCTCAAAGCACATGCTAAGGCAAGCTAAGGCAAACCAAGCCTTACTCACAAATGATGCTCAATTAATGCCTACTCAATTAAATGTCCTTGCTACTCCCTTTCTTTAAATTACCTTTTGGGGGCTGGCAACATAGCTCAGTGGTTGAGAGCCCTATCTGCTCTTCTAGAAGACCTAAGTTTGGTTCCTAGCACCCACATAGGGTGTCTCACAACCATCTGTTAACTCCAGCTCCAGGGAGTCTGACACCCTCTTCTGGACTCTTTGGGCACTGCACTCACATGTATCTCCACCCCCCCCCCCCCCCCCGCCACATAAGCCCCCCTCATATACATTTAATATGCATTTAATCTAATTTTTTTCTTTATTTCTGATAGTCTCATACATATTCACAATATCCAAGGACTCTATTAGTTCTTACCCACTTTTATGTTCCTTTCTTTCCCTTTGAATCCCATTTTTTTTCCTTCTCAATTAGCTTCCCTGTGGTTTCTCCCTCCTCTAGCAACCATTAACAGCCAACAATGCCTCAGGAGGAGGTGTAGCCTCATGGGCACCTCCTCTACCTGTGATAGGAGCATGAAGAGCCAGATCCTGTATGAGTATCTATAGCTGCTATGTGTTCATGATTGCAATGGCCATATCGGGATGGTGGCATCCTATGGCACTCCTTCCCATCTTCCAGCTCTTAACTTCTTTCCTCTTCCTCTTTTCTGGTTGCCTGATCTTTGGGAGGAACGTGTCTCCATTTTCCTTAACTCCATTTACTTCTTTTTTTTTTTTTTTTTCCTGTATCCTGGTTCTTTCCCCCTGATACTTTTAAAGACTCATATTCTCAAAATTATTACTACATGTGAGAATTAGAGATTACAATCGCAGGTTGACTTGTAAAGAACAAAGGAGCTTTATTAACACAGGATGCTTAATTATTAAATAATCCAACATTAGTTATCAAGTGTATTTTTGAGTTTTCCAACAATTTTGTATCAATTACTGCTGACCACAATGTTTTGATTTCTTTGACTTACTTTTGGAACTCTAAACAAGAAAGAGTTGAACTAATAATGTGAAATTCTCTGGTCCACTAGACGACTGTAAGAAGTAAGTCTATGAGTGATAGACCAACACTGATGCAGAGGGGAAGGAAAGGCAGCCAGCAGGGTGCTTTTCTGTCCTCCAGGGCTGGAGCTGGGGCAAGGCTCCACCTAAAATGGTCACATCTCATTACAACTTTAGAACTCAATGTGCTTACTCACTCACTAGCCTAAGGATGGGAACTGAGCCAGTCATGCCCCACAGGACACCTTCAGCAGCGTTGGCTTGGAGCCTCAGCAGAGAAAAAAAGATTACTGACTTCTCATAGGACCCTCCCTGTAACCAAAGGCAGAAAAATCTAAGATCTGTGGTCATATCCCTAAGTACCGACAAAGAAATCTATAACCTTGTTCGCCATGTTTGTACAAAGCCATTTGCAGCAGCCAGCAAACTAATTTCCAGACTCTGAGGCTGGTTCTGTCTTTGCTATAAGACTAAGCAATATTTTCAGAGAACCACTGTCACCTCTGTAAAGGCCATTGATGCTGTCACCTTGAACACAATGGCTCCTAACTCATTGGCACTTCATTCAAAATAGAGAGAAATAACCCAAGGACATTTCAGTCCTGCTTAAAGACCCCAAAATGAGACTTTGCAAGATGGGAATTTCCTTTCTGCTAAAAGCTGCGTTCTGTATTTCCTACTTTGACAAACTGTGGTCTTTCGAGTGAATCAATGTGCGAATCCTTGCTGGCTGCCTCTGGACTAGAAGCCATCTTTTCTTTTCTCCTTTACTCAGGATCCTGCCCTTTAATGAGTTCCCCATGTTTCCTCTTTGGTCCCTGACACTTGCTTCCTTGGCCTGTGAATCTGTAGACATGTCCATTTCTGAGGGTAGGCAAACTTTCCTCTCTCCCTGTCTCTCTGTCTTTCCATTTTTCTCCTATATTCTCAATGATGTCACTACGCTTTGCATACTATAAATGCTTAATAAGTTGACTTTAGCAACTGGGGTAAATTAACTTAAAGAACAGCATTTACACCTTCAAGAAATGACACATTAGATAATTAAATATTTACACTCAAATCTTTCAATCCAATTAACAATGTTATTTGTGCACACAGACAAATGTACACACAGAATGCCATAGTTTTTATATTAGATTAATATAAAAGTCAACCTTTGGTCAATCTTTGGGCAAACACAAAAGGAGGATTAACCTCAGAAATAATTAAAACATAAACTGGGTCATATTTTGTTCTTGGTTTTCCTTGAGAAAACTGACATGATGCTTAGTAGCAAATGAAAATTTATTTTGCAAACCCAAGTTCACAAAATGTCACCAAGTATGGGTCATGCATCTTTCTCTTCTGATTTTGATCCCATCGCTATGACTTAGTGTGGTAATTATATTACAAAGCCATTATCTGATGAAATGAAAATGGCAAAACAATTTAAATGCTTGCCTAAAGAGACTCTGTTAGAATGCAATTATGAGTGAAATTACAATGGCAAAATAATTGAAATGCAAGTCTGGAAGGCAGAGTCATGAAACCATAAAATGCTTCAGTTAGGGACTCACACCCTAATTTAACTTCCTGAGGATACAGTTAAATTCACAAAAGCAGGCAACATTCATGGACAGATGAAACAATCCAGGTACCTCTTCATCTGTAGTGTTATCTCCACTTGTCAAGGCCACCTGCACATGTGTGTCATCACTGGGTGCTGGCTACTGTGATAGAGAACCCTATTCAGTGCTGGGGTTCCCATTTAGCATCACAAAGATAAAGGAAGAAAGGCAATTTTAGCCTGGGCTTTCCTGTCATATCTCTAATATAAAAGCTAGTGTCATAGCTTGAACAGGGTTTCCTTCCAAATTTAAGCCTGCAATGATTAAGTACCCGTGTGGATACAGTTCTTAGGATCTGATTTGAAACATTCTACTGATATATCCCTTTGGCAAAATCTTGACAATTCCTGGACAACCAGGCTTATATTGATACACTTGCCCACCAAAGGAAAAGAAAATCAGCAAAGCAAAACACAGTGTCAGATATCAGAGATCTGTTGGAAAAATATCAGTCTGAGGACTAGCTAAGCTTTCCCCCTGTAGCATGGTGAGGTTTGCATTTTGATGGTTGAGCACACACATGGATCCATCAGAAAAAAAAAAATATACAAGATATTTGCCAACTCCTACCTGTGACCCTCAAAATTGGCTTTCATGGATCCAGTTTTTTCATTTATACAGGAGGAAATAGATGGAGGGGGGAGGTAATTCAAAAAATAAAATGTGTTAAAGGAATTAAACAATGTCAGTCCTTTGTTCCTTTGTGATTTCCTCTTGTGATGTCAGAGAAAAAGCGGGAATGTAACATTTAGCCACACACAATTTCTGTGCATCAAGATTATGACATTATTTAATAAATGTGGGGATTCAATAAAAGCTTCAGAAGTCAGAGATATTAGAGAGAATAAACACCACAGTCAGATCTTACCCGGCTGTCTTCCAGCTTCCTCAGCCTCCCTTTCCTTGGTTTGGCTTTCCCTCCTGTGTTTCTATCCTGTCTTAAATACCCTTTTGGTAAATTAAGGCGTGGCTCCACCACACCTGTTTGGGAGCCTGGAATTCCTTCTATAATCTAAAGTGACCTCAACTCAGTTGGGATTAAGGGCGTAGGTCACCACTCCCAGAATACTCTCTGTGCTGGGATTAAAGGTTTGAATCACCACTCTCTGATTCTCCTAGACTGACTGTGGTTAGAGCTCTGGGACTTCTGGAGCTTTTATTAACTCCCCACATTGACTGTAGGTAATTCCCTCTGATATCTCCAAAACTTCTGAAGTGTTTATTGAATCCCCACAAATAAACTATTTTCCAAACAAAAATTACATGTTTTCAGTTTTTGAAGCTTAGTTTATAGAGGTCTTCTGGAAATATAGACAATAGTATCCTGATTTCTTTTATAGATTCTGAATTGTGTAAAGATTTTTATTTGCACAAACATGTTTTTTGAGGCAGAATTTTATTTATTTATTTTTTTAAATTTATTTTATGTATATATAAGTGCTCTATCTGAATGTGTGACTTTATGCCTGAGGAGGACATCAGATCCTCTGGAGCTGGAGTTACAGTTGTGAGCCACCATGTGAGTGCTGGGAATTGAACTCAGGACCTCTGGAAGATCATACAGTGCTCATAACCACTAAGCCATCTCTCCAGCCTTGAGGTAGAATTCCTAAGAGGAGTTTGAAAATACTTTGTATTTAGTGTATCAAACAATTGACACAGACCCTTAAACTGTGCGTGGCTGTTTCTCAAGCTTCCCTCAAGAGTATTAACCACAGCTCATAAAAGAACCTTGGGTGCATGGTGAATTGATTATAAAAATTAATCTGTTGCCTAAGTCATGTCTCAGCACATCAAATTGAATTATTAATAAAATTTGAAGTCAACTTTAAAATCATATTAGAGAGTGAAGTTTGTCCAGATTAGGTATGAAGGTACAAACCCTGAAGACAATTTAAAATCATCTACAGATAATGTACATATATATATATATATATATATATATATATATATATATATATATATATATATATACACAGATATGTATAAATCTAGTTGGAAAAAAAGCAAATGTCCTCATGGGTCATAGGGGGAAAAGCATCAGAGTTCTAAAAATAATGTCTGAAATTAACATTTTCATAGATTTAACCTCTACTTAGAAAATTATCAAGTGAGTTTTCTATAAAGATACTGAGAATTGAAACTGAGGCTCTGCATGTGCTTGGCAAGTACTCTACCACTGAGCTACATCCTCAGAAATCTAATAAAGAAGACATTGATGCAGGTCTATATGGCCAAGTACTCATGTGATATATGATAGTGTGTTGGTTAATGAAAGGCTATATTCATAATGGTGACCTACAAGATTGTATTGCTAGTGATGTTGGAGTTATGTGTATGTGTAGATTTTATAACATTTGAATATCAATTAGTGATGCACTGCTCATTAAATGGCACATGACTTTTCCTAGAGTAAGTTGAAGTACATTTCTCTAACTTACTTCAGAATGCACACAGACAATCTTAGCACCCAGGAGGCAGAGGCAGGTGAATCTCTGTGAGTTCCAGGCCATCGGGGTCTACAGAGAGAGTTCCAGGACAGCCAGGGCTACAGAGATAAACCCTGTCTCACCCCCCCCAAAAAAAACAAATAGATAAGTTGTACTGATGGACATATAAAACATGAGGAAATTATCAGAAACAATTGCTACAGAACCAAGTTAAGATTCTATACAGGTCGTCACTACTCAATTTTTCTAAATTTTTTTATTTATAAGAATTTTCATTAAAAATTTCTGGAAAAATGCAATGTTCTAGATGAGAGTTGTCCTGTGCTTTGTAAATAAAGCATTTTCCGAACTGTTTTACTGGTAAAAGCACTCACCCAGCCATCCAGATCCTGAGTTTGGTATGCAGAGGTCGGTCTCTGCACTGGGCAACACGAACCCTACCACGAACACCTCCACACCATCCGCCATGAGAGCCATGCCCAGGACGAAGAACAGGGCCCACTGGAAACGACCATGGCCACACTCTTGGATTATCAGCTCATACTGCTGGGCCAGCTCTTCCTCATCGGCCCTCCTCTCTGACTCCAGCTCTCTTCGGTCCTTGGACTCATCACTTTTGGGTTGTCCCACAGACACTATGCTGTCCTTCCCTTGGTTCATGCTGGGGATGCCCTGGTACTCCCCTTCATAGATCTCATCCTCTTCATCATGACCCTCAGTGGCCTCACTGGAGCCTTCATCATCATTGGCCTCCCCACTGTAGACTTCTCCAGGTGGGTAGTAGTCATCATCATCATCTTCATCCTGGAACCGACTGTAGGACCGCTGGGTGTACTCATCCTGAGCCCTGTCCACTGCCTGGTTCACCTTCTTCACTGTTTGCTTCTTCACCTCTTTGGCAATGTCCTTGGCACCCTTCATCAGTGAAGTCCTATCCTTGTAGGAGTCTTCCATTTTGTCTCAGCTAGTGGCCAAGGAGCAACAGGGAAGTGTACACGAAGTATTCAGCAGCTATAAGAGCATCATCCACCTGTGGTTCAGAATAGAGCTGTACAAGAAGAAGCAGGAGAGATGCACATTATTCCTTTCCCTATAGTTTCCACCACCCAGCTCTTGGGTCCTTTTCCCAGCCCCGCACAGCAGTAGACAGACACAGAATGCACTTTCCCCGCTTTGATTGCACACACACGTGAGCAGACTATGCTGCTTCTTTGCTCAAGTGCAACCCACACCTGGAGTAGACAGCCAAGGTTGTTACCATAGTTTTTATTTTAAAGAATTTTGTTCTTAGGATAATGTTTCTCAGGTATTCTACTGAGAATGAATCTAACTACCTTACAGCTTTTATAACACAAACATCGGTCTCAAAAGGCTCCCCCAAGACTCAAAGTTCATCAAAGAAGAGAGAGTAGAAATATTTAAGAGCCAGAGATGGTGCATGACTATGAGGAAACTGTTTCCCAGGGACAACAGGACAGTTACACAAATGAAACCATACAACTATGTGACAACAAGTGTAAGACTTGGGCAAGCTCAAGCTAGAAAAAAAAAATCTCAGCATGGAAATTGGGGGAAGGGGCAGGATCCTGCTCCTAGCTGAAGAGTTCTTGGGGATTAATAGCTGCTGGGAGAAGCAGAGTCAGTTTTCTTTAAGATTATGACCTCCAGTGAGACAACCATGTTTAGGACAGGCCCCATATCTGAGTATCTGGGTAGCACAGACTGCGGTGAGACTAGATGAGTTATTTTTTAAGTGGGGAGGGCAGGAAGTTGGGTGGGTATAGAGGTAGGGGTAGATCCGGGAGGAATTGAGGGATGGGAAATGATTATGGTCAAAACACATGTAAGAAATTCTTCAAGAATTAAGCAAATATTTTTTAAAAAGCTGTAAGGATATATTATGATTCACAAGACACACAGACACAGACTCACAAGACATACATCTACACACAGTGATGGCTTGGCTGGATGAGGACTAGAAGGACCCACTGGTTTCTCTTCCCTTGCATTGAACAATATCTCATTGTTCCATTCTCAGACTCTCATCTACCTATCACATCATGTCTTCCCAACCCCCATATTTGCTGCTGACAAAAGACTCCCAAGGCACTCCAAATGGGCACAAGTATCTCCCTGTCCACAGCAGCTTTCTCTATAGGAGACTGGCAGTTAGTCAGGTGAGTTTATGTGACAATCACAGAATTAGAATGCATATTTTGTTTATGGAGGTCTTCCCTTTCAGAGCTCACCTCAGAATGACAGGAAGAGGAAAGCTTTCACACCTCCACCTGCAAGTCCTCCAAGTTTTATTTCCTATTGTCCTGGAATGTAGACACTGGTGGATGCATAATTTGATGGCATGTTGGAAGTGATGTTTCTTTCAAACACAGGTCCTATCTGGAGAACTAGGTCACTACTTCCTGGGGGAAATCTTGTACCAGGTTCCTCTCTTTCCTTCTATCTGCTTTCCTGCCCCTGTATGTGAGACGTTCTGCTCTACCACACACTTCTGCCATGATGCCCTCTCTGCCTGATCACAGCGTCAGCTGGCCACAGTTTACAACATCTGGAATGCAGCTAAAATTCTCTTAGATACTTGTTTAGTGATGCAATAAATACATAAACCCAGGGGTGAATTGAAGGCAGTAGTTCTGAGTGAAGTTTACTCAACAGATATGGCCAAGGTTTACAATTATTTTAAAACACCACTCGTGTGCAAAGAGTACACCTTTGTTTTTAATGAATTAGAATATAACAAACACTGTGCAGCAGACCCCACCTGATTCAATTAAAAAGCAAAATTCATTGAAGCCAATGGGCCACGGAGATGGTTTAGCAGCTGATGCATTTTCGACATGACCAAAGGATGAGACCCCTAGAACCATGGAAATGCTGGGTGGCAGCATACCTGTAACTCTAGTGTCCAAAAGTGGAAGTCAGAAAATCCCTAGATAATGTTGGCTAGACAAATAAGCCATATTGATCAGCTCTGGGTTTGACTAAGATACTCTGCTTCATAGAATGTGGAAGACTCATCAAGGAAGATTCCCAATGTCAACCTCAAGCTCCCACATGCACAGGTGTACACACACACACACACACACACACACACACACACACACACACACACACACACACTACAAATATACAAATGAAAAGAACAAAATAAAACCCAAACAAACTGAGTTTGGTTTAGTGCATACTATACTAGGTATGTATGATGCATTGTATGTTCACCTTATATTTTTTCCAAATCCTTTCAGTCTTATAAAATAAATATTAAGGTCTCCATCTTTCAGATAGAATATTAAAGCAGAAAAGAACTAACAAATCCAGGGACACCGGGCCTGTCAGAGCAGCTGTGGTTTACTCTCAGATGGATCTGAGCCCAAGGTTTATGTAGTCACCTCATCCACCTCATCCAATGCTCCCACTGGGATGTAAGTGCTCTGGCCTGATTTCTATTCTTTTCCTTTCTGCACTAAAATTATTTCACCATCTCTTCTGTAGATTATACTGTGGACCCTAAAATAAAAGGAGTTGGAGTTGTTAATAATATCTTTTTATCAATGAGAGCTTTAAATGGACAGTAATTCCCAAGTGCATCTTTCTCATATATGCCTTTCTATAGATTTAAAAATATTGATTACCCTCTGTGTCACCATATATCCCCTTTTCTCTTTTTAAAACAAGAATCCCAAATCTAATTTCCTTTGTATATTTTTTCACCATTATCTATAACAACTTGTAACCAACACTGTAAACAAAGACAAACATCCATAATCCATTTTGGGGGGAATGTAGGCATCATTCTTTAGGCTGCTTCCTGCAGAATGGGGGCACTGGCTAACCCATATGAATCTAAAGAAAAATTTAGGATTATGGAAAAGTCTTTAGTGGAGTAGTCTGTAAGGCTGGGTCATCTCAGCCAGTCTCCTTGAAATTTTTCTGGATACAGAGCTCAGGAAACTTCAACAGAGGTGCTCTGAAACGCTGAATCATCTGGGCCATCCTTTCCATTGGAGACTTTTCAGGGGTCTTTCTCGATCAAACCTTATTTTCTTTAACCAGAAATAAATCCACAGCCTCTCTTTTTCTGTGGAAATAAAAAGAAAATCTCCTCTCCAAAGTAGCATAACTTTTGATTTCAATTTTAAAGTCAACTCATTAAAATATATATATATATGTATATATATATATATATATATATATATATATATATATATATATAGAGAGAGAGAGAGAGAGAGAGAGAGAGAGAGAGGTTGGATTAATCCAGGATCATTTGTAATCAAGTGGCTCTTAGCAACTTTTACTATTTCATTTTCAGTCAAAAAGTTCAAAGACAAGACAGTAGCATACAGTATCCAGATACTCTTTGTAATTTCCATCTTTATGTTGCTTATTATTTTCTTAACTCTATTTCTTTTTTAAGGACTTTCTCTACTCTTTTCCTTTTTCTTTTCTCTCTCAAGCCAACACACACACACACACACACACACACACACACACACACACAATCACACTCTAAGCCATTTAGAGATGTTTTTGAATCTGTCTTTACTGTTTATCTCTTATTTCTTATCTTTTTCTGTTTCTAACCACACCTTTGCTTGGCTAAGGTCACTGACTCCATCCAGCTTCTGTCCACACCTTTAATCTGCCAAGGTGTGGCTGACGATTAAAGGTTGATAGGAGGGCTGATGGGCTCCATCCAGGCCTAGAGTAGCCTCAAAGGATTTAGCTTTTAAGCAGAGGTACTGATAGGACCCACAGTTACCACTCTGGGGAATTTTAGGGTCCATATAATCACCAAGTAAAGTACTGCTGTCTGCTGCTCATTAACTCCATTATGGAGTTGGCAGCAGGGCCTCTTAAAAGACTCACAAGTGTTTTGCTTCTAAGGCTGAATCAGGAAGGCTTTCTTTAAAAAAACAAAAAACAAACAAAAAACTACGCCTCTGCTTGCCTGCAGCAAACAGAGCTCACCTGAGAAAATGCTGCTGCTACTAAGAAGCCATGTTTGACCCTGGTTCCTTTTTGTCTATATTAACAGAAACCTTAAATCTACCATATACAGCTTCCTGCTTACACTGAGACTCAGGATCTGGCCTTGTTCAGCTTAAGTTGCAAATAGCAAACACATCATTTTGTAATTTAATCTAATACACAACTCAGTCTGTTCTTTACCATGGCCCACTTAAGAGACACAACTCAGAAGCTGCTTTTGGCTCCGTTTCTGTGCTATAGACTGTTTTTACACTTTCTCCAGCTTCATGTGGGTGTATATCACTCACATTGGGCTGCCATTTGTAGTATGTGGTTTCTGGTCCGGATGTTCTGGTCTAGTCTTGTGGCCCAGAGTTTCAAACCCACAGTCCCATAGTCCCACTGAAATGCACAGACACTTGTATTAATTTTACACGGATGGACTTGGGGCCCAGGCATATAACTTGCTAATTCTTTACCCCTAAACTAACCCATGATTCTTACCCTGTTCAGCCATGCAGGCTTTGTACCTTTTTTCAGAGCAGCATAGTTGTCCTCTGCTTCTTCTGCCTTCTCTGTGGCATTTCTGCTCTCTTCTTCCTGTTCCCAGAGTTTTCTTAGTCTGGTATCCCCGCCCACACTTCCTGTCTGCCTTTGGCCAATCAGCATTTTAATAAAAACCAGTTGGCAGGACAATTGTTTACAGTGTTACATGATACCACTACACCACTGCTTACTGGGACCCATAACAGCAGCCAAACTATTCTCTCCCCAGTGTATGTCAGGCCAGACTGGGTTCCACAACAAGGTGAAACTTATGAAACTGGGCAGGCCCACTCTAGAGCTCACCCTTTGACACACAATATAATTACCCTATAGTGAAACTGTGAGTCGGTGGTGGAAATAAATCTTTGGTAAGTGTCAACACCACCCCAGTAGCCTGGGAATCATCTAAACTTTTCACAAATGTCTGGTATGCAGGGACTGTGCAGAGGGACTTATTATGAAGAACTCTGATCCCTGTGGCAGAGAGAATGGAGGGATAGAGAGCTGTTATTGAAATCATAAAAAAATTCTATTTTTACAAAATGAAAGGTTATAAAGAAAGATGACACTGGTTGTTGTAGAATATTATGAGTGTACAGTTAAAGGTGATTAAATGGAAAATTTTATGTTCCCTTTTTATCACAATAAAATACAGAGAAAAAAATTAAATATATTTTATTAAATCCTTGAGAATTTTATATTTTGCGTTTTGATCATATTTATGCTCCAATCCACGTGCCCCACAACTCTTCATAAACCCACCCTCTACTTCCTGTCCTTAAAAAATGAAGATATTACCTCATAGCAGATTTCCTGGGAAAATAATTTGAAAATTCAGAACCACACAGACAGATATATGTATATTTCTCCAACCCAGAAACAGTCATCCTTAAAAACCAGTAGCTCTACTTCCAACATTTAAACTGTGTGGAGGCCTGAGCATGGAGCTAATCAGATCATGCTGAACACAGGCATCTGTAGCCCTGCTCAGACCACTCCCGCATCTACAACTCTTCTACTGTGAAATTTCCGATTTGTTGGGTCAGTGACTATCTCAAGCCTTACAAGACTTCATCCCAGTCTATAGTCAGTTTTGGCTGCTGGCACACCTTCTAAAACAGTGGTTCTCAGAATGTCACCCGGGGATCTCCAGGAAATCCCCAAGATTATCTGAGGACACTGTGAGGTTCTATAACAGCAGAAAGCTGTTTGACTTCGTTCTCACAAGCCCATGAACGGATAGTGGCCTTCTGCAGGAGCTGCCTGGTAAGCAGAGGTGTCTCTGATGGTGCTCTGATGGTGCTCTGATGGCTAATGAAATGTATCACTGCAGATTCTTGTGAGAGAAACTTTCTCATGTTTAGTTTCTAATATTTGATCAATAGATATGATCGCGCAAATGAAATCTTTATCATTAATTTTAAAAGTGAAAGCAGGTCAAAAACCAAAACCCAACAGCACTCTTACAGATTTCCTTCAGGTTTGGATGCAGGCCTGCAGCTTCTTTGGTTTTCCTGTTTTCATATAGTACTTTGTGGTTGTCTCTACTACAGCCCCTAAGGGTGATAAAGTGCCAAGCTCATCTGACTGTCATTTGCCCTCAGTGCTCATGGATTCCCAGTTGTACACAGATCCTGGAAAGGCCTGGGTTTTCATCTTGGCTGGGTGGCGTTTTTTAGCCTCTGCCTATGGCAAACAGATACGGGCTGTCCTTTCTACCAGGCAGGGGTGGACAGTGCGTTCCCAGCTCCTAGTTTGCCTGTAACTCCATGCAGGGTCTCAGTCATCACACTGTCTCTCTCTTCTTTTCACTCACTGAGGATTTCTTAGCCCTTTGCAGACCAGCCATTTATTGATGGAATGGTGTTTTGAAATATTTTCCAAGGCATGGAGTAGGGTCTATACTGTAAATGCACTCAGTCCAACATCTCTGTCCAGGGGCAGATGCTTTCATAACCTGCCTTGATATTGAAATTTTCTCTGGCTTTTAAATATTATTCTACCTCTTTAATTTGCATTGGGCTATAATTCACACGACTTGTCTCCTGCCATTGGGCAATTGGGCTGTTTTTATTATTTTAATCTTAGCAATGTGTACAGGTTATTCCTGAAGTCAAAAGAAAAACCTATTTTTGGTAATTTAAAAACCACTATATTTCCATACAGGAAGATTAAAAAGGTACTCCACTTTCCTGTATTCTCCCCTATACAAGAAACTGGCTGTGGAGATTCACAAAAAAACATGCATTATCATTTTCAGTTGCGTCTGACTGCTGGTAAAATTGAAAATTCCCCACACAAACGTTCAGCCTGTGTCATTATCATTTGGGGTTGACAGTATTAGTGCCACCTCCAGAAAGGCATATCCATGTTTTAGCCACCAGAATCTATAAATAGTATCTTATCTGGAAAAACAGGAAAATATGATAAAATACTGAGATGAAGCCTCCCTGGATTATGTGCCTAGCCTGTAGATCCAGGGATAACTGTCCTTGTGAAACAGGACAGATAAAGCAAGGAAGGGAAGCAGTACCAATCACATCAGTCAGAAGCCAACAGGTCATCGACCCACCCACCCTGAGTGGATAGGAAGGCGTCTCTGTTGGAGAAACTATCATTCTGGTAATGCCTCCATGTTTGGATTCTGGCCTCTATGACGGAGAGAACACAAACTTCAAGTCACTTTCTTTGTAGAGATTTGGAAGGCAGACACAAGACATTAACAGTCTTTTGCTTACTGAATTTTAAGAGGAACAGAAGCCTTTGTGCATAGTATAAATATTTTTCTAAGATGGTCTTATCTACAGTGATTTTTTTTTTTTTTGTGGCATGAAGAGCTATTCAGCCATTTTTCTACAATCCACTTAACTAGGTTCTTTGTTCATATTTTCTGCTTTGTTAGCAAATCTATTAAGGCCCCTTGAACTTCTAAAGGATGCATCTAGAGTAGAACTAGTTTTAGTTTATGTAACTTATTTTGTACTTTGTATGAGGTAGGACTAGCTGCGATATATTTCAGAAACAGTATTAAAATATCCCTCGGACAAGAAACAAAGCTCTTACATGGGCTAAGGCCGCCTCAGACTCCCATTCCACTTCAGTAATGATTATCTGAGCGGCACTGGTTTGATGCTTTATCTCCTTATCTATCAGTGCATGTTTCTTCATGACTCATCTTTTTCAAGCATATTTTTGTATTTTATAATCTGCTTTCTCTTCCAAATAAACTTTAGAATTATTTGGCTATTTTTTAAAAGGAAATTTCCATTAATATTGCACTTAATTTACAAATAATTCCAGAACTAAAAAAGTCGAATGACAGATATCTCATTTAATAAAGGATAAATGTTACCCAAACCTTCCTTAATTCTACTCAGTACAGTTTATATAGTTTCTTATTGTGCCAATTATTTAATGAACATGGGACATACATGCATACATACATACACATATGTGTGTTTAAAACATATTTATATTGATTTGCATATTTGCTTATTGGTTTCTCAGAACTGTGACATATACTCTGTCTACAAGCTTTGTTCCTGTCAGGGTACTGGTGGGTCTGGAAGCTGCCTCCTGCATTTCATAGGCATCTGTGGGACCATTCATCATGGGGCAGATGAGATTGGTTGCAAAGACTGAGGCACTTGCTAAAGGATAATTCAGGAAGGGCAGTTCTAGAACAGACAGTCTCTCCTGAGGGCTCTCTGTGTTCGATCTTCCTGGATACCTGGGCTCTTCTCTGATGCCATATTCATAGACACTACTCTGTGGGAGGAGGGGGTAGGTAGACCCAGGGCATCTTCAGCTGAACCTGGAAAGAGTTCAGTACTCCTAGATTCTGTCCACAAGTAACCACTAGCCATCCTATAATCCTTTGGCAGACCAGAAGCCCCAGGAGAATCCAAATAATCCCAATTATGAGGAATACTCAGCTAAAAGAAAAAAATCCAGCACTAAAAAATCCTGCTCTTAAATAGTAGAGAGGCATTCACTTCCATTAAATGACCAATGGCATTTTGGCAGATGGTTCCCCGGCATTGAGCGACTGCCAGTTTTGGAAAGGGCTATCTGTGAATGTACCTTTTCCATTGGGTCTTGGGAATCATGTGAGGGGGACTTTCCGGAAGCCTGGCTTGGAAGACATGTTTCTGGGGAGAGGAAGAGCAGCAGACATCCCCCAGGACTCTTGCTTACTTTCCAGGGGATTAAAAGATCAGTCACCTAATGCTTATTAATAGGCTGCGATCTATCAGGCATTGTTTTAGAGCTCAAAATCAAAGGCTGAGTAAGAACCTAAGTCCCTAGTTGTATAGAATTTCCTCTACCATTGCAATGAAACAAAGAAGCATACTTACATGCAACAGTGATTCCTAGAATATATAAGGCAGGGTAGGGGCTCAGAGAAGTTCCAGGGAGCAATTCATAATGATGTCTTATATTGGTGTTGTCAAAACAGGAAAGGAACACTTTGAATCACAACAATTACACATAGCTAATGGCTGTCCAACGGAATGATGCAGCATTACCCAGTGGACGAGGTATTCCAGGACAAGTGGTCCAGAGAGTGTTGATTGGAAGATGAAGCTTGAATAAGAGCTGATTATGGCCAGGATGCAAATCATGCTATTATCAAGGGGCTCAGACACAGAAAACAGAATGCAAGAGTGAGGGCCCTTGGTAGAGAAAGGCAGAGAAGATGGGTAGCTAACCAGTCAGTAGGAGAGAATCAAGAAAAATGATTAGGGCAGATCGTTAGAGGTTCTGAAGGTTATGGAAAGAGCCTTGTGTTTGAGTCTGAGTTGAGCACAGAGTAGGAAAATGCATTAGTTAATTTTCCATTGCTGTAACAAAATAATATACTCTATCTACTTAATTTGCTTAGTTTGGGGTTTTTAGAGGCTGAAAGCCCAAAATCCTGTGTCTCCATTTGTTCAACCTCTGGCAAGGGTCCCTTCTGCCATGTCACAACATGGCAGAGAAGCAGGGAGAAAAATGGATACATGAAGAAGACATTCCCAGGTAAGGCAGTAAGCTGAAGACCAGGAAGGAGACAGAGTTGCTCTTTTTATGATAATTCACTGTTGTGAGTGCAAACTCCCTCCCAGAGACCATCATCAGTCCTCCTGGGGTAGTGCCATACTCCTTCTGTACTCGCTACTTCTTCATCAGCACTTTGGGCTCAAGCTCTTAAGCCATGAACTACATTTAACACCTAGCTTGAAGTGCCAGGATCTAGAAAAATACAGCTCCATGGTGCAAAACAAGGTTTCCTTCAGGACTGGATTCACCCATTCCATGGAGACAGAATCTCTGTCCCTTGATCTTGTTAGCACTATCCTTTGACATCTGTAGACATGTTTATTGTGACTCCAGCCATCACAGGATGAATCAATGACTTCTGGGTGTTTAATGTCCTTAGAGTCAGCTAGAGGAAGAAGGGACAGTCAGATGTTAAGTCAGAGCAATCAGAGAAACCCAGCTGTGTCTGGTAGCTGCTCCATAAGTACTGTGACAAAATTGGAGTCATTTATTCCCTCCTTCTTGTTTGCAAAAAATGGAATGAACACCATCTATAAATTAGACATGTCTACCCTGTGTGTTTAAAGGCTGCCAGAGAGCCAGCCAAACACTCATTTGAGAAATTACTTTAAGTCAAAGATGGAAAACTAAAAGTAGCCGTGTCTCCCATCTATTACCTCAGTGCAACAAGCATGCAGTTGCTTCCAAACCCTTATATCCCTTGAGGAAACAGGTGGCTCAGACATACTGAAATTATTTAAAATTTAGACATAAATGGTGATCTTATTTATGAGTCAGATCCAATGTTGATGACGCTCTTCCCAGCCTTACAGCTCAGAATGGGCAAGGGCACTGGCCTTATAAAGATTAAAATATGATAGGCCACACCTCGTCAACAGTATCTGCCTGGTGAATGCTAGTTTACTTGAAATTAGAGAATGGAAGAATGTATAACCTATAGCTGGAATTCATTCTTCGCAGCGGTGATACTGAAATTTCCTTTCCAGAGTGGAAAAATGATGACTGGTCTGCCCTACCCTGAGAGCCAGGAGTCAAGGAGATAAGATTCACTCTCTCCAGGGCCAACCATGGCCAGCCATGTCCTCTGAGGTTTAGCCTACAAAGGAAAACTCTAAGGAGCATGTGTTTTTGTCCATCCTGTTTCAGGAACCAGGGCATTGCGATGAGCATATTTGTTGGTACAACTTAAAGCACAGCCAATGTATCAAATTGTTTCCCTACCTAGTACCCTGACTAGAGCAAAGACTTTCCCCCAGACCTTAGCTAAGTCTCCAACCCCAGGAATGCCAACAAGGTGTGGAACAGCTTCCTAGGCCTGATGTGTGTTTTCCTCTTACTGCCTGGAAATAGTATATTTTCTTTTTCTGCTTTGTTTAAGTTTTTTTTTTTTTTTTTGGTAAATATTTCATTTTGCCAGGTTCTTGGAACTGGCAATGAAAGCAGCTGCCTGTGTTTACCGTGGCACCACCTGAGCACAGAGACAAAATCCCCAGGGCACTGTCCCTATGGAATGCCCAAGTCATTGTTTCCCTTGTTAGCAGCCTCTAGGAAGGAGGTGTCAGAGCCTCCTTGAACAACCCCATAGGTACTCTGTGGCTCTGGGGAGAGCAGCTTTGAGACCAGGGAATTTATTGATGCATAAGTTTCTCAGAGCATGGAAAAAGCAAGAATACAGGAGCATCACTGCACTGGATGCTCCGTGTGCACAGTAGCTCTGTGCGCTGAGGAACAGGCTTAGAGGCAGGTCTTTACTTCAAAGAATCTCTCTCTCTCTCTCTCTCTCTCTCTCTCTCTCTGTGTGTGTGTGTGTGTGTGTGTGTGTGTGTGTGTGTGTGTGTGTGAGAGAGAGAGAGAGAGAGAGAGAGAGAGAGAGAGAGAGAGAGAGAGAGAGAGAGAGAGAGAGACTAGGAAGAACAACATAAGGGGACAACAGGAAAGAGTGTTTTCCTCCTTTTTTCAGTAAAGTATTTACTGTCTTTGGAGAAGAGAGCCACTAAGCTAATTCACTCACAGCATGTAAATAAATGACGGAGTGTCTCTCCCTCCTCTGAGCTATTTTTCCTAATTGTACAATTCAATGGCGGTCTAAGTTGTGAATGTTTAAACTCAGTGGTTGGATATGAAAGTTACATTTTGAAAAACAGGAGGGACTTCTGGGTTTAGAGCCTTCTACTCAGGGTACTGAATATTCCATCAGTATACAAGAACAGATTTGCTCCCAACGCAATAGTCACAAGAACTGTCAGAAGCCATCTATCCAAATGGATAAGTTCTATAAGGCAAGGGACCATTGTTGGCTTATCTTGGATTCTTAGTGCCCAAAGCAATCCCAAAGCTAACTGAATGCAGCTATGTACCTGCTGTGCAGTGGGTGTAGACTACACACAACTGTCAGCTCAAAGATGTTCAAAAAAAGGCCTCTAGGTACTTTCATTCCTGTGGGAAAATGCAACATTGTCTTTCAACATCATACGATCCATATGCTGATACCATGCAGTGGGATAGGTCCTAAGTTGAGCCCAAAGACAGACAAGTATAGGTGTTCACTGGCTAATGAAAATACATAGTAAGAATTCAATATAGTTTAAAATAAACAAGAAAGGCCACAACCTGAACATAGGCTGAGCCTTTCACATACACCCATGCTAGAAGCAGGTAGAATAAAAAAGAATAGCAGTACTTTCTGAGACTACCATATGGCCCTCTTTCTAGAACCAGGTGTCATTCAACTTTGACCATATGCACCAAAAGTAACATGTTTAGTTTTGTTAGTTTTGGGGGCTCTGAGCTCATTCCTGACCCATGGAAAGAAATGACTGGAAACTGATCATATATAACAATGCTCCCCAAAATCCACCACAAGAAAGAATTCACAGGCTTTCCCCAAAGCTTTGGCCAAGCACATTACTTCTGTTGCCATCTTCTCATCGAGGCTGGCTACCTGCTCCAAGTGATGTCATGTGGCACCTGGACACTCTAAGGGACTCCTCTGCTTTTCTGCCTCTGGCTGTATGATTATGATTATCCCCTTGGTGTCTCTTCCTCACACAGAAGCCTATTCTAATCACACAATAGAAGGCATTCCTCCCCTCTGAAAGCCAAGCAGGGGCTTCCTTCCCATGCCCTTGGCCCTACATGACCTGATCTGGTTCCTCGGTTTCCTTGCCCACCATCAGCTTCTCTCTACCCAGCCATACTGACCTCTAATGTACAGAACTGCCTACTGCCTCAGAGTCTTTGTGTTTCTATTCTGTCTTTCTGAAATGTTCTTCACCCCAACTTTCTTCTGGGAGGCAGACAAAAGAGGGTCAGGAGTTAAAGGTCATTCTCAGCTACATACTAAGTTCACTTTCCAAAAATAAATAAATAAACAAAAAATAGCATTACATAAAGTCCTAGACCATAGCATCCCTACATCAACACTCCCCGAGAAGCATCTTTGATCATATCTCCATCTGACAACAAAGTACACAGGAATTAACTGCTAATTGTCTGACCTCACAAGATGAACCTCATGACAAATGAGACTTTCCATGTGTCATTTTCATCTAAATTCTAATATCTAAAAGAATATGAACACATTATGAAACTATTAAACAGATGACTGACTGACACTCAGGCAAAGTGAAATCCTCTTTGCTAACTTTCTCAAAACTTTTGAAATGCTAACATGGGTCATGAGCCTCCAAGAAAGGGTCATTTAGCATTACCAAACTCAGACCTCAAAGCTCTTTCCCAGCAAAGCATCCTCCAGAAGTCTTGTTGTAATCAATACTGTGGAGCTCTGCAATGAAACACATCGGGAATAAAACATGATTGTGGTCCCACCAATGAGGAGAAAGCTCCCTGGACAATGATTGATCAGTGTTATGTGCACACCACAGAGCATCACACATACTAGCAAGACACCAGAGGGAACATTTATTTAGATTTTTCTTAATCCCATCTTGGGAAGGCAAAAGCACCTTCATGGCCAATGCTGGAGGAAGGGACTTGCTTCCATCTTTTGTCTCTTGATCCAGCAGCAGAAGCTAGTAACCATAGTCCATGGTTAGCTCTACAGGGAAATGACTGGTAAAGGGATAAAAAAAAAATCCCTCTGCAAGGGAACCTTACTTTACCTTTCAACAGACTCTCACACAGTTTACACAGAACTACTTCATATACTCATCGTGCAAAGTCCTCCTTGGATGTAGTTATATGGAAATTGTGTGATTTTTAAGAAAGACAGGCCTAGATTTTAAAACAACAGTAGCGAAGGAACTTATCACTCAAGTCTATCAGACTCCCTCAGGTCACAGTGACCTGTTGGTCTGGGGTCAGCAGTTCCTGCTGAATGATGGCTAGGGAAGGGTGAGCAAGGGGACTAGTGAGATGGATATACAGTCCAGGTCCTAAATAACCGCTCTCAAGTAGGACAACCCCCAGTCACACCTCACCAGAATAAACATCACATCTCCTGGTGTACTACATCACAGGAAGCTGGGACACAGGCAAGGGACAGGCCCATTGTCTTCCTCGCCTGCACAGTTAGAAAGTGGACACCACATTACAGCTGCCAAAAGACGTGAAAAGACCTAATGTCACAAAGATGATCAGTGACTTAGGCTTCAGCAGAATCTTTAAGAGACTGGGGCTGGGAGTTGGAAGCTGCCCTACTTATTGGCTAGAAAAAGAACAAAACACAGAGAAACATAACAATACAACAAGTGAACAATTCACTGGATAGAAATGGCTTCATCTGCTTAAAATGCTTTCAAAGACCTCCCCAAAATGATCTCCAAAGTTAAGTGGAACCAACCAGACTTTTTTTTTCCTAAAATGCTTCCTCTTGCAGCATGATACTGATATTGAAATATGGCTAGGATTCAACATCAACCATTGCATGTGTGAGGACAGGCATATACAATATGTCATCTGAATGACATATATATAGCACTTATAAAATACTTCACACATACACCACCACCTTTGGCCCTCATAACTACTCAGTACAGGTAGAGCACTAAGTATGTTCAAGCCACAAACTTGAACTATAAATGATCTTATAGTTCTGGCGGTTGAAAATCACAGTGTTGGTGTGGTCTAGATATCTCTGAAATGACAGAGCCTCTCTCCTTGCCATTTCCCTGCATTCTGTGGTGTCCATGGGTCCCTAGTATTTCTCCTTTGTCTCTGTATATTTCCACTTTCCAACACAGTTGTCATATGACTTGCTCCCTGTATGTCTTTGCCCAAGTTTCCTTCTCCCCATACTACCAATAATATTAGTACTCCATCATAAGGGCATTATCTTAATTTAACTATATATGTGAAGAACATATTTCCAAAAAGGCAACATAGGTATTGGGTCCCACACATACTGGGGAGACACAATTCAATGCATAGCAATCTTACAGAGTACTGACTGTATATAAAATTAACTCATATTTGATCAAATTGGTAATATATGTTTATCCTGTACTCATTTCTCCACATATCTCCAAAATGAGACTTACAGATCCTTCCAGTCTCAGAGACACTGGCTGCTCCTTCAGAGGACATGAATTTAGTCCCAGAACCCACATTGAGTGCCTGTAGTTCCAGCTCCAGCAATAATTACATATACATGAACACAGATCTCTCTTTCTCTCTGTCTCTGTCTCTGTCTCTGTCTTTCTCTTTCTCTCTCACACACACACTTTTTAGAAAAGAGAGAACAGGCTATTTATGAGTACTTCATTATTTTACTAGCCCTATCAATGAAAGCTCATGTATCAGTCATACGAAATAACACTATAAAAGTTACACTTTGGTCACTAATTCTTCAACATAGATTGTCATCTTAAATATTCTATTCATGACAACAAAAAAGTTAGTTAAAACCATAATCATACATTCACAAGGACTATCCAAAGGATAAAGGGTAGGACAGCCTTCTCTCACACCCCTTGTTTTCCAGTTAGCAAGGACCCCTCAGCTAATCACGCCATTCTCAGGTCATACATGATGATGTTGAGCCAGTGGAAAACACCAGGTCAGTTAATCCCTCTTTATGCTAAACAACTAAATCTACTTAAAATAAAAACTACAAAATGCAATTAACCAAACTAACAATTTATTTCCATTTGCTTTAGGGGAGAGATGTTGGACTCAGATTTTATATCCATATGATCCCTAGGTAAATAGCAAAGCATAATATGAGGCTTTGGCTAGAAACCAAAAACTGTCTTTCTGAAGGGTTAAATACTATCAAGGCAGCACAAGGAAAACTGAATTAGTTTCCATAGAATATGAACATTTCACTTTGCAGAAGAGAATATTGTTCTAGTCAGGGCTTCCATTGGTATGACGGAGGACCATTACCAAAAGCAAATTGTGGAGGATAGGGTTTGACTTACATTTCCATATCACTTCTCTTTATCAAAGTTGAAATAAGAACTTAAGCAGGGCAGAAACCTGGAGGCAGGAGCTGATGCAGAGGCTATAGAGGGGTGCTGCTTTTTGACATGCTCCTTATGGTTTGCTCAGACTGCTTTGTTATAGAGCCCAGTATAACCAACTCAGGGATGGCACCACCTGTCATGAGCTGGACCCTTCCCCATCAATATTGATTTTTTTAAAAGCCTTATAGACTAGCTTGCAACCTGATTTTATTGAGGAATTTTCTTAATTGAGGTCCCACCTCTCAGATGACTCCAACCTGGGTCAAGCTGACATAGAACTGTCTAGTACAGCTATAGTGAGGAATAGAATGGGAAGAGCAGACAGGGACTAGCCAGCCCGGGTCCTCAAGGCCCTGTCTGGAAGGAAGACACCCACGGATCCTCTCAGCACCTTGCAGTGTTGGTCACACAGGCTTCTTTGTAATAAGGACATAAATGGAGCAGGAATGTGAGAGATAGAGATGCAGAATGTTTCACGTGCTGTGGAACGATGAAGGAATAAAGCTAGTGAGGTGTGGGCAGATACTGGAGGACTGCTTGCCACACAGGGCTATGGTGAAGGCAGTGAGGAGTAGACTGAGGGGGGAGGTCTTCCTGCTACCCGGGACCATGATAATATTCAGGCTTCTGCCAAAAGTCATGTCCCTGGTTCTACGTGTAGCTAGGGTCTGTGTTGATGTCCATGGCTCCTGCTGCTGTCAAGTGCCATGCTGATTCCAGTGGGCTGGGCCATCTCCTGGAACCATGTTTAGGTCCACAGGTTACACTGTGTTGATCTGGGTGGCCTTTGCTACCACCCATGGCCATTGTGACAATCAGACCTAGGCTGCTGCCTAGGACCATGTCTGGGTTCATGGTCTTACCACAACTGAGGTTTATGGAGATATCCATGGCACTTGTTGCCACCAAGGACCACATGAAGTCTGGAATCTGGGCCATACCCTGTGGCTTTGTTGGTGTCCAGTGGCTGTGCTGCTGCCTGAGCCATTCTGATCTGAGTGGCCCGGGATATCACTTAAAGCTACAATGTTGACCAGGCCAAGCTGTTGCCTGTGGCCATATCTGAGTCTGTGGCCCAGCTGCAGCTGGTGTCTGTGTTGAAATCTGTGGCCCAGGTTGCCACCAGGCACACACAGTGGCCGAGATCCAGGCCGGAGCCTGTGGCTTGGTTAGAATCTGGGGGGGAGGGGTCATGCCACAGCAGGGGCTGTACAGATATGGATAACCTATGCTGCCACCCTGAGGCCATGATGTCTTCTGGGCCCAGGCTGCTGCTGGGGGTGTGTCTGGGTCCATGGCCCTATAGCGGCCAGGGTCCCATTGCCACTGAGTGTCATGAGAATGCCCAGGGTCAGATAATCTACCCAAGTCCAGGTTTGTGTCCAAGGACCAGAGTATATCCAGATATAAATAGCCTGTGCTGGTATTCAATGTCATGGTGACATCAGGGCCAGAGCTGTGGCTGAGGGCCATGTCAGGGTCTGTGGCTTTACTATAACCAGAGTCTGCTGTTCTTGTTAGCATTGAAGGCCCCACAGACACCCGAGATCAAGGACCATGTTGATGTCTGAGAGCCATACTACCATTGGGGCAGTGGTGACATTCAAACCCAGCTGCTGCTGAGGAAAATGGTGGGGTTCGTGGTCCTACGTGGCTGGAGTCTGTGCTGAAGTATGGGTCCTGTATTGCCACCAAAGGCCACATAGAGGCCCAGTGTAGGGACCGCAACCTGAGGCCTTGGTGTTGTCCAGTGACCATACGATTACTAGAACTATGCCTAGCTGAGCCCAGAGCCAGGGTGTAGTTCATTCCCAAGCTGCTGCAGGGGGACATGCCTGGGTCCATGGTTCATCAGAAGCTGGGGTCTGTTTTGACGTATATGGCCTGTGTGTCACCTCAGGAGGCTTTAGGAATCATGAGAGATGAAATCAGAAGGGCATGTTGAGCTGGCCTCTCCCTTTGCTGGACCTGGGAAAGCTGGCCTTGCCTCTTGCTGGACACTACCACAAGAGGGCTGGCCTCTGCACTTGGGAGAGATGGTCCCCATCCCTCACCATAGGAGAGGCTGAAACAACCCTGAAAGCATAGATTTAGGGGAGCTAACTTCACCCCATCACCTGAGGCAGGTTCCCCCACTGGGCTGGACTGACCAACTGAGCTACCACCCAGGCCCATAGGCAGGCCTTGGATTGGCCCACTCTAGCATCTAGAATCCATCTAGGACCTGATGGAGCTTGTGAAAAGACTGGTCTTATAGAGAAATATGCAGGATCTTCAAGATTAGGAATGGCCACAAAATCTCCCAGAAAGAGTTCTGGTGAGGTTCCAGAGATGATGGTATACCAAAAACCAGAGGCCTTGAACCAGACCAGTGACTCCCTGCAATGACCATTTGCTAGTAAAGCTGATGGGACACGCTGAAGTCCCCAGTGTCTCCAGGATGAATGAAGAGGTGTTGGAGAGGCAGGAAAGAGGCAAAGCAAAGAGACCTTTGTTGGTTTTGTTTTGTTTTAGGGGGAGGTGGTTTTGCTTCTGTTTTTATGCTTATTTTGTTTCTTCTTTTGTGGAGGGGGAACAGTAGGTTTCAAAGAAGGATATAGGGGGACCAGGAGATGAGCAGAGTTGGAGCACATGATGTGAAACTTCCAGAGTCAATAAAGAAGTTAAATTTTAAAAAAGAATGTGAAGAGTCGCTGTGTCCAGAAACAAGATAAACACAGACATTAAAACACTGCTTTACACCTCTTGTCTATGTATAATCTGGCCTTGTCTCCATCTCCCCATCACTACATCAGTTCCTCTTTTACTTACTTAGAAGACATCATTACCTTCATTTCCATAACTGTAAAGTTAGTCAGTTTCAACATATGCCATTGCCATTATTTTAAAAACCCAGGAATTTTTAAAACTCTAACAATATCACAATGTTGCCTTCTCGTCTGATCATTTTCTGACTTCCCACTCTGTCAATCCAGCGGGCCAGAGTCTCCTGTTCTTTGTAGAGCCAAACACTTGCAAAAAATGTGTGAAAAACAAATAGCTTTAACATTTTCCTACTTTGTTGTGTAAACTAAGCATAAATGACTTTTTCTTTAGGTGCAACTTTGGCATACTTTGGTTTTCTGTAAAGCTTAAAAGGATCTGTGGATTTTTTTTTTACTGACTTCATAAACAAAGTATTTTAGCCATGGGTGGTGTCACATGCATATAATGCCAGCACTCAGGAGACAGAGGCAGGGGGATTGCTGTGAGTTTGAGCCCAGTCTCTTCTACACAGTGAGTTTCAGGCCAGCTAGAATTCACAATGAAGCACTTTATCCTAAACAGAATAAAGAATTTAAAAGATGACCAATCTTAACCGAGCACTGTAAAAATTAATTCTGCCAAGAAAACTGATTCCCTTAAAGGGTTCTTTAAGTACTCTTCATGTATTGCATGCAATAAATTCTCAATTTCTTTTTCCTAATTATAATTATTTTTTAAATATGGGATGCTTATCTAGTTTGTATGTCCCCCACCCTGCGGATCTTCTTTGTGACCGTAGCATGTAATCAGCACTTCCACACTTCACGTCTTCATTTTGGGGAGTCTACGTTAGCTCATGGGTACAATGTATCTCTTGAACTTTTGTTAATCTCTGAACATCTTCATTTTTCAGTGTTTGGTGTATACTGATAGACCTCTGCTTTGTGTCATATACATTTCAGGTATAATGGGGAAGGTCCCTGCTTCAAAGAGCATATGTGCTAACAGAAAGAGCCATAGGTACGTGAAAATGGAGCCTATAGTTTACTGAAGGTGAGCTACTGTGAGAAAACAGAGTAGAGCAAGGACACTGAGAGAACAATATGGCTATAGCCACAACCAGATAATTCAAGCAGGGCTTATAGAGATAAAAATTATAGGAGGTAAGAGTCACTTGATAGGACATATGGACCAAGAATGTTTGAAGCAGAAAGGAGAGAGCAGACCCTTAAGGGAGAAGTGTACACGGCATATCAGAGGCCGAGGCCTTCCAACAGTGAGGCTGGGAGAGAGTGAGAGAAGGGGTAGGGGAGGATGAGCTCACAAAGGCACCGACTCAGGTAAGGACTTTGGCTTGTTACAGAGTCCTGGCCAGAGGAGATGTGATGTGACTTCACTCCAGGCACTGCTCCAGTTACACTGCTGGATCTTAGAAGGACAATAATAGCAACAGAGACACCAAAGAGTGGCTGCAAGCTTTTCAGACAATTGTTGGGGGTCAGCAGTAGACACCGTTCAGTGGTCAGATTCCTGTTATAGTTTGAAACTAAATGCACAAGGACTTCCTCATGTAGGCTGAGAAGGAAGTGAGAAGACAGAGTGTGTATTTTCCATCCACTGAGTAGAGGAAGGATAAAGAAGTGGCAGGCAGTGGTGTAAGGTATAGAGAAGAGTCAGGAGTTTGGTTATATATCCTATAGCCAACGGGTAAGTGGATTCCAAGACAAAGCCAGTATAAGGGAGTCTGGGCCACAGACAGTACTTGGAAGCTGATACATAAGACTAGATTTTAAAGATATAACAATGAATAGCATCACCAGAAGAAAGGGAAGGGAAGAAAAGAGAACACTGTGGCAGAGAGGAGGCTAGAGGAGCCAAGAGCCTGCTCGTAAAGGCTCTTGAGGCCATGGGATGAGACTATGCCACCAAAGTCAAGTGAGAAGAGGTAAGATGTCACTCAGCATTGATATGAAGACCTAACAATGAGCTATGCAGCAGCCATACTCTCAACAAGAACAAAAGAGTAAAACCAAATGTAAATAATGATTGAGTTAACAGCTAACAAAATTATGAAAAGAGAGCTCTAAGGTATCATGGAGATGGTAAGATGGGGAAGGGGATAAATCACTTTAGAGGAAGGGCCCACAGATCTAAAAACCAGACTTTCAAAAGGCAGTTGCTCTTGACTGGACTGATGGACCAAGAAGAGATACTGTGAGGAGTTTAGATCCCCGAGGATGCTAGCTATCTTCTTGAGGCTGTGGTGGGCCTATAATGGCAGTATTTTCATTTTAAGAGGCCACCATATAAGTTAACATAAATGCCATGGCTTAAAATAACAGAGTTTTACCTTTACATAGTCTAAAAGCTAGAAACTGAAGGTTAAGATGTCATCATGCCATGCCCTTCCGAAGGCACATTAACTTCAAGGGTGCCAGAAAACTTAAAGGGAAATTTCTTCCACACCTCCCTGCTCATTTGGGACTGCTTGTGATCTTTAGTATTTCTTGGCTAATGATTGGTTTCTACAATCTCTGTCTCTCTTTCACCTAGGACATGAGTCACTGGATTTAGGGCCTACCCTACTCTTGGTATAGCCACATCATAACTATTTTATCTGCAAAGACCCCAATTCCAAACAAAACCATATTCTATGGTCCTGGGAAGATGTGGGTTTTATGGGGGGACACTATTCAATGCACAAAGGTAATCTCTCTACCATCTTGGAAAGTGGGAACTGCAATTACCCACTGAAGCAAAAAGACACTACCATTTCAATGAGAGACTTTCTAAGGAATGCTTCCCAGGAGTCTCCACAGAGCAAAAATTCATGGGAAGCAAATGAGAAAGTGGAACCCTTCTCTCTTACCCAGAGTCTCTGTCTTCTTTCTGCTCTTGGCCAAGCATGATATAGAGCCATCTCAGGAATCCAGCTTGTGACCACCATTTCCCTCATAACACCCACAATACACAATGATAAGTTTGGAGCTGAGACAATATCTTAATAATTTCTGGCTGGAGAAGAAACATGGGTACTGAGAATGATCCACTGGATTTAGCTTTAGTTCTGCAACCAAATAAACATCCTGAGGAAATACAGTCCTGTTTTTGTAAGTCAAGCTGGCCAAGCATTTCAGCACTCCGGTCAGCTCCTTGGCCAGTACAGACTGACATTGGAGCAGTTAATAGCCATCACAAATTTGCAAGACACAGGATGCCGCCTGGAGATAAAAATTTATCTCATTGCCTCTCTGCAGACTTTTAAAATGATAACTGCAAGTGAGTTAAAGCAGTCTAGGAAATGAATATAACTATTCCAGTAAGATGCCGGCGAATGAGTAAGAACAGGTGGTTAATCTTAGTCTGGTTTCTCTGGAGGGAGAAAAGGAACAAATGAAAACAATAGAGTTTCAATAAACCTGGAGCAAAGTCAATGCAGACTTTAGAGAGCTAAACACACGTGTGAGATCTTGCTGAGCTTTCTGTTTGCTTTTAAACTGAAATTTATAGAGCAAGCTGATACTTTGAATTATTAAAAATTACAGAACACAGAGTAAAACAGATTCCGCAAAAACTGCATTTGTTATTAGGCACATCTGTGAATGTTCATTATGTAAATTAACTGAAAATAATACCTACACTGCTCTGTTGTGATAAAACATCTTAAGTTTTCATAGAAAAGCAACCGCACATCCATAAGCTAATGGGAAGTTAAAATACAGAAAGTCAAATTGTAAAGAAAATTGTCTCTCTCTCTGTTAGTTATTTGAAATTTGTGACATTTTCTTACTTCTTAGAATTAGTTGCGCACATTCAAAATAAATAGTAAGTCAGAAGTGGCAAACTCCCAAAGTAAGCAGCAACACGAAGAAGGAAATGGATCAACTCGAAAGAGCCAATTAATCTACTCGAGCTCTGCCATGAGCTTCCATCTTGACTTCTTTGGGATGAGTTTCAGTAAGACCAGAAATTTCATTTTTACATTTGTGCTTCAGCCCCTAGAATCTGAGATCCCAAAAAGAGCTTCTATATTTTGCTAAACACATATGCTGTGGAAAATTAATCTAACTGGCATTCCACTGGATGTGTATCTGATCAAGCAAAATTGAGGGGAGCATTAGCTATGTGCCTTATTTATCTTATTTTGGAATAATGTTAATTGCTCATAAATATCAAAATATAAAGTCAATAATTTGATAAAAACTTGAAATAATCTAAAATCAAACAGTTAAAGGATTTCTGGTCCATTTGTGCGGTGTGTGTGTGTGTCTCTCTACTCTCTCTTTCCGTGTGTGTGTGTGTGTGTGTGTGTGTGTGTGTGTGTGTGTGTGTGTGTGTGTGTGTGTGTGTGTGTGTGTAAAATAAGCATTTCAATTTGGTGATATTTCTAAAGAATCATTGCAGTGTTATAAGAGAGGATTTAATGGAAAAACAATTTCTTTAAAATTGCTGACACTGCCCTAGCATATAAAGCCCATCATCCTACATTTGATCCCTGAGGGCCATGTGGCAGAACAGACAAAAAACTCCCACAAATGGTCCTGACGTCCCATGTGTGCTATGGCAAACACACACATAAACAAATAGGCTATTTATTTATTTAATTAAGTAACTGCAATTAAAAATATTTTAAAAGTTTTTTTTTTTTTGTGTGTGTGTGTGTGTGTGTGTGTGTGTGTGTGTGTGTGTTAGGGTCTCTCTATGTAGCCCTAGCTATCCTAGAACTCACTCTGCAGACAAGGTTGACCTTGAACTCACAGAGATCTGTGGTGGAATGAGGGTATTTACCTTGACCTAGAGATGTGGTTTTAGATCCTGAGGCCCCGTGTATGGGGTGTGGCCAGAACAAATCCAGGGGCACGCCATATTTCCTTCCTGTTTGTTCATTGAGCTCTTGAAGGGAGCCACTCACCACCACTGCCACTGCATGGACCAGTCTAACTTTACAGGAATTGCCTTATGGTTTAATCTTGTATCAGTGAGTATTTTATATAAACTCCTTAATAAATATTAATCCTTTTATATAATTAGTTGTTAGCAAATAATTCCTGTAATACCTGGTGCCCAGTGTAGGGCCTGAACCTGTGACCCTTGGTTCAAGCCATCTTAGTTTACTCAGTAAATTTAAGGGAGCTTGAGACATGTAGTAAGATCCTATCTCAAATGATAAAATAGGTTTGAGGATACGTGTGTCTGTGCAAGAGGGGATTGGGGTCTGAGCCCTGTTTTCTTGTAATGTCTTTGTCTCATTTTATGTCAGAATAATATTTATCTAAGAAATGAGCAGGGAACAGTCCTCTGCTCATTCTAGAAAAGCTCCTACAAATAGATATCACTTCATTCCCCAGTGTAAAATATACATTAAAATTTTAATTGCATATTTCACAAAGAATCATGAGGATTAAGTGAGCATCAATATATATTTGCTGTTATAGCTAACCTATTAATCTAATCTTGTATAATGAGTTAGCTTATTAATAGCAGCTACAGACTGTCTTTATATGCCATGGGCTGAAAAGCAAACCCACGTATGTTATCATGAAATAATGACAGTGCCAGCACCCAGAGATCAAAAAAAAAAAAACCAGAATAAAAAAGAATTTAGATTTCTTTACAACAATAATTATTCATCAAATTAAGACATAGTTAAGAATTACTAATATTTTAAGAGAATATCACTATTCTATTATTTGAAACATTGTTTCATAATTATTCTTCAAATTTCTGTACGCTCAAGGAAAAGCACCATTTACCAGAGTTGTGAAGCTGAGAATAAGCTCAGATACAGATGAATAATATAACAAGATTCCTTTTTCTTTGTCCATCTTCCAGTTCAGTGGCTACAAAAAGGCACAAGGACTGATGAAGAATATTAAATAATGGATCAAAGGTACTGTCATTTTGGAAATCTATTAAACAACATGCTGAATATTTTAGCAATTTTAATTATGCATCATTATACACTCCATTACCTTTCAGACATCCCTGTATGGTTGTGCAGATTTTGACATTATAACAGAATGGGTAATGGAGCAGTGAAGCAAAACAGGTGCTGTAACAAAAAGCATTTGTGTAAATGTCTAATAGAATATTAATGAACCAAACTAACAGGAAAAATTCTAGCTCTTCCAAATGTTAAAGCTTCTGCTGGCTATGAGCAGAGGATAACTCAGGTCTTCACAACTCTAATAAGCTGGTGACATCACAGACACACATCAATGAGAACCCCATAAATAAAGTCAAGGTCATGTTTCCTGTTTGATTAATAAAGAATACTTATTGAACATCACTCAGTAAGCTTACAAGTAAACTGTCTAAGCCAAATTAATGCCTACAATGCTGACAGAGCAGCACAGAACATTGAGAGCCCTTTGGCTTATAGGCAGAGCCTGATTTAAACCAGACACGTGCCCACTAGTTGAAAAAGCACCAAGGCCTCATGTCAGAAGTACTTTTGTCTCTTCTGGATTTTGTCTTTTCACTTCTACAATCTCATACACCACTTGCTCCAGGCTCAATATAGCCTCCTGTGTCTACAGGGAGACCTTCCATAACTGCATCAAAAATGACATTCATGAATAGGCTGAGGCCACAGTGCCTCAGTTATGCATTGGGAGGCATTTGAGTTGAACCTAGCAAGAAAGGGAAATTTCCTTTTAGTCAGTCAGGAAAGATAATAGGAATTAGCTAAGTGAGTTGCTATAAGGGCAATAAAGACCTTCTTTAGGAAGGCAAGAAGGACTCACAAAAAGCATAGCACCAGCCACTCCAGGAAGTTCAACATAGTTATTCATGAGGATGGAGTCATTAGTGAATACAAAATAGATATGAGATTTTATATTTTCAAGATAACTCAGGTGAGAAAATGGACTAATGTTACTAACCAGATGTGTTAGCCTGAAAACTATTGTATTAATTCAAGTGAGAGGTGATGGGCTGAGAAAATGAAATACCAAGTGCCCAGCAGCATAGCCAGCATGCCACATCCCCTCCTTTTCTATTAAGTCTCACAGAATTGAAACGAAAACTGTCCAAACACCTTAGTGGCTGTGTAGAAAACCTCTCTACAATAGACAGCTTACAAAGAAGTATTCTCTCACACATCCATGGGAGAAATAGGCAATCTATTATAGCTCCTATAAATCCAAAGATGTGATTTCTAATAAATGTTGATGCAAACGAATTACTTTTTAATTTTAATATGTTTAAGTTAAATAAAATGAGTTTTATAACTAATCTTAGCAGAGGCTCCAGAGTAGAATCTGCTGGCATGTGACTGGGCTGAGGGAAGAGAGGTTTCAAGAATAAATACACTCTACTCAAGAGCTCCAGAACTTTGTGGAGACTGCTGGAATGGTTTTCTTTGGTCACCCCTGGAAACATATGTACAAGTAACATTAGACAGTCTGAGCAGGTTGTAGTGTGTGTGTGTGTGTGTGTGTGTGTGTGTGTGTGTGTGTGTGTGTGTGTGTGTGTGTGAATAATTAAAGAAAAAGGAACCTATAAATTTGAAAGAGAGAAGGGAAAGAGTTTGGAGGGAGGAAAGGAAATGGTGAAATGACGAAATTATATTATGATCTCAAAACAAAAGAACTAATACAATATATCTAATACAAAAGAATGAGAAGCTCATATGTACTGATGAAGAAGTTAAAAAATTTATTAACATTTTATTTCAATAAAAAAAGGTGCTGAGATTTAAAAGATAAGTGAAATATCAAAAAAGCCAAGATGAATGCAGCTCCTGGAATGGTGCTTCAGCAGGGAGAAGGAAGCAAAATCTCCTCCAAAGGTGAGCCTGGTGACCCTGGTGAAGAAGAGACCAGCAGTACAACTCTTGGGATAAGATCAAAAACTTCACAGGCCTTAAATTCAGTCACAGGTTTGCCTGACATCATGGTTTCTCTAAAAGTTAGCTCAGCAGTAGAGAGGAATATACTAGTTCATGTGACCCTGGGCTGTGGCCAGGCACCATCTTGACAGGGGACCTTTCGAACTATTTAAAACCGAGCTACCTTAGGAGCCTTAGAACAGCCACAAACTAGAGAGCCTGAATTTCATTTGCCAAAAGTCCCAGGATGAAAGAAGACCTTGTAATTTGTAGAGAGTGGTGTGGCCAAGTTAGAAAGTACAGGCTGCAGGATGTGTGGCTGGACCAGTGGAGAGTATCCTTGTGCTTGGATGCTGAGAGCTGATGTCATCAACTGAGAATACCAAGGGAATTTAAGAGTTCAGAACCTGAAGTTGGCAGGCAGATCAACCTTTTGAGCTATCTATCTGTCTTTCACACATTGTGAAGTGAATTTCTCCAATTAATACTTATATTTTCCAAGTATGAAGATGGGTCCTTCAGCTTCACAGATGACCAATGCATTTGGGAGACACTAACAAGCCTTAGTACCAGCCACATCAGGATGTATGATCTGAGGAATTTCAGAGAGTGAGAAAAGATTCCCAGCTACAGACTGATGCCAAGAATGTCCAGTGATGGTCCCTGGTAAGCAAAGATGGGGAGACAGCTTGGCAGACATCAGGTACTTGTCCAATACAGACTCAACGCTAGCATAAGCAAAAGAAGAGATGAAAATTCAAGTGCGTCAGTGTGTGTTTACATTTTGGTTATAATAAGTGGAAGAGGGATCTACATCTGGTAGTAGGAGTGTGGGATCTGTTACTCATCCAACAGTGCACAGAACAGTCCATGCAAAGGGTTACCTGGTCCCAAATGTCAGCATAACTGAGGCTGAAAATGTTGCCTTAAAAAGTGCACGATAGCAGCCTTCAAATCACCAAGGAATTATGGGTGGTTTGTACTGACTTACTCTGGATTATAGTATGAAAAAACACCTGATTTGAGCACCTCACCATCACCCATATTTCTTGTGACCACAAACTGCATTATACCCACCTCACTTTCTTAATGATGGACTAGCCTTACATAAAGGAGATGGCTGGCTTGTTGACTGAAGCTCCTAACTGGCCTCCTCAGCTTCCTTCTTTGAGACAGGAGTACCTCAGGAGGGACTAGATTTGCTATGTAGACCAGGCTGATATCAACCTCCTGCTTAGCCTCCCAAATGCTATAATTACAGGCTGAAACAATTGCACCCAGCTTAAAATTCGTTGAAATTCCTATGGCATTTTTAAAAGAAGAGGTGGCCGTGATCTTTTATGTATTTGCTCCTTAAATACTTCAAAACAGTTGTTAAGTCACGGGACTTACATTACACTCTCATTACCTCACAGAAACAAATGACCTCCCAAGACAACAACCGATGAACTTACTGTAGTTTTGATGTCGTGTTCATTATACACAGGGAAACTACATTTATTTCCCTTAGTGGAGCTGTGGCTTATGAGCTAATAAGCAAATAAACAGCTAATCTTGACCTCCAGTGGACTCAAGAAAGCGTTGTATGAACCAGGATTAAGAATGTAATGCTACCAGTTATCCATAGCTCGTTCCTCTTTTCCTGGTTATCCCAATATTCAAAAGAGATAATAAACACCTGCTGATTTTACAGTTAACTGATATTGAAATGCTCTCCCGGCATTTCACAGATGAAATATCCTGGACAACTTGCTGGCAAGGTTGTGTGTTAGTGACTTTGGGCACACTTAAAACTTCAAATAAGAACCAAAATGTACATTGGTTACTAACTCCCAATTTCATTGCTTCGGAGGCATAAAAAAATCAGTCCACCATATGTTGGGGTGGGGCTCCATGAGAAATTTTGTTTGGGATAAAAAGGGCAAACACAAACAGCTAGAAACTGATACAAATCCCTCTCAGATCACTGAGGGGAAGCTGATCTGACTGGATGATGAATCCAAATACCCTTTGGGTCAAATATCAGCATAATGTTGGCCCGAGAAGTTGACACTTCAAAAGGCAGACATCTCGATTCCCAGCACTGTCAGTCAAAGAGACAGGAAAAAATGTTCTGAAGAGAGTTTTGTGTTGTCATATGTCAGCTGGATTTGAAAATCAGTGGTTCATTCTCCAGTGAATGTGGGAAGCCACCCTTCCAAGCAGAAAAGCAGTGTGACCAGGAGACTCTAAAGAAGGTGATTAGCTATGTTATGGCTTTCTGAATGAGGATGTCATAACCCATCAATAAATGGAAAGAAATAACAAACAAATACACACAGAGAGAGACACACAGACACACACACAGACACACTGACACACACATTCACACACACATTCACACACACAGACACACACATATTCACACACACAGGCACCACACACACACACACACACACACACACACACACACACACACACAGGCAACTATAAAGCTATAAATACAGAGGAAATAACTTAAAAGCATCTCCAAGATTCTCAGTAACTCAGGTATGCCAACAAACTTTAAGACAGTAATTGTTTTATGCTCAGATTGGTAGATTCATGACACCTAATTTCAAAATGATATAGTAACTATTTTTTCTAAAGCATCAGATGAAGTATGATATGAGTCTCATTAAATAGATTTTATATTATATCAAACTTCTGATATAATATCAACCAATTAATGAACAACAATAAGATAATAGTGTATAATATGGTAATAACAAGAAGGTGAGAATATCTCCCCATAAAAAATTAGGATCAAACAAATTATGTATCCATTGCAAAACACTCCTTTAATTTTGGCTTAGATACTCAAGTCTCTCATTTAGTTACATTAATCATAAATTCTCCTCATGCCTGCTGGGAATCTGATTCTAACCTTTATATGGCTTTGCTTGTTTGATTTATTTTTTTCAGTTACTGTCTCTGAGTGTAAGCCAAGCATCGTCTGCACTCACATCCATACTCCAAAGGCCTCACCATCATTATGCCTCCAGATTCACAATAATGAACGTTTAGGAACACAATTAGCTGTAATGAATTTATCAATAGAAGAAGAGGGCTCTGCCCCATCAGTAACACCATCTGCATTCATAGACAAAGACTGGGCAGTTCTTATCAACACTCCACATGTAGATAAAAAGGCCCAAATAAAGTGTCAGCCCCCCAGTCCCATACCATTTTTTCAAAGCCTTCTGAAGTGTCCTTAAATCAGTTTCAGTTGACAGAACAATCATATTCTTGAGCTCTCGGTGGCAGTAGTTAACTAAGCCTTCATCCTAGATCAGCAGTTCTCAACCTGTAAGTCATGATCCCTTTGGGGTCTACCGACCCTTTCACAGGGGTTCCCTATCAGATATCCTGAATATCATGTATTTACATTATGATTCATGACAGTAGCAAAATTACAGTTACGAAGTATCAACAAAATGATTTTATGGTTGGGGGGTCACACAACATGAGGAACTGTATTAAAGGGTCACAGCATTAGGAAGGTTGAGAACCACTGTCCTGGAGTCTCTTCTGGAATCAATCAGAATCCCCCCACCCCACCCCTGCCCCTATTATTGCCAGAAAACCCAGGCAGATAATCCCACGAGAAACATTGCTTGACAATAATCTCTAAGAACAGGATTTAAAAGACCAGGAGTCTTTTTGTTTAAACTTTTATTATGTATAATAAGTTCTTTTAGTTATTTATCAGTCTGTCTTGTTTTTTATGCTTTTCAAAGTGAACTGCCTGTAAGGGGCTGGCAGTCCCTCAGAGTGGAACAGACACAAAATTCTCAGCACAAAGGAGATTTATTGCCTGGGAGGGGCCAGCGTCAGGGGAGGGATGTTAGGTGCTGCTCTGGGTTGGACAAGGGGACACAGTCGAAAGAAGACAGTTGGTTTGTTTTTGGTTTTGTTTTTCTTTTTGTGGTTGTTTGTTTTTCGGGAGTAGGTTTTTAGGAAAAAAGGCAAGGTTTGTGCTAGGTGGAGTTTGTAAATTCTGATTGGACATGTTAGTCAAATAATGAATTTTATTGGACCTTGTTTTTTTCTCAGGAATGTCCAATAGTCAAATAAGGAAATGGACCTTGATAAGAGCTAGCTTTAAGAATGTAAATCTAATGTAATCTAATGGTTTTTAGCCAGGGAGAGAGAAAAGGGTAAAACCTGTTGGCAATGTTTGTGCCTGCTAGAGAACCCTTCAGTCATCAATACCTTTTCCCTGAGCTTGTAAATTTTTACCTCCCTACCCACCCCAATTTATAAATGACAAATTAAAGGTTTGGAGAAAAATGTGCTAGAGTTCTTTTAGCTAGTAGTTATTGTTAGATCTAGGATAAGCATGGAGGTCCTCATAGTCTGGGGCTATAATTTGATTATATTTAAAACTAAGAATAAAATAAAATGTCCTGGCACATGCCTGTAATCCCAGTACTTTGGAGGGAGAGGTAGGAAGATCAGGAGTTCAAGACTACCCTTGACTATATAAGAAGTTTGAGGCCAGAATAGAATATTTTTCTGAACATATCATTTTGCTTTCGCTCCTTTGAACTAAAGCATTCTTACTTAAGTGCTTAGAGATAATGAGAGACATACAGCTAAAGCCTCCACCTTCAATCTAGAGTAAGAAAAGCCGGTAGGTTGTAGAACATTATTTTAAGGTGTGTTACTTTTGTTTATGTTGCATTTGCTTAACTCTGTGAAGCTGTGTTACTGTGCCTGTCTAAAACACCTGATGGTCTAATAAAGAGCTTAACAGCCAATAGTGAGGCAGGAGAAAGGATAGGTGGGGCTGTAAGGCAGAGAGAATAAATAGAAGGAGAACTCTGGGAGGAGAGAAATAGCCAGAGAAGGAGGAAGATTCCATGGGCCAGTCACCCTTCACAACCATCAACAGAGTTAGAAAGTAAGATTACAGAAGTAAGAAAATGGGAAAAGCCTAGAGTCACAAGGATGCTAGGATATTTTCAGATAAGAAAAGCTGGCTGGAAAGAAGCCAAACTAAGATTGGGCATTTATAATAAGCCTTTGTGTGTTATTTCTTTGAAAGCTGAGTGACAGGTCGCCCAAGAGAGTAAACAACAGCCACAACACAGAGTTCAAAGAAGAATATTAAAAGTCAAGCTGAAATTTACCATGTTGGAAAGTGGGGGTGGGGTTAGTAAAAAAAGAGAACAACAGTTAGACTAGAAGTTTCCTGGTTCTCTATAAACACACAGTGCTAAATGCTGGGTATATGACGTTCTGGATGTTAGAAAAGCTCTTCAGCAAACCATCCAATGTCTGTGTGATGAAACTACTTCCCTATCTAAAATTATCCTGAGGACTCAGATATATCCTGAAAAATTAGTGTAAGACAAACAAATAAAAGACTGAATAAAGCCCATGAGTTTGAAAAAATAAGACAGTTGCCCTCAAATAACAAAGTATTTATCTTTGATTATAAAGACATACAGTATTTAATAATCTGAAAAGATAAAACTAACCTATGAGTAATTCATTCTCACCAGCAATTTTGTTTACAATGGAATTGATTAAACTCAGCAGGTTTAAAAACTAATTAGACATATCTGTCATCCTCCTTGGCCACAAATGATATTATTTGTGGGGATTTTATTCAGTTGGCAATAAGAAGCAAGGATCAGTTTTGAAACACTTGTGTGTAACCATGGGCACCTGGTTCTTATATTCTAATGAAACAAGAATAGTTTCCAGATGATTTTTGTATTTTTTAAGGTCTCTGGATAATTCTACTTGACAAAGTTTCCAGGATCTCTATAGAAATCCACCTGAATATAAGTGCAATGGAGAAAGTAAGTTTTAAAACAAACACAAAATTGTAACAAAAACTGACTATTCAGGAAGTCCAGCAAACACCTATATTACATCAATAGATTTATTTTTTTAATGCCACACACCAGAGCTAAGTGAGAAGAAACTAAAAACTGTAATAGTCTATATCTCTAAATTCTGAAAAGGATAAATTATGCACACATTCATTAAAAATGTTCAGCAACTTGGAAAACAAAGGAGGTGTATCAATTCTGATAACTCTAAAGCCACATGCATCCCAGTGGTTTGCATCATATTGAATGTGAGTAGTGAATGCCCTTCCCTAAGATCAAAGGCAACAAAATAATATTATCTCTTCCTATTTCTAGTCAACGTTATACTAAAGGCCCTAGACTATGAAATAAGAAAAGGAAATAAAAAGTCTGCAGATTGAAAGAAAAGAAGCCAGTTAACTCTAATTTTAAGTAATTAGTACCTTACACAAAACCTTGAGGAGTCTTCAAGGGAGCATCTATCAGAACTAATAAATGACTTTATAAAGGTTGAAGGACACAAGGCCAATAGGAGATTTAACTGTTTCTTTATACTAATAAAAAGTAGAAAATAGAGTTTAAGAATATTACTAGACCTTTTCACAAATGAGAAGATTCAATAGTTTCAATTATCAGTTCTTTCTAAGTCTATGTAGTCATGTGACCCAATCAACACACCACTAACTATTCTGTAGCTGTCAACAAACTGGTTCTGAAGTTTTATAGGAAGCCAAACGTCAACATCCAGAATTAAAGTATAAATACATGTCCATTGCTCTTGTTCGGCTCAGGTCTGGGTAGACATGCTGGTTAGACTTTACAAGTGTAGCTTCTTACTTTATTAAGAGACACAATCTCACAGCAAGTTCCCTGAGCTTCTGGCTCTTACAGTCATTCTGCCCTATCTTCAGCAATGATTTCTGAGCCTAGAGTCCAGGGATCTGAACAGGAACATGAATGAGTATATGGGAGAGTTGGAGGAAGTGAAGTGAGGTTCAACTATAATGTAATTATATTATAATCTCAAAAAATAAGAAAATAATTTTTAAAAAGAGCAAAGTCAGCGAGTGCTTTCTACTTGACTTCAAGACTTACCATAGACCCTACAATGATCAAGACAGTAGAGAGTCAGAAAAATACCTGGGCACTTATATTGAGAGAATGAACCCACCTAGATATAGACTTTTTGTTTTTTTAACAAAAAAATGACCCAAATGAATCATAGACATAAATATAAAATACAAAGTTACAAAACTTTCCAAAGGAGCATATGGCCTTGAGTTTGGCAATAACTTTTTAGATACAACAGAAGAAGCATTGTCCATGAAAGCAAAGTAACAAGTTGGATTTCATTAAAATTTTAAATGCTTGGAGCTGGAGAGATGGCTCAGTGCTTTAGAGCACTTGTCTGTGCAGACAACTGTTTAGTTCCCAGTGCTGACATGGTAAGTTGCAATCATCTGCAACTCCTGTTCCAGGGGACCTGACACACTCTTCTGACATCAGCAGACACCAGGTACACACATGGTGCATATACACGCAGGCAAAGCACCCATATACATACAATTAATTAACTAAATCAAAAAAAAAATTGAAGTTGCTGGTTGTGACTTACAGTAGTGTGTGAGGTGAGAAGAGGCTGAGTGGAAAAGGGAGGCTGGGCGGGGGGTGTCGATCTGACAAGGCTGCCCACAGGATCACCAAGGAAACTCCTGGTTCAAAACAATCTCCAGCATCAAAGCAGAACCATATAAAACACCTGCCAGGATCATGTGGCTATTATTAGCTCTGGGATAGGAGGCCCTCTTTGAAGGAGGAACTTTTATACTTCAAAGATTTCTTCCAGAAGATAACCCGGTACCAGCACCTAAAATACATTTCACTACCAAGATTTATCATCCTAATGCAGTCGGGCTTGGAAATGTCTCAAGGTCAGAGGTCACATAGCACTGCAGATCTCTTTTGTTGGAGCTACCTCTGAGTTCCTAACCCAAGTGATGCATTAGCAACTGATATAACAGTATCAGAGACCAACAAAGCCCAAGACCTAGAAACAGAATGTGAGCTATGCTGGATGTCATGAATAACAGCCATTCTGATTGATCACATGATCTATCCTGGTCTTTCAAGATTTTTTTTTTTTTTTTTTTTTATTATTAAATGGATAGTCTTTAAAATACTGCAGAAGAAAACCCCAGGCATTGGCAAGTCTTTGGTGGTTTAAGTGCACATTAGAAATGTGTGCCTTTGTTTCTGGCGTCTTGAGAAAGAGCAAGGAGAGACTAGATATACTTGAATTGGAGAGAAAGGTTTAAAAGCTCTTAAAAATGTTGAAAATCTCTTTTACTTTATTCATTTCCCCTAGGACAACTGAAGTGAAATCTCTGTGAATGAAGGCAGTTTCCAATTTCATTTTATTTTGTGAGAAGAAGTGTTTTTACCTTAAATTTAAGGGCCCCTTTCCCATTTCCTGGTATTCTGACTGCATTGTTAAAGTGGTTGGCTGGTTCTTTAAAGATAAACTTGAAGAGAGAAGCTCCATTACTGGAACATGCAAGCATTAAACAAACATCAAAGCCCTCACAGACAGCATTGTGCCTCTGCCCTCAAGTGTAGGTTTGGCCCCTTCAAAACCAGTTTGTGACCATTTTACACACCAAGTTTTTAGTAAGAGCTTGTTTGTTATTCTGAAGAAAATGCTCTGTACTTTACAAAAGGTTGTTGAGAGAACAAAAAGAAACTCTACACTTGATTACGGCCTGATATCCCAAAATATTAATAATAAAAAGACCTCTGAAGGCTCAATAGTAAAAAACAAAGCAAACAAACAAAAAATCAATTGAAAAATGGTCAAAAGCTCTGAACAGATACCAAACCAAAAGATACACAGATAACAATAAGAGTATCAAAACATGCTCAGTCTCCTGTGCCATCAGGAACTCTATAAATTACTAAAAGCAGTGAGACACCAGTGTGAGTGGAGGAAGCCTAAGTGAATGTGTGGTGTCAAAGAAACCCAATGCCTCAGACCCATGAGAGTGGCAAAAAGAGGCAGGGAAATGTCTTCTTCTGGCCAGAGTATGAATGCTGACAGTGTTTAAAAATTACCAACCAAAACTGCACTCTAGAGACACCTCCTCCTGAGACGAGCTAAACCCACCTCCTTATTCAGCTGTAAAGAATAAACCCACTTCCTCCATTCTGTCCTACAAAAGAAACAGGCTGAGGCTCTGGGTGGCCGTTGATGTCATCCAGTCCACAACTCTACATTTTGATCAGTTGTGGTTTTCTATAATGGTCTCCATCTGTGGCAAAAAGACATTTACTGGATGAGGGTGAGGACTGCACTTTTATACATATCTAATGATAAATACTTAGAATGTAGTTATCAGGGATTATGCTGGTTATAAGTGGAAGCTGCAGGCTACCCTCCATGACCACTAGCTCTGAGTAGTTGGCTAGGTTTCCAGTACTGGATGTGATTTCCCTCTTGTTGAGCGGGTCTTAAGCGTATTTAGAAAGCTATTGGTTACTACTAAGGTATGATTGCTACTACCACATCCTTAGGTAATATACTGGTCATTGTTGTGGTTTATAGGCATCATAGCTGCGTTGGACTATTAATTGCTTCCCTCCTTTGGAAGCTTTCATGGAGCCTTCTGGCACTAGGTATCTTCAAGGAGGGTCCAGCTCAGGTCCTCTGAGACCTGTGTTTGACATATATGATGTCTCTAGCAATAGAGACTTAACCTCCTACCTCCCAGGTGGAAAATAAAGGGGAAAATCTACAATGCTTTGGGAGTCTCTTGAACAGCCCCAATTTTTAGCTCAAAGGGGGGCAAAAATAAGTCTCCTTTACATATAATCTTTTCCAAATTACTTTCCAAAGATGCCAATTTGGACTTAATTCTTCCGTACTTGTAAATATATCCCAGTTTCTCTTAAATGAAAACATACCATATCTTCTAGTCAAAACTCTTAAATTTTTAATGGTAGCATGTATCCAAAAGTATTTACTGTTATTTATTGCCCGTCATGCATTTCTATGGCCATACAGCACTCCATGATCTGGATTGACCTGATCAGCCTCTGATGGGCATATATGCTATTTATGACTTTTCACTACTGCAAATAACTGATTGCTAATGATTCATCTTAGCTCATCTGCATATGTCTAGAAGGGGGATATGAAGAGGTCTCCCAGAAACCAGCTCTTCCTAACTGAAAGGAAACTTATGCCACTCTCTCTACAATTCTGAGAGACTCGGGCTGCATCAGAGGAGACAATTGACTTCGTGTACAGAACACTGTGTCCCTTGAAGTGTCTCACCAACCCCCATGCCCTCACTCATTCTCTAGTCTCCCCAAGGACAGTAAGAGCTCACAGTAACATCAGCAGGTTCTATTAATACTGCACACAGGCCAAGACATTCTAGGGAGTGAAGGCAGGCTGGGAGGCAATACATCATTGTGACTACAGGGAACCAAGCATGAAAGAGCTATGGGGAGCCACTGCTGAGGATTCCTAAGAAGTAATAAAGAGTCTTTGAATAGGTGGATACTTATAAGTGAAGTCAGAACAGAAGCAGAGAAACGGATAATAAGTCTCCATTTTCCTGCCCCCTGCTGTGGCCAAGAGTAAACCCAAGTTGCACATTAAAACTATTTGAAAGTTAGTAATCCTTCTGGTTAAATTACTTCAGTGTTCAGTGTAGCCACTAAATGTGTTTAATGTGCATTAACTGGAGCATATAGTTATGTGCTCAAAACTCATGAGAAGAATGGCAAAATCACAAGAATGTCTCTTAAGAGCACACATTCAGAAGTAAAGAGAAAAAACCTGGTATTATGGCTTAGAACTATTAAAATGAATAATATTGGGAATGGGGATCAGCTCAGTGGCAGAATGCTTGCGGTCCCAGTTCAATCCTCAGTATGGGGGGGGGGAGTGTTTTTAAAGAGGCTAGACAGAGCAAAAATAGGTCACCCTATCTGTGAACTGCTGAAGTATTTGGCTGTTCTCGGCAGCAGAGGTTCTCATGTCATATGACCCTGTTGACTAATTTAAAACAAAGAACAAAATATCTTGGATAATTTTCTTAGGAACATTTTGGTCCTCCAAGATCATTGGTATGTAAATGTTCAAAAGTAAATATTGGGGAAGACAGACTATTAGAAACATTCTGTGTTGGATCTGTGGACATACTCTGTATATGCATAAAATAATTAGGAAGGCAAAGAACCATAAAAGCACGGGGTCTATTGCTCACAGAATTTCAAGAGTCAGCAGCACAGCAAAACCCTAAATAAAGCACATGGCACCCTTCTAACGTGAGGTGCTCTGTGTCTGTCTGTATGGATAGTTCATGAGGCAGGCCCAGGGTGTGACTATTCCAAAAATGAACTCTCTTTGAGAACAGAGTGGTTGTAACTACACAGCTAAAGAAAGCCCTTAGAATCTCTGGAAATACTGGTTGCTTCTAGGAGTGCAATTTTAATGAGGAGAGGAGGAAATTGATTCATTAAAAAGAAGCCCTCTTCTATTTTTAAAACAAATACTACATGAAAAAATCCATTTTAAAAGAAAAAGTCAGCATGCAGAGTAGAAAAGATAATTTTAAAACCACAGAACTTTCCTATAAATAGCATGTTAGTAGCACTTCATAAATCATCACATACAACCCTAAAAGCTAAAAATCATCTTTCTAAGCAGAAAAAATAAAAGGCCAACAAAGTTTATTGAAGAGAAACTAGTATTATTCAAATACCTTAATTTAGTTCTTTCCTTTGTGTGTGTGTGTGTGTGTGTGTGTGTGTGTGTGTGAGAGAGAGAGAGAGAGAGAGAGAGAGAGAGAGAGAGAGAGAGAGAGAGAGAGAGAGAGAATACATTAGTGGCCAACATTACCTGTCCTTCCTCAATCATTTTCCACCTTTCTTTTTGACAGAGTCTCTTAGTGAACCAAAAACTCAGGACTTCAGCTAGGCTGGCCAGCCAGTGAACTCCAGGCATCTTCCTGCCTCAGCTGCTCCAGTGTTGAGCTTACCATGCAAATCGCCACACCACACATTTACAAGTATCCAAACTCAGGTCCCTGTGCTTGTGCATCAATCACTGTTGCTAGCTAAGCCCTCAGCCCAGCCCCTTTTATTTCATTTTTTAAATGGTGACAGTAATGAGCTTTATACACAAGATTGCCTGGATTTAACAAATAAACAAACAGGATGCCAAGATCAATTTAAATTTCATGTGAACAACAGAGAATATTTTAGTATAAACATACCCTGCTGTAGCCAGGTGGTGTTGTCCCACAATTCATATCTGGAACCTTATCTCCAGAATGATGGTATTAACCATTTGGATCCTCAGGGAAGCAACAACTATGCAAGAGCATTGCTATAACAGGAGAGATTTGGTGTCTCATCAGAAGAACTGGGAGGGAGCTGTCATGTTCCTTCTTTCACCTGAACACTTCTGTGACAAACAGGATGTCAGTGTGCTCTGGGTGTGGTGGTTCCTTGATCCTGGGCTTCAAACCCTCACAAAAGGCTGGGTGCGGTGGTGCGGACATATAATCCCAGAGCTGGGTAGGTGGGGATGGCAAGATCCATGGACCTCTCTGGCCAATCTAGCTGAAACAGTGAGCTCCAGAGTTAGTGAGGGACCCTGTCCCCAAAATAAGGTGCAGGTAAGACGTAACCAAAAAGACATCTGACACTGACCTGTGGCCTCCATGTGCATGTATGTGAATACACGTACGTATGACTCCAAAGTAAAACAAGATAGTAAAAAATATTGGTTATGGAGAAAAGAAATTGGTACCCTTGTTCATTGTAGAGCAGCAGGTCTTACCCTGTAGGGCATGACCTTTCTTAGGAGTTGCCTAAGACCACCAGAAAATTCAGATTTGCATTACAATTCATAATAGTAGAAAAATTATTACAATTATGAAGTAGCAACAGAAATAATTTTATGGTTGGGAGTCAACACAACATGAGGATACTATATTGGATGGTCACAGCATTAGCCAGGTTAAGAACCAGTTTTAGAGGGAAATGTAAATTTTATAATCATGGTAGAAGATAATATGCCAGTTCCTAAAAAAATAAAAATATAATGAACACATGATACAGCAGTTCTATTTCTGGATATATGCTCCAAAAATTAGAAAGCTTGGTCTCAAAAGGACATTTATATACCAAGTTGGGAGATCAGAATTCATAATAGCTAAAATGTAAAAGTACCCCACATGTCCATAACCGAGTAGATCAGCAGAAAATGACTTATGCACACATGGTATATCATTCAACTTTAGCAAGGGAGGAAATTCTAATATATGTTAGGACACGGAGGAAACTTCTGGAAATTATGCCAAGAGAAGTAAGGCGATCACAGAAAGGGCAAATAATCCTGCACTCTTCCATACATTTGAAATACTTGGAGTGGGTCACAATCATAGAGACAAGGTTACATGTGGGTGTTAGCAGCTGGGGAAGAGTGAAAAGTGCAAGCTTTGAGTTCTGGGAGGTGAATGAGAACTTCTGAGTGACGGTGCTGAAGGTGACCCACAGCATTAACACACTCAGTGTCACTAAACTGTAGCCCCAAGACGGTAACACTGCTACATTTGTGTATATATTTCACCACAGCTTTTAAATCGAGGGAAAACCCCACATGGTATCATATAAAGCAGTACTTCATAAGATATCTGTAAAACTAAAAGATAGAAATGTGAAATATTTATTTGCCATTTTACATGGAAAAATCATAAATAAAAAGGGAAAGATAACAAAGTGATGCAAAAATTTAAGCTTTGTAAATTGTTTCATTAGAAATTAGGCTACACATACTGTGAAGGGTACAACACGGAAGTGAATGGACCACTTTTTCTACAAACAGAGCTCCATGTAAAATTCAATGAGATAATAAAAGATCTATATAGTCTACCCATAAACAAGATTCCATTTTAAAATATAATTCATCATATATTTTTCTGTTTTCTGGAATGAAAGATTTTAGAGCCAGAAAAGACTGAACTGCTCAATTCAATCAGACTAATTATTTCTATTGTTCTCCTTGTTCAAGAGGGTAGAGCTGTCATGATTCAATCACTAACTGACCCTTAAGGCAGAGGGAATGTTTGTGATTAAAAAAAACAATGGTATCTTCTTTTTCTATTAAGATATTTCTATCAAGAGCTAAAATGGTAACCTCATCTTGCTGTTATACTTAACTGTCTCAAGAAAGGCTCTCAATCTGCTGCAAAATTTTACATTGGCTTCTCAAGTGTAAAGAGATTTAAAAAAAAAAAAAAGAAGAAGCAAAGGAAATGCCAAACAATGCAGTGATGAACGAAAACTGTGTGTAGTTGGGGAGTGAAGGAAGAAGAGAGCTGTCTCTCGTATGCTAGCTGTCTCTCGTATGCTGCAAACAGATGTGAACTAAGGAGTGAGTTTATATGTGCTCTGTGAACCTGTATCAGACAAAAACCCCAGCAACCAGGAGCCAGGACAACACATCGGGGGACTGGGTTTCTCCACTAATGCAACTGTATCAACTCTAAAGAACATTTTCACTTTTACCATCCCAAGAAATCTAGCATTTGATGTGGAAAGACAAACAGCAAGAGGGAGCTGGTCATAATGACACACTGACCAGCAGGATGTTTTTATTCATAAAACATGTCATCCACAAATTTATTTCAGAATAAGAGCTTACATTCCTAACCATTAGAAAATGGGTTTTCTGGTAGCTATGTAACATGCGGCACATTATAACATCTTTCCGGTGGGTGATCTCCCTGAACTAAGACCTGCATCTTGCTCTCTGATGCATCATTCACATTTTTGGAACAGGACAGAGTAGGCACAATGTGTACTTAAAAGCTTTTGGGTGAGTCTATTGGTCAGGCCAGAGAAGTAACCTTCCCTGCCATGGAGCCATGGCAAGTAAATTTATTTCTCAGCTACATCCCCCAAAGCAGTCAGATGCCCACCCGCCCTCCCTTGACCTTCCATCTTCTCCAGACGCAGATAATGACATTTGCTTTTTAGGTTAGTGTCAGGAATAAGACTATTGTCTGTGTGTGTTAACACTGAACACCAAATTTCATTAGGGAAACACAATGCTGGAAAAATCTCCATAATTAAAAAAAATGTTTTCTTTCTTTCTTTTTCCAGAGGGGTTTATTTCCTATTTTCTGTTCAGATATAGTTTGTGCTTCCAAGCTGTCTGAATATGACTCTGAAGAAACAGTGGTCTGCTGGGGGGGGGGGGGGGCTAACCATGCTTTGTTGTGGAGGATGAATAGCAGCATTAAGGCACTGAGCAGCCAAGAACCGTCTCTGGAGACATGGGAAGCCAGATCTTTGTTTAGGTTTCTTGACAACTATCTGTTTTCCTCCCTTTGCCCTCTCTTCCTGCCATCCACCCCTTTATTCCTTTTGTCACACGCACGACGCTACAGATTAGGGTTCGTTCAGTCGAGGCTTTGCTGTGGCTTCCCAGAATGTGATCTTTAAGAAAGAAAGAAAGAAAAAAAAAAGACTGGGTTTTTAATTTTCATCAGGGAGTGCAAAATCAGAAGTGCTTTCAACATGCATTTTCACTGCTAAAAACGAAAAAGAAAAAGGCGCCACGTTGTTTTCTATGCCATTCTCAAATCCCACTTAGATGCCAGGCCTTTGCGTGAAGTTTTAAGGAATGAATTGGCTTTAGAGAACCTGATGAACTTAACCAGAAAAGCTGCTGCTTGGAAACTTCTGGTGGGCATTAGACCTTGCTAAGATGAAATGTGTAGGCTCTAAAAATACTGTTTCTCATTCGAGCTAGGGACAAGAACTAAACTGAAAAGATTTTTATTATTAACCCCCCCCCCCCGTAGTCGGGCGGGAGAAAGAAATATCAGGGCATCCCTCAGAGATTTAAAAGACGCCTCATCTCTGGGTACCCAGGGGAGCCCTGGTTGCTGTGACGCTTTCCCAGAGCTGCCACTGCGGCGCACTGCGGAGCCCTTTGCCTGCCAGCAGCCTCTGTCCTGCCTGGCTTTCCTTGCCGCCCCTGCCGCAGTCTATCCTCCCAACCCAGTTCCCCCCAGTCTGCTGTTGTCTGCACTGGGCGTGCCGTGGGGCATCCATTACAAGGGAGCCTTTGATGCACACACGCGCGCTCCCAGACAGGCTGGGTCTCCTAGCCCTCCCTCCCGCCATGCCCGCCCCATCCTAGGCAGCATTTACATCACGCCCACACGTAGAGGGTGACGCGAGCGCCCCCCCACCCCAGCTCTCGTGGTCCAGGCGGTACCTCCAGAGCTAGTGACTCAGCTCCTCCCTCTCCGCCCCCGCGTGTGGCTCCTGAGGTTCCCGCACACCCACAGAGATGTTCCTTGCATCTGCGGTGGGGTGCTGGCTGGCCCAGTCAAGTTCTATCCCGGTATTCTATAATTTTCCCGGGACAGTCAGAGTCCCAGACAAGCTGGAGAAAGTATTCCACATCTAGAGCTGGTTCGGATGGGAAAAAAAGAAGATGGTGGGTTGTCGTCCCATTTCCTCTTAGCCTTAAATTAAAGACCTTGGTAGTAGAAATTGTTGCTGTCATCATCATCATCATCATCATCATCATCATCATCATCATCATCATTTTTTACTGAGGATAGCCCCTCTCCCAAGAACCCCGCACTCTCTTAGATGCGCTTCACTGCTCCAGGCGCATAGTGGAAGCTCCATAGGATTTTGCTGAATGGAGGTGCAATGTAGAAGAAGTGTGGCTTCTTACAAAGGACCACAGCCGCACTTCCCTGCTCTCAGCCTTTTGGTGCGGACGCACAGATGCTACTCTCTGGTTGGGGGGGGGGGGGAATTTGAAAATTCACGGGATTTTTTTATTAGCTTTCCATAGAATTCACCGCGGCTCCTCCTGCTTTCCCACCACCCACACATCTACAGAGGGATCCCCGCAGAAAAGTTGAGCCAGAGGTTGCAGTGATGGCATGGTGATGGCGGGAGCTCCTGGCTGAATATCTCTCTTGGCCCTCCAGAAGCCCACCACTCCCATCTCCCAAGTGAAGACGCCTGGAGACGCCTGCAGGAGCAACCCTCAACACTTGCTATTGCCCATCCACTGCCTGGAGTCTCGAACACAGCACGCCTTTGACTTGCCCCAGCCCAGTAAACCAGGGTTCATTCCACTGCTTCCTGAGATTTCCCCCTTCCTATCCCAACACACGCGACCAGGAGGCAGCCTTCCAGACCTGCAACCGCTATGCCCGAGCTAGAGCTGGCAAAGTTGCGCTAGTTGCGCTTCTACACGACTGTAAAAGTTCCCTAGCTGCAAAGCTCGGTCTCTCGGTCCAGAGGGGGAATCTAGCAGAAAGCAATCTCTCGCCAAGGTTGTGGGAGACTCTTTACTCACCGTTCCAGCCGCTGGGGACCCCCTGCCTTGAGCGGTGTCTGCACTGCAGCGGCCGCCAACCAGGCACCTCTCTACTTGCTGCCCGGGGCCGCCTCGGTCTGCCACTCTCTCCTGCAGCGCGCGCAGTGGTGACTCCTTTGAAGTGAGTGGGTGGCGAGAGGAGGAGGGGCGGGAAAGTGGCTCCGGGCTGCCACGCTGCGGTCCTCCTCCGCCTCCTCCTCCCCTTGGTGCTGCAGTGGCGGGAGGCGGCGTGGCGAGAGTACAAGTGATGCGCAGGGAGGGAGTTACCGCGCGCGGAGGAGGAGGGCGTTGTGCAAGGCTGGATGGGCTCCCGATGTGATGCAGAGGCGCCGCTAAGGTGCGGATCCCGGGAAGGGGGTGCGGTGGTAGGGCTGGCTCCAAGTGGCAGGTACTTTTGAAGAAGTCGGGCCTCAGTTTGTAGCAGAGGAAAAGAGAAAGGCGCCAGTGCTGAATTAGTCACCTGAAGCACTTGACCGCCCCTTGGGGCTGGATCCCGCAAGGCGCAAGTAAATTGTTGATTGCTGGAGGCCAGTGCCCAAGGAGGGAGAGCTTTTGATGTGTTTCTGGGCCTGAAACTGGTCAGTTTTGACTTGGCTTTCAGGCAAGTCAGTAGGCAAGAGTAGTTGATCATTCCTCTTCCTCAATCTCGAGGCTGGCACACAAGAGAAAACTTGGGGTGCGGTGGAAGCAACTTCACGCGCGAGGGGTGTGTGTGTGTGTGTGTGTGTGTGTGTGTGTGTGTGTGTGTGTGTGTGTGTGTATTTGTCCCAAACCAGGGAGGGCCAGGCAGAAGGCGGGACTAGGGGAACTGCTTAATATTTTAAAAAGAAAGGAAAGAGAAAGCTGCGAGAATATTGCTGAGTTTCCAGGAACACTTATCCTATAGAGGCTGAGAAACCCCAATCTCAGCCTCACCTAAGCTCTGGGGCTGGGTACCAACTAAAATTCACCCCACCCAACCCCCACACCCCGGAGAGGCCACACCCAAGCAGTTACTCTGCCTTAGCAGGACAGGGAGTCACCTTCCTGCCACCCACCTGACCACCTAAAGGGACACAGTGGGAAGCTGAAGCCAGGCATCCCCACATAGTAGACCTTGCTGTCTCAGTGCTCACATGGGGCTCATGTGACAAGTACTCAGACTGCAATCATTACTC